>JANBXA010000728.1:19637500-20237500 GCA_030556225.1 Cricetiscus sungorus | reverse complement strand
TTGGCCCTCACAGTGGTAGATTCATCTGTCATTGGTGCAGGTCTCAGACTCTGACCTCAGCTTTGCCAATATAACGCACTATACCATCTCAGTTACTGCTGATACCACTGCTCTCCTACGTACAATGTTTGACTGAATGCCATGTGATCTATCATCCCATGGTACCACCACTTCTTCCAGCATCTTCTCCAGAACTGTCCCATCTCACTCCACAACCCACAGCTCTGAACTAACAGCAAAGCCTCAGGCACTGTGAAATTACCCTCTTTAAGCCTTTACTCCACCACATAAGACATGCTTGTTAGACATTAGCCAGCCTCATCCATGACTGCATGATCACTTCTAAGCTCTGGGCCTTATATATCCAGTTGTGTCTCTCTTTTTCAAACGAATATCTTGCAAATGCTACAGAGAGTGACAGAAATAAGTAGTCCCTTTCAAAAGGTCTGGACAAGGCAATGCATTTGGTAATCCCAGCACTCTGGAGGCAGAAGCAGGAGGATATTGAGTTTGAAGCAAGCCTGACTACCTAGACAGACTCTATATGATTAAAAAAAAAAAGGACAAGGAAAGGAGGTTGACAGGGGAAATGACAGAAAAGGGGAAGGGCATGCAGACCAGAGGAGGACATTGAATATCGTCTATTGAACTCCAGAACAGGAAAGAAAAAGAGAAGTGAAGAGAAGGGAGGAGGAAAAGGGAATGGAGGGGGAGAGCATTAGTGAATTTCTGAGCAACTGCTTGCTACATGAAATATAAGAAAAGATGTGACTCAAAGAGCCAAGGTTTTACCTCAGAAGAAAACCTTAGAAGGCAAATATTTACACTCTTACATATCAGGGCTCAGAAATTTTACTGAGATCGTCTTTGAATCCTTGATGCTGAGGGACAGCAGAAGGTGGCTTCTTCCAGCTGCCAATGGAATGTGATCATCACCCAGGCTTTGTACCTCATCACAGCAAACCAGTTTTTTATCTCTGAGAAAGGAACAAATATATACTATCCCTCACCGATGCCAGACAACTTTTAGTTTAATGAGTAGTAAGGCTTCTAAGAAAGCCAACTTGGGCCTGGAGAGGTGCCTCAGTAGGTTAGAGCATTTGCTATACAAGCATGAGGACATGACTTCAGACCTCCAGTATCCAAGTAAAAAGCCAGGTGTGGCTGCATGAGCCTGTAAGCCCACTAGAGTGATACAGACACAGGAGGACCCATGGGGCTTGCTAGCCACCAGCCTCGCTAGAAAACACTGAGCACTTCATTTGGTGAGAGACCTTGTCTCAAGGCAGTAAAACAGAGCACACAGGACCCCCAATATCTTCCTCTGGGCCCTGCACACAAACACCAGCACACACACACCTGCACACCTGCATGTGTATACTTGTGTGCACTACACACCAAAATATAGAAGATTTATAGAAATTAAATAACAAATTTCGAGGTCAGGGCTTTTGTATGAGTCAAGTCATCATAGTCTATTTGGGGAAAACAAAAGAGCTCATTTTTGTCAGTATGTTTGAGTCATGTAGCCATCCTCATTTATCATAGATCCTATATTGGTGAGTTTGCACATCCACTAAAATTCTGCTGTGACTCCAAAATCAAAATGTATGGCACTTACATGGTTATTCCCTGACATGGAGAAAAGAGGTGACAAGTACCCTGCCAAACAAGGTGACTCCCTCTGATTGATTCATTTCTCATTCTATAAACAAGGCTCTTTCCCTGGAGCTCCATTTTTCACTTTGTGTATTTTGGGTTGGTGACATCACTGCTAAGGTGATGTCACTGTTAAGGTGCCCCCTAGCTAGCATGCTCAAGAAAACACCTTGCAAGAGCCTCACTCAGACCCAAGCCATGGTGCTGGTGGCAGAGTTTGTTGTTCATGAAGTAACTGTCATGTTTGATAAGGCATCCTTGGATACATATTTCACAAAAGTACAGTGACCAGAGGGTTGCAGAACCCTAACTCCTATTTGCCTGAGTAAACAAGAGCAATTTGTTACCCCTAATTCAGTGTCAACAGGGACTTCATAGAACAAAGCAACAACAAATAATAAGAATCAATGAATTTAGGAAGGTGTGGTACCAATGATACCATGTCATTTTCTCTTTTAGTTATTTAATATTTTTGAAATTTCATACATGATATAATGCATCTTGATTGTATCCACTCCTTCCTGCCCCCACAACTCCTCATACCCTTCCATCTTCTTCTCAAATCCATACCCTTTTCTAGTGTGTGAATATGTGTGTCTCTCCTACCGGGTCCAGTTAATATTGCCCCTGTACACATGGGAGTAGTGCTGGCCACTGGTGTATAGGCAACTTATTGCAGGGGCTAGTCCCTGGAGCCCTGAAGAACACTGACGCTCCCTTACTTAGCAGCCATAGATGGCCCATAGCTCTTCATATAGAGATATGGCCTTGTGAGCCCTCTGCCCATCCCTCATGCCATTTTTTGCTTCGTGGAAGATGACATCTTCAGAGACATCTCAGTCTTCATGTTAACATGGGCAGACCTCCTCACCGTTCAGATCTACTCAGTACTGAGCGCCACCCCCACCCCTTGCATCTGCTCTGGGAGACAGGCAAAGAAGCAGTCCCTGACCTCAGGCACTGGTACCCTTGTGTGACATGACCAGACTTAAGGCGATAAAAGGAAAGTGAAAACATAAATAGTAGGGTGAACCAGCTCCCTGAGGCATGGTTCAAGGGAAGTGGGCAGTTTTCCAATGGTGATCTTGAACTGTTAATTTCATGTTTCCTCCCAGGAACTCTGCAAAGAAAGTTCGCCTGTAGCCAGGGTTTCTAATTAACTCTAAAGTTCCTACCACATCAACTAACACCTGTGGACCACCCTCAAGCTTGTCTCTTTCCTGACTCGAGTCAAAAAACTGATGTAGGTGAAAACTGCACCATAGGAAATCCCTCTTTGTCTATAGGAAATGATGGCCATGTTTCCCTCAGCCTGGTTGCACTGGGGACCTTGAACCCCTACAGCTGAAGAAACAGGGGTTATGGCATTCAAAATAGGAATAGTAATGCTGTTTTATGAAGCTCCTAGTTTATACCAAGGTGTTGGGAGCACAGGGGTAAATGTGAAGTCTCTGCTTCTCACACTCTAATGGGAAAACTCAGTCATTGTAAACATGGGACAAATGCTACCAATGAGGGTAGTACAGATGAGGCTCGCGGTTATACATAATCCAGGAGGCCCAGAGGAGGAGCGTGTGCTTGTTGATGGAATGGAGTCTTGAAGGTGGAGGATTCCTGCACATGAAGTACATAGGGGGTGGTGACCATTCCCTCATGAGTGGTAGAGGTTAACATCCTAATATAAAGAAGAAAAGATATGATAGAGTTAAGGAGCATAGAGTACAAAATAGGGGACATATAAGAGAGAAGGCAAGTGGGATGCAATGCCTGGATCCTAAGTAACCTTGAAAGCCAAGTAGGAAGAAGCAGTCCTCTGAAGGATGCCACAGAGGCCATCAAAACCATCACCTCTGCGCTCCCTGTGGTGGCTCAATTAAAGTGGTACAGAGAATGCATCATGGGCCAGGGACATCTGAGGATGAAGAGAGCAGTCTAGCTCTTGGGGAAACCTCTAAGGAAATAATCCAAGAAAAGAGAAATGAGAATACAGCAAAAGGCCTCCTGGAGAGGAAAGCAGTAGCCAGCTGCCTGGGGTTACCTTACATTGAGCAAAGCAAAGTGTATGTGCCTCAGAACAGAAGGATGCAGGCCTGTTCCAGGGCAGTCATATCTAAGAGAGTAAAGAAGATGATGTGCCCAGAAGTGAAGCAAGAAGTAAAATAATGGCAGATATAGCAGAGGAGGGTGGTATTGTAGAGGAGGGAGAGGTAGACAGAATCCCACGATAGTGGGAAGGGAAGCAAGGTATAATTGACCATGAATGGCTAGGAGGTATGTTGATGAGGAAGTAGACAGAAGTGAAGAGATCATCAATAGGCAGGGATCTGCATCCCAGCAACATCCCAGTGACTGAGGCCGGCCCATCTGGGCTACAGAAGGCCAGCCTGGGTAACTTAGCAAAACCTTGTCTCAAAATGAAGTGTAAAGGGACTGGCAGGATGACACAGTAGGTAATGATGCTTGCCTGCAAGCCTGGCCACCTGGGTTCAATCCCTGGAACTCACATGGTGGGAGACAGAACCAACTCCTGTAGGCTCTCGCCTGATACACCCTAGCTTGCATCTTGACATACATGTGCACACACAGACTAAACAAATGTAAAATCTCTTTAAATAAATCAAATACAAAAAGAGGTCTGCCGGGCAACCTCAGGATTGAATGCTTACTTGGCAGAGACAAGTTCCCTGGGTTCATTCCCCAGCACTTACCTCCCCAGCAAGAAGCAAACGTAGATGAGCTGGTGGTTACACTTGTCTTTCAAAGGAAGACGGGATGTAAGTGCAAATACTGGAGAATGGAAGGTTAGCAGTGACTTGCTGTAGCCATGGTAGCCAAGCTATGGTTGCTTATGGCTAATAGGACACAGGGAATGTGATACAAGTGACACAACCCACACAATGAAAGCCTCAGAATGAGGAAGGCAGATGAGCTTTTGGTCAGCAGTTCAAAAAGGGGTATCTGTAATAAACCCCTCCAGAAAGTAATATAGATCATGTCAGAGTCAGACCCCAATACCCTATGATGGCTTTTCTGGAGTTCCCCTTAGGTAAGCTCTGTTTTAGAGTATGCAATCGCAAAGTAAGCCACGTATTAACTAGTCAAGGATGTCACTGGCTGCAATGAGAAGAAAGAGATATGTGTAA
Source organism: Cricetiscus sungorus (assembly GCA_030556225.1). Lineage (NCBI taxonomy): Eukaryota > Metazoa > Chordata > Mammalia > Rodentia > Cricetidae > Cricetiscus > Cricetiscus sungorus. The sequence goes on along the minus strand of JANBXA010000728.1, from coordinate 20,232,698 downwards.
AGAGCACGTTGAAGATTGGAAAGCCTCGTAGGACTATGAGGTGTTGCCGTGTGAGAACAGGGTCCTTCTCGGTGCCCTTCTGTTTGCTGAAGAACCTTTCTCTGATGTCAAACATCAGGCAAGCTTACAAAGTATAGGCAGGCCCTCTCCTGGAAATTTTTATCTTTTTAGTTACTCCCCCCCCCTAAATACTCAAGAAGGATAATCTACAGGCACATTAGACACTCTAAAAAAAGAAAGGGAGAAAGAAAGAGGGAGGGATAGAGGGAGGGAGGGAGGCAAAGAGGGAGGGAGGGAGGGAGGGAGGGAGACAGAGAGGGAGGGAGGGAGGCAGAGAGGGAGGGAGGGAGGGAAGAAGGAAGGGAGGAAGATGTTGAGGTTAAAGAGATGGTTCATTTGATAAAGCATGAGGACTTGAGTTCAGATTCCCCAGTATCCACATAAAAACCTAATATGGACACATGTCCCCAGTATCCACATGAAAACCTAATATGGACCCTTGTGATTGGGAAGGTAGAGACAGAAGAATTCCTGGGGCTTGCTAGCCAGTCAGTCTAGGCAATCAGTGATTTCCAGGTTCAGTGAGAGACCTTGATTCAAAAACTAAGGTGAAAAGTAGACTGACATGGCCCAACATCAACCTCTGGCCTCCACATGCTGGAACACACATATACCCATGCACACAGCTGCAACTGCATGCACATATGCATATACACATGCATACACCACACACACACAAAATCAAAAAGAGAAGATCAAGGTTAAGGTAGTCCTAATTATAAATATCGTTTTAAAGTACTAGAGAAGCCAGGTTTGGTGGCTTATGTCTAGAATTCCAGCACTTGGGAGGATGAGGTAGGACGATCTCTCAAATTTAAGGCCAGCCTGGGCTACATGATAAAATCTGAGAGAGAGAGAGAGAGAGAGAGAGAGAGAGAGAGAGAGAGGGAGGGAGGGAGGGAGGGAGGGAGGGAGGGAGGGAGGGAGGGAGGGAGGGAGGGAGGGAGGGAGGGAGGGAGGGAGGGAGAGAAGTCTTTGTGAAGACCACTGCCTTCTAGAAAATGGCATCAGAGTGAGGCTGCTTTGATAGCCTTGTAGCAGAGCAATCAGGCTGTGTTTGTTTTTCCCCTCCTCTTTATTGTTTCTACCCAGCCTTTTCCTCCTGACCCAATAGAGCAATTATTTCCATGACATTTGCCTTGTTGTGCTTAATGTATGTATTTTCAATTTATAGAAAAATAAAGTGACCTGTGCTAGGTACTTTAGAGTAAAACAATGGCAGAAAACTGGGTGGGCCTTTAATCTCGACACTCAGGAAACAGAGGCAGGCCCATCTCTGTGAATTCAAGTCCAGCCTGCTCTGCATAGTGAGCTCCAGACCAATCAGGTCTACCTAGTGAAACCTTGTCTCAAAAAGACAAAACAAAACAAAAGCAAATGAAATAAGTCTCGAGTGGCAGAATGTATACCATTAAAACCATTGCAAGTTTGCTTTATTTAAGCCACAGGTAGGGCTTGGAGCTTTGTTTGTTGTTCGTTTTCTTTTAGTTTATTTTATAAATTTCTACTTTCATGTTGTATACATGTGTTACCTGCATATATGTATATATACCATGCACATGCCTGGTGCCCAGGGATGCCAGAGAGGGCCTTAGATTCCCTGGAACTGGAGTTGCAAACGATTGTGAGCTATCATGTGGGTGCTGGCAATCAAATCAGGGTCCTCTGCAAAAGGAACAAGAGCCGTCACAAAGCCATCTCCTGCCTCTAGCTTTTTAAATTGGTGTATTTGGGTCTGTGAATGCGTCTCAGTGGTAATAGCTTGCTGACCTGTCATGTACAAGGTCCTAGAGTCAATCCCCGATAGGGCATTTTTAAATTAAAATGAATGTATTTTCTATTTAAACACACCAATTCTAATACCTGTTGGAACACTGGAAAGTTGGGCTTTTATTTTCCCAAATGCCAGATTCTCAGGAATAAGCTCTCTCTCTGCTGTCTTAGTCACCCCCAGACGTTCTCCTGTGTATTGTCTCCTAGAACCGGGCCTCTGATCCTTGAACATTTGAGAATATGTGACCACACTTTAAAAGTAAACCAACAAAGAACAATGCCAAAGAAATTTGTTTCTAAAGATAAAGTGACCAAAATTAAAAATAAAATGAAGAAGGTGCCAATCTTGTTGGCATAGACCTTTGATCACAACCAGTCAGGAGTCTGAGGCAGGAGGACCCCAAGTTCAAAGCCCACCTGTGCTACAGAGTGAATCCAAAGGATCCTGAGTAACTTGATAAGAGTTTGTCTCAGATTTAAAATAAAAAGTAAAAACAGTGGGGAGGAGTTGGGGATATAATTCAATGGTACAGTTCTTATCTAGGGCATCCAAGGCTCAATGTTTAGTTTCAGTATCACAAAAAAAAAAAAAAAAAAATGTAAGGGGGTGGAAAAAGTGAAAAGAATTCTAGTACCTGATGGAACATTAAAGAAATGACCAACTTTTAACCAGCATTCTGCTTACCTTAGTGTGGGTCCCTTAGCTGTGCAAGTCAGACCTTTATTGTTTATTGTTTCCTTATATTACAGAGATCAAAATAAAAGCAACTACTGTCTTTGCAGAAGGCCAATGCATAGCAAAAAAAAAAAAAAAAAAAAAAAAAAAGATTTTACTTCAAAAGTGGAAAATGGAGGCAAGAAGCTGGAACATGGTATGGCAGGAAGGGTTGCCTAACCTACTCAAAGCCCTAGGTTATATCACAAGTGCTTCATAAAACTGGTCATATTGGGACACTCCAGCACTTGGGTGGTAGAGACAGGAAGATAGAAGTTTGAGGGCATCCTTAACTACATAGCAAGTTTGGAACCAGCCTAAGCTATGTGACACCCTGACTCAAAAAAAAAAAAAAAGTGGAAATGGGCTAGAGTCAAGCCAACTGTGGATGTTTATACCTGGACCCCCAATACTTGGAAGCTGAGAAAGATTTGACATGAATTCCAGACCAGCCAGGGCTACAAAGTGAGACTCTGCCAAAAATGGAGTGGGGGTGGGGGTGGTCAGGAGCAATTGCTCAAAAGTTTCCAGGATGTTCTTCTGACCTTTACAAGGTCAAGAAACTTTGATAACCTATGTGTGAGCCAGAATGGAAAGACATCTGGTAGACCACATTTGTAATTTAGGGTTAGCATGATAAAGCTCATTGAGGTTTATTAACACAGACATGTTGATCATGGCTGGTCTCTGCCATGTAGGAGAACTATTCCCTAGCAGTGAATTCTTTGGCTTTCGTCAAGTGGTCTGTTGTCTGTGGAATTTCCTATTCTCCGGCCACAGAGGAGAAAGCAAACCCCAGCCTCCTGGATTTGGCTGTTATGAGGTTTAAAGAGGATCATTTGTTTTCATTACAGCCCCTTGAAGCCCTTCTTTCCCTCTTCATTAATGAATTTCCAGTCTTTTATCAAAAACAAAAACAAAACAACAACAACAACAAACAAACAAAAGAATCCAGCAGAGGACATAGTTAAGTGGCTGGCGGGCATGACTGTGCTGGCTTTAGAGAAAGGGGATGGTCATTTACTGATTGTGAGGAGAGGTTGACATCCTTGGTTAGTATGCTAATTTTGTCTCTTTCATTTAACATTCAGATCAGGTCTGTACAGGCCCTCGCTAGCTGCAGAGTCCAGGGAATGGTGGCTGTCTGCCTAGCAGCATAGAACATGCTTTGCATGAATTACATAAATACCAAAGCATTCAGTGTGCACCAACCTCACACTTTCCCCCCCTCTCCTAGAGACACACAGACTCTGAGCCACATGCATGCAAGCACACACTACCCATGATGCTGACACATGCACCCACAAACAGCACAGGCACAGGTCTCTATGAACACTGATGGCATGCAGAGAGGTACCCTAACCATCCATCGCTGGATTTAGCCCATAGTCCTTGGGTCCTTAATATAGCTGCAGGTTATTCTTCCTACCATTCAGGGAAAACTGAGATATATTGGGGAGCCCAAAATAAAGAAGCAAGGTCAATTAAAAATCTCTATTTATAGGAAATCTCATCTAAACCACCAACCATATCCAGGATGTTTTGGAAGTCCCATTTCCACTCGTGGAAAAGAGAACTGTATGGCTCAATTAACTGAACAGAGAAAAGAAAAGCCAACTGTTTTTATTCCTTGGGGTCCCCACTCTGTCCATATGTATTTGGAACACTGTATAAAGAGAGTTCACGGTTGGTTTGGGACTCACCAAGCCACAGCTGGGTGACAACAGAAGAATCCCCAAACCAGCTGTCATATGTCAGTCCAAATGGCAAAGATGATCACCTGGCACATTTGCCAGACACCAGCCAATGGGAAACCGAATCTCCCCACACTCCTCTTCCCAGTACCACTCTGTAATGATGAGGCAGCTCCAGGAGGCAAGCGGGAGGAGGAGCAGCTCCTAGCAAAAGCACTATACTTTAGATAGATGGAGCGATTTTGAGCCAGCCACAAGGCAAAGGAATGGCTACGTTGGCTTTCACTGTTTGGATCTGATGTGGATTTGGTTTGGGGTTGTTTGGGGTTTTTTTTGTTTTTGTTTTTGTTTTTGTTTTTTGTCTTTTTTTTTTTTCAGCATGTGGCATAGCTGTGTAAGCTGGCATGCCATGACTCTTTCCTGAATCTTGTCCTCTTGTGCCCACAACAATATTCCTAGACTCAGCTGAGGAACTCCAGCGGTTCCCATGTTCCCATCGGAGCTTCCCAAGCCATGGGTGTTTTCTCCGAACTGCAGACTTGATTTGCCTTGATTATTATTTTTTTGGCTCTGATCCAAGATGTCTTCCTGTCATCATCTCACCGTCTTTTCCAGTAATCCCTTTTTTAAACATCGCTCACAATTAGTCGATTTATCTCCATCACCAAGGACCACCGCCCACCCCCATATCCACGTCCACATGCAGACATACACTCGGCTGAGCCCCCATCCCTGTCTTGTTTTGCCTTGAAGTATAAGAAATCACAGCTTCTCATTAGCTGAAGAGCACGTTTGGAACGGCTTTGTGTTTACTCACTTAGTAAGTGATGCTGGCCTTTTTAATTATCCTCCTTCCGCATGCCATTTAGAGCAGCAAGCTGTTCAAATCAAACCGAACGGGTGCACATCCTCGGCGAAGCGGTTGGAAAGGAATCCTGGTTTTTTTTAAACCTCACTGCTGGCTGCGTCCTTCCTTGTCTGTCAGCAAGCCAAGGAATCCCCCCACCAAAAGCTCTTACGTAGGAAGACACCAAAACCGTGAGTCACTTTTCACTCCCAGAGCAGAAGAACCCACAGCATTTTGCACCTAGCAGCAGACCCAAGATGTGGGGCTTTCCTCCAAGCCATTGAGATCCCTAGGACTAGATGTCCAGTCCTCACACCATTGTTTCTTGCTGTTGCTCCCTCTTTCTCTTCCACCCTTCTCCATCCTTTCATCCTGGAGCATTCTCCTCTTCTTCCTTTCTGAGATGTGACAGCCGCAGACCACAGCCAGAGCTGAGTCCCTCTCACCTTCTGTTATTTTCCCCTGCAGCAGCCTTTAGCTGCTACCCTCTGCAAGCTGGATCACCAAAGACACACGACTCGCTCACAATGAATAATCAATACGGATATTGATCTAGGGAAAAATGTTTGTAAATTCCTGAAAGGGAATCAGGAGCAGGGGGCAGGGAGGTTCGTGGGGGACGACGCTGCAGAGCTCAACGGCGCTAGGAAGCAGGACCGCTTTTGGATCCCCAAGTTGGGCCAGCTCCGAGGTGACGGGTACCGGAATGCGTGCCGATGAGGGTGTGCGCGTGTGAGGATGGTGCTGTGTAGTCTCATTTCTCTACAGCTGCTTTCCCTGAAGGAGCCACATGGTCGGGAGCCCCCATCAACGCCATGTCTTGGCTGCGGGCCAGCACTGTTTTGTTTTCATTATCACACGCTACTTTGCAATTTGCATAAATACAGGGTTATTTTTTATCGTGTCGCCCAAAAGATAGAGCTGGGGAAAAATAGACTCTTTGTTGTGTGCAAGAGGGGCTTGCTGACTACTCATCGAGGCTAAGGATTTGCCTCTTGGGAAGAGCTTTGGGGCATATAGAGAGGTCTCTAGAAGAAATACAGGCAAAGAAGAGATAATAACAGGAGGGGAATGAAAGGGAGTGGGGGGGGGGAATGTAGGATTTAATGAGAACCTCAGGAAACTCAGCTTGGTAAACCAAATTTAAAGACCTGTTTTCTTCTGCAAAAAAATAATGAAGACTTAGACAAACAAGGCAAAGGTAGTGCCTAGTCTCTCCTTAGACACCTTGCATTCCTTCTGCTGGAATAAACCACTGCGGGGGGGTGGCGCGGTAGTACCTGTATGCTTTATCTTGACTCCCACGCAAAACACGGAAAGACCAAGGATAGACCATCAGTTCCCTCTCAGCACTGATGGTTTTCCCCACGAGTCTATTTCCTTACCTTCCTTATAGACAAGCCCTTCCACTCTCCACATTGCACCAGTCCAGTAAAATGTAGGTCCCCTCCTCTTCCTCTCATTCCCAGTAAAGTTGACACCTGACTATGATGGCTCAATGACAAGCCAGGAAGGCCCAGTACTGCCTGTATGTACCTCTTGGCGGTGGAGTCAAGGGCTCACACTCCCAAAGCCACACCCCCAAAGTGTTGTTGACCTCTCACGTTCCTAGAAGTAAACTTCAATTTAGAGAAACGATCCAGCTGGCTCGGCAGCTAGATGTTGGGCACCTTCCCCACAGTGGCCTCTGTTCCTTCCATCTCTCCTACTCACTCTGAATTTGCAGTTTGGTAATAAAAAAAAAAAAAAATCTATAAGATCAGTCTGCCCTTTCTCCCCTTTCTCCCATGGCCCTATCTCTTCCTGGGCTGGTGACAAAGGGGATGTGTCACTTGAGATAGCCTAGCTGTCAGGAGTAAGACCTCTACATGAGGATTCAATCCCAGTACCCCTTGTACTGAAAGGAGCTGTCCACTTTATCAGCCGCCAGCAGTACCTCAGCAGCAGCAGCAGCCGCAGCAGCAAACACAGCTTGCTTTTTTTTTTTTTTTTTTTTTTTTTAATTCCCTTTCTGGCTTCTGATTAGCTCTGGCAATCCAATTAGCAGAGGCATTTATATCACACAGACTGAGGTTCCCCTACACATCATGGCAGCTCAAACCCACTCATAAATCCCACCGATACTACATCTTCCTGTGACATGGATTAATTACAATACCAGACCCTCCTAAGTAGGTCTACCAGCACAAGTACATAAGAATATTAGAATTAAAGAAGGAGCCAGAAGGAATGCCTTTTGTCTGTTATGAAGAATGTACCAAGACTGCCGGGGAAGTCACCATTGTCCTCCATGTCTGCACCAGGGCATTGTTCAAGCAGATGTTGAAGAGGCCAAGTAGGCCTGAATAGTGCATTATGGGAGAGTCAGGTGTGATCTAATCATGGTACACCCTTATGTTTGGTTTGTTTCTTGTTTCTTTGTTTGTTCATATCTTTGGGCCCTTTGTTTTGAAAGTTCAGAGCTCTTGGTGACTTATTTCCCACTCTGGTCCATGCACCACCCAAACAGTTAAACTGTTTTAAAACCCTTCACAACGAGAGATGTCTTTATCTTCATTGGTATTCCACTACAGTCAGGCACAATCATGATATTGTGGTAACTTTGCATCTATCTACAATTTCATTCCAGATTTACCCTTACATTCATCAACCTCTAGCATCTTTCTATCCATTCATCTAGCTATATTCATTTAGATATCAACTATTTATTCTGCTTCCCAGTCATCTATTCATCCATGTGCATCTCGCTATCCATTTTCTAACCATGTATTGATCTATGAATTTCTTTCTATTATCTGTCATCTACTTGTCTATCCATTTGTGTCCCTCTTAATTCATTCATCTGCATTATCCATCTATCTGTTTTTCTATCTATTCATTAATCTATTCGTGTGTCTATCCATTCAATCATCTATCGTTGGCGTATTGGTGACCAATCTCTTTTTATTCTGTGCCTTTTGTTAGCCATGATCTTAACAGGATCCCAGATTCACATTCCCAATCACTTCTAAGGTAAAAAAAAAATGGCCATTTTCCAAATGTCTATAAATGCTATATGCTTCACTGTCCATTCTTGCTTTTAAAAGAATGAACTAAAGAAATAAATCAGTAAAATCACATGGTTTTAAGTGAGTTAAAATTACAAGGAATTTTATCCTAGATTCCTGGAGTAATTTCCTTGCTTAATAAAATAGGCATTTCTGCCCCCTTCCAGCCATGCCTTTAGGTGAGGTGGGTTTTAGATAATGTTTACAACATAAATCTCATTCACTCTGTTATATTTACCACTGTTTATCCTTCATGCAAATGATCCAATTCAACCAGAAATAACCTGGGATTACTTTTTTCATAAAGAAAAACAGATATTGACCCTAACATGGCATGGCAGTGTAGTTGTAACCATTTAGAGAGGGTCCAAGACTCTGTGTGTTTATGTGTGTGCACTCATGCACATATGTGTACAGTACATGTGTGTATTCATGTGTGTTCCTGGGGAAAACTGAGGACAAAAATTGAATTGTTTTCCCCCCTCATTCCTGTATTAAAAGTGTATTTAAGTCTAGGGTGAAATTTAGACTTCAGTACTTTCTCAGAACCCTAGTTTAGCTCCAAAGAAAACAGGTTCATTGGGGAGAAGAATGAATAAGAGTCGCCTCCACTGAAGGCAGAAACCTTCAAACATGGTTGTTCTGAGTGATAAAGGCTGAACAGTGTGGCTGTGACTCCTCAGAGTCTACAGGACATTTTTTCCAAGTGGTATTCCAGGTCAGAGTCCTAAGCAAACAGCAGATTTTAACTCTGCCAATATTCATAGTCAATAATAGTATTATGTTAGCATTACCAAGTAAGAATTTACTTGGGGCTTTTGTTTCTCTCTCTCTCTCTCTCTCTCTCTCTCTCTCTCTCTCTCTCTCTCTCTCTCTCTCTCTCTCTGTGTGTGTGTGTGTGTGTGTGTGTATGTGTGTGTGTGTGTGTGTGTATGTGTGTGTGTGTGTGTGTGTGTGAGAGAGAGAGAGAGAGAGAGAGAGAGAGAGAGAGAGAGAGAGAGAGAGAGAGACTAAAAAGAAGTATGGTTCCGCATATGGGTAGTCACCAGCTCTCCCCTGTCTTCATCACCAGGGTGAGCTTGCCAGCACTGCCCAGGGTTAGGTGTCGGCCCACCCCAACATCTACCCTATCTATGATCTCCTGGAGCACCATAGGGCAGGGGGCAGGGTTGCAGGATCTCTATAACACAGGGCAGCACTGGGGTATCCAGGAAGGGTCCCAGTTAGGACCCAGCATTGATGGTGTGGCAAAGACCAGGGGCCTCAAACAGACCAATGATTCTTTGTAATGAACTCTGCATGTAAAAATGTATGGATAAAGATTTTACTGCATGACTCACTGTGTTACACAGCAACTTCTATGATGAGATTTTCCCCTTTCTTCCTTTTCTTTTTTCTCTTAAATTTTATTTTGTTTTACTTTGGGGGGAGATCAGAAGGCATGGTGTGAAAGACACAAAGAACAAAAAGAAAGCTTAAAAGGAAGCATGGTTACCCTTCCATATGCAAGGCTTTCACATATATGGATTCAGCCAAGTACTATTCAATATCATTTTTTAAACTGTCTATACTGAGTAAGTGTCATTCCCCAAGCAGTGTGCCCTTACTTGCATAATATTTACATTGTACCCAGCATTGTAAACCATCTGGAGATGGTTTTAAGTACACAGGAGAATATCATTGAGTTGGGCATTACAAGTCACCTAGATAGATTAGAACATTGGAGAGTATACACAGAGTACATGTGAATAACTTCACTGTTTCCTATGACTCTTCAACACCCTTAGACTAAAGTATCCCAGAGGGTCCTAGAATCAATCCCTTATAGATTCTGAAAGATGTGTAGATTGAGGTAAAGACTGTGAAAACCAAGACAGATCATCGTGAAACCAAAGGATAGGGAAAGACCCAAGCCGTGATAGTCACTCTGCCTTCATAAAAGCCAAGGAGACAGAAACCACCAGATTCTTTATTCTTGTGTTGTTTCCATTTACCTTATCACCATGGTTTCCCAGATTCTGTTGTAATCTGGAGTGAGATGACATAATCTTGTGTTCTAATCCTGGTTTTACTTGCCATGCTAAGCAGCAGATCTCTCTAGTCATTACAGTTGGCTTAATGTCTAGGGCTCATTTGCAGAGGCCCAGAAAAAAAAATGCTTTGATTTCTTCTTTTTTAAGAATTTTATTTTTATGTTTAATTATGTGTATGTGGGGTAGAGGTGAGATGTGCATATGAACACAGACACCTATAGAGACCAGAGATGAATCCCCCTGGAGCTGGAGTTACAGATGGTTGTGAGCTGCCCAGCACGGATGCAGAGAACCAAACTCAGGTCTGAGCTCTTGATTTCTTTTAAAAATTATTCAAAAAAATGAACTTTAGGGTCAAGAATAGTGTGTTAACATGTAGTAATAGCATTGTTTATGCTCATGATCATCCACATACTAACACAGTTTTAAAATGTGTTTTCCTGAGGGAGGAATATCTCCTATCTTCTTAGAGACAGGGCACACTGGGCCCAAAAGAGTCTTGTAACTATAACTTGTTACATTCTGAAGAGTCTAGAAGGTTAAGATCTACCAGGAGCCAGACTGTCTATGTTCAATGCTTGATGCTACTACCTGTTGTTGTTACTGAATTATTGGATATGGTGGCCCACTTCTATAATCCCAGCACTTGAAAGGCTGAGGTAGGAGGAGTCCATGATTTCAAGCCCAATCTAGGCAAGAGTGAGACCTTATCTCAAAACTCAAAGTCACTAAGTTTCTCCTTTTCTTTAGCTTTAACTGGAAGTGATAACAGTAACTATTATGGTTTAGATAATGAAATAATTCCTAATACACTCATCTGTTGACACCCTGGTCCTCAGATGATAGATCCAAACACTCTAGGACTTGGACCTGATAGGTGTATTGACCCTTTCATATATCCATAATACAATGGCATAAGGAGAGATAAGAGGAAATGAAACCCATTTGGAGAAAGTAGGCCACTGGAGCCATCGCTTTGAAGAGTATCTCACATCTATGCACTTCCTGTATCTCATGAGTCTGCATCCTGGCTGCCATAAATGGGCATCTCTGCTTCCAGTCATGATGGCCCTCCTGCCTTGCCACAGGCTCCAAGCAATGGAGCCAACCAATCACAGACTGAAATAATGAATCCAAATAAACCTTTATTCCCTTAAGCTGTTTCTCTGGTTATTTGTCACAGTCATGAAAAACACACCAATGCAGCAGCCAGTGCAGGGGAATGTGGTCGAGGTCATATGAGATCATATGTGGGAGGTGCCTACCATAGAGCCTACGTATAATGAGAGTGTGATAAATTTCATTACAGCAATTGTTGTTATTGCTTAAGCTTTGACATCTTGGCTACAAATGCCTCCTTATTTATGTTTTAGCAGCTACGGCTAAATCAATTTTCACTTTTAAAAAAATTAGGCGATCTTCTTGACATAATGAAGGGAACGAGGAGGCGGTAATTGGACTTTCCTCTCTCCTCTGGAAATCAGAACACTTTCTCCCAGAGAAGTGCTAAATTTTGTGCTCTCTACCTGGAGCGAGATCTTAATTTCATCTTATAAAATTCCTTTAATAAATCAGCATCACCTCTCCTGATCGGAGGTTTGATCCCTTCCCAACTTAAAACAATCCTGCACAAAACCTTATTAAGAACCACAGGTTGAAAAGAATATTGTCAAAACTTTCTCTCTCCTTTCCTCTCTTCACTTTATTATCTCTTCATTTTTTTTGTCATTTAACTCCAATTATGAGATGCTAAGTGCTTTTGGAACTTCCATTGTTAATATCTTCTTATAGCACTATTAACGTAAATCAAGTTTAATAGTGTCCCAGCAACTGTAAAAGCAATCAAAAATTCAGTACTCACGAATCATTCCGTAATTTCAGCATAAAATGTTAATAGAAATAATATCTAATACCATAAAATATCAGTAAATTCAACTTTAAATATAGGTGATGAATCTCTTCACTATCCTATAGTATGTGTGGAATATTCTTGTAGCCATATCTCAGTCATGCTCAGGCTGTCAGAATTCCCTCCTTTGCTTCACCCTTGCTAGCCAATCCCAGCAGAATCAGTTATTCAGAGGCACTTCTTCATGACAAACACACCAAGTTTTCTGATAGGGATGGGGGGTGCAGAGACTCAAGATCAAGATGGGAAGTACAGCCAACCTGAAGGGATTCAAACTAATGCAAGGATCTCATCGGAAGCACAAGAAAGACCCTGTGCTGTGTACCACCAACAAAGATGGCTAATGGATAGGCTCTGTCTCTGGGAAGCATGCCCCTTCTGGAACAAACCAAGGCTGAAATGCCTAAAGCTATTTCAGGGCCTGTGGTAGACAAGGCTATCACATGGACTCTTAAGAGGCATTTCATTCATCAACCAGTAATTGACCGGTTTTTGAGTTTTAAAATTTGATCAAAGTAGGTATATATATATTTTTTTTTACAAATAACTCTTCTTCAAATACTTTAGCTCACATCAGCATCCATGTATTCACTCACCAGTCCTTTCAGTAGTTCACGGTTCATAGCATCTCGTAGCATAGACCACTACCATGTTACTTATTTCTGTCTCAATTCAGCTTCCTTGAAGTGCAAAGAGTAAGTCATCCAGGAAGGCCATCAGAGTCAGTGTTGCTGACATAGTGCGTATCTTCTCGCACTCATGCATCCCTGCATGGTATTAAATTTGATTAACATGACTTGTTAATTGATTAACATGAACTTGCACAAGGGGTTGGGAGCAAACAGCTGATTCTTTCACAAGATCTGTGTGAGGTGGTGGGGCCATCTCTGCTCCAAAGCAGAGATGATGATCTAGGTTCAAATAGAGTGCAGTAGGCATGCCAATTCAGAGAGACTGGCCGGGGAGTAGCTCGGGAGTGGAATTCTTTCCAAGTATGCATGAAGGCCTGGTTCAATTCCCAGTGCCAAGAAAAGAAAGAATGAAATGAAAGAAGCAAGAAGGAAGAGGTGTTCATCCTGTGCTTAGAACACACTATGCAGATCTTATTGTTAATGAGTCCTGGCCTCTAGGAATCAGTATTTCAAAAACTCCTAACCTACACCTAGTTGTGAAGCTGACCTCTCGGCAGTCAGTGACATCTTAAACCTGGCTTCATCTGTGGCCTGAGACTGTTCTGAAAACCAAGTGTCAGATGCCTCTTTTCTGCTAAGTACAGTCATGTTTTCCACATTCAGCCTCTTTCACCAGTACTTTGTCCAGAGTGGCACACATGATCACTATGAGGTGCAGCGTTTGACAAAACACTAATACTTTTCATAATTTTAACATGTTTATAAATGTATGGAATTAGACCATAATCTCTTGGTGTCATGGATACTACCTTTAAAGCTGAGGTTCAATCTATTTAAATGAAATTGTAAGCCTGTTAAAGAAAGTTGGTGAGTCACAGTAGAGGATGTTCTGGACTAGAGCAAAATCAAGATGGTGACTGACTATTGAATGATTGAAGTTCAAGAAAACAGCATAAGCTGCAGGAGATACCTTTAAATAAGAATGTTCTGGGTTCTGGGGAAGTAAAGTGCAAGCTGTGCAAACATAAGGACCTGAGTTCACATCCCCAGCACTCACATAGTAGCCAGGTGCGAGGCATGCATCTTTAACACCAGTACTTGGGGTGAAAAAGAGACAGCAGGATCCCAGAGTTGGCTGGCAAGTCAGTTTTGCTGAGAAGGTGAGCTTCGGGTTCAGTGAGAGACTTTATCTCAAAAACCAGATAAGTAGAAGAAATACTGCCAGCATGGACTTCTGATCTCTACATGCCATGCACAGATGTGTGCACCTACACATACCTGCATATGCCATACACACAATGTTTTTTTTTTTTAAGTTTCTGGTTTGTGGATGTAGCTAGAGTGTAGGAGGCTTTGTGTTCAATCCCTAGAACTACATAAGGTGGGTATGATGAGACATGCCTGTACTCTATGCACTCTGAAGTTCAGGGTCATTCTTGGCTACACTGGGAATCCAAGGCCAGCCTGGGACAGAAACTCTATTTCAACAACAGCAAACATAAATGACTAGAGTATTCCAAAGCTCACTCCTCTGGAGGCTCTTTAGAGCAGAAGGTCCTAGATGGTAGCTATGTTCATGAGAAGCAATAAGTCTTTCTTATGTTGTAAGCATCTTGTCATTGTTAGTTTGGCTGAAATGGCCAGGTCTCTATAGGCTAATGGCACCCTTTCTTCCTGTAAAGAAGATACTTTTGAATCATGTTTCTGCAAATCTTTTCTTCTTCTGTAGGCTATACATAAAACATGGTGGACACACTTACAAACAGCATGGGGCTGAGGAGAGCTGTGTCTGTCTGAGGTGACTTGGCCTGACTGGGTGAGCCAAACCTGCTCTCCATAGCTCAGCTCTTAGAAGTCTCCTTGCCCAGGACATCAGTACACCCAAGAGAAGTGGTCCTCACTCCTCACTGTGTGGCTAGTTTGAAGAAGAAAACTTTCCAATAATTTTAGCTGTGCATCATGTTGCTAAGTCCACTTTTTAATCAGACTTTATCTTTCAGAGCTGTTTTAAGTTCCTAGCAAAACTGAGCACATGACCGAGATTTCTCGTGTGGTCCATGCCTCCATACATGTAAAGACATTCATTCTCACCAACTTACCCCAGGCTGGAACATTTCTTACAACTGAGGAACCTATATTACATCTCAATGTCAACTAAAGTTCATAGTGGACATCAGGGATTATTCTTGATGTTGTACATTCTTTGTTTGAACAAATGTATAAATCTGTATTTACCACTAGCTGAAGGGTATAAAGTCTGGATCTGTATTCCTTTCTACCTTCAAAGTTAGTTGTTCCACGGTTGTTTACAAAGGCTGCCTTAGGGCTTGAGGACATGGCTGTACAAGAATGAGGACCAGAGTTCAAGTTCCCGACACCTAAGCAAAAATCTACACACAATAGTGTGCCAGTTATCCTGGCATTGGAGAGTAGAGACAAGTGGATGTAGCTCTCTGGCTAACCATCCTAGCCAAAACAACAAGCTTTCAATTCAGTGAGGGATCCTGACTCAAAGCACAGAGTGAAGTCTTGTAGAGGAAGACACCTGACATCTTGCTTTGGCAGACTTCAAGACTCTTAATATAACACTGCAGTAGTTAGTTGAGACAATGTGGTATTAATCAGGAGATAAACACATAAATTGAATAGATCCCAGAAGTCTTTGACAATGAGTCTATAGAGTTATAAGAAAAAGACATGAGTCTTGTGGGAAGTTCTAGAAATGTGTAAGAAATAATCTTAGCTCTGAGTTATGGGTAACAGAAAAATAAAATGTCTATTGATAGACGGTACATTCGATACAATACAGTATATCCACATACCAGTGTACTAGGGCAACCATGTTGTGACATGACAAAGATGAAGAAAGTATATTTAATATTATATGTGCTTTTTTAAAATAGTTAATAAATTTAAAAATAGAATAGATAGGGACTATTGTTTTCATTTTAAAATCTACAGAGATATATACCATTTAAAATAAAATCTATGTAAATACTTATAAAATAAAGTATATACTTGTATAGAAAATGAATAAAAATAATGTGCCAAAATTATTTATTATGAATAGAAGCATTATTTTATATTTTCCATTTTATACTTTTTTAAATTTTCCAAATTTTCTGCAATGGTCATATATATCTTTTGTAAACAGTAAAAAAAAATGGGTAGATAAATATATATAAACAATAGATTATATACAGATAAATTATTTATATTCTTTAATTACAAAGTTTGATCCAGGAGCCTGGTGTCTAGAACTACTTTTGTTTCTGAGCCATTTAGCAATAGTACCACCCACTTCATAATTCTACAAGCATGTTTGTTCAGTATAAATCCTGTTTTCCATTATGATCATGGCACAGATTCGAATGTCATGTGTGACCAGATTTTC
Source organism: Cricetiscus sungorus (assembly GCA_030556225.1). NCBI lineage: Eukaryota > Metazoa > Chordata > Mammalia > Rodentia > Cricetidae > Cricetiscus > Cricetiscus sungorus. Next base: position 20,216,594 of record JANBXA010000728.1, on the reverse strand, counting down.
TTCTTAGAATTACCCCACATGTAGTAGCAGCATTCTGAGAACCCAATTATAAATATAAGGAACTTAGACAATATCAGAATAATTTAATCATCCTCAGTTCATTCAGAAAGACTCTCTTAGGCCCTGAATGAGCCCATATTGTTTTATTTTGAACATTGATGACCTCAGATCAGGGTAAGCATGGAGGCAAGAGTTAACAGATATTTCTGTTTGATGTCCAGCTCAAGTTTTCCCTGGGACCTCCTGACCCCCATTTGGCTAATGATGGCTTCTTCTCTGGTTCTTGAGCCTTTAGAGCCTGTACCTCATCCTTTTCAACCCAGCAGCCCCTTCTACCAGCCCTGGTGTCCCTGTCCTTAATCCTGAATCCCCACTCTGCTTCCAGTCCTGACCAAGGAAAAAAGTTCATTCTCAAGCTCAGTGTTCTATGGAAGTCAGAAATATGTCAACTGCAAATACTCAAATTTGACAGTTCTATTATACCATGGCTCTGTTCTGCTTCCATGATCTTTGTGCCCAAACAACTCTGTGGTGCAGTGCCCTCGAGGTCAGTTCTCAGTTCATTCGCTCTTGTCACAAAGATCCTCCCTAAACCTAAAGGTGTCCCATGTGGGACCTATTCACCAGTTCCCTGTAGCAAGATTGTCCCCTGGGGACACCCCCTTCACTTTCACAAACACATTAACCATCAAACTCCACCAAAATAAGTCCAGAGACTCTACTATCCTATTGACCATTCTTGTGAAAATTGGAAAATAGAGGCTCTTCTTGAAAGGTTTAAAGTACAGGAAGGAAGAAAGGAAACATAGTGATTTGGGTGAGATGGTTCAGCACAAGCTAGTGTATTTGAACACTCAGTTCTGTTGGTGGCCATGTTTGGGGGGGTCTTAGGAGGTGTGACCTTGCTGGAGGAAGTATGTCACTGGGGACAGGCTCTGAAACTTTATAGATGACTCAAGCCCCTTTTGGTTGTCTTTCTCTGCTTCCTGGTTATATTTTGAGATGTGAGTTCTCAGCTTGCTACTCTGTTCTCTATACAGACCACCACGACTGCCACTCCTTCACAGTGGGCTCACCATTCCGGAACAGGAAGCCCAAACAAACTCTTTCTTCTATAAATTGTCTTGGTTATTGGGTTTTATCACAAAAAATAGACAGGGAAGGAAAAAGGAAGGGAGGGAGGGAAGGGGGTAGGGAGGGAGGGAGGGAAACCTTTCAGTGAATACAGAACCTTGGCTTGACAGGGTAGGAAATGTACATTTCAGCTCTCACTTGCCCCAGATGTTTTTTGGTTAGCACAGAAGCTGCACAATGGACACAGCATCATTAAATGACTCAACAATCAAAAGAAATTTAGAAAATATTGCATATTGTGTCTGGGCTTTTGGAACTTAATATCTGTGTTGTGGTGTTAAAGACTCTGAGAACTCCTATATGCCCAGACCTATTCAATGTTCGTTAACCTAGCATTTCTCTTATACTAATGGAAACCCACTCCTTTTATTTCTCAATTTGTTCACACTTTACCTAGTTCTCCCCAAAACAACATAGTTCCTGAAGAAGTCTTAGCCTATTGCCAGAGAATCTCCATTGTCTGGATGAGACAGTCTACTTTTTACCTCACTAGAATTTTGAACAAGTTCAGCCTATAGCCCACTACCATGGCACCCTCTGCTCATACCATTCTAAAGGGCCCTCTTATTTCATGATCTCTTACCAACAGCCATTTGCCAGAGAGTGATGGGAAATTGCAATGCTCCTTAGACAGCAGAGTGTGAACTATGCACTGGGCACTCCTCAATGCTACCCTACCAACTCAGCAGATTCCACACCAGGGCCCAACTGCCCAACTCCCTCTGACTGCACAGCACAGCTCATCCCTATGCCACCTGCTGTATTCTCCCATTATCAGTGCCATTCTTTGCTTCTGGTCTGCCCAACAGAGACCTGTGGGACCAAGCCACACTGACCAAATGTCCCCAATAGTATTAGTGGCTTGTCAAAACAGCTCATGACACCAGGCCTTACGCTGTTTCTGTGCCTGTTGGTTACCATGAAGGAACATAAAAGCCGTATGTGTGGATGTAAATCAAGAGATAATAATACATGAACGAGTTCTGGTATATCCATATACAAAAGGAGTTTATTCAACCATGAAAAGGAACAAGAATCTGGAACATGCCACAAAATGACTGAATCTTGAAGACAGCATGCTAAATGAGAAAAGGTTGTAGGCTTTGCATTGTATGGTTCTATTTATGGGAAATATCCAGGATGAGCAAGTCCTTAGGTGCAGAGGGCAGAGTTGTGAATACAGAAGTGTAGGGAGGAGGGGATGGAGTGGGATCTCCTCACAGAATGGATCTTTCATTAGTAGTAATGAGGGACTCTGGAGTTAAATGGTAATAGCTGTGCAATATTTTAAATGTACTTAATGCAACTTTCAAGCGGTAAAATGTATGATAAATGTGTTTACTGTGTTTATTTAGTCAAACTAATTTCAAGAAAGCTCTGGAAATAACAGAGAGATGTAAAAGAGTTGGTAAGTGGGGTTAGTGACATGGCTCCACAGATAAAGGCACTTGCCTCCAAGCCTGGGCTCAATTCCTGGTACTCACAAAGTCAAAACAATCAACTGCCACAAGTTGTCCTCTAACCTCCATGTGTAGGGCATGACCTGCACATGCATGTACACTTTATATGCATGTACACTCACATATAAATAAGCAAATAACTACACATAAGATTTATCTAAATTTAAAAAAAAAAAGAATCAGTTGATTTATCCCCACAGTCAGCCTAATATTATTCTTTGTTTTCTTCTGTTCCTCATCCCCAAATCTCCACTGGATAAATGAGCCCCCCCACCATCTCTACAGTGAGATCCAAGATGGATCACATAAGCTGAAGTTTGCCAGGAGTTACCTTCTTGTTTAGACATGATTGTGACAGGCTGCAGCATCATTTGCTATGTTGTCTCTTGCCTCCTAAGGATCAAAAAAGAAGACCATGGCCTTGCTGTATCTTATGCTGCATTCTGGGGACCTGGGTCTTCAGGATGCACACAGCCTACACTATAGCAAATATGGGATGGAGTGGTTTAAGATCTTTCCCTTTCATAATAAAACTGAAGTGATCATTTTTGTCTCCTAGAAGTGATGCATGGACAATGAAAGTCATTAATGTTGTCTTTTTCTTAAGACCCAACATTGGAATTAGCCATAAGTTTGTGTTAGTGACAGAGCCACCAGTAGAGGCCAGTATGAGATTTGGGGCCCCAGAATGTTCTGGAGTCCTGTGTTCTCAAGACAACTTCTTTTTGCCTTCAGTCGGAGAGAGAAGGAGAGAGAGAGAGAGAGAGAGAGAGAGAGAGAGAGAGAGAGAGAGAGAGAGAGAGAGAGAGAGAGAGAGAGAGCACCTATTGTGAAGCTGTGAGAGAAACAGCCTTTAATCCTTGCAAAGCCCAATAATATTATGTATATTGACTGAAACCCGTGGAGTGGGCCTGACGGGTTTTTTCATTACCAGGGTACATTGTAACCTAGCTACCTTTGAAAAGTAACCAACCTCAAGAGGCACTTGACATTTGCAAAGAATTATGGGTGTCCTCTCTATGTCTTCTCAAGTTCCCAAATTTACAATGGTCTTAATTTAAAAGTTAAGCCAGGGGGATCAATTGCTTAGTGTAGGGCCAGGCTGCCCTTTTTAAAACAAAACAAAACAAAACAAAACAAAAAAATTCCAAGCCCCCGTGGACCAGTATGACCTGACTTCCTCCCTAGGCTCAGGTTCTGGTGAGTTGCACATTGTCCTGTGTTTAATTTTGAAGGAAGATGTTTGTACTCAAATCCAACAAGCACGTTCCACTCCTCCAGGTGTTGCTGAGATACATGAAGGCCGCAGCAGCTGGTAATGAGATGGTGAAAATGAAAAAAGGACATAAGGCACATCTTTAGCAAATCCCCTGGAAATGACAGTGAGCCTTGAGGATCGATGTCATCGATCCATCTGAGGCCTCCAGCCCTGCTTGGCTCACCACAACAGTCACAGCCCAGGAAAAAACAAAGTCGTGTGGGGCAAAACTGTGCCCAGATCAACTGGGGGTAGGGGGATCCGAGTCCAGCCTGCTTTCAGCTTTCTCTATTTGGGCAATGGCTGTAAGTCAACATTAGAGCAAGGATCAGATTAAAATCCCAAGGGAACTGGAGTGGGGCTTGGACTTGCTCTCTCACATAGCTTTACGGCCTTCATTGATACTCACAGCGCAGCATCTCCTACTGAAACCCACATCACGTGGGAATCAAGACTTGGGTACAGAAGAAGAGGGAAGCTGTGTGACTGACTCATTTGAGTGTACCAGAAGGCAGATGTGGTGCAGCACTCAGGAGGCAGAGGCAGGGAGACCTCTGTGAGTTTGAGGCCAGCCTGAGAGAGAAAGAGAAAGAGAGAACACTCACATAATATTTGAACCTATGGTGGTCACATGGTCTATCTTGGCTTCCTATCAAAATATTCCTAAATGAATTCAGACTGTTTTACCACAGGCTGGTTCCCAGACTCCAACAATGAATGGGCTGACACCTATCAGTAGAGTTTCCTGTCTGGGGATGGGTAGAGTACTAACTGTATCCACTATAACTAGTGTTCTAGAATCCTGGAAGAGGGAAGTTGATTCAGATAAAGAAGGTTTTGTGTAGACGCCGACCTCAGTAAGCTATACCCATATTGACGGATCTTTGAAAGACATGGTAGAGACTGCATTTTCCCTGGGAGAAGCACAAAAAAAAAAAAATAAAATAAAGGACTGGCATAATTATGTGGCAGTTTAAGAAAGATAATCTAGGTAGCAAACGTATTAGTCAGCAATTGCCACAATTATTATGTGTAACAAATCTCCCTCAAACTGTCTTAAAACAGCAGGCATTTCATTTCTTCTTGTCTAGCCGTAGGTGTTCTTTGGCTCTGTTGGGTTGAGATCAACTGGGCAAGGACTCCTGATTGCAAGATGAGTTCACGTCAACTTCATCGATCAGGTTTTTCAAACTAGTCACTATCCAAGGCACATTTATCTATAACAGATCCATAGAGCATAAGAGCATGTACAAAAGAGGCAATGCCTCCTGAGATCACACTTAGAACCAACACACACATGCACACACATACAAGCACACATGCATGTACATGCTCATATAGGCCCATGCCCACAGAGGTACAAGCACATACAAGAATAATCATACTCACATGTACACAGACCACACATACCCAGAAACACATGTGCACATGCACATACATGCATGAGTACACACCAAGAAACACATGAAGTCACACAATGAAACCACACACCAACAAATGAGGGAGTACACCATGCAGCTTGAGTGAGAAGATCTGCAAAAATCACAAGACAAAGGCTGTTGACGTATGATTCTCAGATGAGGAAGGCATGAGGAACTGTGAACAGTAATCCATCCTCCCATGTCAGGGAGAGGAACAAGCTGGGGGTGGAGAAACCACAGGCATCTTATGATATGTTGAGTAGAGTCCCATGTAAAACAGAAGGAAACAATCCATTGAGGAACACACAGAACTCTTCTGAAACTGAGGGATCCAACTGAGTTGGCCTCGCTCATCTATTGAGAACAGGGAGAGAAGTCTAGCTGGAGCATCATTAAATGGCTGGTTGAAACAGGAATTCCTAGTTGAGTTATAGTCTTGGCAGCGGCTGTCTTGCAGGCCCATCTGGTTTGAATTGGCAAAAGTGCAGCTGTACTTGTTGGGTGGGTGCAGCCTCCCTTTTGAGTAATGGGTCTGTGTGGAAGGGGTGGAGAAAGGATGAGACTGTTGTCATGAAAAATGGGTAGAGAGAACACAGAGCTACTAGTGATTTTGCTCTGTCACAAGGAAGTGGGCCTGTGGTTCTGGGCTGGAAGATGGATTCTTGCGAGATGACTGGGTCCCCGCTGTCTCCTGAGCTGTCATTCGTATTGGACTCATGCTGCCACATCTCATACTTGGGTTATGAATTGATTGTTCCGCTTTTATGGGGACTTGGATAATTAGTTTCACGTTTTTAATTTATAGCGTCAGCTAAGCTTTTTAATCCGTTATTTACGGCAAAGAATGAAGAGCTAAATTGCCTCCCGCCCCCTCCGCAGAAAGCATTCTGGGTCCTGTGGTTGGCAATGAGTGTTCAGTTGAGCCTGTGGCGTTGTTAGAGGAAAACTTTTCTCAAAGATGAGCTGGGACAGGACCCTTAAATCATGGGAACATTTCAAAAATTAACAACAAAACAGTCTGATACATTTGACTAGAGTTGTGTTTCTCTAAAGCTGTTTTGGGAGAAGGCAAAGCAGCTGGGCTTAGAAAAGATGGTTGTCTGTGGAGAAAGGTCCTCATGCGTGGTTCTTTTACCTTTCTTGGGCCTCCCTCTCTGTGTCACCATGGTGTCCTCATTTGCTTCAGACAATCTCAGGATCCTTAGCAAAGTCCAATAGTAACCGGAGTTACATGTCATAGGCCAAAGACCACAGGCGTTCAGCCTCTTGACATCGTAACTCATTACACTGGGACCCACAAAGTTCTCGATCCAGAGCCCCATGGATGAGTTACAAACAAATACAAAAAGAAAAGAAAACAATCTCATTTAAAAGAGTTCATGATTTTATGCTGGTCCTCATTTATGGTTGTCTTCTGCCATGTGCTGCAATGGTCAGCCCAGGGGCCACAGTCTGAATCTGTCTGTATGAAACTGAACAAGTTCAAGCCAATGACTGTAAGTGATAGATTGTGAGTGTCTTCCTTTACAAATAGTTAAAGGGCCTCGAATTCATCCTGTCTAGTCTGAGAGAATGGCTGGCAGGTTCCCAGATCCCTCCTCCTTCAAACTAAGTTGCATTCATAGCCTGATCTTAAGCTGCAGGAACAAACCCCTGTCCCAGTGGTAGGTCTAGGAAGCCAGGCCTTAGACCTTTAGCTTAGGCTTACTGCTGAGGTGGCAGGAGGCAAGTGTGGATTGTATCCAGACTGGTAGCTCCAGCCATGAGCTACAGTTACAGCTTCTACCCCAACTTTGATCCTTTGCCCAAGCCCATCTAAGCTGGAGTGTTGAAGGGTTAAATACAAAACACCAGACTGCACTAGAGCAGTAACTGAGGACAAAGAGGATACTGATGGGAAGCTGGGGTCTTGCTCCTCCCTCCCCGCATCTAGGCCAAGGGGTCTCAGTGTTTACTGAATATTAAATAAATACCAATTGAATCGTCTGTTTAATGAGGTGTATCAAACATGTAATAAGATACATATCTATTAAACAGTTGTGAAATCTCAGTAAATATGTTCTTAATAATCAAGGGTGCAGATGGCTTACAGATTGGACCAAAGAACAAAAGACGAAGGGTCCGTGGAAGGAACAGAAAAGCCGTCTCCTGAAAGCTGAGAAGACAGATGATTCGCAGCCAGAATTTGATACATGTATCTGGGCCGAGCTAGAGGAAAAATGGGAGCCAGCCCCATAAAGGGGAGTCTGTAAACTTCAAACCTTCAAGATGAGGGGAACCAGCCACCGAAATGAAAGATGGAGAAATGGGTGCTCACTGAAATGCCCCTCCCCCTGTGTTTTAAACACACCTCCAAGCTCCAGGAATATACAGGAATCTCCATCTTTGCATTCTCCTTGAGCATCCTCCAGACTGCAGAGACTGGCCAAGAATGAGAAAACAAAAGAGTCACATGATATGCGAGGAAGGATTATTAGCTTGTTTTTCTGTCTCTTAAAAAGTGGTAATTATCATATTATATTGCAATGTGCTATTGAAGTTGCCTCAGAAAACCACTGAAAACTGATCTCTTTCTCCTCCTTGTGCATCTAGGTCAAACCCAGAATCTGGTTAGGTGTGATTGTTTGCCAAATAATTGGTGCTTAGAACTGAGAAAAAGAGAGGGAGCAAGATGTATGGGGGAGGCAAGCTCTCTTAAAGGGTACTACAGCTAAGCTTGAAGCTCAAGACCATGCTACCCGACATTCCCCAAGTCGGTGGGCACAGTGAGAAAGCTTATCCACCACCCTGTAGTAACCCAAGGTGAGGTGCTCTCAGATTAGCTCTGATCCCACAGTCCCATCTTAAGGGGACAGAATTCTCCTCTCACATTGTCCCACCCAGACAGTCAGAGTTAAAAAAAACTCCGGTGTCTATTCTGTCTTTCAAATGAGACATCATCTCTGATAGTCAAAAGGTACAATGGTGGCAATAACTTCCTGGATACCTAACATTGTCCTCAACGTTTATACATACTAATGTAATGTATCTAGACAACACAGTAGCCATAAACAGATAATCTTTCCCTCCAATCAAGATGCAGACAAGGTAGGCTAGAGAGATATAACTCAGAACACTTGCTGTTGGCACAGAGGACAAGAGTTTGGTTTCCAACACTAATCTGGTGGCTCACATCTGTCTCTAATTCTAGTTCCAGGTTTGGTAAGAACCCTATCTCAAAGAAGTAGTGTGGAGAGTGACAGAGCAGGGTCACAAAATGTCCTCCTCTGGCCTCTGTACATCCATGCACACACACACACACACACACACACACACACACACACACACACACACACACACACACCACACCACACACACACAAGACGGGCCACTTACCCAAGATCTCCCAGCAGGTAGATGGTGCCACTGAGATCAAAGTTACCAGGTCTGGTTACCAAGGACACACTTGTAACTCCTATGTCCAATTTTGCAGAAATCTGAGAACATGGGTCACATGTGAAAGCATGTTTTTAGAATACATGAGATAAGCAATGGTTGAAGTGCCCTGTTTTGTGATTTCACTGCTTCTGTTTGATTTCTGCTCATTACAATGTTGTCCAGTATTTCATATATGTGGATTTCTCTTGGATAATAACTAGAGTATTTAAACACCATTCTGTGGTGTCACTGAGACTGGGCCTTAAGATAAACCCAGGAGGAATCCCAATATTCAGAAACCCTAACCACTTACATTTTTGCTCACGATTGCTTTCAAGGCAATTTCCTACCCTGCAAAGTGGCAAGTTGAAAACTGAAACAATGGCTCAGTGGTTAAAGTACTTGCCACACAGGCCTGACGTCCTGAGTAGTTTGGATCCCCGGGAACTATATAAGAGCTGATAGGCATAGCAGAACAGGTGTCTGCAATCCCAGCACTGGCTTCTGGGAGATGGGAGGTAGAAACATGAGCCCAGCCTGAAGCTCGTGGGCCAGCTAGCCTGGTGAATGCAGCAAATGGAGAGCAATAAGGAAGATGAGGCCAACTAGTGATATTCAGTGAGACCCTGTCTCACAATGGAAAAAGTAAGAAAACATTCATGAATCCTCATTCTATCTTGGGAGGGCTGTGACTTTGCTATCTGTATCTCCCAAGTGATTAGGAAACTGAGGTAATGTTTTGAAAGATCTTTTAGTGGGCACCAAGAATAAGATGTTCTTCCCTTCATCCATAGTGTTCTTGTACTGCCTCAGTTGTCCCCCGACATAAGAGCGGCCTGGTGGCTCTAAAAGGGGATTAACTGTGACATTGTAAATGTGGCTCTTCTAAGCTGAACTGGAGTCTTGCTCTGTATGCTACAGGTTATTAGGGTTAGCAGAGAAAATGTGCATTTATTTACTGAAGGGACTGTATAAATCAATACCTTGTTTTTGAATTCAGGTCAATAGGAATAACTCTGAAACACAACCAACAACTACAGCAACCCTAAAACAGCACTTTCAACTTATTGATTTTTTTGAAAAGTATCTTTTCCTGGCATTATTCACACACCCTTGATAAGCAACTCAATGCAATCAAAAAATGTAATGGATTTTTTTAACCCCCAAATATATATTTATATTTTTTCCAGCATCTCTTTGAATGGTAGCCAGGTGGCTTCTTTGGACTAGATATATTTGTAGGAAAGAAGGGGAAGGAAGACTGCATTTATCCCCTGCCCTTTTGCTGTCTGTTTGGAGAACAGTCAACCAGACCAATAGCTATTTCCATTTAATTGCATCCCATCTTTTGGTGATTTTAGATACTTACCTAATTTTGCTGGAATCTCTGTTTCTTCCTGTGCATTATCTATTGAATACCTTAACTGGCTACAGTCTTCACCTGTGCACTTCTCCGTGTACACAGCCGGGTGGAACAGTCTTAATCTGAGATGTCCATAGACTCTATGGTATTAGTGAACACCCAAACTTACTTACACATGGATGCATGCTTATTTCTTGAGAGGAGAGCATGCATGATTCCAGGGGGAAATCATGACCCTGAAAAGTTGTCCTTTATTCCTCTAAACTGTGCTCTAGGGACACCGGGTTTTCCTGTGGCTTCAGGGGTCACAAAAGTTTGTATATTCATATAAAGAGATTTTTGGCCCTTTTTGGTTTAAATCCTCTCAAAAGTAGTTTTATGAAGACTGTGTGATAGTATGCACACACACACACACAATGCACATATGTATACACACATATATACACACACGTATGTGTATGGTACAGAGGCAGACTGAGTAAAAAGCAACTGTCCTCTGTTAAGCTTGATGCATATAGATATACACAACAGTGTTTCAACTTGTCCCAGCAAAACTCATGTTGGAATCTATCCCCCAGTGCAACTGTGTTGCAAGGTGAGGCCCAATGGGAATGCTTATCATGAGGGCGTAGAAAGGGATTCTAGAAGCAGCAGACATGGCTCAGCAGGAGCATGCTTGCCTGGTATTCAGGATGACCTGTTCAATCATAACGCCCACCAAAATGGAAGTGGGCTCAAGGGGATGGGTTTGCAGTTCTCCTCTGTGTTTCACCCTCCCCTATAAAAGATGTGGCATTAACAAAGGCATCACCTTAGAGACAGCAATTAGACTCTCACGAGACCCCGAGTTAGCTGCCATCCTGATCTCAGAATCTCAGCCTCCAGAACAGCATACAATAACTTTCCCTTGTGCCTATAACTTACCCAATCTGTAGTACAAATCCATGACACAAATGGACTAAGGCAATGCTCACTCTTCTCATTAAAATTATTTTTGGGTTGATGAATAGTATTGTCATTGAAATTTCTTACTTATGCTAATGTGATTATTTTGTTTTTAATGTTTATTAGCATGCATTAACTATATACAATAATGGGTTTCATTATGACTCTTATATGTACATACTATGTTTCAATCATATTGACTCTCATCCCTCTCTTTTGCCCCTCCTCTGACTCCTATTAATCCTCCTTCCTCTTACCCAACTAGTCTCTCTTCTATTTGCATGTCTTTTTGCCCCCTGTGGTTCAATGAATTTAGTTAGGGTCTCTTACAGGAGCATATGTGGAAATTCGTGTATAGGACCATGTGCCTACACCACTGAAGAAAGTGTCTCTCCCTCCCTCCCCCATAAACCGTTATCTGTGCATAAATCTTCAGGGAGATGTAAGGCCCCGTGAGCCTCTCTCCCTTCCATAATAGGATATTGGCAGGCCCAATCTTGTGGAGGTTCCTGTGCAGTTAATCACAGCTGATGTGAATTTAAGGATACACTAACCATATCATACCTTGAAGTCAGCATTCCATCCCTTCTTCCAGCTCTTGAATTCTTTCTGCTCCTTCATTTATGATGGCAAGTGGTAATAGAGATGCCCCATTGTGACTGAGCATTCAACAGTCACTGATTCTCTGTATATTGGCCAATTAAGAGTCTCTGTAGTTACTGCTGGGAAAAGAAGCTTCTGACTGAAGCTGACAGTGGCACTACTATATGGGCGTGAATGTGGGGGTATAAAAGGTAATTTGACAGCAAAACAACAGTAGGGGCTTACCTACTAGGACTTGTGACCTCCCTAGCCAAAGATTTTTGATCACATCTGCAGATGTGAGTTCTCTCTTGGAAGCAGATGTGAAATTGGATTTTTAAAGTAGTTGGTTATCTCAAAGCAGGTCTGCCACTATTGCACCAATGGACTCATCTCACTGGGCCACTCAGTATTCCTTCACACAGGGTCCATAGCTGAACAAGACTGCTGATGACAGTTCTTCCCCCATGCATGCTGTGTGGACTAGCCAGCAGAGAAGAGGCTCCAAGCCCATCTCCACCTAGGATGTCCTGCAACAAGAGTGCATGGTATCTTCAACAACAGGGACTTAACAAGTTCCAAGCAATTGATTGTTTTTAAGTAGATTTTCCATATTCATGTATCAGTCTATACAATCCCAACAAACAACAGTTCCTTGTCACTCTTCATAACTTTTTAGAGTATCAGTAAGTGCTGAGACCAAAGTGGTTTGAGACTTGCTCCTCTTCCAGACTCTATCTGAGCAATACTAGCAATTAGAAACAGAAAATAAAAATAGACAGGGTGGCAATTCTTTAACAAAAATGAAATCATCAATGTTTGACAATTATTCACTTACAAAACAATGGTAATTTCATGAATCAAACCCAATAGAAATGTAGTATTAGTTTTCTATGCGGGTTGCTATTTTTGAACTTTCACAGGTGTTTTGGGTAAAAAGAATTTCACTATGTTATCTAACCCAAATTATTTTTGGAAAATAACATCTTCTTCTCAGATGTTTATTCATTATTTCTGCTGATAAAAATAATGTATCATTTGAAGAAAATACAGAAAAGCACTGGTAATCTGACAATACAGAAACAGCCACTTATTTTCCCACTGATATTAAGTAATAATAAAAATCATTTTGAAACAAAAAGCATATATAATTTTTCCTTATTAAGGACAAAACATTTGCATGCTAATGAGATAGGTGTGTTAATATTAATAGAGAATTAACCATCTAGAACAATAGCACCTGATAAAACCAGGAAGTAGTGGAGAGAATGTTCTGGAAACTTGCATTGTTCTGTAGAGCATTCCTCCAGGTTGAACTACTAAGACAAAAGGAATAGACATACATTTAATATCTTTTATTTCCAAATTGGTTTCCAAAATATCCCAATTTGCATTCCCATCTGCCTTATTAGTGACTATTCCACATGTTCATGCTGGGGTTGGGGTTTTCTTTCCTTACCTCTTCTCTAGGTTTCCAGGTGAACTTAATAGACAAAAATGTTACTCTGTGTCAATTTGCATGACTTATTCTTCCTGATATAGACATTGTTTTCCCAATTATTTCTTGCTACACTCTAGTTTTGCCCCTCTGGTGAGTCATTTTTATTTTAAAGATGGCTGACTTCAAGATGGCTGACTCACATTAGTATCAGACCTCAATTCCTGGTCTGTAGTTAAGAAACAAGTGAGCCAACTGGCTCACAAGGTACTAAACTGAATGCATTTGGTTTCCTTATTACTTATTGCTGACAAATGAATTAGCTAAACACTCTTAGAAATTTCTGGCCAGAAATACAAAATGTTGAAACCACAAGAAGAGTTTTCATTATAGCCTAAGTTAGTAAATACCCTTCCAGAGTCTAATTTTGTGCCCTGTAATTTAAAAGGGACGTGAATAACTTATACTTAAAAAAAAAAAGCAGCAACAGAATAAAGTTAAAATTTATTTTATTTTCTTGGTTAAGGAAGCTCTAAACCTATGGATCATGATGGCTGAGTTGTAAGCCCATGAGTCTTTCTGACTTCTTCCCTTGTGCTTGAGTTTCTTTGTACAGACACCCTCAAATAATAGGGGTAGTAACCCTTTTAACTAAGAGCCCATGTGTTAGCCCCTGTTTACAGTTATGCACAAATGGGTGTGTTTGGCTGTAGCTGTACTTCGTAAGTGGTCTGTTTGGCTGCAGGTGTCCTTAGTAACCATGGGGTAGCTAGACATAGGAACACCAAAATCTGATATGCTCAAGTCTCTTACACAAAGTGATATCCCATCTGCATAGAACATACCCACATCCTGATATATGCTAGGTTACTTACAGTACTTGATACAATCAAACACTGTATGAGAAACTGGTATACTGTATTTTTTAAAGAATAATAATAATAATAGAACCTGTACATACTCACCATGTGTGTGTGTGTGTGTGTGTGTGTGTGTGTGTGTGTGTCCTTTTTAGAAGCAACAGATGTGACACTATGAACGGAGAGCTAACTATCCACATGGAAATAACAAACACAAATATGTATAAGAGAAAGGGAGAGTAGAAAGAAGAACTGTGATAGATTTAAGAGAAAGCAATGGGCTGCATTTGTCAATAAGAAAACCCTCAAGATGTTCTAGATGATGTAACCATGCTCTGCCCTAAATGTGAAAGGAAGAGTGAACTGTGGACTTCCCTGGGGATAGAAAGAGATCAAAATTGAAAGGGAAACACCCTGACATAAATGTCTAAAAAACAGCAGACTCCCTGTTTTCCTGTGTTCTGCTGACCAGATCGCTTCATTAACCATCTCTCAAGCTCGCCAATATCAATAGTGGTTCATAATGATGACCCGGGGGCACAGCAAGATCTCGAAGTGCCCTCTGACTCATCAAAGAAATATTAAATTAAATGTATTTTGCAGAGGTCTAATTCCTTTAAAATTGGTGATCCATGTGTGGTGTATATGATAATTCCCTATTAATTCAATATTTGATTCAACCAGAACAATATTTGAGTAATCCATTTTCCAGCAAGAGTGAAGAGTTGATGCTCGTTTTAAAAATGTTGAGTGTGCCTCCACAGCACATCTGTTCTGTGATGCATACCATGCTGAAGAATTTACATAAGCACAGCTCAATGCCTGTTATTTTCTTGCTCTGTGATAAAAGTTCATTTTTGAAACCTTACATTGCAATTGGGCCAAGTCCATTTGCCAGCTCTTTAAGAACTTCAGCCGAATTGTAAATTGCAGAACTGTCGGCATCATTTGCATACATAATCACGTTACAGTGATGGAACAATGAGACACATCATTTATGGGAAGGAGGAACAATAGCAGACAGCTTCCAATCCTTGGGACACTCAGAGTAATTTATTACACTGCTGATGTTTTCTTTCTAATCTCTACGAAATGATGTCTTCTCAAATGATACACAGGACGGCTGCTATCCCTTGTGTATTATCTTTACTGCTTTACAAATCTTGAATTCAGAGCCAATGTGATCACCCTCTCTCTCTCTCTCTCTCTCTCTCTCTCTCTCTCTCTCTCTCTCTCTCTCTCTCTCTAACACACACACACACACACACACACACACACACACACACAAACACAAACACACACACGGTAATTTCAGTCCAAATAACATCACAAGAATTCAATGAAACATCCTCTCAGCACAGTGGCTCTGTATTAAATTAATTTAATCTCTGCATCTAGTTATTGAGTATTGTTCTCTGTACATTGACAATTTGCCGATTGCTCACTTCCTATTTCTAATCAATCTCACAGATAATTTACCAGCCAACTAAATCGTTTTACTAGCCTATCACCCTCCTCTACCTGACAGGGAGCAAAGTAAATACAATCAGCCCTGCTTTACACCCTCAGAAATTTATGATGACCCCAGGCAAGGAGCTTTCTGCAAGACTAATTTATGTATAGTGGCATCTGTCACTGTGGCACTTGGACACGTCCTGGGCTTTTTTATTAGTTATTCCTGGTAACAGCCCTGTGAGATCACAAAGTAGGGTCAGCAATACCCTTCTCCCAAGGCTTCTTAAATTACATTATACGTGTGCATCAGGGGTTCATCCCTCAAGTCAAGAATATGCTCTAGTAGACCATAGATCAAAGTCACCTTGAATATAAGGACTGGAATCTGTGCCAGGCCCCAATACTTTATTACATGTCTTTATTTCTTCCTCCACAATAAACAGCAATCCAGGGAGGAAATCACTCTGCCGAGGTCATAAAACAATCATGTAGGAGTAACATTGTCACCCTTGAAGTTGATGGTTAACCCAAATTCACAGAAACCTGGATTCAAATCTTGACCCAGCTGCTTGCTAATCCTTTGGCTTTGATGAGCTTTAGTTACCTATGCTCTTGCAATTCAATTACTGTCGACATTTTTCTTTCTTTCTTTTTGAGCTTTTTTTTCTTTTTTTTTGAGACAAAATCTTGTTATATAGCTCAGGCTTGCCTTGAACTCATGCAGATCCTGCCTCAATCCCTAGGGTGCTAGGATTACAAGCTTGTGGCACCATACCAATCTATCAACACCTTTAAAGTGGAAAAATCACGGGGCTGGGGAGATGGCTCAGTTTGAAAAGTCCCTGCTGTGCAAGCATGAGGACCTGAGTTTGGACACCTCACAGCAATGTAAAATGCCAGGCATGGTGGCACACACCTATAATTCTGGCACTGCAGGGGACTGAGAGGGATGGACCCTTGCAGCCTAAGGATCTTTGACACTTGCAGGCCATTGCTGTAGCTGAATCAGTGAACTCCAAGCTCACTAGAGACCCTGAAGAGGAATAGAGAAATAGAAGAAAGCACCTAAAGTTGACATTTGGCCTATGTATAAACACAAGCGTTCGTATGTACATGTATGTGAGGAGAGAGAGACAGAGAGAGACAGAGAGAGAGGGAGACAGAGAGAGAGAGAGAGAGAGAGAGAGAGAGAGAGAGAGAGAGAGAGAGAGAGAGAGAGAGAGAATACACTTGAACTCCCAGGGTTATAGTGGAGAATGGAAAAGTAATAGTTCCTCTCTTAATTGCTTTACAGCCAGGAAAGGGTTTGCCCTTTCCTGGATGTAGCCTATGCTGCAGCCTACAAGGTGAAGGATAGATGCTGTTAGCAGGATACCAGACTGTAGAGAAAACTAGCCCAATAGTCCATCTTCCCTGTCTAAACACCTGATGTTGATGACTGAAAACACCATCAAGTCCAGACAGGAAACTTTTCTGTTACAAAATCACAGATTAATGGAATTTTAAATCTTTTTTTTTTTTAACTTCAAATACTCCAGTGCTGGCAGAGAGAAATTGAAAACTTCTCTGCCTATGGTCAGAACAAATTCCTATCAACTCAGCTTCCATACAGAAGCCAGAAGCACCAGGTGCAACTTTCTCTCCTAAGTTATAGGTGCATGACTGTCACCACCAAAGAGAAGACCTGCTCAGGCTTCCCTGCACATTAGAAAATGGTTTTGATATACACCAGTGACCTTTTTTGGAACAGCCTGCCTCCTGCAGTAGGTGTACCTTGAGTGTCGACAAGTATCATTGTTAAAGCTTCACCTGTGGCCACCCTTAGGGTTTTATTGCTGTGAAGAGACACCAAGACCTCTGCAACTCTTACAAAGAAAAGCATTTAACTGGGGCTGGCTTACAGTTCTGAGGTTTAGTCCATTACTGTCATTGCAGGAAGCATGGCGGAATGCAGGCGGAATGGTGCTGGAGAGGCAGCTGAGAGTTCTACACCTGGATCCACAGCCAGCAGGAGACTGTGACACACTAGGCCTACATGAGCTTCTGAGGCCTCAAAGCTAGCCTCCAATGACCCACTTCCTCCAACAACAGCACACTTAACCTATTAAGGCCACACCTCCAAATAGTACCACCCCCTATGAGCTTATGGAGCCATTCTCATGGAAACCACTACCCCATCCTACCCTACCAGTTAGTCTTGATAAATCAGATGAGTTTTTATATCATTTTAAATGTTGTATTATGTTTGATTATTATGAGATGGTTGCACACACTCTACTGCATGCATGTGGGGGTCAGAGGACAACTTTCAGGGAGTTGGTTCTTGCCTTCTACCATATGGGACTAAGATTGAATTCAGGTTATCAGGCTTGGCATCAAGTGCCTCTACCCACTGAACCATCTTGCCAGCCCAAACAAATTGACTTTTAACATCCAAAGCTAATAAAGTTCTCCTGTCAGTTCAAGATGATTTGACAGCGGTGGTGGTTTGAAAGAAAATGCCTTCCAAAGGAAGTGGCACTATTAGGAGCTGTGGCCTTGTTGAAGTAGGTGTGGCCTTGTTAGAGGAAGTGTGTCACTGTGGAGGTGGGCTTTGAGGTCTCTTTTGCTCAAGCTTTGCTCAGTGTGAGTCTCGGTGTACTTTCTGTTGCCTACAAAGCAACATGTAGCAACAACCTCTCCAGCACCATGTTTGCCTGCACACCACCATGTGCCACCATAACAATAATGGATTGAACCTCTGAACTGTAAGTGAGCAACCATGATTAAATGTTTTCTTTCTAAGAGTTACCATGGTCATAGTGTCTCTTCACAGCAATATAAACCCTAACACAACTGGCTTTCACATTTTTCAGGTTTCATGGCACCAAATAAATTCCCATTAATGTTTATGAGACAGAAACCAGTAGACCCTGTGCACAAGACAGATTTAAAGCTTGAAGATTAAAAAACAGAAAACTTGAATCCTGCCTGACCTCATGGAGCTTACAATCCTGCTGAAAGAGAGAGATAGGCTACAAATCTAGCTGTGAGATTTTTATGTACATCATGTATATATGCCGAGTACAAAAGGACTGGATGGGTCATAGAGTATTCCAGAGGGTACAACATGAACACAGGGTCACCCTTCCTCGTTGCTGTCTACATGTCCTCCTGCCTGGTTAGCCCCAGGTGCTATGCAGCAAGAAGGCAAAGACAGTTTTTGCTTGGTCTCTGCCTTCAAGGGCAGGTGTTCCAGGCACGTGAAAGAACTCTCTGTGGAAATCTATGGTTCTGGACAATGTGTTGGGAGCTGGTGAGTTAGGTATCAGGCCACTCAAAGAAGATCTTCTACAGTTGAAGGGAGGCCAGGAAAAGCTTGCAGAAGGAGATGATGAAGAAAATAGAAAAATTAAAAGGAGACTGAGAAGAAGAAGAAAAAGCAGCTATGTAAATGCATGGAGGCAAAATTAGGATGGGTAGTTTGAGCTTGGTGGCACCCCAGATACTTCAGAGCATGCTGGAGGGCTGGAGAGGAAAGCACAGGAGGGGTGATCATGGTGCTTAGGACTTTGATGAGGCTAAAGTGGGTGGTCATCCCAGACAGAAGGATCAGCATCATCAAAGACACGGAGATGTACAAAGTGCACAACATGAAAGCAGGACAGTGGCCTAATGTGATGTGGGCAGAGGGGAGCTGGGTGAGATCTGCAAGGGTAAAGGAGGGCCAAAGTCCATCGTCCTGCTGTGGAATTCCTGTCTGGGTCCCTCCATGCCATCTGGATGGCCCAGTTCTCAGAGTGACAATACAGTCATTCTAACCCCAGCTGCCCACACGTCTCCCCCATCATAGTGATGGTTTTACAACTTTGATTTTGACTCTGGGCCAAGCTAGTCATATGGCTGGACTGTTTCAGTAAGAAAAACTCTTTGAGCCGTCTGCATCAGACCATGTCTGAGCTCTCCTCTCAGCGTCAGATCTCTCTGCCATGAGGCTTTGGCTTCATGTTTCGACCAAAAGTTAGCATCAGGAAAAGATGGCTAAGAAATTCGTTCTCTTGGTGGTGCTCATTCTAGAAGATTCTAAAGGCTAAAAACTTCCAGGTCCAGCCCAAGTTTGGAATGCATTGATGAATTTTAACAAGGTACATATTTTTCTTATTCAACTTCTGAGGGGAGAATAGTGATTGGCTTCAGGAGCTGTAGAATGATTAAAGTCATCTTAGATCTTGCACTTAAATGCCTTTTGTTTGTTTGTTTGTTTGTTGTTTGTTTTTGTAGAGGGTGCTTGTGTGAGTCATAGAAAATGAAGATCTTCCGGTTAATTTATGTTCTTGGTGTATTCTGGAAATTTTGTCAATCTTCAGAAAAAACAGTCATCATTTTCAGGCTGTACTAAACTCCTTAGAAATATTAGCATGCCATAAATGCCATTCATTTTTTAATATATAGTAGCCATTAATAATAGATGACCATAGTTCGTTCTTGTAAGTTTAATCAAATAAGTTCATACTGGCCACCCAGCTCTCTGTTTGGTGTTGGAGATGTCTGCCCCTAAGCAGATTTTTTTTTATTCTTCAATTGTACCTGAAATAAAGCAAAGATAGGAGATTTTTTGTTTTTGTTAATTTTTTGATAATCTCATACTATGTATTTGTCATATTCCTTTACTCCCCTCAGATTCTCCCCTACCTCCCTACCCACCTAATTTCTTGTTTTTTATTTCGCTCTTGGGAAAATAAAAAAATAAAGCACACACACACACATGTGCGCGCGCGCACGCATACACACACACACACACACACACACACACACACACACACACCACATCAATTCATATTGACCAACTACTACTGAGCATAAAGCCTACCCCAGAGTGTGGGTGATATAACCACTCCATTGAAGAAAACGAATTTTCCCTCTCCCAGAAGCTATTATTTTCAAATAGCTTCTTAGCTGGAGTGGACCTTGTACCCCCTTCCCCTTCTCCATGCTGGGAATCTGTCTGGCTTGACCTTGTACAGCTCTTTTATAGGCTGCCACAGTTTCTGTGAGTTCATGTGTGCATCAGCCCTTCTGTAGCTGGAAAATGATTTTTCCTGGAATCATCCACCACCTCTGACAGTCTTTCCACCTGGTCTTTCCCACAGAAAGATCCCTGAGCCTTGAGGGAAGGGTTTGATAAGGCCATCCCATTTAAAGCTGAGTGCTCCAAGCTGGGTGGTGGTGGTGGTGCACGCCTTTAGGCCCAGCATTCTGGAGGCAGAGGCAAGTGGATCTCTGTGAATTTGAGGCCAGCATGGTCTACAAAGCAAGTTTCAGGACAGCTAGAACTACACAGAAAGACAGGTCTCAATGGGGAAAAAAAATACTGAGTGCTCCAAAGTCTCTCATTGTCTGCACCTTAGTCATTTTTGGGCCTCTATGTTAATTACCATAGGCACTCCCCCAGCAAACAGAATAGGCTATTGACAATGCTATTAGTCACCTTCCACAACTTTGTACAGTAAGATGAAGACCCCATCTACTTAAGTCATAGAACATGGAGAAAGTGAACTGGTATTCACCTGGAAGTTAGCTACTGACTAGCATTCACAGTGCTGGAAAGAGAAAAGTTATCATCAATCTCACCCAGCTGCTATACACTAAGATCTACAATAGAGACCTGCTTGCAATACATATCAGCACAACGGTGGCACAATGTTATGGGAGTAACCAGCCACTTTTTAAATTGGATTTAGGGCTCAATCCATGAGATGGAACCAATACCTGAAACTATTAATAAGCCCAGGAACCTGAGACTAGATAGAACATGGTCTAGGAGAAAAACAACTATAATTATTCTGCTAAACAAACATAGCAGTGAAACAATTTACAAAGACATTGCTATACCCATAGATCAGTGCCTTTCTCAACCCTCATCAAAGAAGCCTCTTGCCCCAGATGTTGAGGACTTTTAAAAGTATCTCTTTTTTCATGATTTTGCAGAAGTTGTTGCTATACCATGAAAACTGCAAAGTCACGTCTAAGGTGTTTTAGCTGCATTTTCTCCTAAATTACAAAATCATTAATTTCTTCTTAATTCCATGAACCTGCCTAGGCATTCTAGACTTATTTCAGAGGAAAAGTAAATTAATTCGAAGCACACAGATTACTCCCAAACACAATCACCCTCATTTTTCAGTGTCCATTGATTGAGACTAACCAGAACACAATTCACATGAATAAAATTGAGATCATATTAAGTCATAAAATATCTGGGGCAGGTTGCTTTGGGCTCAGGTAGATGCAACAGCTCTAACAGCAATATCTAACTCATTCTCCCCAACATGCTTTGTATGTTTTTCATAAATATTTGCCTCACTCCAGGTGGGGTTTTGCTTCAAATGGCCACTGTCTGCTTCAAGATCTCATTATAGCAGCACAGCCTCCCTAAGGGTTCAAGTGAGATCCCTGGTCTGTGGCTCTTTGTCTCTTTATTTAGGGTCATCACAGAGCACAGGTTGGGATTGTACCCATCTGACCTGGCTTGAGTCAACCTAGAACCATGAGCATGGTCTGTCTGTCTCACTGCAAACAAGTAATATGAGAGGTGACTCCACAGCAAAGGAAATATGAGGATGTGCCCCCAAAGTAAAGGAGGGGATACTCAAGTAACAAGGACAAGCCCTGTTCATTATGATGTCAAAAGTCAAGTAATGGGGGCTAGGGAGATGGCTCAGTGATGGTGCCTGTAGCACCAACATGAGGACCCAAATTTGGGACCTCAGCATCCATGTAAAAACTGGGCACAACAGCATACTCTGTAATCCCAGAGCCAGAGATGCTAAGACAGGAGGGCCCTGGCTATTGGTTGGTCAACATAGCTGAATCACTGAGCTTCAGGTTAGTGAGAGACACTGCCTCAAAATTAGTGGTGAGAGCAACATGAGAAGATAACCAATGTCAATCTCTAGCCTCTGTGTACACACACACACACACACACACACACACACACACACACACACACACACACACACACAAAGTACATATACCTAACACACAACCTTTTAATAAGAAAGAAAAGGAAATCAGGCAGTGGAAGTCAGTTGAGGACATATTACAAATAATAGCCATAAATGGCACAGATAACAGAGAATAAGTTGTCATCAAAACTGCTTATTAATTTTAATCTTTTGTTGCTGAATGGCTCCTTTGACTAAGACATTTGCACTGATTTCAGCAAATGAAACAAAGAAGATCCTTTCACATGAAAACACCCTCGGCCACTCTGTGAACACCCATTGTTTTAGAAACTCTCTAGAATGGTTTTCAGGTCATAGAGTTTGGTAAGCTATGCGATACTGCATAAACAACCCAACATTTAATAGCTTTATTTTTTTTTTCAGACTCCAGATTCCCCAGAGGCCACTGTCATAGCACTCTTTCAGTCATTTATTTAAAACTGATTTGTGGAAGAAACAAATGATTCTACCCTATCTTTGGAGGAAAATACATCTCCCCATTTTTCTGTTATTATTATTATGTAATCAAGTTGTTATTTCAGGTTTATTAACCCCATCCTCACCATAGCTCTATACTAAAAGAGAATTCATGCATGATTTTTTATAGGTAAAACTAAAAAGCATTCCATAGAAATATATAGCAAAATTGGTGGTTTTTTTTTTAATTTTTAAATTAAATTAGTTTTCAGCTTACATAAGTACATAAAATTATATGCATTATTGGTGAGCCTTGTGATGTTTCAATGCATTGTGTCATCAATGGTTATACTTCTTTATGGGAAGAACATTTAGACCCTTTTCATCAAGCTCTTTGTAATATACATGGTTATCGGTAGCCTCCTGCTGTATGGTAGCATAATAGAAACCCTGAGTTCTATTTAATTGTAATTTCTTTATATCTACTGATTAAATTTCCCTATTCATCCCTCATCCCCTCTCCCATGTCATGTAAAAAATGAACACAAGACGGGCATAATGATGCATACTTGTAATCTCAATGCTTAGAAGGCTGAGGCAAGAGAATCATGAGTTTGAGGCCAGCCTTAGCTACAAAGGGAGACTCTATCTCCAAAATATATTTTAAAATAATAAACTTTTTAAATTTTTAATTCCAGTTATTTATTTACTGGGGGCAATACACTATGCCATAGTACATGTGTGGAGATCGGAGGACAACCTTGAGCAATCGATCTCTCCTCATACCACGTAAGTCCTAGGGTTTGGCAACAAGTGCCTTTGTCTATTGAATCCTCTCAGTGACCCCATTCAATTAAAATTTTCAGAAATAAAAGGAAGTAATCTGGATATGAGACTCTAGAAACCTACCAACTTGATTGTTTTTATGAAGTATGTAAATGATGCCCTTGTTTAGAAATACTTACTTTTCCATTTGTTTCCTTCTTGCAAACCTTGGTGTGTTTTACCTAAATAAGAACTTCCAGAAGATGGGTCATTTTATTTTATTTTCTCTATCATAATAGCATGTTTCTTTTTTATTTCTATGTAAAATCTTGATTACAGCAAAAGAAAGAAAAAAGAATGAAAGAAAGAAAGGAAAAGAAAAGAAAACACATACAGTTCATAAGTTGACAAGGAATGGTGATTAGTATTTTGAGGGGAAAGATCATAATAAATCCATCTTTACCAGCATTAAGCTGATCTCATGGGCTATCTTGTCTTCCTGCCTCCCTCCCTCCATTCCTTCTTTCCTTCTTTCCTTCCTTATAGTAATACCCTACAAAACACCCTTGCATCTACAGCCAAAATGCAAGATGCACTGCACCCTATAACCAAGAATGTGGCCACATTGTCCTGGAATTGGACCCATTCATCTCCCTATCCTTGTATCTGCACTATTGTGATGTTCTCCATCCACCATGGCCTCCCCAGGTACTTGTTGGAGTGATGAGATTCACCAATTTTTCATCATTTGAGAAAGGAGAGGAGCTGGCGTTCTCTCTCTAGTGGACTCATGATCTAACCTGGAGGTGTTAAGAATTGCTAAGGGCTGTAGGACCTGTGTAAATTACAACCATGCAGAGAGGCGTTGAAAAATCAATAAGTAATGAAATAGTACTGGAGTGAAGTAGCCAAGAGAGCAATGGGTGGGAAACTCCCAAGGATGCAGTTTCATTTTGTCAAAAGGTAAAAGAAGATGTTCCAGCGTGTTTCTATAAAACGGGCTTCCTAGAAAATAAGAAGCATTGAGTGTAAATGGCAGTAGAGTTATCTGTGTGCTGCAAGAGCACATGGGCTGTGGATCTTCAGTTCTCAGTTTGACTATAAACAACCATACCTTTTATTCCAATAAGGCAATATCATTGGTACATTTCAAGACTATAAAGTGTCTGCCTTTTAGGGGGTTTGCTACCCTCAACCACACCCATTTCCTCCGTCAATAACTTATACAAAGCATCTCCATCCTTTCTGATCATTTATTAGCAATGGTCCCCAGTGGTATGACTGAGCCAGGACCTTAGCTCCCAAGGGCTAATGACTGGCTCCAGATGAGTGCAGTCTAGTGACTGAAACTCCCTCACCAAGTCCACTATTCAAATAAAGAGCTTCATTTTGAGTGAAGTGGCCATAAATCCAAGCATCTCCAAGATGAAACTGCATCTGATGGCTTTGTTTCTTTTTAGTTAGTGTTTGAAAGTACAACCAACCCATCCTTCTTTGATGATAACTTCTCCTCTAATGACCATCTGGAGCATGAAGGAAGCTCTTCTAGGGAAGGTGAACTATCAACTAGATAGACCTGCAGGTCTCAATCAAATGAGAGAAAGCTACAAGGGGTCACCTCAGAGCTCACAAAGGTGAGGGAATTGCTCTTGCATCTTGCCTATCTCTATATATACAATCTTCAGTCATATATAATCTACATAAGCACATATTTATATACACTTATTACACATGTATGTCATATCCAGATGTAGTTTCTGTCCTTTATTTCTTAATAGAGAAATGAAGCCAGGAACAAGTTCCCAAGTTCTGTTTTGGGTCAGCTAGTATCTCTATCTACTAGAAATGAACTTTAAAAAAAAAGATACTATCATTATCATTGAATAAAAAAATAATCACTTGTTTGTGCAAGTAAATGATTCATAGTCTTTGTGATATTGTGACTTGAGTCTTGAAATACCAATAAAATAGCCTGGCCTATCTCCTTCCCTTTTCTTGGTCCCCAAGTACATGTGCAACAGAGACAATAGGAGCCTTTTATACCTGACAAAAACAAGTCAATAACCATAAACAAAAGAACTGTGAGATTGGAACCAATTGACCATTCATGCTGAGTCACATATGTTTCCCAATAATTAATGAACTAGCTTTCATTATGGTTTTTAACTCAAGTCCATGTTTGTTGTATTGTGTAACATTGGAAATAAAGATGTTACACCAAATGAAAGGATGTGTGGTTCAACTCCCCATCCCCCTTCCCCCAAAAAACCCAACACTTCTCCTTGAAATATGTAGTCAGGGTGGCTCCAGTTAGCTGGTTAATCTCCGGCCATGTACATGTGTAATCCAATTGCTTTCATTATGTCCATCATGTACTACACTGTTCAGATGAGGGTGTGAAGATGAAAAATCTAGCAAGTGACTGGCAGGGAACTTGCACTACTCAGCATACCTAGATGGTTCACTTGTCCTCTTCTTGCTAGCCATAGACAAAGCAATACCCATGTTCTCCAACAATTCATCCACTGATGCCATTATCCATTGTTTATGACATTGCGGCTACAATAATGAATCGGTATGTTTTGATCTTTGAAGTACTTAGGAGGCCACATATAATGAGAGAAAAACACGTGAAGGCTCAGTTCTGCTCAGCATGGGCCGGGAATGAATACTAGGCAGGAAATGCATTAAAGTTGAAGATAATTTTGTTGAACATGATGGTTTAAAAGATGTAAACAGTTATGATGGGCAGTAACTCCTTCAATCAGAAGACCACGAGGAGGCCCTACTTACACCAGTGTGCTGGTGTGAGTCCAAGTCACACTACCGCCACAAAACACTAGGGGGCACCATATTAATACCAGTGTCCCAGCTCCATTGCCCTCCAGAAAGCCCTCCATCATCCAGACCTTGGCTCTCAGCTCATTCAAAGAATGTTGCTTAAGGTTCATGACATGTGACCATTTGAGGAATGTAAGCTGAATTAACTATATAGAGTCCTCTCCAATACTCATTCTAGGCAGTGACATCCCAAGGATGAACCTACATGTGTTCATGGGGGACTAATTACTTTCTTCATGCCATGGAGTGTATTCATTCCAAAGCTCCTAGGCATTCTAGACCCACCATCAACTGGCACCTACTTCTATTGGAGTGAAAGAACACCTGCTTTCCTGGGCTGATTTCTGTGAGGTGTTGATTACAAAATGAGTGTCTCTTTCTTTCTCTCCCCAATCCAGAAATTATTCTCCAGAGACGAAATGTTAACAGCTATCTGTTCCTCTCCAATAAGTGATCATCAGGCTCAGTCACAATCCCACAGGCTGGGAGACTGTGGCTATGATTCTATTTACCCATAGTACAGACTCAAGGATGGTCTTCTCCATACCCACTCTACCACCTCAAGCTGGAAACACTAGTTGCCTCATTTGGGGTGGGGCTTCAGAAGCTTAAAGCAGATAAAGATCTGTAAGTGGCATTTAAACTACAAGAGTGTGGTGGTGCGAAGGGAATTCCAGGGTAAATGATTGTTGGTGATGGCAAGATCATAGCTGATAATGAAATCTCTATGTCATACATTAATTTCAAAGCCTGTGGTAATGGTATGTGTTGTCATTGTTGCTCTTCCATTGATTTATTGAGTACCTAGCGTGTATGAAGCAATGAGAATGATAAAGACATATAAGTACAAAGAGTAAATAGGAAATGCATAGTCTTTTCTCTGTCCTTGCCGTTTGTGTAACTGCCTTACCCAGAATGCTCTTTTGTCACCCATTACTTTCCTCCCTTTGATGTCATGGTCTCCATCCCAAACCAGAATGGGAATATGGCTCCTCTGGTAAAGCGCTTGCCACACAAGGACCCGAGATGGATCCCCAGAACCCACAAAGCTTGGCATGGTGGTACATGCTTAGAATCCAAACACTAGAAACAGGTAGGGACAGGCATATTTCTGGAGTTCTCTGGCTAGCAGGTCTAGCCTAATGGGCTAAAGAGAAACCCTGACTCCCTGTCATCATAAACACGCTAGGTAGCCTGAGGAATGACAACAAAGACTGTTCTCTAGCCTCCATACACATGCACCTACAGGGAAACTAGATTGTATAGTTTTATATTTCCAGATCTTAGTGTCTGAAGCCTTGAGTTTTAATAACCTTTCATGATTGTCTGTTGGGTTCACATGGTCATGTTTGTTTTTTCCTGAGAGTCATCAGTCTCTGACAACAAAAAAACTCAGGAGTGCCTACCCTTCTTCATCTTCACAAGGATTCTGTAATAAGGTGATGGAAGGGATTTCTGCATAGCAAATGAAATGTTCAAAGTCAATGGTTTAGAGGTTGAGAAATAAATCAGGAACTTGCAGAAGGTGATATTTGCTAAGTAGGTCTACCAGGAGGCTGAAATGTCTTTAAGTTCAACTCTCACAGCCCAGCTGTAACTCTTGTCAAGCTGATATGAAGTCATTGGGTGGCTAATCACATGGAAGGGTGTCTCTGGATTCATTTGTTTGTTTGTTTGGTTGGTTGGTTAGTTGGTTGGTTGGTTTTGTTTTTGTTCTGGGGGGGTAGGGTTTTGTTTGTTTGTTTTGTATCTCCCAGACTCTAACCTTTAAACACCATACCTAAGAGAAATCTTCATATGACCTGAAGTAAGGAAGTGTCTGTCCACTGTTAACTGGGGTTCATGACTTTGACTTTCAGAATCAGAAATTCTTCACCAAGTGATGCTTGGCTGTAGGTAGTTGCCATGGAAGCAAAGGGAAACTTTCTTCCAGGAAGAGCAGTGTGGACTGGGGACTGTGGGAGGGATCTGATGGTAGAAGTGCTTGCTGTCAGTCCTGACAACCCAAGTTCAAGCAGCATGACCTGCATTGAAGAAGGGAAAAAACAACTTCCAAAAGTTGTCCTCCACTCAAGAACTTATGCAAACCCACACACGAATCAATAAGTGAAGATGTAATGACTTTTTCATTAACTGCAATGGCATACTACTCTAGGAATAGAGGTTTAAATGGTCCAGTTTAGGGTTGGTGAGATGACTCAGCAAGTAAAGGTACTCACCATCAAGCCTGAAGACTTGAGTTCAGTCCCTAGAACCCACACTGGAAGGAAAGAACACACTCTTGGATGTTGTTCAGTGAACATACACAGCATGGCATGTGTGCACATACACATATCACATACACAGGATCATAATTAAAATTAAATGTTTAGTCTGGCATATCTTCAGTTATAACATACATTTTTCCCCTTAGGAGACCTCCAGTTGACATTAGCTATTAATATGATTTTCTGATCAAATACTTATCTTTACTGCCTCCAAAACCATATTTGGCTGGTCCTGATGATCTCATAAATAAGAAAACAAAATAGAAGTTCCTTATTAATGACAATTCCATAAATAAGTGGAAAACATATATAATTTGAGAGTCTGTATTGACCTTTCTACAGAAAGTCCATAACATTTTTTTCATTTCTTCCAACAAACCTCAGTCCATAGCAACTTAGCAGCACACTGGGCAATGGCATAGTGAAATCTTTTTTAACTAAATCATGTGTCTCTTGATCAGGCTTTCTTGTTGCATGGACCAGGGCAGGAGGAATTAATAATAACTATACTCAACATTATAGGGTATTTGTCATGTACCATGACACTATTCTTTATTTTAAATTATATTTATAATTTTTGCATGTATCTGAGGGTTATGGGTGCATTGCCATAATACATGTCTAGAGATCCAAGAACAGCTTGCAGGAGTCTGTTCTCCCCTTCCACCAAGTGGGTCCTTTGGGCTGAACTCAGGCTTGAACTCAATGTCCTTGATTTGATGAGCCAAGTGATGGTTACAGGATTGGCTTACAGCAACCATGTGTCTCACCCAAGTCTCTCTGGGCTCCTGGAAAGTTCTATTTCCACTGTTCTTTGAACATATATATATATATATGTTCATATACATATATGTGTTCTTATGTATGTATGTATGTATGTATGTATGTATGTATGTATGTATCTTGGCATTAAAAAGATGACTGCACTGGGAATGAGCTCAGTCGATAGCATGCCCAAGCCCCTTTGGTTAGATACCCACATAACCTGAGGATAATGGTGTATGCTTATAATCCCATCACTTAGGAGGTGGAGGAAGGAGGATCAGAAGTTCAAGGTCATCCTCAGCTAAATCGTGAGTTCAAGACCAACCTTAGCTACATGAGACCCAGAAACCCAGAAAGGGGAAGAGAGAAAGAGAGACAGACAGACAGACAGAGAGAGACAGAGAGAGGCTGTTCCACATTCATTGAGCTTCTTTACAGAGGGAATCTTTTGATTCTTAGGTCATAGAGGCAGGGAAACACAAGCTTAATAGTATAGGTGGTAAATTACACACTCCAGACTCCAGACTGGATCTCCTTTTGGTCACTGGGCCGCACTATAAGCCCAGCAAAGAAAAGAGGAGGAAGAGGAGATGATGGTAACAGCCTGGTTAGTAAGCAAGCCTTTCACCTTCTCTGAGGAGGGTGCGAACGGAAGTCTGCCCTTGAAAGTACCAGTGCATGCGGGTAAAATGAAAGGAGGGTGATTACAAGCGATTAGTCCCAGGAGTGAGGCTCCAGGGATGTCTTCAAAACTAGGATTTGCTCTCACTCTTTGGTCCGGGTACAGAGAAGCTAGCCATCAAAGACATCTTTTCTAGGCCTGCAATTCTGTGATTAACTCATTTCAAGGAGCCAGACTGCTTGAGCTCATTAGGAACAATGACCCCATTTCTCAGGAGGTGCTGAGTCAAGTGGTCCCAAGGGAATGCCTTTGGCACCCAGTGATGGTGAAATTAACACCCAAGAGGCTGCTGGTAGTAGATCAGCCTCCTCTACTGGGTCCTTGAGAACAGTCCATCTCTTGGTCCTGAAACCCCAGTAAGCACAAGTCCACTGCTGGTTTAGATTTCAGCACCTCTGAATACCTTGTTCAACAGTCACTTTTTTCTCTCACTTTAACTTATTCCAAGGTCCAAAAACAAGCAGCCTGGGTGGATGAAGAGGGATTGCAATGCGGACTGGAGGGGAAGGTGAACATGGTGTTTGGGAACTGCTCAAGGAAATCTGAGCTCTGGGAGGGAGATGCCTGGAACTTCAGAGAGAGGAGTGAGCCAGTGCTGGTGCAAAAGGCCCTGCCAACTCCAACACCTGAGTGGTGGCCTCTAGAGGGGGGTTGCTTGGACTACCTGTCACTTGACAGGGGGACAATAAGACTGAGCCTCTTCTAGGAACAATTGCAGGGAAGGGGGAGTGGTCCTGGAATACTGCAGCTTTGATGGGATGGGTGAGTAAGAGGCCTCTTTGCTTTCTTTCTCTGCTTTCAGGGTTACCTGGCCACACTGCAAAGGAAAGCCAGACAAGTCAGCCGCCTGCTCCCTTTCCTGCCTTTTAAACTTGCTGAGGTCGTCAGGGTAGCCACATGCTGTTATGTGACCCTAGCTAGACTCCAGAGAATATGGGTATTCTCCCACAGAAAAAAAAAAAAATATGTAGCTCCGGGGTTCTCTCTGAAAGTGCTATGGGCAGGAAGGAGTCCAAGAAAGATCAGACTAATGATCACTGAGGGGAAAAAAAGAAGGGAAGCCAGAGGAAAAAAAAATATCAAGTAGTGTGAAGAAGACTAAAAGGAGACAGTTTTCTTAATTTTTTTTTTTTTCTGCAGCAGTTTCTCTTGTGGAGATCTAAGGCCCGCAAGTGTTACGTCAAAGCTTTCTCCAAACCACTAGATGAGGGGGTTTTGTTGTGGTGCTGGTACACTCCCGGGACTCATTGGGATGGCAGGATAAAAATTAATTAGACGCTGTTTGGAGGGGGCTTTGCAAGACAGCCTGAGGCTATGCTTCAGTCGGGTTGTTAGAAGCAATATCATCACCACCACCCCTGCCCAGTGAACAGACCTACACACAGGCGGCCAAGGGGGAGCCGTGGAACATTCAACACAGACATCAGAGCCTAGAGCTCCTCCCAGAGAGAGTACTTACCACAAGCCAGTGGATCTACCTGCTGACAACCTTAGAAATATGTCTTGTTTCATTTTCAGATTTTTAAGAGGAGTTACATAGGAAGCTTGTGGAATCCCGATGAAACTGCTTTAGCAGGAGATTGGGGAGGAGGTAGTCCTGTCTCACCCTCGCCTCTGACTATGACATGCAGGCTGAGAAGAGGCATCTGCCAGCTGGGAGGAAGGCGAGATCTCTCCCAGCCATGAGTACAGCTCTCTTTTTAGAGGATGGCAGACTGAAAGCAGGGTTCCAAGAAGCTAGCCTGCTTTTGCTGGCCAGTGATTCTTCCAGATTAGATGATGCATAACCAAAAAGTATATGGCCTTGTCCTAAGGTGCTTCCTATCACTGTCATAAACACCATGGTCAAACACAACTTGGGGAGGAAAGAGTTTATTTTATCTTACAGCTTATAGTCCACTATAAAAGTAGTCAGGGCAGGAACTCAAACAGGAACCTGGAGGTAGGAACCAAGGCAGAGGCCATGCAGGAGTGTTGCTTTTTGGCTTGCTCCCTATGGCTTGCTTGTTAGGATGGGAAAATTCAGCCTAATTCCCCAGAAAACCCAGGAAGCTTTAATGTTTACGGTAGTGAATGAACACCCAGAAGCCTGTGTGAAAGCAGACTTCCTGGGCTAAGGGCAGGGTTGGATACTTTAAAGTAATTGGTCTGCACTGGATACTACGAGGCGATTGGTTCACGATGCGAGGGCTTGGTTGTAACCCTATAAAAGCTGTCTCAATTCTGTGCTAGAGGTCCTCAGCCCTCTACCCTGCATGGCGTATGTCTGACGGCCCCTGTATACTGGAATATAAAGAATCTTATGAGTTTGCATCAAGACCGCTTCTCGTAAGTGATTTGGGGGGGGGGGCGCCTTTTCTGAGTGGGAGCGCGAGGGACCATGCTCTTGCGGGTTTTACATTTGGTGCATTGACCGGGAACTGCGACCACCCCTCTCACACCCGAGAACCGACTTGGAGGTTCCGGCTTGCTCCCTATGGCTTGCTCAGCTTGCGTCTTTATACAAGGCAGTACCACTATTTCACGGGTGTCACTACCTGCAGTAGACTGGGCCCTCACACATGGATCATTAATCAAGGGAATTGATCACAGGGCTATCTTATTGAGGCATTTTCTCAGTTGAGGTTTTCTCTTTCTAGATTACCCCAGCATGCATCAAGTTGACAAAACAGACAAACTCCCAAACACAGCCTTCCTTGGTGTTTTCTGTATCCGTGTCATTCCTAAGCTCTCTGTTCTGCCTTCATAAAGAACCCTGCTCTACCTGAAGCAATAGTTTGGAGTGGCCTTGAGGTTTGACTCCCTGGAAACAGACTCTGTCCATATGGATAAAGTGATTCGAAACGTGACGCCAGGCCTGGGGAGCTGGCTCAATTGACAAACTGCCTGCCTTACAAGCATTAGGACCTGAGTTTGGATGCAACAGCACCTGCATAAAAGTGAAGTGCTACAGTGTATATATATCTGTAACCCCAGTGCTGGGGAAGAAGGCTAGATAGACACACCCTGGGAGATCATTGGCTAGTCTGCCTAGTCAAATTGATGAGCTCCGGGTTCAATGAGAGAGTCTATCCCAAAACACAAAATGGGAAAATGACTGAAGAAGGTGCCCGGTGTTGATCTCTGACCTTCAAATGCATGTGCCTACCCATGTGAACATGTCCATACACCACATACACACACACATGCATACATACACACAAAAATGATACACCCCCCCCACACACACACATACCATCCTTATCAGTCTTGGTATGTCATAGATCACAGTATTATTTCTAGCTGTTTCAGATGCTTGAGTCACCTTCTAAGGTACCAGTCACCATCCTGAAAGATCCTTCACAGTTGCAACATAGAGTACATCTCCAGATTGCTATTAAAAAAAAAAAAAAAAAAAAAAGAATCGCAGTTAATTCATCCTTCTAGCATTTTCTGTGAAGCAAACAATAATTAAGATCCCTGTTTTATGGATGGAAAAACTGAAGTTGTTCACATTTCCCACACCCAGTGGGGAATAGCATTCTATGTATGAGTGCAAAGAAAACTTGGAAACCCCAGGACCCTTCCCCTCTCTCCAGACTTAGCCCTGTCTCTTTTTATTGTCCATAATTGTTTCCTTGTGTCATGGTGGGAGTTGGGGCATGAGCAAGCCAATGGGAGCAATTACCAACAGAAAAACAGCCAGTTTTCCCCCAAAACGGCCATTTCCCAAATGAACTTGCCAGCTGTGGAATATGAAATCACACCATCACAGGCATATCAGCTACTTCTTGGGGCCCGAGGAAGCATTATGGAGGGCCAGTCTGACTCCCTTGACCTTAGATTCTAGTCTGCCCGTGACCTTGACACTCCTCTTCTGAGGAAACAAGGGACTCTTCCAGGGAAAGCTTATTTCAGAGCAGACAGAAGACAGTGGTGAGCCACTTAACGGCCTTCTACCTCTTCTTTGCTTGTCCTGATACATTACCAGGTAGGCCAGCAAGAGTTCCAGGACCCAGAGCCCACAGGACTTGGTTACTGCACTTTGAAGGACAGCCCAAGGCAGCTCTTTATGATTCCTTCACGCTCTGCCAGGAAGTAAAAGGAGAGGTGGAAGGGTCACTCCCAGAAACCAAGGAGTTTCTCAAGTGTGATTCACAGAGATGTGGTCACATGAAGTCAGTCCCTCCACTGAGTACTCTCAAACCCAGCCAATCAATCTGCCTGGAAAACCAACCTGCTGCTTTCTACCCAGCCAACACATGTAAAGCCATGGAAGTGAAAGATGGAAAAGGGCCTACTAAGTCTTCTAGAATATTCCCTAGGACCCAGTGCAGGCTGGTTCCCTATAGTCCATTTATTAGTGGTACATAAGCCCCCGTTTCAGCTCTCCCAGTCAGTGAACACAGGAAAAACGAAAAGTGTGGTATCTGCCCACCCCAGTGAACAAAGATCATATGATTCAAATTCCCCCGGCTACTCACTGGCCTTTAGCACAATGAGGAAAGTTTGAACTTCCCAAGGCTTATAAAAGAAGGAAATAGAACTTTCTAGAAGGTAGAGGCATCTGAGAATGCCTTCACCCTTTCCTGTTAAGCATACTGCCTTCTGGAAGTATCCACACAGTGGCCTCTCTGTAAGTAAATAACCATTAAGGGAGAGAGAATACAGGTGTTTCAGAATTCATTTTGAAACTAAACAAATCTTACCTTCCAGGCACAATGTCCTTTCACCATTCCTTGTGTTCCCTTCTAGCTCAGCTGGTCGTTAACTAGACAAGGATTCTGAGCAGCATCAAAATGGAGAAAACATGTTCAGAGATGTCAGAGTTTATTTCAGAACACACAGGACCAAGTGATCTGAAAACAAACGCAGGCATCTTTCCAACAGCATGATGCAGGTTTCCTTAGGAATCTCTCTGTTCTTTCTCTCTGAGCTAGCTAGAGAGGAATCGAGTTAGTGCCATAGTTTAGGTGGGAGGGCCTACCTGAGGCTAAAGAGGAGTTAGAGCTAGCTGCTACCCAGGACAAAGAGGGAGGGAGTATGGCTGACAGTCATCTTTTTCCTTTGCATTTTTATATGCTGGGAAGAGTTGCTTCATATAGTCCTGTTTAAAAATTCTAAATCCAGAAGCTGATGGGATTGGCATTGCTCTTTTGCTTTGTTGTAAGCTATCATGT
Source organism: Cricetiscus sungorus (assembly GCA_030556225.1). NCBI lineage: Eukaryota > Metazoa > Chordata > Mammalia > Rodentia > Cricetidae > Cricetiscus > Cricetiscus sungorus. The sequence continues at coordinate 20,181,382 of JANBXA010000728.1, read as the reverse complement.
GTGCTTGTCATCTCAGAGCTGAGTGGGCAGAGATCCATAGATCTCTCTGAGACTCAGAGGCCAGTCAACCTAGTCTACTTGGAGAGTTCCAGGCCAGTGAGAGACTGTCTCAAAAACAAAACAAACAAACAAACAAACAAACAAAGGATGGACAGCTCCTGAAGAATGTAAGATTAACTCTTGCCTCCAACTGCAGGGACACACACACACACACACACACACACACACACACACACACACACACACACACACACACACACCTCTTTCACATCACAGGGACAAAGTGACACCATGAAACACAGAAAAGTCACAACCAAAAAGGACAAATAGCTATCAACTAAATAGAACCACCTACTCACTTCTGGTCTAGAAGATAAGAACAGATAAGATACTTCTGTTGTTGCTATAATTGTTTTAAGACAAAAGACCTACTAAGCATTCCAGGCTGGCCTCAAACTCATTATCCTCCTGCCTCAGCTTTCTGAGTACTGGGATGACAGGCATATGCCACCCCATCCAGCGGAGACCTTTTGTCTTTGCTAGATCATAGAAGCAAAGCTGAACTTTTAAAAGCCAGCATCACCCTCTGTTCTGAAGCCTCCCAGCCCCCATGCTCCCCACCTCATCCCTTTCCAGTCCCTCCCCTCCCAACTCAGCCCCCACACTCTCTATCACAGTCCTTTTCTGTTGCCCTCTGAAATATTATCTCGTCCCAGCATGGCCAGCTTCTTAAGTTCAATGTCAATAGCTAGTTAGGAGAGGGCAGAGGGTCAGGGATTAGGACTCCAAACTGTCCCTGATGCTTCTCTGTAGGCTGAACTGCTGTTTGTATCAAGCCAATGGGAGAAACATCCCTCTTTACTATCTGAGAAAAGATCAGAACAGGGAAATGTCAGTTTGAGAGCTGACAGGAGTTAGATAAGAATGAAGGCAAGAAAGGAAGAAATGCTGTCACTCAGAGAACTTTCTAATCTAATGTTTTGAGACAAATATGTTTCCTGCTGAGTGTGTAATTTTCACACACAATTGTCCATCCCTGTACGTCTTTCCCAAACGTACTGCTTGAGGCCTGATTTGATTTGATTTGATTTGTTTCTGAGGTCTTTCCAAACCATGAAAAGACCTGGAAGGGGTCAGCCTTGCAGGCCTAAAAGCCGGGAGCACATTCATTCCCATAGAACTTCTGAGACCTGAAATAGTGTCCACTTTCCAATGTGTGTATATCCGTTTCTATTAGAGAGATGGCTGGGGGTAGTGGGTGGAGTGCCACAGACAGAAACTGTGTGGCCATGTCAGAGTTTCCATTTCATACCTACTTAGTAAAGTCTTGAAGATAAAACAATGGACATTGTTCCTCTTGCTCTGGCTTTTAAAGGTGGGCAGAAATAGTGGGATATATATATATATATATATATATGTATATATATATATGTATATGTATATATATACATATATATACACACACACACACACACACACACACATACAGTGTGTGTGTGTGTGTGTGTGTGTGTGTGTGCGTGTGTGTGTGTGTGTGATTCCTTTGAGACTAGGTCTCTCATTGAGTCTGGAGCTTGGCTGACAACCAACCTGCTCTGGTAATCCCCCTACCTCAAGCACAATAGCTGAATTACAGGCATATATGACCATATGGGTGCTGGAGATTTGAATTCAGGTCTTGATGCCTGTGTGGAATGCATTCTTACCTACTGAGCCATCTTTCCAGCCCCTATGATTTTTAGTTTTGTTTTTTAAATGCAGCAGCTTATCAGTAGAGGAAATGACCAGTATTTTAAAATATAGTCTTCATGAAACATCAAAGAGACATCTGTATTAAAAGTGTTCTTCTTCATGAGGACAAGGACAAGTCCTCTGATGAGTAAAATGTTCAACAGTTGAGTGATTTCCTAAACTAAAAAAGGAAAGAAAACTTTATCTGGAGACTAGAGAATTGCCTACAAGTCATCCCTTTTTATAAAATTTCACTGTCAGGGCTAGCACCAATGCTGCCTACAATGTTTTGTGTAAATTCTCCAAGCTTGCCAACTCTGTTTCCTGCTACCACAGGTAGGAGATAATCAATCAATGCTTGTCAACGTAACTGTTGAATATCACTCTGAATTTGATTAAGGAACAAGATAAAGCTTTTTTTTTTTTTTTTTTTTTTTTTTTTTAGATTTAAATTTAAAGTCCTTTTCTCCAAAGAATGATTTCACAGATATTAAATCAAATCCTCCTGCTTGCTCATGCTCACAAGTAGATTTCACATTTTAATTATAGATACTAGATAGTTTAGAATGTTCCAGAAGGACAAGAAGAAATCTCGCCTTTGAATGCTGAAGAAAGTGTTTGTAGGAAAACTTTCTTTAGGAAAATCACCTCTACTATAGGCTTAGCCCCACCCCACCCTTATAGATCAGCCCCTACTCTACCCTCTGACTAAGCCCATTTGACTAAATTCCTGCCTTGGGGAAGAGCAGGGTACCTCCTGGTTTCAAAGAAAGCAGACCATAAAAAGAAAGGAATTTTACTGGCTCATCCTCAACTCTTAATTTTATTGTCAGTGTTTCCATGTAGTGGACAATGAAAAGGCAGAGGGAGGTGTCTTCTATTAAAGTCTTGCTTAGCTTTCCAAGCATGGATTCCTGTCATCTATGAAGGCTTTGTTGGTAGCTACATGGCTGCCACTTCTCACTGCCAAGGTGTTGACCCTTGGTCACTCTGAAAATGGATGTTTAGGCCTCTGCTTCTTTGCCTAATCTGACGAAGACTATGAAAAACATCACTCAGCACATGGAAAACTCTCCAGCCTCAGATGGGACAAGACCCGGGTCAAGGCTGAAGGAAGGCTTGGCCACATCTTAGAGAATCTGCATTTCACTGGGGAAGACAAGAAGCAAAGACCTGACGACTGGCATGGTCAAAGCCAAGGACACAAACCAGGCCTCTTCCCAGACACACGGCCTCATCCCCAAGGCCCAGCTCCCTATGGACTCTGTGCTGGCAGAACTTCAAAATTGCTGCCAATTCCACAACTGCTTTTCATTTAAAGGGTTCCAGGTCACAGTACTGCAGAGCCACAGAGCAACAACACAAGATGGAAGTGCTCTGTTGACTGCCAAAAAGAAAAAAAGAAAAATCTCAGCCTCCTCGGCTGGAGAAAGCTAACCAATGCCATCCAGTCACCTCTGTGTGCTTTCAGGGGAAGTGGAGCATGCCCTGGAAGCCAGTCAGAGGAAGTTCTAAGGGACAGAAGAGCCAAGGTCAGCATCTCTGAACACAACTTCCTTAAAAAGAAAAAAATAGTGAAAGGACAGCTCAGAATTTTCTAGAACTGAAAGCATGTGATGTCTGCCTTGTCAGTTCCACCACCTCTAGAAAGGGAATTCACCCAGCAACATGAAAGGACAATACTTCATAATAACTCAGCTTTAAGATCTCTACAAACAGGGAAGCAAAGCAGAGTAATGAGACAGGCAGCAACCAGCCACAACCTCTTCAAAGGCAAGACCAGAGCATCTACAGCAGTGGTTCTCAACCTGTCTAAAGCTGTGGCCCTTTAACCTAGTTCCTCATGCTGTGGTGACCCCAGCCATACAATTGTTTTCACTGATACTTCATGACTGTAATTTACTCCCATTGTGAATTGTGATGTAAATATTTGTGTTTTCCGGTAGTCTTGGGTGACTTCTGTGAAAGGGTTGATGGACCCCCCAGAGGTTGAGAACCACTAGTCTACATGCTCTTTGTGAGGCCTTCTGTGCCGCTTCTTTGACTCAGCTCCAAGGACAAGGTTAGGATTGCATGAAACCCATCCAGATCACTCCATATATCAGCACCACCAAAAAACAGACACTGGGCTCCAGAAGAACAGGAAGTGTGTTCTCACTCTAGTTTGACAAAGCCACATGGGCTGCATGTGAAGAAAATGCCACCTGTGCCTTGGGTGATACTTGGGTAGCCTCTAGGCTGTGTCTGAACACTTGTAGCATTTGGATATTGGCTGCTTTCAGTCCACAGTTACCCTCTCAACAGCTTTACACAGTCTACAAAATGCCCCACCACACATGGCAACCTCACAGGAACCACATCTCCAACACCCATCTCTTGTGACAGACATCCCATAAATGATCCTCCCTGCCCCTGTTTATCATGAAACCCACTTGTCATATGTTTTTGCCTGTGGCCTTATTGTGGTATTGCATAGCCACAGCAAGTGGCATGAAAGGAAAGGAAGGCACGGTAAGTTGTAGGGACAAAACTTGACCCCAAGACCATTCTGAGATAATGGAACCATAGATGATGTTACACAGCCCCCTGTGGGCTTCCCATGTCCATCACACAGAAACTCATGCTGCTTCTTAACATATCAGAGGAGTTTGGAGTGATGGTCCTACTTGCTCAGCCAATAATGGCAAAAGGAAATTCATGGGACACTGCCAAATAGGACACCCTTGCTTCCCCAGACTCAATGGGACCTTATCCCCAGATACTTCAAAAGCCATTTGTTTTTTATTTCCTTTATTATTAGTGTATATTAATGATATAAATTAATAGCTTTAATTATGACACTCTCATGTTTGAAAGTATATACTGTACTTCGGTTATATACATCCACTAACATGTGAAATATCCCTTACACACTCATAGTTTTGAACTCTTGGTCCCCAGCTGTTGGCAATGTCTTGGCAGATTGTAAAACCTTTGAGAACATGAACTAGCTAGCAGGAGGTTGCTAGGAGTGAATCTTGAAGATATCTGCTTCCTGTTGCTGCTTTCCTGATCCTCTGAGATGTGAACAAGCAATGCCACAGGCTCCTGTGACCCCAACCAACATACCTTATGAGCCCAAATAAACCTGCCCAACTTGAGTTGTTTCCACTCAAGAAAAGAAAAGAAACGGATATGATCACCCCTTTCTGTTATTCAAGAATGCTATAAAGAAGTAAGATGAGACCTGCTGGGTGTGGCTCAGCATGTAAAGGTGCCTCCTCAAAACCTAGCCACCCAAGTTCACCAGGATACATGTAGTGGAAGAACTAACTCCTACAAGTTGTCCTCTGACCTCCTCATTCAAGCTGTGGCCTGTGGACACACACACACATAAATGTGAAAAATGTGAGAAGCAAAATGATAGCCTGATGGGAGATGTCATTCTGTAAATATGTTTCTCTTATTGGTTAATGAGTAAAGCACTGTTGACCAATAGGAAAGCAAGATAGGCGGGACTAGGAGACTAGGAGGAGAGAGGAAGAAGTAGGGAGGAGTCAACATGTAGAGATGAGAGAACAATAGCCTTGCAGTGAGCTTGGAGAAGCCAGAGTAGAAGAGCAGAGCTTGGGAATGGCAACAAGAACATGCCAAACTGGCAATCATTATGAGTTGCCAGCCTTGTATAGGAATGAGCTTCGTGGCCACTCATGACTCCTTCACCAGCCTTCAGAAACTACAAGCTCATGACCTCTGCTGGCAGATGACATGCAGAGTGGGCAGGCTAGATCCTTCTGATGACTCTAGGCCAGACTTGAGAGTAAAATGTGAGACAAGTGAAAAAAAATTAGTCACTTGTGAATGGAGCTGAATCCTGAGTCTCTACCCAGTTGCATAACTGCTTGATGGTTCCCTGCAAGAACTTGGATCCATGTGTAGTAGCAAGTTTGAGCTTTATGGAGTAAGTTGCTCTCTTGACGACCCCTGAGTCCAAGAGTTGGCTGGAAACAGAAATAACTGGCCAAAATCGAATGGATTCACCTGGGCTCAGTCCCTGTGGGCTTTGTTCTTCAATCTGTTTATACAGTTTCCCGTAGGAGTCTGTATTTTAATCAGTAAATATATTCCTTGATTTATCACCTTCTATTGACAGAGTGGTGATTTAAGCCTCAGTTCTAGTGTTGGGCCTGCTGTGTGTGTTTCCCCCCTTATGTGTCCCACCTCTGTTTGATTTTTCTCAGTCCTCTTAGGTAATTGGGCTACCTCTGACACTCTTTGTATGACAAGGCTGTGGTCAGGGGTCAATGGGTTTCCCTTTCCAAAGTGCAGAATGCTCTAGTCAATCACAATGCAGTCCTATCTCAAGTTTGCAAGAGCTGGAGCACACAAACTGCACACTGATAGGACCCATAGAATGTCATGATGTTTCTAAAGGACACTACTATTCTCCCTGATCCCAAAGACAACTTAAAGACATCTACAGTTTTAGTTGATCTAAATTGAACAGAGAGACCCTTCTCCTCAAGCTGCCTAGAGATGCCAATTGTTACATTAGCAGATTGAGACCTCTGTTAACATGAGTTTGCACAAGGCCTGACTCCCAGGTCTACATTTTTGTTTGTTTGTGTATGTGTATGTTAATTTGTTTGAATCAGGGTCTCCTTATGTACCCCTGGCTGACTTGGAACTCCCTATGAAAACCAGACAGGGCTCTAACTTAGAGATCCTCCTGCCTCTGCCTCCCAAGTTCTGGGATTAAAGGAATGTGCCACTGCACCCAGCTCAGTTCTACTTTTTATTAATGTACATATTTAGTTTATTCTCTATTGTTACTAGTAAACTGCTATCTCCTTTGGGCTTCATAGTTTTATGATTTTAATATCTCATTTGACAATAAATGTTCAAGATCAGTTTGATGGCCAAAATAAAGCCATGAAGACTTATTAATCATAGAGCTAGGTGGTATCAATATTGCCTTGGTATTCCCCAAAGTGGTACATTGAGTGACAGTGTCATTTGTAGTTTGTCTACTGTTAATAGGAATGGATAGATACTGGAGAGTTTTTAGATTCTTAAAAGAAAAGAGAAGAAAAGAAAAGAAAAACCTTACTGTAAGTTGAAAGGATAGACTGAGCCCCCAAATGGTAATATTAATGTAAAGCAAATGACCTTTGGTTTCAAAACTCAAATGCTAAGCCATCAATAAGGGCAATGTCTACAAACTTAAGTTTCATGAGAATATGTTCCAAGCTCAGATGTTTACAAGCTCCACAGCTGCTGTGTGACAGATGACTAGAAAATATTAAAGACATTTTAGATTGTGTTCACAAGTATGATTACCTACAGCCATTATGCCATTATCTCATAAGACATGTCTTTTGTTGATGTTTTTCTCGGTTGTATTTCTGGAGTTGCTACAAAAGTACCTCAAATCACAGAAGCTCACTTAAGCATAGAAGGGAAGGGCAGAGGGGAAAATATATGGCTGAATGGACAATAGTAGAGTGTGGTAATTTGAATGCAATTGGCTCCATAATCTCATAGGGAGTGGCACTATTAGGAGGAGTGGCTTTGTTGGAGTGGGCATAGCTTTGTGTCACTGTGGGTGTGGGTTTTGGTGTTTCCTATGCTCAGGATACAACCCAGTGTCTCAGTCAACTTCCTGTTGCCTACAAAATGTAGGACTCTCAGCTACTACTCCAGCACCATGTTTGCCTGCACACCCCCCATACTCCCTATGATAATAATGGACTGAACCTCTGAAACTGTAAGCGAGCCACCCCAATTAAATGTTTTCCTTATAAGAGTTGCTGTGGTAATGGTGTCTCTTCACAGCAATAGAAACCCCAACAAAGACAGAGGGAAAATCAACTCAGTGGTCAACATATATAGAGAACATTATATTAAAATTTCAATATTACATTTGAGAGTGAACATAACAAGTTTGGAAGTATATCAAGAGGACAGTGCCTCATAGGAGAAGGGTTTGGGAATCATGCCATGGATAAATAAGTTTTAAAAATTGGTTGTTACACTTGATCTGAAAGAGGAAATGGCCAGCAAGTGTTTGAGAAGAGGGCACTGGGAAAGAGAAGATAAATTCCATTCAGACTAGGAATGTTAGAGTTTGATGCCAGAAGCAATTGGAAGAAGCTATCAGTCCATAGATTCCACTTGGCATCCTATTCATTGAGAAGAGTATTCCAGCACACAGGGGGGAGTAGGCTGGTGAGTCTCTCTCTTGAGGCTTCTCCAGGCATCCCTTACCCAGAGCAGAGCTTGTTTGTGCTTCCAGAACTTGCAGACAACATGATATTCCATGATATTCTAGTTGGTACTGCTTCACATGGAAGTCTCTGTGTATGTCTACTCTATTCAGTTGTAGATTTCTTGAAAACAAGGTTGGGGAGATGGCTCAGTGGTTAAGTGCTTGTCAGTCAGACATGAGGACCAGAGTCTGGATCTCAGAACTTATATAAATGTTGGATAGGTATGGCAGGGTATCTGTAATTCTAGCCTAAGAAGGCAGAGATGGGGGATCCCCTTAAACAAGTTAGCTAGCGAGACTAGTCATATTGGAAATCTCTGAGTTTGCTTGAAAGATACTGCCTCAATGGGTAAGGAGCAAGAGCAACAGAGGATAATTGCTGACATCATCCACAGGCCTTCACATGCCTGTGTACCAATGTGAAAGCACATCTACACACACATGTACCCACATACACACACACACACACACACACACACACACACACACACACACACTGCATACATATGAAATATAGTGGTGGGAGCAGCAAAACTCCTGAAAACAAGGCCCATGCCTTTCTCATTTTTTATGTCTAGTAGACACTCAGCATTTACTTTACTTCTTGAGTTACATAGAGCTTGGCTACCTCACTGCTTCAAGTCTTACACCAAAATCTCCATCTAGATTTAAGGGCACTGATGACAAGAATGTCACCTGAAAGAGGTGCAACACTATCTTTTCTTCCCTCAAACTCCCACCATGAAATTCTAGAAAGTTCATTTCCATAAAGCCCATTGAACTATTGGCCACTCAATCATCTACCAAACTTTTTTAATGTGTAGTGGAAGAGGTCTCACTTGTCTCCTTCTTAGAGAAAGTAATCAATATTTGGACCACTTTTAATAACTCAAATCATTTTTGACACATTTTTGTCAATGCGATATCCAAACTTTATCTTCTGATCATATGATGGGGTCAGAGAGCCTTGAATGTGCAAATGAGAGAGACTGAGTCATTGGACAGTACAAATCTTAGTAGGGCCCAAAATGGCAAAGATACTTACCTATATGCTGTATCTGTGAAAGGAAAGTATTGCTTAGATGGGGAGGCCAATGCCACTTCTCATTATTACATCATTGCTCTCACTGTGCATTAGATGGATGTGGGTAGGGTGGGACCATCCCTCCAGTGAGAAGACATTTCTTGATGCCTAGCTTTTGTCTGGCCTACAGTCCATCATACTACCACATTTCTTCCCAAAGGTGAAGCATGCTGGGGAATGGAAAGTGAGATGGCTTCCAGAGAAGTAATTAGCAAAGTGCATGAAGGCTTGAGAAGAGGGAAAGAAAGAACTACAGGGTAAATCAATAAATAATAAAAAATTCAGTCGAAGGCATTTTCCATCTTGGTGTTCTTGGCTATGAACAAGAAAGAGAGAAAGGAAGAAAGCAAGTGTGAAGGAGGGATTCATGGGCCAGATCAGGTCATCTCTTCATACCTCATGACACACAGCTCCAGGAGCATACTCTGTGCACACAAGATGGGCATGATGAAGACCAAGGCTGAGAAGTAGGATTTTTCTTCCACCTGACTTTCCCCATCATTTGAGTCTTTCAGGTAGGTATATGAGATACCTGTTCTTGGCTATTCCTGGACTAATTGCCCAAGCATTGATCTCTTAATGGTAGAGGATGAGTTAATTTATTCCCAAACTCTTCTAACTTGGCAGATGAGGAGTTATTAGTCATTGGACTCAGTATATTACATATTCTATTATTTATCATTTACATATAAAGGAAAGTGTGAGGCTCTCAAAGGAAAAGCTGGCCCAGGAACAAGAGAGAAAAGTAGAGAAGTGAGAGAGTGATTGGGGCAGGGGTGGATGATTCAGAGATTTTTCCATTTCCAATTTCACTGCTGTTAGCAGGTCAGTAATGGTGAAAAGATGAGAAAACAGATAAATACCGGACTTGATGAGAAGAATGTGATACAGGAGATAAGGAGGGTGGCTTTGATGTTAGAAGATGAAAGGTATATAGCTCTCTCATTCATGCATTCACTCCACAAATATCTCTCTACTAGATAAGGATATTAAATATAAGTCTGCTCCTAGGTAAACAAATAACATTTAGTCACAAATTAGAAAAAGTGCTATGATGGAAATAAATTGGGTGCTATGGGAGGAAATAATGGGAATGGGGATTAAATTTGTGTGAATAGACTAGTCAGGGAAGACTTTGGAAAGGTCAACATTTAAACTTGAACTTGAAAGATAAGGAAAACTCAGCTGTACAAAGAGAAAGAGAATTGACAGAGGACTTTATGAAGGCCTTGAATCAGGCAAGTCCTTGGCAAATTCAGATTGACAAATGTTAATGGCACTTCTGTTTATGGAGCAACTGCCATTAGGAGACACTGGTACAGGTGTTGTGTGTGTGTGTGTGTGTGTGTGTGTGTGTGTGTGTGTGTGTGTGTGTGTGTGTGTGTGTGTGTGTGTGTGGTGTATGTGTGTGATGGGAGATGTGATTCTGTATATATGTTTCTCATACTGTTAATAAAGCCCTGTGGCCAATAGAAAACTAGATAGGTGGGGTAGGAGACTAGGAGGAGGAAGAGGAAGTAGTAGGTGGAGTCAAGATGTAGCACGGGAAGAAGCAGGAAGCCTGCCGCGCGGCTCCCCGATAAGACGACCACGTGGAAATACTTAGATAAGTAGAAATGGGTTAATAATTATGGCAGAGCTAGCCCATTAACAATAATGGTAACTGGCCAACAGGATTGTATCAAATACAGAGTCTCTGAGTGTTATTTGGGGCACACGTGGTTGCAGGACAATGGCGGCAGAACCAGCGGCAGCCGGCGGGGAAACCTGCTGTAACATGTGTGTGTGTGTGTGTGTGTGTGTGTGTGTGTGGGGGGGGTGGGTGGGTGGTGTGTGTGTGTGTGTGTGTGTGTGTGTGTGTGTGTGTGTGTGTGTGTGTGTGTGGGTGGGTGGGTGGTGGGTGTGTGTGTGTGTGTGTGTGTGTGTGTGTGTGTGTGTGTGTGTGTGTGTTCATCCCTCCTACCCCTGTAGAAGGCATTGTTATTCTCCCACTTTGCTGGTGAGAGAAATGAAGTTAGCATGACATCAAGATGAAGTAGAAGCAGACAGGGACCAGCATGGTTTTCAGCAGGGAGCTGAACTCAATCTAAAGTGGACTTTGTAAGGATTCCTATGATGGCCATTGATGAGTGGACTTCAGTAGTGCCCAAGACAAAATGAGGGGCATTGGGAAGGAAGGCATTACGGGTCTTCAACAACAGGCCTTGTAACTGGGCCAAGAAGCTTCCAGTAGAGGGGATGGAGGGAGACAAGGGGTTTGTAGGTGTATTATATGACTGTATTGGGTGATAAGAGGAAGCCAAACAATGAGGACACAAGAAAAAAAAACACCTAATCCTGAGTAATTTCTACCATTCAAGAAAATGAAGCAGGAGTTAAGAAACAGAGTTCCCAGAATGAGAGTTTTCAGATATGTCACCAGCATCCTGACTTATCCAGCCTATGGCTGTCTGATTCCCCTGTATTCCTCCACATTTTTTAATGAGACACACACACACACACACACACACACACACACACACACACACACACACACACACAGCCTACATGATCCAGCAACCAAACAGATCATCAAGCCAGCTTCCCTCTATGACCAAGAAAGAGCGAGCTTCCATCCAGAAACTGCAACTAGAAAAAAGAAAGCCAAGACTGAGGGCAGTGTCATCCCAGCACTGAGGAGGCAGAGGCAGAGGCAGGAAGGAAGGTCACGAATGCACGGTAAAACCAACGTGGGCTACACAGCAGGTTCTAGAGCAGCTTGGGCTACATAGCAAGACCCTGTGTTGAAATAAAGAAAAAGGAAAAAGAAACGCATGCCTTCATACACATGAACAGAACAAAAATGTGAGCACAGCTCACCTGGAGGAGAGAGCGATCCCCCAGCCTCAAGCCAATCCTCAACTCTGTCGAAGGCTTGGAAGACACACTCTCAGAAACTCAGGAATTAGTTTGGTTTCAGAACAAGGCCCAATGAAGGAAGCAAAATAAATAAACAAGGATTGGATGCTTCGATTATTTTAAGTGGTTTTCACCCCCAAATTTTACAGAAATGAAGAGCATGCAGAACGACACGAGGGAGGGGCCTTTTCATTTCCCTGTCCACACAGATGTGTCACAGCCTGCTGCCCCCAGGCCTTGGACAGTACCTTTCCAGGCACAGGTAGATACATAGGTAGCCACACTGTGACTTTGGCCAAACCTGTGTGTAAGTGCCTGTGAGTCCTCTGGGTGCAGTGGTTGGCTTCAGAACAGTAGCCACAGCATGTTCCTTGGGGACTGCCTATGAGTTTCATGTGATATAGTTATTCGTCTGGGTTTTATAGAGAACCAGAGGTCTTGACCCTAGAGTACACTAGAGCACAGCCTTGTTAACAAAGTGTCCAGAGGGGGGGAAATGTTAGAGGAAACTGGGAAGGGCCTAGAATAGAGTCCCTTCCTTCCAGGGAGGCCCCCAACATGCTCCCTGGGTGTGGCCTTTCAAACCGGCAAAATCAACTCCAGATATTTGAGGGAGAGCGAACACAGAGTACAAATGTGTCAAGAGGAAGGAAAAAAATAATAACTGCTATATGATCAAATGCAAAGAGAATACGGCAAGCTGTGGCTCGTCGAAGATCTCTGGAGACACAGCTCAGAAAGCACAAAAGTCCTTCAGTGGAGGTAATGAGGCGCATCTAATTATATTTAAGAAAGAAACATCGAGGATGACCCTAAAAGCCTCCCCCGCCTTTTCCCCAAAAAGAATCAATTGAGTCTAAATGCTAAGCAGACAGGGACAGGCGATTTCAGAGCAAGTGAGGAACTAGACAACATCACGGGAAACGAGATTGTCTCTTTCCCAGAACTGAGAAAAATATCACTGCCTATTGTCTTTTAACCACAACCACCCCCAAAAAAGTCTCGGAAGAAGCAACAGGAAGAGGAAAGGGGGAGGAAGCAAGGAAAGAAACGGAGCACGCGGCAGCCCCTGCCATGAGAAATCAAGGCAGCCCAAATGACATCTGACACCACCAGGCCACAGCTGAAGAACAAGGGAAAAGTTTTAGGGCGACTGTCATTGACCCATAGTCCTTCACTCCTAACCTTTCCCTCCAACATATGTTTCTCATTTCCTTGCTTATAGCTGGTCCAAGCTAATGATATGTGTTTTGGCCAGGGTCCCGAGCTCGGCATACAGCCGGTCTTGTTCTCATTGTCCAGGCTACTTACAGAAACCTCTTTCTCTGTGTCTTTCTCTCTCTCTCTTGCTCACTTGCTCTTGCTCTCTCTCTCAAAAAAAAAAAAAAATACAGCTTTAAAGAACAGTAAATATGCAAAGCAGCCCCCACACTCTATACAGCTACCATCTTGAACATGGCCCTCACCACCCTAACACACCCCATCAATAAAGGCCTGAAGAGACTGCCCACGGGTGAGGGGTAAGTTCAACACAAAAGCAGTGGAAATTCAAACAAATTGGCCCATTAGAGTCTCACACAGCTATAAATACAGCTCACACGGGCTATTTTGAGGGACGGTGGCATGGGAAAGTTCGGCCTGGAATCTTGAGTCTGTCAAAAGAGACAGATCTCTTCCAAGACATGGGAAGAGAACAGACCCAGCACTCACTCAAGGAGGGCAGGGAGGAGGAGGGCAGGGAACCAGTCCTCACAGGCTTGGGCAAAAAGCAAGGAGGTAAGGCTGTTTGGCCAGGCCTTAACCTGCCACACTAGAATGCAGGACGCCAATGTTCAAAACTTGTTCTCTGCTGGTGTCACTCAGAGAGTTGCCAACCTCTGAAAAAGCTAGACATGCCCTTTTGCTCCTTAGGGGTCAATGGACGAATTCGCTCTTCCTGAAGGGCCCAGTAGGCCAGAGGAGGAGGGGTGGGAACCAGTGTGTCCTGGAGAGCCAGGGCAGCCCAGCCTGAAGGAGACATTTCTGACTAACTCTGAAGGGAATTTTGAGGAGTCTGCTTATTTTACCCCTCAGACCCTAAGGAGTAGCATCTATTGTGTACATATTGTGAAATGTGGGGTGCCATAACACATTTGAGGAAACTGGAGCCTACAAATGAAAGTTAGTAAAATGTGCAGGCAGACAATTCGTATGCAAATGTCAAGAGCTGTTTAACATGTCCCTAGGGTCTGTCAACAGATGGCAATGAACTGCTAGCCATTAGGAATGAGTAAACACAGAATACACATCTACTTAGGCATCAGGTACCTGCCTGTCCTTTATGAGTGGCTTCTCCTTCGTGATCCTCCTGCAGCCTGTGAAGTTCCCAACTAGCTTGTGTTCAGAACATAGACCCAGAGCAAGCATAGGTTAACTCAATAACACTTTGGACATAAGGGTCACACAGACACTGTCCAGGCATCTTGAAGTCCAATTGGTCTGTCCCTGACCCTACAACAGCCTGGTTTGTATCTGTTATCCCTGTATAATTATTAATAGCCCTCTTTTCACCCTTTAACGTGTCCCAGTTTGGATGCTAAATTATATGGATACTGTAGCTAAAGTCCTTCCTTTAAAAGTTCCATTTGTGTGTGTGTGTGTGTGTGTGTGTGTGTGTGTGTGTGTGTGTGTGTGTGTGTGTGATTCCAATATACAGAAATGAAAGTGCAAAAATATAGCATCCTCTACTTTAGAGGCTCTTTGTAACTTGCTGAAGCCAAAAGAGGATTCCCAAATTATCAAGAAAATGGCTTTAGCAGATTAAATTTTAATTAGTTCAGGAAAAGGCTTCACTGTACTCTGGGCTGGAGTCCTGGCTGTGTGCTATAATGGAGTGCATAGTTGCAGATGGATTTTCCATATTGTATCTGAAATGTCAGACTGGCTGCTGTCCTCCACTACCAGCAGGAGGCACACAAGGGCACTCATCCCTGTAAGGCCTGGAGGGGGGAAGAGCCAGCACAGATTACCATGACAACACCCTTTCCTGAAAGTCTCTGACTGACACTTCCTGGGGAGACAGGAAGTGAGGACAGGAAGACTCCGAGGTCATTGACTTCCCGAGTCCAGCTTTTCCCACTTCCCAGACTCCTCTGAGAGCTGACATCTGTCTACTAGCTGTGCTCTGTGCTTCTACTTTTCCAGCTCCCCTCTGTAAAGCTGTTCCCATTCCCATCGGATGGGGCAGCAATCAGTGGCTTTTGTCCCCTTCTTTCCAAGAGGCCACAGGAATGTCAATCATACCTCAGTAATAAACTTCAAACAAGTAACCAGTGAGAGGAAGAGACGTCAAAAAGTTATGTGACTGACTCCAAAGTAAAAAATAAATGACTATTAGACTAACTTCACGTTTGTAATCACTATTACGGCATTAACAGTTATTCAACAAACTGTGCCAGGCACTCTTCTAGGGTTGTGCACAGAGTGTTGAACACAATAGGCATAGTCCCTGTTTTCTAAAGCTGACAGCGTCAAGGGGAATAAACTCCCAGGAAATACATACATCCGAGGTGTCATTAAGTGCAGCAAAGGAAAAACACAAAGGGTAAGAGATGGAATCAACAGGGGGCCTATCTTAAATTTGGTTGGGGGAGGGAGTCTCCTAATAAAAATCAGCCTCAATCAAGGACCTGGAGGAAGAATGGATGTCTGCTGAACACCCATGCACTTTAATGCCTACCAAAATGTTTCACTTTGAAACCTAAACAGTGTTCAAGCATGACCTTCAAATCTCTATATTTGTAACCTACTCAGAACCAACGCAGGAGTGCGTGTTTGCTTCTGTTTGTTGTGTGTAATGCTTCTAATTCAGGGCTTGAATGTAGGAAATTTCCAGAGCATGGCATTTGCCTCCCTGGAACTATTTTGGATAATGTAAGATTCCTATATCCGAATCCCCAAGATCCAGCAAAATTCAAAGTGTTATTACTGTATAATGTTATCACGTACTAAATGCTCAGAATACATTGAACAAATAAATGAATCTTCATGGCACGTCTTCTCTGGACCCTGCTTTGTGCCTGTTCGTTCATGGGCATCTTGCCATTTTAGCGCCGTAATTTTATTGCATCTTTCTTAAGGATAGAACCGAGTGTGCAGGGCTGAGCAACAGCTCTGAAAATAATTATAAAAGTATTCTAGTGAAGTTGGAAGCAGCAGTGAGGGGAGAAAGTGGCTTTTCAGAAACATTTTGAAATTACAAGAGGGGATGCTAATGAGAAAAATGAAAGGCTACAAACACTCTAGAAGTGGGATAAGGAGGAAGCTATAAAGGGAGAAGTCCAGATGTGGTGGCGCACGCCTATAATCACAATGCTGGGGAGGCAGAGGCAGGAGAATCACAAATTCAGGGTTAGTCTGGGCTATGTGGAAAGATGCTATGTCAAAAAAAATTTTTTTAAGGAACTAGAAAGATGGCTCGGTGGCTAAGAGCACTGGCTGTTGTCCCAGAGGACCCCAGATTATTTCCCAGTACCCACATGGTGGCTCACAACTATCCATAACTGTAGTTCTAGAAGATTTGATCCCTTCTTCGGGCCTCCACAGGCAATGCATAAACACGGTGTACAGACATACATCAGGCTAAACACCCACACACATCAAATAAATAATAACAATTGTAAACCACATTTAAAAGGGGGAACGTGAATGAGGTGAGATGGGTAGAAAGACTGTAACAGCTCACTGAGTGTCCTGCAGATAGAATGATGTGACTATACCCTGTCATCCTCAGCAGCAGTGCCGGAAACACCCCCGAAGTCAAAGGGTTGAGGCTGAAGAAAATGGGCAGAAGTGGGGCTCAGTTAGACATTAGAGTGCAGGTGTTTCCGAAGGGGTGAAGTGAAATCCTTCTGGGGCAAATGAGAGAGGGAGGTTTCTGAAATGAAACTAATAAAACAGCGATGCTTCCCACCAACTGGCCAGACTCAGGTGGGAGGATGCTTGTCAGGCAGCACGAAGCCCCGGTTTCAATCAGTAATACCACACAGAGTGGTTGTGGTGGCATAGCCTGTAATCCCCACACTAGCGAGGCTGACAGATCTGTCTATCCTACATGGTGAGTTCCAGGCCAGCTGAGGTTATATAGCGAGATCCTAAATCAAAGATTTTATTTATTTGTTTTAATGGTGCGTCTGAGTGTGTTGTGTGAGCATGTGAGCACACGTGTCCCCGGATGCCAGAGGCAAATGATTCCCCTGGTACAGATAGTTACATGACACCTCATATGGGTGCTGAGAGCCCGTCAAGTCCTCTACAAGAGTAATAGGTGCTTTTGACGGCTGAGCAGCCTCTCAAGTCCCAGAAGTAAGTTCTAATAGGGACAATTCAGATGAGGTGGGGATGTTTAAACAGATGTTTATTTCATTAAAGATGGTGGTGGGAAGTGTAGTGTCTTGTTGGGGGGAACCGGGGAGGGGTCTCCACAGTTTAAAGCCACTCACATTAGACTGGAGATCAATGGGAAAGACAAATGACTGGAGTGTAGGGGCTGGGGTTATAAAGCAAGAGCTATTGTCCTTGGTAGAGTGCTGGAAGAATTTTCCTCAGAACAGACATGCATTAAAATCCTGCACCTTGGTCAGATCCCTGTAGTTCCTTGAGATGGTGACAAGTTCCATAATTGTTCTGACTTTGGTTTTTTTTTTCTTTTTTCTCCACAAACCTATTTGTGAAAGTCCCATAAAATGGTCTTAACCAGCCCTCTCTGTCTCTAGAAATACGATACATGGCAGATCGAGAAAAATTATTTTTTCCCCTTACTTCACAGCCTCTTGGCACAAGTTCAGCCCTGAAATGGTTAAAATATCGGCACATTTCACTGGTCTTGAGTTACTCATAAACATTGGGCCAAGCAATTTCACTCAATCGCACATATTAACTTCTTAAGTTCTTCTCTCTGAGGATGTAGACTGTTATTTTATGCCAAAAGTCCTGTAATTAAGTTTGACATAAGCGCATGGATTAAATATGTGGTTGGGGGTGGGGGGTGCAGAATGGAAGGGTTTCCTTTTTCCCAACCTCTTTTTTGCCATATGGAAACTGTAACCAAATAACGTGCAAAAAATTTTAAGACAATTTCCAGTCTCATTACTCAGTGCTGTTTATCAGGTAAGACTCAGTGTGGATGTAGTTACAAGGCCTGTTTTTTTTTTTTTTTTTTTTCTCTAATTTAGCCTTTAAAACAACAGCAAGCTTTGAGAGCACTGCACATGCCTTTAATCCCAGCACTGGAGACAGAGGCAGGTGAATCTCTGTGAGTTCAAGGCCAGCCTGATCTATAGAGCGGGGGAAAAAACCAAGCCACACAACAGCCCAGGGAACTGATGATTTAATCTGAAATGATTAAACATTTGAGGGTCTTCCAAAGATGAGGGACTGTGAGTTCTGGATATACCAAATAAAATCAACTGATCTGATTCAGGAAGGGCTTAAACACTGGAACCCTGGTGTGGGGCTGGACATTGCGTTGTCTTTGTCCCGTGTGTCCAGACATGCACAGCATAGTGGTTTCCTGTGTTCTGATGCCACTGAGATATCATTAAAACCTTCTCTGTCTGAAGGTTCCTCTGAGAGGCCCTGCTCTCACTTAAGCAGTGTAATCATAATTTTACTTTCAATTTCTAGCCACATTCATGAAGGTTTTTTGTGGTTTGAGAGAGGAATGCTGGTATTGCTCCCTCCCTAAAGCCAGCTGAAAATAGCACTTTCTACCCTTACAGACAGAAAGCACCCTCCTTAACTTTCCGCTATCAGAGGAACATTCTGGAAATTAACCCTGAAAGAAAAGTCAGGCAGTATGACACCCCTAGCCAGCCTCCCACAGTTAGCTTAGTCCTGTGCCCTTTCACATCCGGGTCCCTGCTGCTCTTCTCCTCATTGGTTTACTGGGCTTTTGTCCTGACACAGCACCAAGAGGGGTGGGTTATCCAGATCCCTGGACAAGCTCAGAATCAACATATTCCACCATCATTCTCAAAACACTTCAAATATGGTTAAGGAGATGCCTCTGCTGGTCAAGTGCTTACCTGATGACGGGAGTTCCATCCCCAACAAACACACAAAAGAGGTTGGAACAAGAGGCTCCCTGAGACCTGTTGGTGATCAACCTTGCCTATTTGTTGAGTTCCAGATCCCTGTGAAAAACTCTATCTGAGAAACAAACAAACAAAAACCAAGGCAGATGGTCCCTAAGGAATGGCATCTGAGGTAAACCACTAACCTCCACAATCACCTACACACACATGCACATGTAAGTCCCATACACTGGAACCTGCACACATATGAACACACACATATGCATGTATCCAGTGTGTGTATTTGTGCACGCATGCATGCCCACGCACACACAGTCTAGACCTACCCCCCACTATAACCACCTCACTTGTCTTTTTCTACACTAAACTCTATGCCTTTTCCTCTTCAAGAGATTAGGCCAGGAGCTTCTTCCTACTATTGGCCTAGGGAGCCCTGTTTATCTCCATGTCACACTAGCTCCTGGCTCACACCTCTTTTATCATACTTGTTTTCATTCTACAGTAGGAGAACCAAACAGGGTGTATTGCCATGAGGATAGCATGAGAATTATTTGATTAGGTTCATTGTACCCCATAACACTCCCTCCTTTTTTTGTGAGGTTTCTCTGCTACATCTTTTAAATGCCCATCTCAAGCCCTCCAAGAACATTCCTGCTTCTTAGTTTATCTTCCTGGTTTCAAGACTCATTAGGTTACATTAGCTTGTTATTGGGTCCACAGCGAATTCATCCCAGGCATTCTGAATTACAGTTTACTCTTCTATGTTGTTCCCTGTCTTAGCCACAGCTAGGCACTAGGCAGAATGTGACCCAGTTGCCTATCACAAATCTAAATAGGACAAAGTGCAGTGTGTTAAGAATCTGGATACTGAGGCAAGGATATGCAGACCTTCTTCAGGGATATTGAAACCTTTTTGCACTTAAGTCCTTGTTAAGTCCCCAAATGATAACATAACCCATTTTTTTTTCTTCTCAGATTTTTTTCAGGTTTTTCCTCTCTGCTGGGACTAATTCCCACTCCTACCTTGCACTCTTCCTATCTTTCTGACTTCCCTTTGAGATCTGAGCAGGACTGAGACCCTCTTGGGATCCTTGGAGCTTGGGCTCATCATCTTCTAAATCTAATGGCAGCTGTGCTGTGTAATAGGAACACAGTCTTTTTCCCTGATTTCTGCATATCATTCTTTGACTTTTCCAGTATGGTTCAAAGTGTTATAACCCCATGCCAGAGAGTGGTGATAGGCAACAGATAGTGGATGAGAATGTAAGCTCAAAAATCCTGCCATTTGCATTCACTTCCAGACAGTTTTCATCTTTTTTCTCCAGCATGTTAAGTGCTTACAACTTACTGGCCTCATCTGTATAATAGAGATGTAATGGTACCCACCTCCTGAGGGTCATTGAAGGGATTAGACACATACTGGCTAACGATGGTGATTGTTCTGTGGCTTAGTAAATATTGTTAGAGCTAGGAACATAGCTCAAGTAGATGAAGTGCTTGTCTGGCATGCACAGAGCTAAGGAGTTTGACATCTACCACCATAAAAAATAGTTGTGGTGCTATGTGCCTTTAATCTTCCTTCTTGGCAGGTGGAAGCAGGAGGATGAGACATTCCAAATCACCCTTGATTCCATAAATAATTAAAGACAGCATGTCTCCAAAATAAATAAGACCAGTATGGTGGCATATGCCTTTAAGCCCAGCACTCAAGAGACAGAGGGCGATGAATCTAAATAAATAAAATAAATATTAGCTATAACAACAACAAAAAAAAAAAAACATGGTTTAGACACCAAACTTTCTAAGGAGTACCAGTCACATTTTGGGGAGTTGAGATGAACTGGTACTTTAGTACTTCAAAGACTTAAGATGCTGAGGCTGGGGAGATGACTCAGGGAGTTAAGCACCTGCTATGTAAGCATGAAGACATGCGTTCAGATCTCCAGCACCCATGCAAAGCCAGGTGCAATCATTCACACTTACACGCCCAGCTCTGGGAGGTGAAGACAGGTGTATCCTTGGGGATGGCAATCTAGCCAGTACATCAAACTCCAGTTTCAAGGAGAAGCTCTGACTCAACAAAGAAGTAATGGAAAACACCCAATGTCAACCTGTTGCTTACACACACACACACACACACACACACACAGAGAGAGAGAGAGAGAGAGAGAGAGAGAGAGAGAGAGAGAGAGAGAGAGAGAGAGAGATGAAGTGATCAGGTTCTTCAGCAGATAAATGATAAACCTATCAACCTATCAGTGTTTTCGGTTCTACATAGCAGGATTTCAACAGAGCTTTACATCAAAAACTAGCCTGTATGTCTCAATGTCTCACAACCATAGAGATCATAGAAGGATATAGAGATCAAGAAACAAATACATTGGTTTAAAAATTAATTGAGGGGCCAGGCCGTGGTGGAACATACCTTTAATCCCAGCACTTGTGAGTTCAAGGTCAGCCTGGTCCACAGAGTTAGTTCCAGGACAACTAGGGCTACACAGAGAAACCCTGTCTGCTACACCCAGACACAAGGTGCAGAGTTTACCTGCCAAACATTTTTGGATTTGCAGGGTGAGCTCAGCAGCTCTGACATCTTCAGTAAGACATTTAGCCACATTCTCTGACCTTCATCTGCTAAACCAAGGACATACACTGCCATGCCTACCTTACAAGGATGTAGCCCACAAAAATCAGCATCACTGTTAAATATCACCTCTGGTACACTTGCTACCTTGAAACAGCAGTATTGTATATTTCATATTTATTGAGGACCCCACTGAACACCTCACTGAACATACCATGTCTCTAAAAGCCCAGAGATAAAATAGTTTAGACTTTGCAAGTCATACTATTTCCATCACAAGTCCTCACCTCTGGTATGGTAGCACAGAAACACCAAAAGCAATCTGTCAGTGAGTGGACATGGCCCTGTCTCAATAAAACTTTACTTATCAAAACAAGTGACAGGCCAGTTTTGGCCTCCAAACCATAGTTTGCAACATCTAATCTTATCTCCTGGTTTATTATTGAGACACTTTTTCTCCTATATGTTATTTCACTAGCAATTAGTGTCAGAACTCCAAGAATAATTGTTAGTTACTTAGGATGTCCTAGCCCACATTCTTTCAAAGCCAGCATCTGTCTCTGCTGGAATAAAGTGCCCCACAGGGAGACAGCAAATTGGTGGTGTCTAGATGAACTTGCGTATGTTGTCCCCAGTGAAAGAAAGATGGCACTCTGCTGTCAAATGTGTGCGTACCGAGCACTGTTTCCACCAATCACTGCTGGATCTGGGGGAGATGTTACAGCTGACACCTGAAGACCACGTGTTCCCAGAATCTGACCCCACACACAAATTATGCTATCTAAGATCAGGAACTCGGGCACCCCACATGCTTTCTTGGGACCCAGTTCTGATTGGGAACTCACAGAAGACTACTGTCCCCTACAGTCAACACATCCATCACTATCCATCAACTCAAAATCACTTCTCTACTATTTTTCACATTTAGATCCATGTGAAAACAAATAGTTTTATTTGTAAAAATAAGCTTCTAGCTCAAATAGAGCAGTGGCTGTGGGCATCAGGGCCTAGATTTAGACCTGAGTTCCAACTAGTGAAGCTTCTTCTAAGTTATTTGCATGTCTGTGCCTCAGTTTTCCTTTCTGTGAGATGGGATATTTTTGCGAAGGTTAAGTGAGACTAAAATCTTACTATAGGGATCAGAGCAGAGTGAACATTCCAGTGACAGCAGGAGTAGTGAAGTACAGAGATGAACGCTAATTCCTTAATCACAGAGCTACTGTCTGACCTACAATTCTACTCCTAGGAATATACTCATGAGAAATGCTGTTATTCATAATAGCCAGAGTAACACAAACCACATATCCAACAAATGGCAAAGGGATGAGATATGGTATGACCATAAAATAGAGTATTATTCAACTCTAAAGAGTAATGAAGTGTTGACATCTGTTACATACGGATGAACCTTGAAAACACTGTGCTAAGTGAAAGACTCCAGTCACACCAAAGACAGTCCTGCATGTGTCCATCGTTATAGATTTCCTACTTGACAAATAGAATCAAACAGATGATTCGTGGCTGCCAGAAGCTAAAAGAAGGAAAATGGAGTGACTGCTAATAAGTGTAGTTTGGGGGGATGGATTATGAAAATGCTCTAAGAGTAGGTAAGAGCTGCATAGTCTATAAAATATTTAAAAACCACTGAATTGTATATGTTAAAAGGGTTAATTTTATTGCAATAAAACTGTTTCTCTTGAAAACATTTCCTTTAAGAAAACAAATTAACACAACCATCCCCATCAAAATCTCATCTATAATGTATGTGTTTGGAGGCTGGAGAGGGCAGGGCAGTGGTTGAGAATACTCACTCCTCTTGTGGAAGACTGAGTTCGGTTCCCAGAACCCAAGTAACTGGTTATAATTCCAGGTTCAGAGGATCTAATACCTCTTTCAACTTCACAGGTACCTACACTATGCACACACACACACACACACACACACACACACACACACACACACACACACAATCAGGGTGGAAAACATTTAAAAATCCTTTAACACAGATCTTCAAGTGAATGGAAACAATTCTGTCTGACCAGGTGAAGTTCTGTCAGCTTTCTGTAGGTTCTCATGGTCCATGGTGCACACGCAGGTCAAGGCCTGTCTCCAGTGTATGTGTTCACCTCTACCTTGCTTGAGACACAATTTCTTGTTGTCCATCGGTGTGTTGTAGAGAGGCTGTCAGTTTCCAGGGATCCTCCTTATCCCCATCATTTATCTCAACACAGGAGCCCTGACATTACACACATAAGTCATGGCTTCTGGCTTTATGTGGGCTTGGAGACCTTGTGCTTGGTATGTCAAGTTCTTTGCCCACTGAGCCCTCTCACCACCTCTGACTTCCAAACTTTTATAAACTTAAGAGTTACCTTAGAAGTTTATCTCTGGTGTAGGTTCCTGACCCTTTTCAACAGAAAAGCAAATCTAGTCATTGGAATAGCCCGGGAGACAGGGTTTACTGACCAGCTGTACTTGAAACCCACAACATACGTGAGGAAATAGTGCTCAAGGGTAGAGAGCAACATGGCACCCAGCATTTGCAGAATGCCTTATCTTACATCCAGCATTCCTCTAGGTGCTTTGAGTGCTGGGAAAACTTAGACCCTCTGGTAAGAAATGCCAGACTAGGTTAAGTCTGGAAGATTTAAAAGCCATGAGACTAGTAACTGTCCATACACACAGAACAGTAGCAGTGACAATAAACAACTGGAACCGTGTGGCCCACAGAAAATTCCGAAGAGCACACTGCCCCAGGAGAGGTGCTTTCTGGAGAAAATGTGGAGGGGAGACATCTTCTCGGCCAAGCTCTTGGAAAGAGGAAAATGAAATGGCCTGGAGCAGAAAGTAGCAGAGCATTTGGCTGGGGTTCTGTTTACATGAGAATGAAGATGATGACTGTTGGTAAGGCAGAGTCAAACCAAATTGGCCTGTGAGACCCTCAGAGGCTAGCGAAGAGATTAGGGCTTTGTATAGCATGAAGAGCTCTGGAAACTTCTGAACAGGAACACAGCAGGCTAGAGCCATTGCTGCCCAAAAATCCAGTAGAAAGGCCTGGTGAGCACCTTGGGAACGAGGTAATACTCAAATAACAGGACAAGAGCCTGGAGAAGTAGAATGCTTTGGAAGATTAGAGATAAGGAAACCAATTGGTGGATCTAGGATCAGCGCCCCCCCATGACAACCCTTGCCCCCAAAGAATAAGAATACCATGACAAAATTCCTATTTTACTTAAAAGACCAAAGCAATCCTGATGTTCTTTCTTTCTTACATTTGTGATAAGAGAGATACAGACTTGAAAGAAGCAATTAAGGAGGGAGATTATGATAGCAGCCTTAGGGACATGCAGATAGAAGAATGGAATCAGCCAGGCTCAGAGCTGCAGAATGGTGGCTATGGGGTAGGGAAGGGAGGACAATGGAGAAGCAGCGTCTGCCCTGCTGTTTGGATTCCTACCTTTGGGACTTTCATCCAGGACTGCTAAAATGAGGAATGCCACTTTTGCGACACAGGGCAGCGGACACTCTTTGGTAGTGGCTTTTTTTTTTTTTTTTTTTTTTTATTCCCACAAACCTGATTAGATTCCCAACCAGACAGGGACATTGTCATTGTGTAATGCTTGCAATCAGACTTCCAAACAGGTTTTATATCTAAAGAAGATGGCCCTAATCATGGAGTAAAGGCAAATAAATGCAACTTTTGCCATCTAACAAGCCACCTCCAAAGTGTAGTCACCTAAAATAATAAATCATTTCTCACTGAGGAGGGAATTGAATGATTCTCCTATTGAGTCAGTTTGACTGAGATGAGTGGACAAAAACAACCTGGAATTTTTGGCTGGCAGTGGCCTTGATGCCAGCTGAGGATGTCCTTTAGTCTCTCCACAAGGATATACCAAGCTTCATCCTATGGTGAGTTCAAAGCAGGCCAAAAGAATAAGCCATACATATTGCCTAAGCCTTCCAGTTTGGGCTGATATCCCATCTGCTATTATCCCAAAGGCAAAAGGAAATCCCAAAGCCAGACCAGAATCCACCAGTAGACTGTACCCAAGACAGAGACAAAGGAAAGGAAAGCATGTGACCATTTTTCTTCCCACAGTGTAGTCTGTGTAACATAGTGTGTCCCTCCAAAGAAATGGTAATCAATTCTCCTTTGACTCTGCTTAAAGAGCTTAACCAAGAAGCCACAGCTGCCATGCACTGTTTGGGTTCCTATACTACCAGAAGACAATAGCCTAAGATGAGATGTTGATATACCTGTCCAAATGTAAAGTTTTAAACATTAGTGAGATGATTTCATGAGTGTATTAGTTATGACATTCTTATTTATTTTGCATGTATAAATGTGTATTCATGCATGCATAATGTATGTGAAGGTTCACATAGTATGGACACATGTGTGCATGTGTGTGGAGGCCACAGGTTGATATCAATTGACTTCCTATATCGCTCTCTCCTTTTTCTTTAAGGCAGAGTTTCTTGCTGATTCTGCAAGTATAGGTAGCCAGCTTGCTCCAGGGATACCCAGTCTCTGCCTTCCAGGCACTGGGTTTACAAACAGGCTGCCATACGTGCCCTAGCATTTTCATGCTGCTGGGGACCTAAAGTCTGGTCCTCATACTTGTGTTCACACGGGGTTTTATCCACTGAGCCATCCTCCAATTTGTCCTCTGATTTACTTATCCCTGATAAACTGTTTTTAAGGCACAACGAGACAAAAGGAAGGGGAGGCATATATTTTGATATATTTCATTTCATTACTCTGCAGGGGATGAACCCTTCCTGTCTTGTAAAGGTCCCAAAAACTTGGGCCCTGTCTCATTAAATGTCATCCTATCTCCTGCTTTGGGCAGATTTCAACACTGTGGGAATGTTCACAGCATATGTGTAGGAGCCCAAGTCTCTAGTCCACTGGGTAGTAAACACTCTGACAACAGACCCAGCCTAGGAAACAGACTAGAAATGTTCCATTCTCAGGACATAATTAATGTGCTGTTCATTTGTTTTCCGTCAACAAAGGATTCACCAAAATACTGCATGATTTCCTTCAAAAAATGAGACCCTCCCTTTCCTGTCTCACTTTTCTTTTCCTGGATCAGGATGCCGTTTCCATTGGCTTCACAAAAATGGTTATTTCGGCCTCCTGTCTCCTGGATCCGAAGGAGTTCAGAGAGGCTGATGCTGTGAGTGACAAGGGTGGGGCGAAGACTCTGCTGCTTCTCATCTTCTCTGGAATGTTCCCCATCCCTCTGAGCCCACTGGCTTCCTTCACAGCTCACAGCAAACCTCACAGTGTTATAAAAAGCCAGCTAACTAAATAATGCCATAGGAATCTTAATCACTAGGGTCATTTGGCCAACAACATGACATAGCTTTTTCCTCTCAGAATTCAAACATTCAAAATTACAAATATCCCATCCAATTCAGACTTAATTATCACTGTTCAAACTTCAAGAACTTTCTCTGTTTCAGTTATGCAAAATGGGAAACAGTGAGGTATGGTTAAGGGCAGGCAAATTAGCTTGCTTTTTGAAGGGCCAGCGGGAAAAGCACTACAGTTGTTATCTCTTCTTGATGCCTTGCTATTTCTGTGATGGGCTAGCTCTTTGCCAAAGATGCCTAAATCACCTGGAATGGACTCTGTCATAAAAAGGATGGAATTAACTTGTGTTGAGTCCTGATGACTGTCTCAGTGGGCCGGAGAACATAGATAGTCCCTACAGAGAAGGTCCTTGGCTATGAAAACAACTGTCCTGGAAACCCCAGGATGTACCAGTCACCATCCACCCAAACCAAGGTGGAGCTAATCTGCACTGGCAGCCATGTGGGGAAAGGGCACTGGAGGGGACAGCACACTTGGGCTATCCCTGTGACACTGCTCATAGCATTTCTCCTATGAATGGTCCAATTGCAGAACTGGTTACAGCTCAGTTCTTGAAAATCTATTTCAGACTGCCTTACCATCCAGATTGTCATCTTTTGTTTGTTAGTTTGTTTTCTAATTGTCCCCAAATTCTCCAGCTTCCACCTCTCAAGTCCTGGGGTGATGGCTATACTGCCATGCTTGGCTTAGGACCAAACTTGCATATAAGACAAATTGTCTCTCCTCTGAGCTACATCTCCAACTCTACCATTGCCTTTAATAGTTACAATTTTTTAATTATACAAGTTTCCTTCATTTGCTTAAGTTGAATTACCACCTATATGTCAGTTCTTCTAATGAACCTTACTTTTTTTGTATTATCAGGGAAAAGTTTTATACACATATTTCTCTCTCTCTCTCTCTCTCTCTCTCTCTCTCACACACACACACACACACACACACACACACACACACACACACAAACACACACACACACACACACACAGTATTCCTTATCTAAAATGTTTAATGCCAGAAGTATTTGATAATTCAGATGTTCCCCTCAATTTTGGAATATTTGCATATACATAATGAGTTATCATGGGAATGTGATCCATTTTAATTTGGTATTTATTTACCTTTCACATTGCACATTATACACATAGCCTGAAGGTATTTCATACAGTATTTTTAGTATATCTGCATTGTGATGACAATCTGTCATATCAGGTCAGATGAGGAGTTTTCTACACATAGTATCAATTGATACTCAAAAAGTTTTGAATGCAGGAGCATTTCAGATTTAAAATTTTTGAGTCAAAATGCTCAACCCACCCCAAGCATGTGTGTGTGTGTGTGTGTGTGTGTGTGTGTGTGTGTGTGTGCGCGCGTGTGTGTGTGTTATATACATGTATATCAACAGTCATCTTCAGGGGACTGATTCCAAAATCCTCTTCAGATGCCAAACTATGCGAGTGTTCAAGTCCTTCGTATAAAGTAGCATGGTATTTTCATGTAACCTACATACATATTCCTACACTCTAATTCGCTTCTGGATCACTAGTCACTAATGCCATGTAAGTTCTGTGTAAATCATTACCGTACTTCAGGGAACACTGACAAGAGGGGAGTTTGGGCCTGCCCTGTGTAGATGTAACTTTCTCACATATTTTAAATCTGTATTTGGCTGAATCAGCAGATGAGATTTGCAGCATTTAGGGAAGGTTGACTATGTGTTTCTGTATGTATATCTATGTATGAAATGTTGTTCTATGTGCCTCTAAAATTCATGTATAAGTAATTGTGTCCCATTGTATCAGCAGCTTCCACTTGTCTTATTATCATTGGTGAGCTTAAGTGGCAGTCCTAGCAATGGTCCTGGTTGGTGGCTAGGCCTCTTCTTTGCAACAAAGGACCTGGTGTCTGGGAGATGCCTGTTATCTGTAAGACAATGTCCTTTATGCTGACCTCTGAATCCTAAAGCCCTGACGATCATTTACCCTTAATGGTGCATTGTTTTGGCTATGGATAGTGTTTGAGACTGTAAGGATATATGTTCCAACTGAAAAGAAAATTCTTTATTTTTAGGCTGGAATTGAGTTCATGCTACTGTATGGCCATGATTTTAGCATTTCTCCCTCATTTTTCACCCATCATTAGTATAATGAGGGTTTCTGAAGGTTAAACCTCTGACTTATTCTTATTCCCCAGAATATATTTTTATTTATCAAAATCTCAAATTACCATGGTAACTATCAAGAGTCCTTTAAAATGCATGCTGTTGTTTTGGTACCAGACTACTGCACAGTTACAGAAAGCCACAAATGGCCACAGACATTGCAAAACAAAAAGTCACCCAGCCACGCAGTCTCTCATTTCTTTCCATTCTGGTGTATCTCTGGGAAGAGAGAACAACAAACCTACAAAGACAATAAACTTCTGTACAGGCAGGGAGAGGGAGTGGGTGTCCCTCCGTGTGCACGCCTCTCTCCATGCTGAGGAGAGAAAAGGGGACATGCTGAAAAGCGGAACAGGAAACAGATGGGGGACATGACCTCTCAAAATCTCACATCAGCCTGGTCGCTGGAAGGTTAGGCTAAATCAGAAGCCTGTATGTTCACCAGAGGGAAGCCATCTGAGGCCTAAAGAGGGGTCATGTCACAGATGGCAGTGTGACTGGCCGTTCAACAGTACATTCGGGAAGCAGAAAGTGACCCCACGTCTGAATCTATTGAGGCCAGCATGGCGGGGAAAGCTGGAGTGCTGGCATAGCTTGCCTCATGCCCTGGCCTCACACTGGCAGCATCGGGATCTCTACAGCCATGTGAGTGCGTCTGGAGAATACTACTTCCTTTGGCTAAAATTAGGGGCTTCCGCAGAAGCCTTTATTTACTGAGAATTAAGCCTTAAAAGGTGACCAAAGGAAGTGTACTCAGTGTGCATTGGCTCCTGCCTTGAGGGCTCCTGTAAAAGGAAGAGAGGGATAGTCTCCGTCCATGTGCTGGGACCATTTTCAATGACCCAAACTCAGACACATCAAAGAATCTAACTGATTTTATTAAAATTCACTCCATCGTGCAATTATTTGTTCACAAAAAGAAAATTATTCTTCATTCCTGGGATCAGTGCTTTAGAAGGAGCTTCCCAGGTGGGAACAGACATGTCAGCATGGAATCTTCATTTTCTCACAGGTTGTGCAAGTTAGGGGTGGAATTGTTCCTTCCCAACTAGAGAGTTGGACCAGTTTCCTGAGATGCTACATGCTGACCATCCAGCAAGCCTGCCCTCACTCACAAAGTGAAATAGCAGAGCTCTACCCAAATCCCAGCACCCCTCCCCCTCCCCTTGCCCCTCCCCCTTCCCCTCCCCAACAACTGCATTTCAGTTGTGACCTCATCCAGCCTGTGGTCAAGAAAGAGCCTTTGAACATATCTCCAGAGCTGTTGTGATTAGAAGGACTTTGATTACACAGCTCAGCTGGTCCTTCCTTCTTGCAATTTCTTTTCTCCTTTCCCCCAACCCCTTCCCATGACTCCATGACTCCTTTCCCTATCCCATAGTCCAGGCAGTTCAGGTCTTTTTTTTTTTTTTTTTTTTTTCTTGCAACCTTCTTTGTTTTGTTTCTCTCCCCCCCCCACTCCCCCCTTTTCATTTTCCTATTGCATCCTAAACCTCAAGACGTAGTTAGCACTAATCCTGATTTGTTTAGGGTTTATCTACATTATTAATTCCAAACGTTCGAAGAAGAAGAAAAAAAAAGTGCTAGGGCCTGGTTTGTGTACAAAGTTTGGGTGTCTGTGAAGGGAGCCAGCAATCCCTGGGAAACATATTTTCTTTAGATATCTTTTTAATCCAAACAACTTTCTTTTCTAGTCTGAAAATATTCCTTGTGATGGGACCCGTCCTGAACCATTTCATTTATTATTATTCCCCACACACACAAGTTGATATCCTTTGAAGCTGCTGCCTGCATTAATCTGGACTTAATATGGATTTAAACATTTACAATGGAAAATAATTTTGGTTAAAAAATAATCTCTCTTGATAATGCTAGAGGATCCTCCCCACCCCTAGTGCAACTGTCACCATCTCTGACAGCTAGGAATGGGATGAGATTCTTGAATATGCATGTTGAGGGGAACGCAAACCAAGACTCACGGGATACATGTAATATTTTATATTTGGCAGCTGTTATGACTGGCTGGAGCTGAGTGATACCCAGAGCCCTGACTTGTTGTTTGAATGAATTCATCATCTTTCAGGACATAGGAACAGTTAACTGGTACCCAGGATATACTAAATATACCTTCCATTGGAGTTGAGAGGAGCTGTCTTTCAAGGCGAGCAGGCTGCATCCAGCTGCACAGAGGGTATTTTCAGTAACTAGGGACTAGAGGAGGCTGTGGTTCTAACCCCCTTCTCAGCTCTCCACCCCACTCCTCTTCCCTGTTTGCATTGTTCATTCTCTCATTGGAACAACAGAAATTTCACAGAATTGGGTTACCTCAGGCAAGGCCAGCACTATCAAGTGGAGTGGAGCGTGTGTGGGTTAGAACATGTTCGTGGGAATTTGGAAAAATTAGATGAGAGTTCAAAGTCTGCTTAGCCAGTTCAGCATATAGATATCAGCATATGATTTTTTCAAAGACTGTATAAAACAACTGGGCTGTATTTACATAATGCCCTTCAGTCTATGGTTTGGTTGGCATTATCCCTCCATTCCTATGTCCATGAAGACATCACTAATCAATTGCAAACACTCACTGTCACTAATCAGGAAGCAGCCTCTATTTCATGATATCAGATTCCAAGGCTCTCAAAATTCCACAAAACATTGCTCCAACTTGACACTTACTGATTCCACATGAACATACTTCTTTGGTCTACTGTACATTCTTTATATCTGACTTGAACTTCCGTGCAAGAAGACTTTGCTAGTTGCTACCCTCCTTCATTTGCCCATCAAAATACCTGCCCTGCTTAACTGAGCCTCTCAATTGTTGATGAAAGTGTCTGTCACACCCAGTCCTGCATCTGTTCAGTCCCAAATAAGCACACAAGAGGCTTATATTAATTGTAAACCATTTGACCTATTGCTCAGGCTTATTACTAACAAACTCTGACAACGTATCTATGTTTAGTCATGTGGTTTGGTACCTTTTCTCTGTAAGACATTGTCATCTTGCTTCCTGTTCATCTGGCTGGCAACTGCATCTCTGCCTCTCCTTTTCCCACAATTCTCCTAGTCTGGTAGCCCTGCCTATACTTCCTGACTGGCTACTGGCCAATCAGCATTTTATTAAACCAATACAAGTGGCAAATCTTTACAGTGAACAAGAGCATTATCCTACATCAATCACTTGTTGCTGATAAATATATATATATATATATATATATGTATGTATGTATTCTATTTTTTGTTTGTTTTGTTTGTCTTGGTTTTATTTTTGTTTTTCAAGACAGGGTTTCTCTGTATTGTTTTGGAGCCTGTCCTGGCACTCACTCTGTAGACCAGGCTGGCCTCCAACTCACAGAGATCCGCCTGCCTCTGCCTCCCAAGTACTGGGATTAAAGGAGTGCTGCACCAATGCCTGGCTTATTTTTTTCTATTTTTTAAAACATATTTGTCTTTATGTGTTAAGACAAATATGTTTGACTGCGTGTTTGTGTGTGCAGTGCCCACAAATGCGAGAAAAGGGCATTGGATGCCTGGAACTGGAGTTACAAGCCATTGTGAACTGCCATGTGGGTACTGGGAATTGAACCCAGGTCCTCTAGAGAAGTACGCTTTTAACTGCTGAGCCATATCTCTAGTCCCTGATGGAATAGATTTAACTTTATGCTATGTAACTCTTTCCAAGGTAACATAATTTTGAAGTTTTATGAAATATAGTATGCAGTAAAGTAGAAAATTAGATCATAAATAATACATACTGATGTATAGATGCCCAAACAAAATATATAAATATTTCTTATTTTTATTATAAAAATTTTAAGTACAGGAGCTCAGAAATAGAATACTTAGATGGCTACATCAAACTCTAGATTTAAAAAAAATCTTGTCACTTGTGATTAAAATATATAGATGTAATTACATCCAAAGTAAGTGGATTTTGTAATAGATGATATGTAAGGTATTCCTTAACAAAATGGTTGTTAGTCACGGGCATGTTGACACATTCCTTTAAGCCCAGTACTAAAAGGACAGAGGCAGATCTGTATGACTTTGAAGTTAACTAGATATGCAAGGAGAGTTGATAGTGAGACACTATCTAAAAAGGGGGGGGGAATTAATCTATGGACTACAGATGGGAAAGTATGCAGAATAGGCATACCAGCTTTGTATGTCTTAAAAACACCAGTTTCATTTTTGTTGTTGTTGCTGTTTTTCAGTATTGCTCTGGAGCCTGTCCTGGAA
Organism: Cricetiscus sungorus; assembly: GCA_030556225.1. Classification (NCBI taxonomy): domain Eukaryota; kingdom Metazoa; phylum Chordata; class Mammalia; order Rodentia; family Cricetidae; genus Cricetiscus; species Cricetiscus sungorus. The sequence goes on along the minus strand of JANBXA010000728.1, from coordinate 20,147,982 downwards.
CTCTCTCTGTAGACCAGGCTGGCCTCAGACTCACAGAGATCTGCCTGCCTCTGCCTCCCGAGTGCTGGGATTAAAGGCACTAGCCACCAACACCTGGCTACCAGTTTCATATTTTATGTTCCCTGTAAAGTAATCCCTCATATCTTAAAGCATGTAGTTGAGCAGTATTGAAACACAATTACATTTCCAATTGTATCTGTGTGTTTACGTGTGTGTGAACTTGGAAGCAGGTACAGGCAGTTATATGATACCCTTTATGATTACTGGGAATTGAACTCGGTCCTCTTCAAGAACAGCAAACATTCCTAGTCACTGACCCATTTTTCCAGTATTCCAATGGCATCTCAATGTATTTGTCCCCTTTCTTAAATTATTAACCGCAACTGGGATATAATTTCTGTACTAAGCAATCCAATTACAGGACACTATTCAATGAGTGTGAGCTTGTTCACAGGACTGTGTGGTCATCACTCAACTCGCAATTCAGACATTACCACCATCATCCCAAAGGGAACTCTCATTCTTGTTTCCAGCCAATGCCCTCAGGCCTCGACAACCACTGATCACTTCCTGTCTCCATAAACTTTTGTGCAGTATGCACGTCATATAAATAGAATCATTTAGTATGTACATCTTTGATTGGCTGCTTTCACTCAGCCTGGCATTGTCAAGGGCCATCAGTGTCACAGCACTCTGTCACTCACTTTAATTGCAAGGTAATATTCCATGGTATTTTCCCATTCCATTAAGAATTTCTGTTTCACTTTTGTACTCCTGATGATGACTTCAAGATATCTCCAACTGGGATGGTGTTCATGTTTCATATCTGTGCATATATCAATTTTACTCGTGGCTACTTTTGCCAGAATTGTGATGAATTTACAAAGAAATTCAGTTGGAGTTCAGTAGCTGTGTACTGAATGTTGAAATGTGCAAGGGTTTTTTCTAGAATAAGCTGAAGTTATGAAGGCCAATCAGTCCAGACTTCTTTACAGTCTGTGAACAAAAAATCATATCCATGAGTGTCTCTGATACCATCAACCTTTAACTGACTTATCCACGTGCAAGTGTGTTGCTGTCTCTTGACCTTGCTTTAAGAATTTCTGATTACACCATGTTGTTTAAGTCATCCTAAACAGGAACTGTGAGTTCTATTTCTATTCTAGTATAGCCATATGGTGAAAATTAGAGCAGTGACTATTTACTGTGCATTTTACATATTAATATGCAAAGCAAGTATGAGGTAGGCACGATGAAGAAACTAGGGGTCAGAGTGATACAAAGCAAGTTTCTGGTAAGGAATATGGGCCAGACTTGAACTCACAGATAACTTTAGACAAAGCTAACACAGTTGACCAATGGGTCAAAATATTGCCAATGACGTAAATGACATAGAGGACATTCTTCACTGTCAGGAGGTCACATTGTCCTGCTGATTCTCTGGCCAGCAACTCTGGATCTTGCTCTGGGTGACCTGAGCCAATCTATGAAAGTGGAGAGGTGAAGCCCAACGGGCCTGATGCCTTCATTCAGGCACATTTGTACTTGGGCCAATTCTGCTATTCTGTTCATGGTGGTGGAAAATGTGGCTTCTTAAAGGGCTCCCTCTGCCTGGAACAAGGAGTTATGGAGTAGCATCTCTGGATGTGACTATTTAGTAATCCCAATATAGAAAATACTAGATTTAGAGAAAAATAATTAGGAACTGCTTGACCTAACAAGGGCCAGGGGTCAGAGCAGTCTGCCTGCTATATCACAGTGTCTGAGAACTTGGGCTTCCATGACTGTCCAGCTGCTTTCCTCCATCGTGCTTGACTGAAGTACGCTGTCATCTCAGGAACAAGGCAGGTTACATCTGTGCCCATGGAGCTCTTCAATATATATTAAATAATAATTGGTGTTTCTTTCCTATTCTCTGACAAGATAAAATCCTGGTAGAGAGCATTGAACATCTAATTAATTCATTGGCACTGAAAACAAATTGCTAGCTGAAAAGTTAATTGTGAAACAGTCAGTGATGGAGAGGTAGGAAGTTGTTTTGAGCAGTGGTGTCATTCTGAGCTCCGCAGAAAATAGAGAGCAATAAACACCAGACAGGCAATGCAGCACACACCTGCAATCCCAGCACTAGGGAGGTAGATGTGAAAAGATCACAACTCCGAGGTCAGCCTCATCTACACATCAAGTCTGAGGCAGCTTGACCTACATGAACAGTCTAAAAACAAAACAACCAACCAAATAAACAAACAAACAAAAAACAAGTGAATTCATTAAATGTGCAGTCAAATGAGCAGCTAAAAATGGTGAACGGTCTAAAAACAAAACAACAAAACATACCAAAAAACCAAGTGAATTCATTAAATGTACAGTCAAACGAGCAGCTAAAAATGGTGGGCCAAGAGAAGGCTGGTGTGGGACTGGCACTGAGTGGGCTCCACTTGATCTTTGGTTACCTCAGCACACCACACTTCTCCAGCGTGACCCATTGCAGTAATTAACCAATAAGTGTTAGTGTTGCTAAGGATAATTATTTTGTTTTGGATTTTTTTTCCAGTACTTGGCATTAAACCTAGAGTATTGCATATGTTAAAAATAATCTCTCTCCCACTAAGCTGTATCCCCACCCTTTGTTTGGGGATATTTAAAACAATATGCAAATATAGGTACAGCACTAACAAAGTCCCAAATACTAGTAATAATTACAGGATTTTTGATGTATCTAGTCATATTATGTTAACCTATTCAAATGAAATGATATTCATACTGTTAATATAATTGGTAAATGTTATAATAAGTGATGGTATTAACATCTGTGCTAATTATAATATATTAACATGATGTAGTTAAAGTAACTGAAGTAAAGCATTATATAAAGTTACTATGTAAAATACACATGCACATACATATAAAAATCTCATTTAATTCTTAGATTGTGAGATGAGAAAACATATCCTTATTGTTTTCAAAAAGTATTTGTTTTTATTTTATATGCATGAGTGTTTTGTCTACAAGTATGTATGTGCACCGCATGTGTGCCTGGTGCCCCAGGACGCCAGAAGAGGGCATCAAAAGCCCGGAACTAGAGTTTCAGGCAACTGTGAGCTTCCCCATGGGTGCTGAAAACCAAGCCCACATTCTCCAAAGAGCATCGAGTTCTCTTAACCTATGAACCATCTCTCTAGTTCCACTATGCCCATTTTCTCAATACTGAGTTGTTAGCTTAACATGCAAAATACTTGATTTCCTAATAGCCTCTTCATGTGTTGTGTCACATGTTGTGTCATATACATCTATTGTTTCTCTCCCCTACTGTCCTCCCTCACCCCCCTCAGGTAATTCCCTCTTTCCCCAATTAGATTATCAAAAAGTCCAGAGTTTCCCAGGTGCAAACATACTGGCTATGCCTCTTATGTCATCTCTTAATAGACCGTAAGAAGAATCCACAGCTGCCCCAACCAGTGCAGAATGCTCAGATTGCTCTTGGAACTAGGGACATTCTACCAATGACAAAATGCTTGTGTAAAACAGGAAAGAGTTTCGCTCCCTGAGGAAACGTTTGATACTTGTTACCGCTTTGCATGTTGCAAGTCCTCATGAGATTGTAAACAAGGACCTGTGATAGGGCTCAGTGGGTGAAGGTACCTGCCACCAAGCCCCATGACCTGAGTTTGATCTCCAGGTCCCACATGTGGAGAGATAAACCAGATCTCCTCAATTTGTTCTCTGGCCTCCACTTGAGAGCTGAGCTGTTGTACTCCCATCCTACCCCCACATATATAAATGAATATAATTTTTAAATTGTTATATTTAAAATGAAAGAATAGAATAAAGCTGGTATCGAATAAAGCCTGAAAAATATTTGCTATAAAAGTATTTCTAATAAAACTATTAGGCCTTATAGATCATATCATCTTTGTGGCAGCAACTCTATTATTTTTGGTGTAGTAGGTACATAGTTAATATGTAAATGAATGAACATGACAATGCTTCAATAAGACTTTATTTACAAAATTAAGAAGTGGGCCAGATTTATCCTGTAGGCCATAGTTTACTGATGTATATACTAAAGTCATTCCTTGGTCAAGTTGGAATGTACCTATATTTCTAAATACATAGTTCCCAAGGAGATTTATTATCCAAAATCCAGTACAATTGATCCCCATCATCAGAATAAAATCCCATGTCTCAGTTTAAGGGAGAAAGGAAACAAGGACTAGAGATGTAATTCAGTGGTGAAGTGCTTTGTCTACCAGGCCCTGAGTTCTATCCACAGGGAAGGAGGAAAGAGAAGGGAGGAGAAAGGAAAGGAAACAAACAAATGTGTGGATATGTGCTTTTTTAATATGGACTTTACACCGGGTAGTCAACAGTCCTCTAGTTGAATCAGTCTTGTTGTAATTTTGTTCAGTGGGTAGTGTGATATGATACTCTTTATCAAAGATCACCTAGGATTAAAAAAACAAAAATGGTTATCTACAGACAAACCAACCTCTTACCATATGCCTCACACCTCCCTGGCATGGCTAAAGCCATGCTTCCTGACACATCATGTGACATCCTAGAAGGTCATTCTTCATAATCTGGAGTGGTTCCCCTGAATGCTTCATTGTGGAGTTAGAGAATGTGGGCTAGTGCCATTCCCTGAGGTGTAATACAAAAGGGGAGCAACCTAGCACTTTTAATAAGCTGTTCTCCCATCTGTGCCTTCTGGTCCCTCACTGTCTGTCTTAGCAGGCTGTGTATTGGCTGGCAACTCTCCAACATTCATATGGCTTTTATGAATATCACTTTTTAAATCTGTACTGTTTTCACCTTTCTTGAATGCCAGGAAATTGGGGGAATCTCAGTCTTCAGTAAACCCTTTTCCTTAGATTATCTAACTGAACCACTAGCCTGGTTAGATTCCCCCAATCTATTGATTGGGGGAAAAAAACTAATATAGGTAAAGAAAAAATAATATAGATGAAGAAAGAATAATTAAAGATCAATCCATCTCTTCATCCTGCATGAAATATATTGAAAGTTTGAGGTTAAGATATTGATAGAATACTGTATCTCTTCCAGAATATATTTATTTCCTCCTTTGTGTTTACCCAAATGCCTTGGTTCTGAAGGCTATTTTATACCCAATTTCATTTCATTATGTCTTGATTTTTTTTTTTGGCCCCACTGAACTGGTAACAGAGAATTGATGTCATCCTCAGTCATGCCAAGACTCAGTGATAACATTGCCTCTAGTGGTTCCCAGTTCCTGAAAGAAATCTATGACCGACCATCACAGTGGTCTACCTCCACAGCAGACTTGTGTCCCAGCTGCATGGGAGATGGAAGAGAAATCCATCATATGTGGAAAACTCAGACATCAATCAGCAACAGTGTAGACCTTTCAGTTGGGGACCAACCACAGAACTGCCTCTCCATCAACAATCAAACCATCTTTAGCTACGATCAGCCACCTCCATCACCTCTGAGGCTGGCAGATTTCCAATAAAGCCAGTAACTCCCTCCCCCAGGGCAAAATCATCAGCAGGAGGCAGCCACTGTCTTTGAGCCCAGCAATTTGACGACAGGTTAGCTCACACTCTATTAGCCAACAGCTACACCCTGACCCCTGACCCTGACATTGACCTCTCATGGCCCTCTCCTGAGGTACACTCTGATCTTTCGAGGTGGCCTGCCCTGCTGGTTAGCATAAGAGAGGGCTTGTCAGGGCTCTCCGGTCACCCCTGCTCCCAACAGGATGCTGGAGGTTCCAAGTACAGAAACAAGCCAGAGCTGAACCCAAGATGTCAAAGGTGAAAGTTCACGAGCATATCCATCAGTGGCCTGTCACCAAAGGACAACGTAAGAACTATGGAAGCTTTCAGCGCAGGGATGGTCACTGCCTCCAGACAGTCCTGTGACTTAATGGAAAAGACATATCAAAATATGGCTTACAAAATACAAAATAATGGACTGAGATGTACATTATATGAGGGTGTTAGATTGTTATGTACTTACAGTAAGGGAATTAGATTGAAGTGTTCTGCCAGGGTAGTTAGGTTGAAATATGGATTATCCCAGGAATGTTAGCTTCAGATGTGCTTTATAACAATTGTTAAATTAAGATGTGCTCCACAGAGCAGGCATTAGCCAGAGATGTGCATTAGACAACGTTCTCAGTGGAAGATTCGGACTCCACATTGGCAGAGGGTAGGACAAAGGGGAAAACTCCTTGGGTTGAATTTTTTTTTCAAGGTTATGAGCTGCCCCCTCTCCACCCCCCCCCCCAGCATTAGATGGATTTCAGGGGGTTGAGAACAGGGACTTGGAAAGACCATGCAGGATAAAGTCCTTTCCAAGCTTTCTCCCCAGCCAAACAATCTGCCATTTTCCCCACTTTTCCAGTTAGGGCCTTAAAGGCCTCCCCGTCAATAAAAACATTAGCTCACTAAACAGCCTGATGGCTTTTCCTTCCCTGGCTTAACCCTTCGGGAGCTGGGGTTTCCTTTGGATTTGTAAAGATATTGATTCCAGATAATGTTTGCCTTTCTAACTCTCTCTTCCGTAGACTTGATGGATAGGTTCAGGGCTATGTCTCGGCAGCCAACTCACCACAGCTACCCAGGGAAAGGGGAGTAGAGAGGCAGGCAAGCGTTCAGTAGCTAACACCATCCGAATCTTCCCAGGGATGGGAAGACAGAAATGTCTTGGTTGGGGGCAGAAAGAGGCAGGCAGGCAGGCTGCAATTTCTTCCCATCAGTGCAGGGCTCACTTGCAGTTTTCTGTATTCCTTTATTCCTCTGCCAAAATTTCTTATAGTTCACCTTAGATTGGTTTATGGTTTCTAGTTAATATCCATCTCCATCTTGAGAGTGGCTGTTGTGAGTTGCATTATTTTTCTTTTTTGTTGTTTTGTACTGTAGCCCAGGCTATTCTCACACCAAATGTAATTGTCCTGCTTCAGCCTCCAAGTGATGAGATACCATACCCAACTTGAGTTATATTCCTTTTTACCATTTTTAAGATAGTGTCTCATGTCACCCAGACTAGCTTCAAACTTGTTGTTTAGAGGCAAGGTTAATGAACTTTGGATCCTCCTCCCTCTACCTCTCAAGTTCAGGAAAGAATTAAACAGATACCACCATGTCTGGGTTATGGGGGTTTAGGGCTAGAACCAAGGGCTTTGTGCCTGCAATGCAAGCACTCTACCAAATAAGCCACATCCTCATCCCCCAAGTTGTAACTTTTTTTTTAACTTTAAGAAAGATTTAAGTTGATTTATTTTCTGTGTGAATGTTTTGATCGCATGTATGTGTGCCATGTGTGTGCCTTTTGCTCTGATGTTCAGAAGAGGGCATCAGATGCCCTGGAGCCGAAGTTACGAATGATTGTAAGCCACCCTGTATTCTGGAAACTGAACCCAAGTCCTCTGCAAGAGCAACAAATGCTCTTAACTACTGAGCGTGTCTCCAGCCCTGGGTTGACTTCTTAAAAACCTCATTTCCAGCATGACAATATGCTTTTTTACAGCATTACCAACATGAGCAATGTAGGTAACTGTGTCTGCTTGTGACACTGGCCAGCTTTGGTAACTGCAACCCCTATCCAAGAAAAACAAAGAAAGAAATGGGAAGGTCATCTCACTCATTAACCACTCAGCCTTCAAAGGTTCGCTAAATGTCTCCCCAACAATGCTTTAGTCTTCTCTTCCTTAGCCCGGAAGATACAATTCATGACCTGCAGAGGTGTAGCCCCATGCAGTTGGATGGTATCCAGCCTTGCTGAATAAGAGTGTTGAGTCCCACCTCTCATATGTCTCCATGAAAGAAAATGTTATGCCCAGTGAGTTAACACAGTCAAAAAGACTAACCCTCCCGACAAGTGCACCAAACAAAACCTTACAGTTCAAAGGAAATTACAGTGTCACCAAACACCTCCACATTGTGCCTGATGTTCTCAGAAAGAGGCCAGCGGGCATTCCTGCCCATTTGTTGGGCTGTGTTTCTGCACAGAGAAAAGTGGCTTTGCTGGAGGCTGAGAGTATTTGACTTCTGTAGCTGAGTTTTCTATCAGCCAACTACAGTGAATGGGGTGGGAAAATGTCCAGGTTCAAAAGCATCTCCACCTACCCATCCATCTTTGCCCACATTATCACATCATTTGTTGTATGTTTATTTACTTGTGTATTTATTTAGATAGGCTCTCTCTATGAAGACCTGGTTTCCCTGAGACTCTGTGGATCAGGTTTGCCTCCAAAGTGCTGGAAGTAGATGTGTGGACCACATTTCCCAACCACCTCTGTCTGCTCCCTCTTGTTGCCACCTCTCAACCCTTCCTGTTACGAATTTTCTTCCCTTCTGGGTGCCCATTCCTGACATCACATATTCCTTTAAAATAGCCCATGAGAGCTATTTCTAATCTCCATCAGGGATCTGTCCAACCAGACTCCCAGGGGATATGAGAATGAACTTAAAGTTTATCCTGGAGAAGACAGAAAATGGCTGTGTGTGTGGAGGGGCAAGCTTATTCCCAGACTTAATTTTTAAAACAATCTCCTATTGCATTAATAGAGATATTTGGGGAGACAAGCTACAGTGTGATTCTCCTTAAACACCACCCAAAATGCCACTGCCCAAAAGAGACCAAATAGTAGCATTGCAGGATCACAGCTGCGTAAGGGTCAGGAACAACTCTAGTGAGTTCCAACCCCTATGTAATTATTGCTCTGAGAACTAGAGGCAGTCACTGGACCACTCTAAACCTCCATTTCTCTATTCATCAGCTGGGGGTAACAATGGCATCTACACTGGGGGAATAGTGTAAATATCTACCAGGGTAATGAATATAAAATGCTTTATCTGTCCCTACCACAGGAGTGGTGAACTTTACTATCTCATCAGCGTACTAGCAGGAAGAGTGTGCCAAGTCACCATGGGCTCCCGCTGCACTGACTTATGACACACAAATCTTCCCTTCCTGCATGCATGTGTCTGGATTCAGAGATGTACTACATCCCCTAGCCTTGCTATTTTACAAGATGACTGTATATAAAGATTTGCTCTGAATAGGGAGAAGGGTAGTCCTGACAGTAAGGGAAGACACAGGTTGCAACAGCTTCCCTGATAGACCATAGACAACCCTATTCCCCCACCCCATATTCACTGGGAACACCTTATGATTTTATTTCAAAAGTAACAGTTCATCTCCATCATGAACACTGGTGTGCAGTGAGTAAATAGGCCCTAATAGGAACCAACAGGCCTGATTTTTCCAGATATATATTTAAAAAAAAAAAAATGCCTGCAGGTGGCTGTAAGGTCCTGACCTTTAATGAGGATTTGTGACGTAAAACAACCTGCCCAGGAGAACAAACAGGCAGAAGGTCAGAGCGACAAGGTCATTGGCTAATGAAGTGGTCAGCATTGAGTTCCTGTCACTCAGCTAGTTAAGAGGAAGCTAAAAGGGAAGTTTTTAAAAAACGGGAACATTTAAGAAACAAAGCAAAAGACTACATCAGTGCCTGCGCCTCACTGGTGAATCGATGTTGTCAGAAGGAAGGCATGGCAGCAGCACACGGCCCACGGAGGCCTTCACTGTGACCCTGCTCAAGCTGGCGTGCTGCACCAGCCAGTACAAAGAGCATCTACACGAGGCCAGCTGAAGACCATGCTCAAGCTAAAATGAAATAAGCAGGTGCGGAGCATCCCTGCCTTTCGGTTCCAATCTGTTCCAGAGAAGCAGCTAGAGCAGAAGCCAACCAAGTTCATGGCAGAGAAGGAGATAAGGACCCATTCTCTGTGTTTGCGAGACTTCCTCCTGAACCACGGTTGCATAAGGACAGAACCCAGCTCTGGGGGGAGGCAGGAGTACAGAAAGAGAAACTTCACATGAAGGGACTTCATGCTTTGGCATGAAGTGATGGTTCGGATGTCAGCAATAACATTGCTTGTTCTACACACTCTTAAGGATCTTAAAAAGTGTACGCTGTTTTTAAAATGACTAATGAATTGTATACTGTAAAGTAAGCACAGGTTTACTTTATGTATAGTTTCACAATGGCATGCTTTACTACTGAAGCATTGTGTGTGTGTGTGTGTGTCTGTAGCACATGTACAATGCATGGGTGGGTTCAGAAGACAATTTGCAAGAGCCATTTCTTCCCTTCCACCATGTGGGTTCTGAAGATTGACCTCAGACCATCAGGCTTGGCAGGAAGAACCTTTACCCACTGAACCTGCTCACTAACCCAAATGTTATGCTATTGAAAACTCTATGTCATCCTGTACATGACACTGCGTCAAATCAGAAATCTTTGGTTCAGGTTTTTAAGACAAGGTCTTGCTATGGAGCCCAGGCAGACCTTCAACTTGATCTCCACCTGCCCCCATCTCCCAAGCGCTGAGGTTGTAGGTCTGCACCATCATACCTGGCTCTAGAATTGTTCTTGACTTTGTCCTCCACAGTGGACCCGTGGAGATGTAGACTATAAATGACAGAGCATCACAGGAATGTGACACGGGAGGAACAGCCAAGTCTTCCTGAGAAAGTAGGGGGAAGACAAGAAAGTGGGGACCCCCTTATTTATCCCATCACTTGGTTCCCCTAATAACGCCATTAGTGAAGACTGAGGAATCTCACCGAGCATCCTACCTTAGGAAGACTGAAGCCCAGACAGGCTAGCCCTTGCCTTTGCAGCAGCTAAGCAGCATCAACGACACTATTGTTGGGGTTTCTAGACATCCCCTGGGAAGCATTCCAGCAGCAACCACTAACAGCCAAGAAGTCCCCTCAAAATATTCCTCTTACTGAGCCCTTTCCAACATGGCTGGACATCTCAAAGCACAAAGATGCCAAAGGTTTCATATCCATGTGTGGGGTCATAAGAGATTATTTTAGCCGCTGTCCACCACACTTCTAAAAGTTAAGCACTATGGATGAATGAATGGGGTGGAGGACACATAGGAGTCAGTGGCGCCATGGTCTCTGTCCAGCCCCATAGCCTCTGATGTCATCCCCACTCTGTGGTCAGTATTATAAACAATACCCCAGTGAACATCTTCACGTTTGGTGAATCTTCCCAGTTGTCCTGTTGAAGGTGCTGTCTCTTTCAACCAGCGGTAGAGGAAGAAAATAGCATAGGCCTCTGACCATTGCATGGCCCTTCCCCATGTACCTGTGGTGAGTAGAAAGTGAAGGAGCAAACGGGGTTTCCTATACTGAGACTGGATCCTCCCAAGATAAACTAAATGTTGATACTTTGTTTTCTTCCTCTTCCCGGTGTTTGGAGCCCTGTACACCACACAGCCTTCTTCTGAAGGAGGCCTGCTTTATTCCTGCCCCTGCCGGGGCTAGCATCAGGTAGTTCCCCATTCTCTCCGTCTGTGGGTTTTCTTCCTGGTTGCTTTCTTCCACAAATGTTGATGAACTCCCTTAGGCACTACAAGGCACCCAGGGGCGAGCAGAGGAGGGAGTTGAGGCGGGTGATTACTTCGCAATGTTTTAATTTGTCTTTGGATGAGTTCTCCTAAGCTTTCATGAGAAAATCTCTCATCATTACATGTAGTCATTTAATTTAAGAACAGTTGGAAGAGGGAGATGAGCTAAGATGACAGATGGAGGGATGCAGATGTATGTCTTGGACCCGAAAGCACTCTGAGGATTTGGTATCAGGGAGGAATCATAGTCGGCTCCCACTTCTTTTGACTCTGGATGTGGGGAATTGTCAAGAAATTACTAAAATATAGGGATATACCCAGGTGTCAAACAGATTTCATTATTTTCTTCTGCCTGTAAAGCCATGTAAAAGTCAACTAATGAGCCCCAAAATCCAATAAACACAGACAAAATAGGAAGCCAAAACAAAGCAAAAAATAAAAAAAAAATAAAAACTGAGGCTGTGGCTATAGAGCTTCATTCTTTTCATTGGCACAAAGATCACTTTTTAAATATCAGGCTTCCTCTGGTTTCCTTCAGACAGATTTTTGGGACATCCTAATTTGGCGTTTCTGTAATTCAACATCTATTATTATTTTAGGACCACAGTTATTATTTTAATTATAATTTAAAGCTGCCTAATATACCCAGAGGTCACTGGGCACCCAAAAGGAATAAATAAAAACAACGTTCCGTTTTTAAAAGCACCGTGTTTATTTGGAAGTCCCAAGAGCCATTCAACCAAGACATCATAAAACCTTCAAATAAACTGAAACGGAAACAAAATAAAATGTCCGTTCTTAATCTCCTTAGAAGGCAAGCAGAGGGGAGACTAGCAAACTGAATGCTGGCATGGGAACTCCAGCCTGGGTTCCTTAGTGAGTCAGGAGCAGACTCATATAGATGCATGCCCACACTGTATTGTGACCTGCACAGACCTTCCCTAAGTTTGAAGTCCCTGCACCCTGATAGGAAGTTTTAGTAAACAAAAGGCTAGTATAGCAACAAATTTGAGGCAGGAGAAAGGAGAAGGCGAACTGAGCATGGTGACACATGCTTGTAAAACTCACCATTCAGGAGGCTAAGGCAAAAGGTTCCAAGCTCAAGGCTAGCCTGGTGGGTTACGTGGTAAGTTCAAGGCTAGCTTATACTACATATAAAATCTTGTCTTACAAAGGGAAATGGCAAAAGAAGAGTACATGGTTAGGGAGATAGCTCAGCTGGTAATTGTTTGCCTTGCAAGTGACCTGAACCAAATCCCAGAACCCATGTAAGAAAAGCTAGGCACAGCGGACTGTTTGTGTATTCCCAGGACTGAGGGGGTGGAGGCAGGTTGATTCCTATGGTTCCCTGGTCAGCCAGCCTAAACTACTTGGTAAGTTCCAGAGCAGCAAGAAATGCTGTCTTTAAAAAAACAAATAAATAAAAATGAGAGAGGGAGGGAGGAAGGGCGGGGAAGAGGGAGAGAAGGAGACAAGGGAAGAAAAAGACAGACAGAATGGAAGAAGGGAAGGGGGAGGGGAGGAATATTGGATCCCCAGGCTAACAAATTAATTGGCTACACAGGATAAACACAGAATCTAAATGAATACTATGGACCTAACATTAGGTGATCAAGAGAATAGGAGACTGTGGGGGAGTTTCTCATCTCAGCCCAATCAGCAACACTTGCTCAACTTCCGCTGATGGTTTCTAACCCAGGCTTCCAGGGGTTTTTGAAGGAAATACAGAAATACTGATATTTTCTCTGTGTGCACTACCTCACACATGAAGTGTTGACGATCAATATGGTACAAATGCCTGTGCTTAGACCAGTGTTTTATTTGAAATGGACAAAATAAAAACCTACATTCTACATTCAGTTGACAGGCCATGTGTCTGTAGTCTGTGAGACAGAGTAAGAAATTGGGGACTAAAAGTAGCAAGTAAAGGCAGGGACTGGATACTGACTTTGACAAGTTCTGTCATCTTTATTCCAATCTGGAAAAGAAGACCTAGCCTTCTCTCCCACTCTTTCCCTGTCCAGAATATAAAGTAACTTCAAATCGGCTACAGTGTATCCTTCTGAATCCCTGCGTAAGGGTTATTTCAGTACTGGTGTACTGAGCCAGACAGATGCTTATGGTCCCTTAGCCTTGGGAGGGAGGATCAGACAGATGCACAGAAAATATCCAGAGATGATAGGCTGAAATGTTTTGGCAGATTACTTCGATAAACACTAACAGCATTTATTGATGACTCTAAGATGTTATCTTTACATTATTCCTGGCATTTCACATTGAATATATTGGTATTTGGAGATGTGTCGATCAGTTTCTACTATGTAATGACGCAATAACAAACAAATCTTCAAGTCTCAGTGGCTGTCCACAAAGAAAGTTTTTGAGGCCAGACTTCTCTCCTCTTTACAACCTGAGCTGAGCAAACAGTCTAGCCTTGGCTAAACTCATGGTAGAAGAGAAGAAAATACCACATGGTGGCTTTTAAAGGACTTGCTCACATTATCACTTCCTCTCAAATTGTACAAGAAAACAAAACAAGTCACGTGGCCACATCTGATGTTGATGAGGCTGAAGTATAATCCTCTCGTGGAAAAAGGTGTATATGTACATCCCAGGGTTCCTCATTCATTGGTTTAATCAAGCACAGCTCAAAATATTCAGGAAAAAAAATTGTTTCTATACTAAATATGCATAGATATTTTTTCTTGTCATTGTTCCTTAAACAATATACCCTGACAACCAACTACTTATAGACATTTGTATTACATTAGGTATAAATAATCTACAAGTGATTCAAGGTGCAGAAGAAGACCATGTGTGCATAAGAGTTGTAAGTGGACTGGGGGTGACTATTGATGAACAGTTTGATTTCCCACAGAAAGCAGTACCTAGAGGACTTTGAGAGGGTAACTTTCCAAAGAGGATCCTACTATCTCCCCTTGGAAAGCAACACTGGCTCTCCAACTCTGTTCTGAGCTGGATACTTTCCATCGAGATGATGTAAGTGTTCAACAATTAAAAGCATGGTGCCTAGTATCAGACTTCATTGGTTCAAATCCTGCACTTACCACTATCTGTAAGAGCTTAGATCTGGTGGTCAACCCCTTTGTTCCCTTACATAAATATATACAAAACAGTGCCAGATGGAGCCCATGAGTGAAAATGAAGAAATAACAGAAAAAAAAAAAAAAACCAGAGAGAGACAGAGAGATGACACCAGAGGACTCTTGTCACATACTATTGACCATTAACGTAGTAATAATAACTGGAAAGTAACTGGCCCAAATGTATCTCGGCTACTAACTTAGTGAGATCAAAACAGTTCTGTCATTACCTGGAGAAATTTGCCCTTAAGAATCCCACATTAAAGCCAGGTGTTGGTGGTTCATGCCTGAGTCCTAGCACTCAGGAGGCAGAGGCAGGCAGATCTCTGAGTTCGAGGCCAGCCTGGTCTACAGAGCAAGTTCCAGGACAGGCTCCAAAAACAATACAGAGAAACCCTGTCTCCTGTTTTGAAAACAAACAAACAAACAAACAAAAAAAGAATCCCACATTAGCCAGGTGTACACCTTTAATCCCACACAGAGAAACCCTATCTCAAAAAAACAGTAACAAACAAAGTCCCACTTTAAGGATATGTATGGTGGTGCTCACCTGCAACCCAGTTCTAGGACAGCTGAGGCAGGAAAATGGTAAACTCAAGGCCAGCCTAGACAGCTTAGAAAGATCCTATATTATAAACAAAATGTAACAAAACAAAAAACCAACAGCAACAAATATCCCACATCAGAGGTGGCTCAGCAAGGAAAACATTTGCAACCCAAACCTAAGTCATGAGTTCTGACCCCAACAAAGTGAGGTTTCTTTTGTTTTGGTTTTTACTTCTCTACCCCTACATAAGTAATACATTTTTTAAATCCCACATTAAGGTGTGGAAATATCATGTGTGCAAGGCTCTATTTGTAGCACAAAAAAAGAAAATAAAAAGGAAAGAAAGAAAGGAAAAAGTGGAATCCCACATTAAAATTCAGGTACTTCCTAGAAGGCTAAAACCTGAAAACCCTACCAACTAATGGACATTTGTGAGGAGTTCCAGGAGGAAGACATCCAGGAGAATCAAGAAGACAGAGAAAACAGGCTGAGGGAAATGAACCTTCCCCCCCAGATTTTTTATACCAGAAGCTGTTGCCTCAAGGCCAGTGACTCCCATCGTCAGTGTGGTCATAAGCTCAGGCTGCCAGAGCCACAAATAAGATCCTGGGAGGGTTTCACCATGACAGACTTTACTTCCTCACAGTTCTGAAGTTAAATGTCCAGGGTCCTGTAGTTAGTGAGGTTGGTCTCTTCTAAGGCCTCTCTCCCTCCCTAGTTTATAGATATCTGTCTTCCTCCGTTGACTTCACAGGCTCTAATGTGGGAGAATCTCCTCCGTTTACAAGGAAACCAGTCGTGTTGGAGTAGGACCATGTAACTTGAAATTAACTCTTGACGGCCTATATCCATATACAGTCTAGGGGTTCTGGGGATTAAGATGTCAACATACCAATTTGTAGTAGAGACAATACAGCCCAAGACACTTGACTGCACGTTAAAATCTTCAAGGAATGTCTAGACCTTGCTTAGACCACAACATCAGCATCTCCATGGGTAGGATGCAGAACTGTATGCTACTCAAGTCTTCCTGTGTGTTCACTGAGCACCGATACAGCCTGCTTGTCACTTAGAGAACCCCTGCTTTGTGGGTCAAAAGTGTTTTCCACCCCAGCCTGTCATGAGGCCTGGTCTCTCTGAAACTCAGGCTGAACAGACCAGAAGAACAAGTTGCTGACAGACAACATGGGACACTTGTCTTTCTGGCTCTCCTGATTGATCACTTTCTACAATAATAAAACTTTTAAAAGGTTGAACCTGAACTGAGGCTGTGACTGTGACATAATTAATCAAACTCTTGAGGAATCACGTTACATTATGTGATTCGGGCATTGATCCACTGCACTAAAACTCGGCCTGCAATACCACCTAGACACAGGATATTGCATCTATAAGAAATGGCTGAGATGCTGTAGATTACTTAGTGTCCCTGTGTGACAGGTATCCCCAAAGCAGAGCAGGCCATAAAACAAGACAGATACCGGCCCACCAGAGAAGACGTCATCAGCCCCCAACTTGCCCCAAATTGCTAGGAGTAGAAATACAAAAAAGAGAGGGCTTATTATGGTGTCTTTGTCAACCCTGCTATCATGCAGCTAGATAGTAATAATACCGTCCATCCATGGGGCTCCTGGGCTCCTTACCTGCTCTTGAATTAGTTTTACAGACAATACCAGGATCCCTGGCACAATAGTCTCTTTCCCAGGGAGGTTCATGTTCGGGGTTATCTCTAAATGAAGCTCTACAGGGTCCTGGGCAGGCCCCCTTCTTAACTCACAGTTCACATCAGACAAAGCACAGTATCTCAAGGCCCTGTGCTATGCTTTCTAATCATCAACCAAGCCCTTAAGCAGCCCCAGACTGACCCCTTTGAGCCAAGATGTACAATCCCCACTTTACAGAAGTAGGAACTCGCCCAGGAAGTAATGTGAGTTGCCAGTGCCTTAGAATTTACAGTAGAACTGGAATACCAGGTTTCGGGGTTGCAGCCTGTGGCTTCTAGCAACTCCCTGCCCCAGGCAACCAGGAGACCACAAAGGAAATCAGATCTTGTGCTGGCCCTAGGCAAGATCACAGTATGGGCAGAGTGTCTTTGATGCCTTTCCTCCTCCCCTCGTTCAGCTCTCCCCTCCCCTGCAGGCGTCCCTCCCAGCCTGTGCCCTCCCATTGTGCCAGCCCACACTCTAACCCAGTCTCTGGGGCCAGGAAGTCTCCATGCTCTGCTCTCAAAGCTGCCCTGTCATAGGTAGCCTAGAAAGAAAAAAGAATCAGTCAGATGTGTTTTCCAAACCCAGTTGTCCCATGAGACTTAGCCACGTGACCCTGAGCAATTTACATTTTGCTTTTGAGTCTCCCCTTCTAAAAAGTGGGTTTGGACTGTTCCTTAGGACTGTGTGGAAGATTGCACAAGTCACATAAAGAGCATGGACTACGCTTGACATTTGTTAGATTCTCCAAGCAGTTGTTTTCAAATTGTTTATATTCAGGCACTGACTGTATATCTGAGTCTACTCCCCCCACCCACCTCCCCAGCTGAGGACCAAACCCAGAGCCTTGAGCTTGCTGAGAAAACACTCTACTACTGAGCTAAATCCCCAAGTGCTGTATCTGAGTCTACTGTGTGTCTGCTGCGTGGCTTCATTCTCCTTACATTCAATGTGTTCTTGTAACCCTAGGAAGCAGGGACTGCCATTGTTCCACTTTTGGGGAAGAGAGGCAGAGATGGCACCGTATTAGAGACAACACGATGTAGAACCTGGAGTGGAGGCAAACCGCTGAGTCTTCACCCAGAACAGGAATACTCACTCATTATCATTTTTTATTTTTAAATTTTGTCTTACGTAATGAATGTTTTTAAATGGTACTGTAGTCCAGCTTAATGTTGACACATGCCAGAATCCCAGCACTCGGAAGGCTGAAGCAGGAGAATGGCAAGTGTGAGACCTCCCGAGATTGTAGGGGGACCTGTCATAAAAATGAAACAAGACATAAACGCCATAAAAACCCATCAGTGGCTCCACTACAGCGTCAAATCCCTGCCTCTGGTTGCCTCGTCTGACAGAGATGCTAGCTGTGAAGCTGGAAGTTTACTAGGTGGTGATTTAGGACAGAGCTAAGTGCTGAAGATGGCAGAGCCACCTCCCAGGACAACAGGAGTCCGGTTTTCTCCCAAACATGGTATTTTCTCTAACTATTTTTCTTCCACATCCCCAGGAATTTTCTGCTTTAATTATGAGGGTTAGCTTGGAGGAGTTCACCTTCGGCTCTTTAAATGCCCTGGCGACGGCTAATCCCTTCCATAAGACACATTTCTGGGAAAGCCTGGAGATAAATGTTTACAGGCTGAGCCGGGATAAGAGAAGCCAGTGGCATCTAACATGATTTAAGCACTGTGTGTCCAAGCCTAAGAAACAAGTATGGGAGAGCTGCAGCATCCTTGCTCTGGAATCCTGGTCCTCATCCTCAAAGAGTATAGTCTTTGTCAACACATGCAGGTTCTCCTGGACTCTCTTACACAAGAAGAGGATGGTAATTAAAACCATCCATAACATATTAAGCTAACTACCTAAAGGAATGAAGATTTTTGACACTGTTAGGTGTTAAGTACAGAAACTCAAAATAATCTGAGCATGAATCCCTCAATACACACACAGAATGAGGCCTGAGTATTGAGATAGACAGTGCTCATAAATATGTGTCCCTGCACAATGCACACACACACACACACACACACACACACACACACACACACGCTCACACATTATTATTTATCAATAAATGGAAGAAATACATTTTTCAGCATTTAAAATTGATGAGCAGAAACTATGGATAGCCCCCTTACTAAAACAATTATGAGCACAGTGGTGGTGGTGCATGCCTTTAATCCCAGCACTCAGGAAGCAGAGACAGAGCAGGTGGATCTGTGAAGATAGCTTGATCTACAGAGGGAGTTCCAGGACAGCCAGGGCTATACAGAGAAAACCTGTCTTAAAAAAAAAAAAAAAGAAGTGATAGTAAAATGTTACCAAAGAGTAAGGGCATTGCTGAAATAAACCTGACCATGTGGTTCTCGGGCCTTTGGAACTGGCTTGTGGGGAGAATGTGGAAGAGTTTGAAGCTGCAGGCTAGGGCATTCCTACAATACTATAAGCAGAGTTCATGGGGTCATTTTGGTGGGAGTTGAGAAGACCAGAATGCTGAGAAAAATGCAGAACACAGAGAACTGTGCTGTTTCGTGCTATTTCAGAGGAGACAAGGATTCTACTGGGAGCAGAGCTAGAGACCATTGACGTTACCTTCTGGCAAGACTCTGACTCATTCTACCCATGTCCTGAGAATCGGGGTGAGGCTGAATTCAAAAGCAACAGACTAGTTTTCTTGGCAGAGGAAATGTCAAGACAGGGTAGCATTCGGACTGTATTGGTTTCTGCTTGATGAGCTTACATGGGCCAGCAGTGGGAGAGAACAAAATGTCTCAGAGCAGAGATATGAAAAGTACATGGTTCAGCGGGGAAGGGTATGTGTGGATTTAATGTTTCAGACAAGCCAGCTGTGAAAGCAGTTGTAGTAAT
This sequence comes from Cricetiscus sungorus, assembly GCA_030556225.1. Lineage (NCBI taxonomy): Eukaryota > Metazoa > Chordata > Mammalia > Rodentia > Cricetidae > Cricetiscus > Cricetiscus sungorus. The sequence goes on along the minus strand of JANBXA010000728.1, from coordinate 20,128,343 downwards.
TGCAGAGGTCTGTACCACTGAGGTCTGTGGGGCTGAGATTAAAGCACAGTTCTATACCCGGTCCTCCTCTTCCTCTCACTTTTTATTTTGAAGTAGAATCTCACCAAGTTGGTTAGGTGAGATCTTCCTGCCTCCCTGGTAGCTAGGATTAAGGAGTTTGTGCTGCCAAACCCAGCAGGAAATAGTTTTTTTTTTTTTTTTTTAATGTTACTGTTAAAAAAGAAACCAGTAAGGTGGGTGTTACTAGCCCCTTTTGTACCTCAGAAGCCCCTTACAGTCTTTAGCCATCTCTCGCTGGAAATTCTCTCTTGTTTGTATCACAAATGAGCAAACAGTTGCTGTGTTGCTAGAGAGAGCCAAGATTTGAGGACCAAATGTAGAAGAACTTTCCAGACAGGCTCACTCCCAATAGAGGTTTATATAGGAAGAAAGGCTGTGAATGGTAACAGTACAAAATGAATCCTAGCTGTGTTCTTCTTTTCTTCCTACAGATAGTGTATGGATGCAATCCAGACAGAGAATTTGTCCTCAAGCCTATACTTAGTGGTCTGTTATTTGTGAAGGATCTGAGCTGAAAGCCAGTATAACATAACGGTCAGGAAAATGTGCTCTGTATCCTGCTCTACGTGAGTCTTAATTCCTGTGTGTTCTTTGTAAGCTGTGTGACCATGGGAATTCTATCAACCTCTCTGAAGTTCAAAGTCTCCATCTGCAAAATGAGGACAATAAGTTCTTCACAGGGACACAAGGGATTACACCATTAATACGGGAGAGATTTGGCCATGCCCACAACAAAGTAAGCATTCCACACATGTTCATTTTTATTGCTGTTGCTGCTTTTATGCACATTATATAAATTACCCATGACCTGAGTGGGTTAAGCAAAACTACAAGCTACTAGTAGGCTTGAGATTTTTTAAAATCCCAATCTCGGGTCAATCAGCAAAGATTCAGTTACGTTGAGTAACAAGCAAGTCCTGAAATGTAGTAGTGTAACACAATAAAAGCTTATTCTACACATACACACACACACACACACACACACACACACACACACACACACACACACACACAACCAAAAAACCTTCAGTGTGGTCCTAGGCATCTACCTTTGTATTTTAATCCAAGATGATCTCTCTCATTCTCATCAACATGAGGGTTTGGGTCAGAATGATAACCCACACACGTCACTTCTCAAATTTCATTGCCTACCACAAGGCCCATAATCCCAGCTAATCCAAGAAAAAATGATCAGTTCTGCCAAACATGCATAACTACAGGAAGATAAGGTATCTGTGAATGTCAGACCTTCCAACATCCACCTCTTAGTGACCCACAGGGCACAGCTTCTCTGTGTTCCAGGACCCACTGAAAGAGTCAGCTGCCAATCATAAAGCCACTTTAACAGAGCAGGCAGTTTATGGCTTGAGTTTCTCAGTTTGTTGTTGCTACTGTTCCTCCTTCTGTTTCCCCTTCTCCCTCTCCTTCTCTCCCTCCTCCCCCTTCATAAGTTTGGAGCACTCAGATCATAGTTGGTTGATCCAAGTGCACTTGTGCCTGTAATAAATTAGATCATAACAGGAACATATGAGGGAGAAAGCGACTCACCACATGACAGAGAGAAGGAGAGGAAGCACTTCCAATACTCTCTATTTTCCAAACATTTTTTCTTTATTGAAAGTTGATTTTTTTTTCTAACAGTGTATACTGATTATGGTTCCCCCTCCCTCTACTCCTCCCAGCTCCTCCCCACATCCCCTTCCATTCCACCCATGCTCTTTCTGTCTCTCACTAGAAAACAAACAGGCTTCTAAGGGATGATAATATAATAAGATAAATCTATCAGAATAAGACAAAACCAACAAACAGAAGGAAAAAAGCCCAAGAAAAGGCACCAGGAAACAGATATAGACTCAGAGATCCACTCATTTGCACTTTCAGAAATCCCATAAAAACACAAAACTGGAATGATATATATGATAGACAGATAGACAGACAGATAGATAGATAGATATGGTTAGAGAGAGAAAAACTAAATAAAAAAATAAAAAGACAAACTTTTTTTTAAAGCCCTGAAATGACACAAGGAACCTGCAAAGATGACATTGAGTTCATTTTTTATTGGCCACCTAAGCATGTAGCCTGCCCTTAAGAGCAGCAGAAATCCACAACTCACCAAAGGGCCAAGCTCCTGGCGTACAATCGAAGTGAGGGAGGAGCAATAATATGAACAAAGGAGTCAAGACCATGATGGGGAAATCCACAGAATCAGCTGACCTGAGCTAGTGAGAGATCACTGACTCAGGTCTGACAAATGGGGAACCTGCATAAGACCGAACTAGACTCCCTTATTATTGATGTCAATGGTGTGGCCGGGACAATATATGAGGCCACTGGCAGTGGGTTCAAAAATCTAACACTAATTCACAAACTGACTTAGTGGAGCTCATTCTATATGGAGAGATACCTTGCCGAGCCTAGACACAGGGGTGTGGGGTTAGAGAGGTGCCTTGATCCCTCCTCAAAGAGATGATGGGACAGTCTTAGACTTCCTAGGGGAGGACTTACCAAAGTGGGGGGAATGAAAGGAGAAAGAAATGAAATTGGAATGTAAAAAAAAATTAATAAAATAATTAAAAGAAAAAGAAAAAATAAAGAATAGTTTGTTTCTCTGGTCAGACTCTCTTGAAAAAAAATCTATTTTTCACTTATAGATAATTGTCAGTTGGAGATGGCTTCTGTGTTAGGGATGGAGGCATGTGTCCACTTCTCCTTTAGGCTCTAGGATCCCATCTGGTGCAGACTCAATAGGCCCAGTGAATGCATCCTTAGCGTCTGTGAGTTCTACCTGTATCGTCCTGTTGTGTTTCAAAAGCCTTGTTTCCTTGTTGTCCTCCAACCCCCCTGGCTCTTATACTCTTCCTGCCCCCTCTTCTGCAGGGTTCCCTGAGCCCTGAGGGGAGGGGTTCAATGGAGATTACCATTCACTTGATGAAGGGCACACCCAGTGACCTAAGCCTTTCCACTAGAACTCACCCTCACCCATTGCCCATTAAAAGTTCTACCACTTCCCCATGGCAACCACAAGTAGGGGACCAAGCTCCAACGCAGTGAACATTTTCATTCAAGATCCAAACTGCAGCAGTGGCACCCTTGCTAAACTTCCTGTGAAGCAAGTTCTCCTCTAGTGCCCTGGTCAAGCCATCCCAGCTGAGGCCAGAGCCTCTCGCCCTCCATCTAGGGCTCTCCTCTCGCCTATCGATTCCTAGAGCCAGGATCTCACCTGTCCACTCCCTGGACTTGCTTGATGTCTCAGTTTGGAAGCCGAGACTCTCCGGGAAGGCTCTGGCCCCCCAAATATTTAGTTAGCGGCGATTCCACTAAGTGGAATTGACTTTTTATCGGCTTTGCTCTGCACAGCTGCCACCAGCGAAGGCTGTTTCCTTCTTCCCTCTTCTCCGCCTGTCAGTTTGCGCCACATTCCTATGGGCAGCCTTTGGCTCTGATCAATACTAACTGCTGTGTAACAGCTCACGCACGGCTGCTCTGGTTGGCATCGATCAGACCTTTCTTCCAACAGGTAGTTGGCTGTTTGAGGCAATGACTTGAGATAAACACCTACTTTTACTTCAGGCTAATTCATGTCGGGTAGATTTCCAGAAGTCTCTGAAACCCAAGCATCAAGATTGACTCCTCTGGTGCTTACCATCCTGCTAGACCTTTCTTGCTCTCCCTCTTCTTTTCCACTCTTGTATTTTGTTAGTGCCCCTTATAAAAAAAGATAGCAGAATTCGAGACATTGAAAATGCCACTTTAGAAAAAGTGTCAGCCATCTGTCTCTCTCTTTTTAAGTGAGATACATCCTTCAGAAAACAAGGGGCTACTGGAGAGGTAGCATTGGCATCTGGCCATAGAGCCTACTTCCAGATTCCCATCTAGCACCCTAAAGCCCTGATCTTCAATGCTGGGGGGGGGTTAGTCTTTGAATCTATGACTATGCTGTTGCACATTCCCAAGGAAATTTGCCAGGAGCAAATATGGTGTAATGGGCCGCCATTGTGCAACACACTGAGGTATGTGTAGATGATGCAATTTCACAGTATTTGTTTTGTAACTAGAAGACACACATTCTCCCCCAATACGCATAGTAAATGTGACTGAATGTTACAGCTGATGCTTTCGCTTACCTGTCACATAGGTCCTAAACCACCTGCTCTTTTTCTCTTTGTTCAGCCATCCAAGACATACCTGCCTCATCAGTTCCAAGTCAGCTGAAGCTTTTGCACTGAAATCCCAATGCCCTCTTCCTCCATCTCATTTGAGCCCTTATAGCGCAGTGTTTAGGCTACCACAGCATCCTGTGGCTAATTGCTTGGCTTGCAAACTTTCTCTGCTTTCTTGTTTTCACTTTGCACACAGATTAATTTCCTAAAACTCAGTTGAGATGCTTTTCCTCTAAACTTCCAAGTGACTCGCTGCTGCTTGTCAGAAAGGAGGCCAAATTTCTCAGCCTATCATCTGGCCTTCAGCTCACTCCATGTGGTCTCCCACCAGTCCCCTGCATGAGCCCTGTCTTCTAGCCCACCCACCTGACTAGCTGTTTTCTCTACATTCATTCCAGCTCTTTATCTGGGGAAAAAATGCTTTGGCCTTAGAACCTGGCTAGGCTACCTATTAGCTGTGCAACTTCAGTCAAGTTATCCAACTTCTCTCTGCCTCTGTTCCCCGTCTATTAGATGAAGATAAGAATAGTGCCAAGCTGGAAGTGGTGGCTCATGTATTTAATTCCAGCTTACAGGAAGGAGGCATAGAGGTGGACCTCTGTGAATTCAAGGCCAGCTTGGTCTACATATGAAATACCAGGCCAATTTGGGCTGCAGAGTAAGACCCTGTCTCAAAAGAAAGAAAGTAGAAGGAAGAAGAGGAGAAGGAGGAGGAGTACCTCCCTCTCAAGGTGGACATGAGAATTGAAGACCTGGATTGCGTCGTCTGTCAAGTGCCACCTACACAGTGCACTCTGTGTTTGCTCTTCCTTCTGTTGTATTATTTTCCTCACTTCAGGTCACAGCTGCTGAAAGCACACTGGTATTCAGTACTTTCCCCTCGCCATATGTCTTTCTTTGATAGCATAACCATAGATTTTTTTACAAATGATAATAATATAATTTTAGCAAGTGAGTATTAAGTACATGCACAGTGCTTTTATATGCACTGTTGCTTGTTTGTGTTTGTGTGTATGTGTGTGTGTGTGTGCGCGTGTGTGGTGTATATGCATATATGTATATGTGAGGTGTGTGTGTGCAGATGCACAAACACAGAGGCCAGCAGAGGATGTCAGGTATCCCCTTCTATCATTCTTCATGTTCACTCAACCTCCTTCCCTTGGAACAGGGTTTCTTATTGAATCTGAAGCTTGGCAGCCAGCAAGCCCCAGTCATCTTCCTGCCTCCATTCCCTAGTGTTAGGCTGCAGGTGTGCACACAGCCATGCCTAGCTTTTCACATGAGTGTTGGGGATCCACACTCAGATCCTTCTGCTCATGCAGCAAGTACTTTACCCACTGAACCACACCACCACCACCACCCGCATTATTGGATTTGAATTCTGGGACTGAATACCTCCCATTGTCCCAGATCTACTCTCCATTGCCCTCTGCCTTGCCTTTTGTCACAAGAGGCTGACCTTTCTGTCCAATGAGGCACAAGTAGAAGGAATAAATTAGATCAGGGTTGATCTCAGTACAAGGTCAGGGCTCTTGCCAAACAGCCTCTTGGCTCCACCTACTCTGTAGACAGCCACGGCCAGAGAGTGGCCTCAGCTTACTTTTGCATACTTGGTTGGGAACTAGAACCAGATCATTGCACTGGCTCTGTGGTTCCCTGTACCCTGGCCACACCTTTGCAGGGTCCTTAGTCCCTAGGTGATTTCTGCTCAAATCACTCTAATCCAGGTACACTGCATTGGCTGACCCAGTTCTCAATTACAATCCTACAAAGTAAGTGGTGTCATGTTACCAAAGATACCCAAAGCCTCTCTATCCAAGTTCTGGGGCCATGTCTCATGGGCTCCAACATCCACATTTGTGATTACTATCTGAATGCTGAGCTAAATCCTCCCTGTGGTAATGTTAGGAGCTGAAGACTTTGTGAGAAATTAGTTTACAAGGGTAGGGCACTCATGAATGGGATTAGTGCCCTTGTAAAAGAAGTAGAAAGCAGTTTGGTCCTTCTGCCACATGAGAACACAGTAAGAAGACACTGCTGTCAGGTATAATCACACTTAACCTTTAATCCCAGCACTCTAGAGGCAGAAGCAGGTAGATCTCTGTGAATTCGGAGCCAGCCTGAGCTACATAGTGAGCTCCAATCTAGCAAGGGATATATAGTAGATATATATCTTGAAGAGGGAGAGAAAGAGGCAGAATACAGTGCTGATGAACTAAGCAATGGGGCCTCATCAAATCTGCCAAAGCTCAAACAGAATAAACATGTAATTAAAGAATTCCAAGGCAGAAAGATGGCTCAATTGGTGCTGAGTTCTGAGTAAGGGTGGGCTCTAAGGTTTCAAGAGCCCAAGCTAGGCTCAGTGTCTCTCTCTCTCTCTCTCCCTTCTGCCTGAGGATCCAGATCTCAGCTACTTCTGCCTGAGTGCCACTATGCTCCCTGCTATGACAATAATGGACTGACCCTTTGAAACTGTATGCAAGCCCCAATTAAATGTTTTCCTTTATAAGAACTGGCATGGCCACAGTGTCTCTTCACAGCAATAGAACACTGACTAAGACAGTTGGTAAAGGCATTTGGCCCCCAAGACTAAGTTGCTCCCTGAATCCACATGGTATAAGAAGAGAGCCAACTCCCAAATGTTTTTACCTAAGATAGATAGATTTTATATATATATATATGTATATATATATGTATATATGTATATATATATATGTATATATATATATGTATATATATATACATATATATATATACACAAACACACACACACCTGTGGTGCACACACACACACACACACACTGTGGTGCACATACACACACACACACACACACACACACACACACACTGTGGTGCACATACACACACACACACACACACACACACACACTGTGGTGCACATACACACACACACACACACACACACTGTGGTGCACATACACACACACACACACACACACAGAGAGAGAGAGAGAGAGAGAGAGAGAGAGAGAGAGAGAGAGAGAGAGAGAGAGAATATCCTTCTATAGTAAGTTTTCAGGTTCTATGTGAACATCCATCCCTGTTATTTAGAATGTTATTTTTGAGAGGTCGTTGTTATATTACTGTGCCAATCCATTCCAATCAACAATAACAAAATACTGTAAGCTGCACTTGCCAAACAACAGTAACCAAAGTACTGTCAATTGTACATGTGACCCTGGATTCAATCCTAAGCCTGCAAATAACAATCAAACACACATTTATTTCTCAAAAGTATCTGCTGCAGGACCCTTCCTCACAATTCTTCTTCTGCCTCTTCCCATGGAGCCCAAGTGAACAACCTCCCCAAGTCTTTCTTTATAATCGTCTTCTCCTCCCATGCCTCCCATGCCTCTCATGCCTCCCATGCCTCCCATGCCTCCCATGCCTCCCATGCCTCCCATGCCTCCCATGCCTCCCATGCCTCCCATGCAGGAGTCCAAAGCCCCTATGATCTCATTGCCTCCCCAAGGCCCCAGACTGGAGATTGGATTTTGATGGATACATTTTGGGAGAAAATAAACATTCCATACTACAATTAAAATTAAAAACATGCCTAGGTTTAGGGCCTTAAAACAACAATAACTTATTAGCCTATCATTTTGTGGCCTGATGATTGGGTTCAGCTGAAGGTTCCTCTGCAGGCAATATGCTTATATGAATCTACTGGTGTCGTTCACGCATCTAGGGCTGACATGGGTGATTGGTCATGTATCTCTGCTATCTAGCAAGCTAGTATACATGGTGGCTAGATTCCAAAGTCAGTGGGAGAGAACCAGCCCTAGTGCTCAGAGCTTTTCTAGCCTTGGCTCGTGTGAGTTTTCTCTAATGCCCCAATGATTGAATGCAGAATCAAGAACTGCCTCATGATGGAAGAAACTGCAGAAGGCTGACTTTTTTTTTTTTTCCTTTTAATTCTACTACGTAGTACACACTTTTCTGAAAGGGTCACAACTTCACATTCTTTATCTTCATAACCTAGAGAAGCAATTTTGGCCACTTTTGGATTTGGGGTGGGGGAGGGGGGTACAGCGAATGTCTTTTTAATAGTTCGGTGAACATCTGACTGAAAACGATTCTTTAAATGCAGCATGAGGGAGTGGAATTTTTTTTAATTAGGCTTCAGCAGAATTTTTTAAAGGATCTTTCTTTTCTTGAGCTGCCTCTCCCTTGTTATAAATTATGACCCCACCCAGTGGCACACCACAGCCAGCCAGTCTCTCCTTCCTTCCACTGCGCTGCTGGCTTGGCAGCCCATGCTCAGCTCATATTGCTAGGGAGAAAAGAAGTCCTGCTTCCTGCTCTCTTCACCCCCTCCCTCCTTTCTCCACCCCTGGAGCTCACCCTTTGCTCACCCCTGCTCCTCATGGCTCTGGCAGCCCTCCAAGGGGCAGGAGTTAGAAAAACCCATTTGCTGTAGAGCCGTCTGTGCAGCCCCGCAGGTTGCACACTGCACACGATGGCTCAGAGAACCAGCCAAAACATTTTAAAACATAAGACAGAAAATTTATCACATTTGAAGACACTTGTGAACCTGACATGGCTAGTTCAGTGCATGAATTCACTTCACATTTATGGAATGTTCACTATGTTCCAGGCCCCTTATATCCTAGCTGCAGAAACAGGCATTGAGAAGAATTTCAGTTAATGAATGTCACTTAATTGTGCAAGTGGGTGTCTCATGAAACTAGTTGGTGGCCACTGTGCCTAGCCTAGGTGATTGAGAGTTTTCATGGCAATGTTATCTCATGTGGGCTAGCCCAGTACTGCCCAGCAGAAATACAGTATGGACATGGATATAGTGTTAGATTTTTCAGCATGTTACAAAAATAAAAAATCAAACATGTAAAAACCATCCTAATAGTTCATTTCATTCTACTCAACATGTCCAAGATATGGTCATTTCACTATGTAATTAATATAGAATTATTAATGAGATGACTTACATTCTTTTTATTGTACCATCTTTGAAATACAGCTTGTATTTTATACTCATAGCCCATCTCCATTTTAACGCCAAGTTTTCAACAGTTAAAGTAAAATGTAGTCCCTATTGAAGCAATTAAATTGTGTTTAATGGAAACATATTTTATATTGCTTTGGTTTAAAATTTGTAATTGAAATGAAATAAAGTAGAAAAATTAAGTTACCAGCATTACTCACCAATCAAGTGCCTCAGCATCACCGGGTGGTGGTGGCACCTGCCTTTAATCCCAGCACTCAGGAGGCAGAGGCAGGCAGATCTCAGGAGTTTGAGACCAGCCTGGTCTACAAAGTGAGTAGGACAGCCAGCTGTCCAGGACAGCCAGAGCTGTTACACAGAGAAACCCTGCCTTAGGAGGAAAAAGAAAAGTGCCTTAGCATCCATGTGTGGCTACTGGGTACCAAACTTGAGATCAGGAGTCCAAAAGAATAAGCAGATGTAAACCAAAGGAAGGAGATAGGAAAAGAAGACTCAGTATGGATAAAAGCCCATGGCATCACACTGAGGCAGAAACACTAGTATGTCTTAAGAATGAGGAGCCATCCTGAACGTGTGGCTTTTTGATTCTTGTAGATTCAAATAATCGAATTCACTAAACACAAAGGGTAAATTTTAGAAAGATGCTTAATATAAATCCATAGGTGGGAATAAAAGAGAGAAATATAGAGGTGAGGAGTTCACAGAATTTCTATATAGCACTAAGGGTCCCAAGAAATAAGGCATCTTTGAGGCTCTGCGGCTTTTTAAAAAATTAACGACAGAAACTGGGTTGAAGCACAGAGCATGGGAGGTGGGGGAAAGCTGGTCAGTCCAGTTGTCCCAACCACAGGGTGCCCAGTCATGTACTTGTGTGTTGCCTGTAGGCAGGGGTACTGCTTAGTCGATAACAAGCGACAACCTAACCTCCAGAACACTCTTGGAACTGTTGCTTTGAGGTCTCTGTCTACTATTTCCTGTTCTCATCAGTATGGACTTTGGAATTCTAAGCAGTTTAATATGTTTGTTGCACAGTAGAGAAGACTATTGATGGCCAAGGAAGCAGTGATGGCATATTAGCAACTTTTCTCATTGCTGTGATCAAATGCCTGCTGTGGAACAACGTGTGAGTGGAAGGGTCTGCTTTGGCATGTGGTTTGAGAGGATCCAGTCCACCATGGCAGGAGGGCATGGCAGAATTCATGGCAGTGGGAGCATGTGGCTGCTTGTTCACATGGGTATGGATCAGGGAGCAGCTACCAGTTGGGATCAGAAGCAAGAGTATGACTCTTAAAGCCCACCCTCTGTTGACTCACATTTCCCAGCTAGGTCCCCAGTTCCAGAAGGCTCCACAACCTCCCAAAATAGCTACAAGCTAGGGACTGAGTGTTCAAAGGCATGAACCTTTAAGGAACATTTTATATCCAAACCATATCAGACGGGATAAGCAAAAAAAAAAAAAAATCACCTTAAAAGTCTTTGAGTCTCCAAAAATACTAAAAGCCACATGTACTAAGTATATACTTAGTATGGGGTAAACTAGGTACAAAAAGGAATTTTCTAGAATAGTCCCTACTACAGCTACTGAAACCCATAGCAACACACCCGCCCTCTTGGTATTCTAGGATGAAGTCAACAACTGGGATAAGGAAGCTTGCTTGAAGCAAAACGAAGTATGAAGCGGATGAAGCAAGTGTTTTCAACATATCACCATCAGAAACAAGCTCCATGAGGTTTGGGAGGGTGCTGACAAGCTCCCAGGGAATATCCTAGCACTAAAGCTGCCCCTACTGTAGGTGCTCAAGTGCAATGACTGGATAAACCTTGCCTGCCCCTCTCCTCCTCCATCCCTCCCTCCCACCAACCCATCATTTGTGACTTGGATCTCATCCTAAGCCTTGCTCCCCTGGAAATCCTTGGACATCTCAATCAGATGTCTGAGCCCTGAGCTCCTTCGTTTAATGTTAAATGTTCAGGACTGCCTCAGTACCATCCTCTATGTCAAATTCCTGAAAATTAGACATGACCATCCCAAGACACAACATCCATCCCTGAAGAAGCCAGTGTCATTGATGACATAAAATACGTTGCCCAATTCAAATCAGTTGGGGGCTCGCAGTTGGAGCGGACCACAAAGTGTGTGGGCTGAATAGGGTTGTCATCACTTGAAAAAGCTGGATCAGCTAAAGATAGAATAAGGGGACCTGTGTGCTGGGCAACAATCAACATGTCTCCTGCAGCCGATCCCTGCTGCCAGTGCAGCATCCATTCATGCTTAACTGCAATAGAAACTTTCATAAATGCCTTTGACCACATAAAAATTCATGTCACTCAAACAAAAAGAACCAAGAAGTTTATGCACATTGCATCCTCTGTGACCCCTCTTCTTGAAATTCAGACATAATTTCTTATGGCCCAGTGACCTGCAGTTAAATTAGCTTGTCTGGCACTGATATACCCAGTATAAGGAAGAAAAATAAGCTGCAGAGAGTAACAACAACAGTAATAAACTGGGGTGGGGGGATAGGAAATGGTGTGCACCACATCCCAGACAACAGGAGTCGCTGAAACTCCTGGCAGTAGATAGAATTCTTGGCACACAATATAGACCAGGAAATATCATCTCTGTTGATTTGTCCTCTATGAACGTATTTGAGAGATGTGTGCTGCCTGGGAATAATGTCCCTTGATGTGCTCCTTAGCCTTTGGTGCAAGACTGAAGGTGCCTCCAGCTGCTTAAGCACTTTAGGGGGTTAATGGAAGACTGGGTGTTTAAGGACTAGGAATTTATTTCATGGTTCTGGCAACTGGAAAGTGCAAGACCAAAATGACAAGGAATTCTGTACCTGCCAAGGGCCTGCATCCTGATTCATAAACGACTGTCTTTTTGCTCAGCCCTCACTTGGTAGTAGGGACAAACTACCTTTTTTGGTAGTAGCTATAATAGAAATCTCTCAGGCCTCTGATATGAGGGTTTTTATTCCTGTCATGAAGGTCCTTCCTCACCTGATCTCCTCCCCAAAGCCCCACCTCCCAGTGCCACCATCCACCTGGGAGAGGGGATTTTCACCTATGATTGTACATGCCCAACCTAGAAAGAGGAACGAGGAACTAGAGATGTTAGTGACTTCAGAATCTTCTCTCCTTTCTTGGAGTTTTTTCGGCAATGGACATCTCTTAAAACTGTGATAGGTTTGTTGTTGTTGTTTATCTTTTTGCTCCTAGACAACTCTACCAAGAAATAATCAAAACCAGAGATTTTGTTTTGTCATACACTTTAGAGCTAGGAGCATCTGTTCTCTAGCAAAAACTCCTATGCTTTGTCAATCTTCCAAGACTATCCATTTTCAGACTTTATGGACTCAATTAATAATGGGAAACAAATTTTACTTCATGATCCACTGTACAAGTATGAATGTATCATGTACAACATAACCAAGTCACAAGTTTCATGCGACAGTATTGATCTTCAGTGTATGTGGCTCACGATAAGATGTTTTGTTCACTGTATGTTTTAATAGTTATCTGATTTATTTTTTATAATTTTGAGATAATGTAATTACAACATTCTCCCTTCCCTTTCTTCCCTCCAATCCTCCCATATGCACCACCGTCTCTCTCAAATTCATGACCTCTTTTTCTTTAATTGTTGTTACATATACATTCTTTTACTAAATCGGTGTAATTCCTAACTATGCCCACAGTTCCATTTTTAAAATAAGAGGGAGAGTAAAGGTGTAGCTAGTCATTGGTCATGACCCGGCAGAGGATCTACAGCCCACTAATGGGCCACACCCAGGATGTAAAGCACTATTTAGTTTAGGTTCCTCCCTGCATTTTAGCATCTGCTTCAAAGGAAATTAAAACAAGGATCTTGGGTAGAGAGTTTCTTTCTTTCTTTCTTTCTTTCTTTCTTTCTTCCTTTCTTTCTTTCTCTTTCTTTTAATAGAAAGACTTTTGTAATTTGCCTTCATTCTGCTCCCAGTCAGAACTTCATGAGACATGTGGATGGATTTTCTTTTTCTGTCAGAGAATATTTACAGGGCAGGAGACCAAGGAGACGAGAGAGGTCAAGCTTTTGCTGCATTTGGATCCCATTAAGAACCCTCCATAGCCATGTAATTCCCACACAAGGGAGATACAGGATGCCTTGTTCAGGGCCATCTTGAAATACACAGTCAGATGAGGTGAAGAGAGAGAGAGAGAGAGAGGACAGAAAGATAGGGAGGGAGGGAGATAGACCCCACAATTAGCAATGTCTGAATATTAACTTGTATTTAAGATAGAAAATACAGCTTTTAAGTCAGAACTGTCAGCCATCCTGCATGGTAGACACAGGCATAAAGGGCCTCTCTTAGCAAAGCCCTGGCCTCCTCCCTTTCTTCTAGAAAAACAGACCATGTTCAGCCTGTCAGAGGACCTTATTGAAACCTATCAGCAGTGGCCATCTTGCTCCAACATCCTGAATGCTTTCCTCCAAATTAAGATGTAATAGGTACCCAGGCTGCATTCCTAAATGGAAAAAAGAAATCACACCTTCCCTTTCTTTGTAACTAATGATAGAACTTTTCAGCCTGGACCAAACACCTTCATTGGCCATGGTTGGCCTTAGCCACTTGCTGGTCCTCATCCTAGAATGATTCTCACAGCACTTCCTGGATGACACTTTCATTCCTCATTCTGAGGATCAGTCTCACTTCTGCAAGCCATCTTCATCCTCAGGAGGCTACCTTGAAGGGAATGGCTTCCAGCCAATCCCAGCTAAATGAGTTCATGAGAATTTTCAAGGAACCCATTTTCTCTGGATTATCTGGATTTCGTAAGGTAGATGAAACCCCTAAGGCCCTAAAGGTATTGGGACTGAAGCTGATGATGAAGGGGGAGAGGGGTGGGAACAAACCTTTAGGAGGAAGATGACCCTGGGTTTAAGAACTGGTTTCATGGCAAACGATGTGAACTTAAATGAGTTCTCTGTCTTTATTTTTCCTGTCATTGTGGTAAAGTACCTAGGCAAAAGCAACTTAAGGGAAAAAGGTTTTGTTAAGGTTCACAGTTAGAGGTTAGAGCATCATGGTGAAGTCAGGAACTTGAGGCAGCTGGTCGCTTTGCATCCACATTCAGGAGGCAGAGAAGAGGGATCTCATGTTGGTGTTCGCTTTCATTTTTCCCATTCATACAGATCAGGTCCCCATCCCAGTGAACGGTGCCACTCACAAGGGAGTGGCTGCCCACCATCTTCCAATCTCAACACAGTCAAGACATTGTCTCACTAGAGTGCCTGGAGGCTTATCTCATGGATCTTTCTAGACCCTATCAGGTTGACAATAGCCCTAACACTAACATGAACATTCTCGAACCTTGTTTCCTCTTCTGAAATGTTGGAACAATACTCCCTAAGATAGTAAGGGTCAAGTGGAAGATGCAAGCTGTCTAGCACTGTACCTTCCCTAGAACAGGTACCCACAGACGTTTTCTATCATCTAAGAAATGGTAGGAAGTGTAGGGCACTGAATGAAGCTTTTATAGCTTGAATATGGAAGGTTCTCTACAAGCTCATGTTTAAATAGTTGGGACACAGCTGTTGGCACCATTCAGAGAGGTTATAAAGGCTTTGGGAGGTGAGCAGTTAGAGAACATAAATCACTGATGTGTCCTTGAAGGTTATATATAAGGACCCCAGGTCTGCTCTTCTCTCTCTGCTCCCTGTCTACCTCAGAATAAGGACTTCTTCTACAACCCACTCTCACCATTATAATGTTCTCTCTGAGCACAGGGGCTGCATAACTTCAGACCAAATCCTCTAAAACCACATGCCAAAATAAACCTTTCTCCCTGGGAGTTGTCTCTCGAGTGTTCAGTCGAAGCTACAGAAAGTTACAGAACACAGAAGTCAAGCATGGATAATAGCTTTACTGCTATGTAACCAGAGAAAGAGTGGACCTTGGGTCAGTGGGTCAGACTCAGTGGGCTCCTTCCAGGCACAAATTTGGCAAGGTCTGCCAATGAAAATGATGGGCAGCCAGTGTTAGGGTCAGATTTCTATGGAACTTGGTGATGATGGCTCAGGGATTGGCTTCTGCACTGATGGCCAACAAAAATGGTCGGGAGAGAGAGGCTGAGCACAGACCCTCTGTGCATCTGGACTCTTCTGGAGCACCTTTGGTTTATGAGCTACTCCATGATCAAAATAGGCCAGCTGTCTACTGTGGGAGGGAGGGGGAGCTGGGCTCCTTACAGAAAAGCCCCCAAATGAGGCTACCCAGTTTTTTATAACTTAAGGGATGATTAATGAAGAACATTAAAAATTCAACTTCAGTTAATAAAATTCCATTGTCAAATGTACTCAGAAAATGAGTCACATGGGGGGAAAAAAAGAAGGAAAGTAAATAAGAACAGGGCCAGTGAGATGGTTCAGTGAGTGGGTAAAGGTGTTTGCCACCAAGTCTAAAGACCTAAGTTCAATCCTTGGAATTGCAAACTGTCCTTTGGCCCCCAATGCCTACTGTGGCATGACCACATGCACACACATGCACATGTACACACATGTACACACAGAGAGAATAAATAAAAGTAAAAATATTTTTAAATAAATAAATGGGGGTGCCATGTGTGGTGGAGGCATCTATAACCTAGCCTTTGAGAAGAGGAGACAGAAATCAGGAGTTTAAGGTCATCCTTGGCTACATAGTAGGTTCAGAGCTATCCTAGGCTATGTGAGACACTTCTTCTCTCTCCCCCACAAAAAAACAAACACAAAAAGAAACATATATACAGAATCTGCTACCCAAGAAGTATTTTTAAAAGCAACTCAATCATAGAGAAAACCACTTGATTTAAGCCTGGTGCTTTTGAAACATCAAAAGGAACACATGTTTTATTGTAGCAATAGGAGCTAAAGCTTCCATGTTTGGTTTTATATCCTGCTATCTCTTCTAGAACATTCCTTCCTGTGCATTTGTGGCAATACTTGCCTCTTCCCAGTAGTTCACAGAGTGGGTGTATGTGATTATAGCCTATGATGTTCTTGCTTAATTATAATTACTCACATTAAAGCAACGCTTTAGAAGATACCTCATTCCCCAGGCTCTAACATGGACATGGGTGTGGAGAGATGTGGCTCATATATCTCACGGGTTGGGATTTTTAATTTCTGGGAGACAGCTAGATGGAAGCTAGCAGAAGCTTCTGCGCTTCCTCAGGCTTTTTGCTAACCCTCAATTAGAACTCATTCTTAATTTCCCAGCCCAGTTTATTAACCTTCAGGATATGGTGAAAGACCTCATCGAGTTCCTCCCTAGGAGTATAAAATGCCTTTCTTCTTCTCTTCCTATCTCTCTGCCAGCCTCCTCACCTCCTGGCCTCACTTCCCCTCCCACTTTGCCGTGACCACTCCTATCTCTCTTGCTATCCCCCTCCTGCCACTCTTCTTTCTATATTCTTTCCTTCTCCTTGATCCTCTTTCCATCCATCACCCTGGCTCTCCTGCTTCACATGCTAAGCTGATGCTGTACAGGGCTCACAATCATTTGGAACCTGTTTCTAGGGCAAAGGGCAAACTTTAAAGACCTGTAAGACAGTGATAGACAAAGTTGCCACTTCTGCCCACCACTTCTGCCCTGAATGTATGCACCCCAGGAAAACCATGATGAGGCCCTCTGAAAAAGGTCAAGGTGGCTTGCAATATCATAAGGGAGGATTTGGCAATGTTTTAAATAACACAGTTGCACCATTCTTGACTGTGTACATTGTAGACGATGTCGTGTCACAATTTCAAAGGGATGGACAAACTTGGTTCTTGGTTCTGTGGTATGTAGCATGGCTCCAGGGTGTTCCTAGCTCAAGATTTGCAGCAAGTCATCTGCTCAGCCAGGCCCTTGAGGCAGCAGCTGGGAATCCATCACCAGCATTACCATAGCAGAGCAAAGCTGGGTGAGCTCACATTCCCTCTGCACTCTTCCCCATCCCTTTCTACCATTGCCAGGGGCGGGGGTGTTTTCTTTTCTTTTCTTTTTAATTCTGAAGCCAAGCATGGTTGCACACACTTATAACCACTATACTCGATAGTTGGAGGCAGTAGGATCAAAAGTCCAAGGTTGCTCTCAGCTCTATAGTGAGTTTGAACCTGGGACATGGCACCTGCCTTTTAAAAAATACATTCTGCTGGGTGGTGCTGTCTTGATGCCCTGTCTTGAAAAACCAAAAACAGATAAATTAATTAAATTAAATAAATATATTCTGAGTCAAGTGTGGTTCTGTACATTTTTAACTCCAGTACCCAGGAGGCAGAGGCAGGTAAATCTCTATGAGTATAAGGTCAACCTGGTCTGTATAGACCCTATCTCTGAAAAAAGAAAGAAAGGAAGAAAGAAAGAAAGAAAGAAAGAAAGAAAGAAAGAAAGAAAATAAAATTCAGGGCTGGAGACAGCTCAGTGGTAGAATGCTGACATAGTATTCATGAAGTCCCAGCTTCCATCACCAGCACCACAAAATAATAATAATAACAATGATCAATAATCCATCTGCTGTAGCCTGTTGCCATCTTTTTGTTAATGAAACCAGGTACCCACAGCTCCCTCCTGCCCAGTCCTTTTTTTCCTGCTGCCCATTGTCCTTTCTTCTTAGTTTATTGACTGCTCTGTGGCCATCTTTCACCCCTACCCCCTTCCTCCCTGTCTCACTGACTTCCTTGTTTTCCTCCCTCTGGTCTCTCTTGAGATGGGCTACTGTGAGCAACAGAGCATATACTGAGGAAGTTTGTCTAGCAGGGTCAGAACATTCTCCAGGAATCTATCCATCTAGTCTATCTATCTATCTATCTATCTATCTATCTATCTATCTATCTCCCTATCTATTGATTTAGTGTGTGTGTGTGTGTGTGTGTGTGTGTGTGTGTGTGTGTGTGTGTGCACATGCATGTGCTCAAGTACATGAATGCACATGGGAAGTGGGCATCCCCAGATTTTAAACAAAGTATTCCTAAAATTAAGAGAGGGTTGGAGAGATGGCTAAGCACTTAAGAGCACTTCCTGCTCTTTTGACCTGAGTTCAGTTCCCAGCACCCACATTGGGTGGCTCTCAACCATCTGTGACTCCAACAGAGGATCTGACACACTCTTCTGTGGGTACCTATACACATATGCCAGGCCTCAGTTTTCCCATCCTCAGAATGGAGGCTGTATGTCTTGTGGTTCAAGTGTGGCTGAGATTGTTTCTGTGATGGAGAACCCCAGAGCAGAAAGTTTTGTTTTCGTTTGTTTTGTTTGTTGATACATGGTCTCATATAGCCCAGGCTGTCTTCAAACTTTCTATGTAGCTGAGGATGGCCTCGACCGACCACCTTGACACTGCCTCACAAGTGCTGGAACTACAGATGTGGGCCACCATGCCTAGCCAAGGGATGTGTGGGAGAGGGGGGTTATAGTTCACAGTTTCAAAGTTTGAAGCTGGTACTCAGCTAAATTTATTACTTTGAGCCTTGAGTGAGGCTGAAAGGTCACAACAGTAAGAATGTGTGCAAGAGGGACAAGGAGCAGGTATGGGATGCAGAATCCATCCCCAGTGTGCTTCCTTCAGCTAGGGCACAGATCTTAAAGTTTCCACCACTGTCTAGCATCCAAGCGTTCAACACGTGAGCCCATGGGTCACATTTCTTAAGGAAGTCATAGTAAGTTAGAGGATTGGTACCCACTGTATCTGTGTCGTGATGGGATCTAAAAGAGGTGAGGCCTATTGGAAACTGGTTAGATTATGAAAACACCATCCTTGGAAGGGATAAATGCTGGATTGGTTCTCTTGAGAATTGGTTGTTTTAAAACAAGCTTTCCTTCCAATCCCAGCACCTCTTTCACAGATGTTTCTGCCATAATGATGCCTTCCTCGATAAGGCCTTCGCCAGAGCCAAGCAAATGCCAGCACCTTGCTCTTAAATCTTCAGAGCTCCAAATGAACCGAGCCTTTTTTTTTTCTGTGTAAGTTACCCAGCCTCTGATACTTTGGCACAGCAATACAAATAGACTAAAACATTCATGCTTCTTGGAGACTCTGTCACTGAATGTAACAACAAATACAACAAATGCTGCAGATATGTTAGCCTTACAGCAAATATTATTTTCTTTTTCTTTTTGCCACCCATGCAACCCATGAAGTCTTATGAAAATAAATAAACAAACAAGCTTGGCAGGTGATGCCTATACAGTATTTCGTGTATTGGATTATATATAGGTTGGTGTCATGGACAGCAAAGAGCCTCCAGGTCAGTTTTCATTCTGAGAGTGCTGCAGCCGCTGCCTTTAGTCCTTTAATGTTTAAATAGTGTCTGCTTTCTTGTAGCTGGCATGCTTGTTAGCCCTCCCATTAGTGTGCTTATTTATTTTTTTTTTATTTTTAATTTCACTGACCATGCAAAGAGCCTTCTGGCAGGGGTTGAGGGAGACAAAATAGGATAAAATGACAATGTCCCTGAACACATGCTGAGACCCAAACCTGTCCTCAAGGAGACAACAGTTTGGTACATGTACCTCATATTTTAATTCTCGTGCATATGATTATAGATTAGGTTTGCAGTTATGAGCGTTAAAGCACTCCCTGCTGCTTCCTGTTGTAATGTTGCCAGTTTCCTTGGTAGTTTAAAATGCTCAGAAGGGTTCATCTTCATCAGTATCTGCAGCTCCATCCTGTCTTATCCAGATGCCTCAACATATTCTGCAACCTTCTCTTTATTACTTAAATCTCTAATATTATCTTTCATGTAGTGGATACTTCTTTAATAAGTTGATGACTAGAGCTGGGCCAGTGATACAGACCTGTCATCCCAGATACCTGGAAAGCTGAGGCAAGAGGATAAAAGTAACTTCTACCTTACAGAGCAAGTTCAAGCCCAGACTGGGAAACTTAATGAGATAAAAATCTGTCTCGAAATAAAAAGTAAAAGAGGACTAGAGGTGTAGTTCAGTTAGAGAGGTCTTGCCTATCACAGACAAAGTCCAGTTCAGTCCCTGGTACAGAAAAAACATACCAAATATCAAATGTTCAATGTGTGGGTGTTCCATATGTATCTTTAACCATTCTCCTTCTGATGCACAGGTATCCCCTCCTCCCACTGCAGTCAGCATCCTCCCACCTGCCTTATCTTGTGTGCATCCTTTTCCAGTGAAAGCCCTCAGAGGCAGAGTTGCTGGGACAAGGGAGGCTGCTTTTCTAAGTAATCAACATTGTCAAAAAGTCTTCCAAAGGCTGTGGCGCCAGCCTACAATCCCATTAATAATACCTTTTCCTGAGTGGCTTTTCAACAACGTGTTTCCAAAATAATTGTATGTGGCTTTTTTTTTGTATTTTGATTTTGGAGAAAGAAGAGGAAAGGTGATAATTAAAGAGGAGTAAAAGGGGGTACAGAAGTTCATTCATTCATTCATTTATTCATTCATTCATCACTTTTCCAACCATTGATTTCCTTCTAGGCCTTCACAGACTAGATATACATTTCAGATTCTTAATTTTCAAGGTGCAGCAGCAAAAAGACTCATGACAAGTAATGAAAGATATAATCCTAACTTAATCAGGCAGGGCAAAAAGTATATAGCATTTTTAAGTTTTTAATGAAAACATGATTTTAATCCATTTGTTGCATACACACACATGTGGAGGTCGGAGGAGAACTTGTGCACTTGGTTCTTTCCTCCATCATATAAGACCTGGGGATGGAACCCAAGGCTTTGTATACTAGGCAAACACTCTAGCCAACTGAGCTACATCCCCAGCCTCAATTTTAGGATGCTTGATGAGATTCAAATGTGGTGAGTGTATTAGCTAATGTGTTGGCATTACCCATCCTGACTTAGAGTGGCATAATGTTCTTGTTCTTAGGAAGTATTTAGGGTGAAAAAGTGCACACTTTCTTCACCTAACTCCTGAAAGGTTCAAAGAGTACAGATTTCTCTAACTCAGAGCTGGTCACTGGCACTTTCTGTCCTGAGAATGGTGTGTGTCTTCCCTGATGACATAGTAGCAGGTCACCATGGATGACTCCCAAGCACCTGGGCTACTTTGGGACAGATGTAACCACAGGATTGAATTATTTATTTTATCCTACTTCAATGTAACATAGCTAGTGCCTGCCATGTTGGACAGCATAGATGTAAACCTGCAGAGAGGAAAAAGTAATAAACAATTGGCACAAAATATAATTGATAAACTTACTTGAAGGGTGTGTGAAAAGTTGGGTTATTCTTGTACTTTTGACATTTGCATATTGTTTTTAATTGCATAATAAATGTGATGCCATAAGAAGACGATTGAAAATAAAGTTATCAAGATACCTTTTATTATAATTATCACAACTAAGTAAATTATACTTGGCTAGAGGTACAGCACTGTGGCAGAATGCTCACTCAGCATGCACTAGGCCTTGGGTTTTATCGCCAGCATCACAATTATTTAACTAGCTAAGAATGTATACTAGGGGACTGGAGAGATGGTTCAGTGTTTAAGAGCACTTACTGTTCTTGTGAAGACACAAGTTTGGTTTCCAGCACCCTCATCATGGCTTACAACTGCCTGTAACTCCAGTTCTAAGAGATCCAAAACCATCTCAGTTTCAATGGGACCTGTACATACATGATGTACATAAACTCATGCAGGCTCACACATGTGCATTTTTTTTTAATTTATACTGTCTATGGACCAAGGAGGGAGAATATTCAGGTGCTACTTCAGGCTGTGAAGAGCCTAGCATTCTAAAATGTAACTTAACTACAAAACTACTTGTACAAGTACATGGGAAAAAAAAACCACAAAGATATTCTCTGCAACTTTATTTGCAGTAGCAAGAAATTGGCAGTGTTCAAAATGTTCAACAAGAAGACAATGGTTCAATGTATTTTGCTTTGTTCTTATTCTGGATTACTCTAAATCTCCCGGACAGATTGAGGCAAATACATAATGGCATGGAAAGATGCCTAAGTTAGATTGGCAGGGAAGGAAAAAGAGCAGTTTGCCTAACAAAATGTTTACCCATGTTCCCTGACTTCAATATGATTTAACTTGAGGAATTTTTTCTCCTTTTTACTTACTGGTGGTACCAATGTGTTCCCATATGGCCATTCTTGGCTTCTTTCTCATTTCCGGTATAGTTTTCAGTACTTTGCATGAGAGAGGTAACACTTTACTATCAAATAGGCTTTGTGTTGGATGAGCTTGAGAGTGGGCTAGTGTAAGTGTTCTGAGCATGTTTAGGTAGACTAAGAAGCTGGGCACAGTAGTGTACGTGTGTAATTCTAGCCCCCAGGAAGCTGAGGCAAAAGGATCGTGAGTGTGAGTCCAGATTTGGCTTTAGGATGAGAGGAAGGAAAGAAGGAAGTCCTGGAGGGAGGGAGGAAACACTATAAGATGCTGTTTGTAGATTACGTTCTTGAGCGACAGTATTTTCAGCTTACAATAGATTTATTTGGATGTAAGATGAAGTGCATCAAGAACATGACTGCATGTTTCAGTAGAGTCTCTGAAACCACACACACACACACACACACACACACACTTTTTCACATACACATTCACCACACTCTTTCACACATACACTCACACACATACCCCTTCATATGTTCATCCACAGGCATCTGTATATAAAGAAGGAGCCTTTTGGAAAAACACACACGAAACAGTTACCAGGCCATTCTCAGAAACTCCTAGATGCCTGTGGAAAGACCACCCAGCTCTGTCTCTTGAGTCACCCAGCTGGCTGTGGAGGGTCCTCCCTAAGGTACCTCGTACCATAGGAACAGGAAAGCAGCTGGGCAGCCAAAAATATCTCCAAACCAACACTTGCCAACTAGTTAGCTGCACCTCTGAGCCAACAACAGCTCTAGGAACCATCCCTTTCCATGGCCTGCAGGTCCAGTCCCCATAATAGCCAGCCCCCCTCCCCATGGCCACCAGGCCTGCAGGGCAGGCAGGGTCATTACTAAATTCCAATGAAGGGAGTGTTTATTATTGTTGTCGGGTTTGATGCTGATCCCAAAAGGACCTAATCAACAGGTAGTAAGACCTCCTGGGAGCAATTAGAAACCTCAGCTTTAACCCCCTTCTAGCCACAGCAAAGAAGGCAGTCACTGCAGTACTGTGGCCACACTCTGCAGGAACTGGTGTGACCAGACAGCCAGGGAGGCCCTAAAGGATGTGCTCATGAGTAGTCTGAGAAGAAAAGCTAGAGGGAGGAAGGGCGAGTGTGTGTCCAAAAGTTGGTTTCTCCAGTAATATACACCTCCGAATCCCGTTCTCCCCTCCCCTTTCATTTTCCTCTTGTTCCAGTGTACCCTGTACCAGACAATCGGGGTTCCAACATAAAGAAGAGTAGTCCAAAGTGGTTATAATCCCAGCATCAAGAGGCTGAGGCAGGAGAACAGCTAATTTAAAGCCAGCCTGGGCTACATAATTGGTTCCTGGGCTATATTGTAAATTTAGCTATTTTCAGCTATCCAATGAGACCTTGTCTCAAATAAAGTAAATGCATAGCATATGGTCCTGCCTTTAAGATGTTCTCCAAGTGGGAATCAAGACATTAGGCCAACAGATTTGATAAGCACACATGACTGTATGAGGTGGATACATGCAACGTTTCAGGGTGAATTAGGAAGGCATGCTACTAAAGGTAGCTTCTGTTGTGTATCTGTGACAATACCTGTTGTCTGGGGTTATTGGCCAACATTTCAAGGTCTACATCTACCTTTCTCCTTCTCAATCAAGTTGTATGCAAATACATAAAAGCAATCAGTCTATTTTTAAAGATACTTCAATATCTGCTGTTTTTGCTGTTATCAGTGACTTACTCACCTGCCAACAGTTAGTTGGAACATTGGGCCCACCATTAACAAAACTTAGTAATGCCTGAGAAGATAACAGTGTCATGGGCCATTTCTCATCATCCAAATAGTAACGAAACATTGCTACATAATTGTCTACTGACAATATTCTTGAACCCAGACCCAGCGAATGTACAGAAGCTTACCAGTATTATTGTCAAAGAACAGTTGATTAGTGTTTTGATTGCTTCAACTTTCCACAGAAGGGCTCCTATGTAAAGTTATGAGGACTAGGAGACAATGTCAGTATTACACAGGCTAAACTCACACACACACACACACACACACACACACACACACACACACACTGTCCAAGTTGTACAGAATTGCAACAGCCATGCTTCTTACTGTTGTGCAAGATTCTGCATTTTGCAAAAACTCACTGCAAATGTCACTTTAGCTGGGTCAACTGATTTAACCAGACCCAAGAGTACAATAAAGAGTGAAATCAGACGGGGACATGGCAGCCATCTCATGGCTCAACCTTTTAAGTCCTTTGAAGATCATTTGCCGAAAGAGGAGGAGAATTTGTACATTTCCAACTTGCTTAACCCTAGTATCATATCCTTCTGGAACAAAAGTCCTGGAGACCAAAACCCGAGGCCTATGAAAGCCAGTGCACATCTGAAGTCTTCTCAGAGTTGGTGAAGACTTTGAATATCATTGTTTTTTTTTCTTTTTTTTTTTTTTTTTTTAAGAAGAGGAACATTCAATTCTACAGGTCCTTATTTCACAATTTAACCAACCAGCCCTGCAACCCTTGACACCAAGTTGGAAAAAAACAGAACCAGACGTGGTCTTGTCCCTCCTGAGTTTTTGCTATAACTGAAAAGAAGCAGAAATCACAGGGACACCATAATCTCGTCAGGCAGTTGCTGAGACTTGGAGAGCTAAGCATGGAGGAGCTCTTACAATGCCATTAGGACAAGGATTCTGGGAAGGCTTCAGAGCAATGTAAGAAGGGATTGTCTGTGATGGAAAAATGCTATTGCTCAGACTGGTGTTCCAAAAGAGAGAAAAGCACAGAGGTGGCTGGTGGTAAATCAGTGTGTGTGAGGGCAGGGGGCAGGGAGGAAGCAAAGAGAGAGGAAGCAGAGAGAAGTCTGGATCCAGGGAAATCAACATCATGGATCTTAGCTTGGCATTGGTGGCACACACCTTCTATCTCGGCACTTGGGAGCCAGAGGCAGGCAGATCTCTGGGTTTGAGGCCAACCTGATCTACACAGTGAGTTCCAGGATAGCTGGGGCTACACAGAGAAACCCTGACTTTTAAAAAAAATAGGAGGGGGTCATAAAAAAATCATATAGTTATAAGTCATGAGGTATGAGCCATGGAAAAAAGTGACTTAGAAAGCCATGGAGTGTTTTTTGTTTGTTTGTTTGTTTTGGTTTGGTTTTGGTTTGATTTTTTTTTTTTTTGCTGCTGTTTACATGTATGGGTGTTTTCCATGTATGTATGTGTATATAATATATGCACCATGTGGGTGCCTGGTGTCCTCAGAGACCAGGGGACAATGAAGAATCCCCTGGAATTGGAGTTACAGACAGTTGTAAGCTGCCATGTGGGTGCAAGAAAGCTAACCTAGGTCCTCTGGAAGAGCAACCAAAGCTCTTAATGACAGAGTGATCTCTCCAGCCCCAACATGTAGTATTTTTAGTTAACAAAAATAACAAAAACTGTTTAAAAATAAAGTACCCCAGGATATATTGGAATAAGAGTTGGTGTCACAGAGCACGCCGGATAGTTGGGAATAGTGAGCAGACAGTTGGTGGCTCTTTTCATCCTGTGGACCTCCGCACTCTCAAAAAGGTCAAGTGACATTTTGGCAGGACCTGCCTTCAGGGAAAAGCAAATACTTTTACTTGGGCATTCATTCATACAATGATGGACTAAAACAGAGCTCCAGCAAGGTGTGTAGAAGAACAGGAGTGGGACGAGGAAGGAGGGACCAAGGAAAACTTCCTAAAGCAAGTGACACAAGCTGTATGTTAATAGCTCATGAAGGGAGTGCCAGCTAGTCTATACCAAAAGTAACAAAAGCCCACACATTTTTTTTTCTCTAAAGATCCCTTCTGTCCCCATACTTTTGATTATTTATAATGTTTTAAATTCATTTATATATAAATATAGATAGGTGTAGATATAGATGTAGATACAGCACTTTTCTTGTATACATGTATATGCAGTGAGTGCCCACAGAGGTCAGAAGTAGGTATCAATTCCCTGGAACTGTAGTTACAGGCTGTTGTGAGTCACTTTGTGTGTGCTGAGAGCTGAACCCAGGTCGCCTGCAAGAACAGTAAGTGCTCCTAACCACTGAACCATCCCTCCAGCCCCTGTCTCCGTGCTATTAGATCACTGATTAGCTTGCCTGCCTTCACCAGTAAATACTCCTATAGCTAGATCAAAAAGAAAACATACTCTTTCCCTGACTAATTGGGTCAAATGATGATATTTGAAGCCATAGGAGGCATCTAATTCCAAGAGTGGAGACTAAACATGCCACACTTCCCAATTATCACTCGCTCTTAACACTCCAGGTGGAAACAGGTTCACTTAACAATCTAACAGAAAAAGTTACTTTGTCTCAGTGGGTGTGGCCATCTCTTCTTCCCTGGCAGCCAACACCCACAGTTCCTGAGAAACAATCGGAGATTGAGGAGTTGGGACTTTCTGCTAACTTAAAATTTGGGCTAACTCATTAAACTCCTGGCCTTGCCTTCTCCATATTTCTGTCAGTACCTTTCAGAACAATCCTAGCTGAAGCTCCAAAAGACCATCTGTGTAAAAGGCTTTGTAGAGGGGAGCACACATAAAAGGTACCACTACTTAAAAAAAAAAAAAAAAAAAAAAAAAAACTGAAAACATTCATTGAGCCCTTAGAATTTTGTAGACCTTGTGAGTGGAACAGAAAAGGCCCGAGACATAGTCTCCACCCTGAGAGTTCATGGACTCAAAGAGTTCAGATACAAAAACAAGTGAACTGTAATACAATATGAAAAGTACATAACAGAGGAAGGTTCAAAGAGCTGTGGAAACGTGAATGAGGAGGCAATTAATTCTCAGCAAGTATCTCAATGAGGGCTGCCAGTGGGTGGAGACTTCAGGGAAGCGAGGGTTAGGACAGCCCTGGAGTCTGAGGTCACAGTCTTGTTGATGGAGAGAAGTGAGGCAAATCCAGTTTGGAGTTCTCAGCTGTAAACAGTGATGGGAGATACAGCAGGTACCTAGGTTAGTCTTGATTTAGGACTAAGAACCTCCATTCAATAGAACATGGACGCAGCCAGGGCCTCTACAAAGACACAGATGGAGGAACACCAGGACCCTGGGGCTATTTCTGGATCACACACCAAGTGCCATGAACTACCTCAAGTACTTTATAGGCATTTAAGTACTTCTGGGTTATTTTCCCTTGACCTTGACAGCAGTCTCTAAGGGAGGGGCTTTTCATACTCCCCCTTACAGAAGGCTTAAAGAGGTTACAAACTTTCCAATAACTGATAATGCTAGGGCTCTTACCTCAGGGTAGCCTGGGGGGGTGCATTGTTTTGTTTTGTGGAGTTAAGCCTTGGCAAATGAGATAAATTAAAAGGCATAAATGCCAAAGAGAGAATTAATAACAGAGCTTGTGATTGTAAAAGTGTTTCAAAGGTGGAAAAGATTATACAAACATTACTACTTGTCTGCAGTTAGACCTGCGGTCAAGAAATTCACCTGTCAAGTCGACAGACTATTTTTTTAAAGGACCAATGTCAGGCAGGGCCTGCTAATGAAAAGCAACAGTGACTTGAAACAAAGGAACTCCTTATAATCCCAAGTCCAAGAGAAGAAACAGGTAACCGTGCAAAGGTATAACCCAAAGACTAGACAGAAAGGGCGTGTCAGAAACCCTGGAGGAAGAAGCTAGAAAAAGCCTGAGGTGACCCAAGTCCTTAATCTAGAGACACAGAAGTAAAGATGGCAGAGAAACCACACAGGAGCAGCCTGCTCACAATGGGGGTGAGGACAACATGAGGTTTGATCATTAAAGCCCAGACAGTACCAGACAGCAGTGTTACTAACTACAATCAAGAAATTTTGAAGTTGGAATTGGATCATCTACATGGCAGAGGCATAGATTGTTTTTGCTTTTTGTTGTTGTTGTTGTTGTTTGTTTTTCATGAAGGAGTGATTCTCAGCTAGGGGAGATTTTTATTTAGCCCCCACAGACTTTTTGGCAATGTCTAAAGACTTTATGCTGTTGTCAAAATTGGTGCAGGGGTTCAATGGCCACAGGTGGCACAGCAATGTGTAGAGGAGACCTCATAACAAAGAAGCGTTTGGTCAGCAAGTCACCAAGAGTGCCACACTTGACAGACCGACCCTACAAGAACTCCTCTCTAAGCTGGATGGAAGTGGCAAATACCTTTAATCCCAGCACTTGGTGAATCTCTGAGTTTGAGGCCAGCCTGGTCTACAGAGCAAGAAAAAACAAAAGTACTCTCTAAGTGTGACCTAAACATCACATGGGAAAATGGAGTGGGCTGGCAAGATGGCTCAGTAGGAGGTGTGGCAGCCTGAGTTCAGTTCTCAAAACTCAAATAAAAGCCTGATGTGAAAGTGTGTTTGTCATTTCAGGGGTAATGAGATGAGAGGTGGAGACAGGTAGTTCACTAGAGCTCTCTGGCCATCTAGCCTGGTCTACTTTGAGCAGGCCAATGAGAGACACTTGTCTCAAACAAAAGGTGGAAGGTATTCTGAGGTCCAACATTCCAAGTTGTCTTTGATTTCTAAACGTGAGATGTGCATGCATATACATGCATATACAGACACATTCACACACACACACACAATTATGCACCCATACACTCATACTCACATATGCACACATGAATGTGCACCCACATTCACATACACATTCCATACACATGCATGTATATATGCACCCATACATACACACAAAAAAGAAAGTAGAAAAATGAGAGCCTTCCAGCTATTAGCAAATGTATTACTTTCCAATATGCACAGTTCTTGTGACTTTAAAAATAAATAACCCTAGAAAAGGTGTTAGGGAGCTTTGTTAGAATATTCTAGAGTGCCCACCTTCTATGCCTATATTCTGGGCTTCCAAAGTATTAATCTACTTTTCCTGGATTTTTTCTCTTTCCTGTCAACACATGGAGAGAACTGCCATGCTCCAAGGCTCTCCATTCTTTGTTCCATGTACCTACAGGAAATGAAAAGTCTCATAGACTGCTACTTACCACAGACATGCTATGTCTTATTAGCAAGATCATCATATGTCATGATAGAGGGTAATGTTGTCAGTTTGGATTGGGGAGGAGATTCTAAGAGTCCAAAGGCCCCTGAGAAGTTCTGATGTAGCAGATTTTTTAATGATCTCATTCATTCATAAGTATATTCAGATAGCACCATGAGAACTTCCGATGAGGGGAGCACAGAAGGAGAGGAAAGGAACTACTGAAGTATCTGTCACATTGGCCAAGGAGAAGGCAAGTAGGGCTCAAAGTTGATAGGATTCAGAATAGATGGACTGTGGTGGGCAAGAAAGCAACATGGAAATGAAAAATGTTATAAGTACCAGAGAATGGATATAGAGCAATAGGCAGGTACCAAGGGCCAGCTGTTTCCTCATTTTGCCTTCAGAATCCTTTGTTTTAGAGGATTCTGGGCATTGAGTTCCATCTGTAACTTGGAATGTGAGAGATATTCTTATTTATGTGGGATAATAGGATTATTTTGTATTCTCCCACTTCCTGCTATTGCTGTGTGCCAAATCCTTTCAGTTAATCTAATTGTGTGTAGCTACCATGCCTTATAGATTGTTCTAGAATGTGAGTACTATGTTGGAGTCATCTATCTACTGTCCCCCTGTCTCTACTTCATATATCCATTCTCCTTTCAGTTCTCAAGCAATGGAAGAAAAGTTAAGCCATCTGGCTACATGGCTTTAGTGATCAGTTGGATAGTGACACCCTAGAAATTGTCAACAGTGAATCCTTGGGCTTCTGTGCAGGCATCATTCATCTGAACTCTCCTTGGCCCATCCTCATGTGTAATGGGCTGATTACTGTGGTGAGATGGTGTATGTATCATGTATCTCAAATCATCAAGATAGTGTTCCCAGGGAAGGGAATTAATTCTACCAAGAGGGTCCTGTGGTCAGAAGAAGTTCCTGCAGGAAAATACAAAGGCCTGCCAGAGACTAGTGGCAGGCTGTACAATCCAAGATAAGTTGAACATGCAACCTGCCCTTACTTGCTTCCTACCCTGCTGCACAACTAAGTTCACCTCATTTCAAAGACTGCTATGTTAAGAACCTGGCAGGCTAGTGCATGTCAACCATAAAATAAAATAAAACTCTTGACAACAAAAATTACTATTCAAAGAAAAGTATTATTTTAGGGTGACATTATTTTTGAGATTCACAGTTTTCATTTGTTATTACATGTAGGAGTTCTGTGAACACACAGATAAGAGGGCACAATAGATATTTGACAGTGTAGTTCTCAGAACATTTGCATATCCAAGAGATTATTTCAACAAGTATACTTAGACTGACCCTATTAACCACTCACAATATTTTGTCTTGAATCCAATTCACACTCTATAGACATGTCCAATTCATATTTCATCTCTTACGCTGTT
The DNA here is from genome assembly GCA_030556225.1 of Cricetiscus sungorus. Taxonomy (NCBI): domain Eukaryota; kingdom Metazoa; phylum Chordata; class Mammalia; order Rodentia; family Cricetidae; genus Cricetiscus; species Cricetiscus sungorus. The sequence continues at coordinate 20,097,636 of JANBXA010000728.1, read as the reverse complement.
TTCCCTTTCAGACTTTGTATTAGGAAATAAATCCATAACATCAAATTTCATGACAACATCTGCTCTGGCTGACATGATTTGAAAGGGAATTTCACTCATCCCAGGTTATGCTGTCTCTTAATTTGCTCTCTGGCTTACCTGAGAATCAGCCTGTTTTATCAGGCCTTGTGTTGAAAGAGCAAGTTCCTAATGCAGAATTCACAACCAGCACTGGCCTCAGCAATGCTGAGGGATGGCTCTCAAGGATCCCCAGAAGCCAGGGTACAACAGGATAGCTGGGGAAGAATCCCAGGCTTTGTCACTTGTGTCCAGATCAGATCTACCAAGCAAGCCAGCAGAACACCCAAGATCAAGGTGTTTCAGAGCACCTAATGTACAGTGAGTAAGCTTTCAATGAAAAAAAAAAATGATGGTCAAAATATATTAAGAGACTAGGTTTCATAGTGCATGCCCTCAATCCTAGCATTCAGGAAGCAGAAGCTGGAGTGTTTCTGTGCGTTTGAAGCCAGCCTGGTGTACCAGAAAGTTCCAGGCCAGCCAGGACCACACAGTGAGGCCATGTTTCTCATCTATCTATCTATCTATCTATCTATCTATCTATCTATCTATCAATCTATCCATCCACCTACCTATTTATCTCCATATAAATGGCTGAGCAGATGGCTCAGTAGGACTGGAGTTCAGTTGAGAACCCAGGTAAAAGCCAGGAGAACATGGCAGCCTGACTGTAATCTCAGTATACAGGAGCTGGAGACAGGGGATCCTCAGAACTCCAGATTAAGCAGGAGACCTGTCACCATATGTAAGGTGAAGAGCTAGTAAGAAAGACACCCACCATCAACCACAGGCCTCCATCCATTGTACACATTCTCACATGAGTAATTACACATGTGAATACTCCCCATTCAGACATCTGCACACATGATATCACATATACATGCATGCATACCACAGACATAGACACATACATGTATAAATAGGGATTGAGATTCTTGCACATTTGTGTCCATAACCAAAAGGTAGAAACAGCCCACACGCCTGTCAGTTAATGAATGGTTGAACAAAATGTATGTATACAATAGAATATTAGTTAGCCTAATATTCCTAAAGAATTGTGTCCACTTACAAGATCTAACAAGAATAAAATCTCTTGAAAACATTACATTCAGTGAAATATACCAGGCACAACAGGAAAGAAAAATATTGTACAATATCATTTATATGAGCTGTTGAGAAGAAAAAAAAATCTGTAGAGAGAGAAAGTAGATTAGAGGTTTCCAGGGACAGGGTCTGTGGTGGAGGAGGAGGCGGGAAGGACATATTGCTTAATGAAGACAGAGCTTCTGTTTACGGTGATGAAAAATTTTAGAAGTAGAATATAGTGATAGTTGCATAACATCATGAATGTGATTAATGACCTCGAAGTACATTAAAAGTCATTAAGATGGGAGACCAAGGAGGTGGCTTAGCAGGCAAAAGTTCTGGAACAAGTGCCCTGAGTTTGAGCCCTGGAACCTAGGTAACAAGCCAGACTCAGTGGTGTACATCTGTAGTCCCAGCACTGCTAGGCCAAGAAGGGGCTGGGCAAAGACCAGCCACTTAGCCTGGAGTACCTGGTGTAGAAGCAGAACCAAGAGAGATCCTGCCTCAAGCAAAGTTGAAGGAGAGGGCCAGTTCCTAGAAGTTCTCTAGATAAAGCCTAAAGCCAGAATGTAACTGAAAAGAATCATGAAAGCTGCAAGGCAGGAAATAAACAAAAGGTAGAAGAAAACAAAGGAACAAACACTCCAGAGTCCGTTGCTGGGTTTCTCTGTCCCGAACATCCTGGAAAGCACTATCTATTCTCTTCCGGCTTGGGCTCCTGGATGGATGTGGGTGTTTGTTTATAACACACCCGTGGCTGTGTTTCAACACCTCATCCTCTGTGTTTGGGGCAAAGGTTCCAGCCTTGTTTGGCTGAGGCCCCTCTAGGCCACCAGGCCTGACAGGGGATGAGTTCCTAGAAGCAGGTTCACTTGCAGAAAGCACCCCTGCCTAGAGGAATCCATTTAACATGACGTCACAGTGTCTGACTTTTCCAGCCTGACTCCTCCCACCGGGCTACCTTTGGCTTCTGCTACTTACTACTTACTAGGAAGTCTGCGTTCATTGTTTTAGGAAACTGAAGGGACACTGAAAGAGCCTGTGAAAAGATGCAGTCCAGGCCCAACCCGTTCTCAGCCCCAGCTCCTGTGTGCTGCCATGGGGCCAGGGTCAGGGCTCTACTTTTCTGTAACTATTCTGGGGAGCCCAAAGCTGACACAGGGAGCAGAAGCCAGCAGGAGGGCAATAAAGGAGTTTCCAGATCCGCAGGGGACTGTAATCACATTCCCCAACCAGGTGCTGGGAGTAGGGCTGCAGTCAATCCAACCTTCTTGGCCCAGGGCCAACATTTCCAGGCCTCCTTCCACAGGCCTCCTTCCACTCCACTTCTCCTTGCCGTCACCTTCCCAACCAGAAGCTTGTTAACTGTTTTCCTGGGCTCTTATTCCAATTTCAAGGCCCCCTCTGTGTGTTAAACTTCAAAGAAACTTTGTCGCCCCAAGTGCAGTGTTATATAACAAGTTGGACACTCCAAATGGCTCTGTTGAAAGTGGTTTGTTCAAATGAAGGGGCCTGGACACTTAGTTATTCCCCGCCCCCTTCAGCCCAATAAAACTGCCTTGGTGTCTGGATTAAGTTGCTGAACATCAATCCTGAAAATTTTAAAGATGAAAAGCAGAACCGCCTCGCTAATAGTTAAAATGTAAAATGATTACAAAATGGCACCTGGCCAATATTTATGAATCGTTGAATATGATCATAAAATCATAAAAAATAATCACCAAAAGGTAAATAAATTACCCAGCTTACTGCTTATTTTCACGTAGGGTCTGACACAAAAGCTGCAGCCATGAATGATTTATACCTGTTTTAACAATAATACTCATTTTACTGAAAGATGGTCAGCACTTGGGCTGCTGCGGGCAACATGCCAGTTGTCGAAAGGTTGATGTTTCAGCAACAATACATTAAATTATGAATAATACTGGTCCCAAAATGGAAGGTTATTAGCTCAGTATGCTTAATTAGCCCAGCTAGAACTTGGCTATCGAGTAGCAGTGGCCACTTCCAGGGCTGGAACTATGATGGGGGATGGTTGGGACGCTAATGGTTCGCAGAGAGAGAGAGGCGGCCTGTGGGCGTGTCTTTTACTTTCTTTTCATCCCTGAACACTAGAGGTGACTCCAAAGCTGGCTTTTGGGATTTTGAGCCTTCCTGTGTCTTGCAAACACTTCTTAGAGGGAAAGAGAAAACACTGTTGGGAAGGAGCTTGGTGCTCAGCCTGGTGGCCCTAGCTGTGACCTCATCCCATAGTTCTTGGTTGCTGCTAAGCCTGGGTCCTGCCAAAATCACATAATGTACCATGTATGGGTACCACCAACCCTCCTTTTGGACAGCTATTTACTGAATATATGATATAAATGAGGTAACAGAGTGAGCAACCACTAAGTTATCTAACTATGCACTTTTGCATTAATTACCATATCATGGCTCCAGGGAAGGATGAGTGTAGAATGTCTGTGCCTAGCCTGGAGTTGGGATATGACTGGGTAGAGCAGGCTTCTATTTGTTCTGTCTTCCTTTCTTCAAGCTGGCGCCAAACTTACTATTGCTATATAGCCAAAGATTACCTGGAACTTCTGGTCCTCTCTACTGCTGGAATTACAGGCACTGGTCACCACAGCTCTTTATGCCATGCTTGGGATTGATCTTGGAGCTTGGTGTATGGTAGGCAGGGACTCTACCAACTGAGATTCATCCCAAACCCCCTGTTTTGACTTTAAAGGAGGTGACATAGAAATCATTCCATGCAGCCAGAAAGAATGGTCCGAGAGAAAAGTCAGATGTTGCTACGAGGAGTTGATAGGCACTTGCCTGCTACTGAGAACTTAGCATGTGTGATGTGTGCCTGTGCTTGTGTGTCCTCATGCGCACGTGTGTATCTACATTGAACCCCACACCTCCCTCTGTCCTCTGCCCTGTATTGGCATTACTCTGCCAGATGCTCCAGGATTCTACTTGAAGTCTGCAGCCAGGATGCGCCCATGCCTTGCCAGCTTCATCTGCTAGAACAGCGCTGTCTGCCTCACTGCTCAGCTATAGTTAGTAGCTTGTTTTTCTAAGCCCTGAAATTCATTTTCTTTTCCCGCCTTGCTTCCAGAAAAATAAATAAAAGTGAACACATCACTCATTTAAGACGAGGAATGGAATTTAGGTTGCGTTTTTCTTTCTATTTTTATGATTAGTTAGAATTTTCCTGGGAACACCGCCAGGAGGGCATTACAGTGAGATAATGTCCTGTATTTAATCGGAACTGCAATGGCGAACTGCGTTCGGTGGGGGAGAGGCTGAGTTAACACATCCTTTTTGTCTTTTCTGTTTTCAAGAGACAACCAACTACTTGGCCCAAGATGAAGATGAGGCTGAGAGATGAGAGAGATGACAGGACTCCAGGCTGGTGTGGTGGCCTGCAGGTGGACAGGGTACAACTGTGACTCCATCTCCTCACACGGGAACTATCGACCTCAAGAGTTCTGAGAATCCCAGAAGAAGCTGAGTGCAAAGGCTCCCCCAAAACTGACCAAGGAGATCAGTGGTGGCTCTGCATCCACTGGGTTCTTCCAGCATCTTCTTTTGCAACTGTCTGACATCTGCAGCTCGGGGTACACTTCCGGCTTCCAAATGAACATCTATCCCTCCTGGTAAACCAGTCAGCATGGGCAAGGCAAAGCAAGCACAAGGGCTTTGAGTGAACTTGGAAGTGAGTGCCAGGTAGGCCAGATTGTCTCCTTGACTCTGTACGTGTGTGCCATTTCTCTGAGAGCCTCCAGCGTGGGAGCAGCTGGCTGCAAGCTGAGTTGGTCTTGTTTTGCGAGTTGTTAGTTCCATCTCTGCCAACTGAAAGGAGATTCCTGGAAGTGGTAAAATAGAAAGGGATATATATCTTAGAGAGATGTCCTAGAGAGATGTCTGAAAGGAAGGAAGAAGACAAGGACCCAAGGATAAAGGAGAAGGGCTTTAACATGCAGGAAGGGAGCCTGAGACTAAGTGGATGGTTGGGGATCAGCCTTTCCCTGCCAAGAGCAGGGTGGTCAGGGAAGCTAGAGCGAGAGGGTATACAAAGCCTCACAGATTTACTGTTGTCCCCATTAAACTCCCAGGCTGCAGGAGCCGTCTGTTCAGGTAAAGGCAGTGGAGAGAACAGGATGCCCCAAGCAACCCATAAATAGCAGGGTGAAGACAAAGTGTTTATTACTTAGCCTTATGGAGCCCATATAAGTGCTCTCCCAGGGTGCATGAGTACAGGAGCGTGTGTGCACCACTGGCCCACATGTGTGTCCCTGGAGTGGGAGTCGCAGACACAGTGTTCGCGCTTGGCTTGACTCTATGAAGGCATCCATTTGATGGAATGTACCGGAACAGTTCACAGTCAGCCCAGCAAAACCTTGTGGGGAGACAGCTTGCTTTTTCTCTTTCCTTTCCCTGTTTGCAGTAAGAACAGGGCCTTTCTCTTCTGAGCTCTTTGCTCTCCCCAAAGTTGTCTCGAGAGGTCACTGTCAGATGAGATGCTCCCTTTCAGTGAGAGGTGGGATGGGAACAATGCTCTGTTTTCTGGGGGGCTGGGATGATTCTGGGCCAGACTAGCCTGTTTTAAATTTAAATGGGCTATTGTTTTAGTAGGACTGATGGTTTCTTCAGACAGTTGGGGCTATGTGATTTAAAACGTCATCGTGTGTGTGTGTGTGTGTGTGTGTGTGTGTGTGTGTGTGTGTGTGTGTGGTGTGCACCCACACGTGTGATGCTTTTTCAATCAACACAGAATATCAGAAATATGGGTCTAAATACTAGTTTTAAGCTAGGTTGTATCATTCACTTAGTTTGTGTCCTCTGACACATTGCTCATGTGGTCATTAATATCTTTAATTCAGACTTACTGAGCTCTATGATACTTTCTGGGGCTGAGGATACAGCTCAGTTGGTATAGTGCCTACCTAGCATGCCAGAAAGGCTGGGTTAATCCCCACTACCACCTAAACCAGACATGGTGGCCCATGTCTAGAATCCTTGCACCCAGGAAGTGGGAGCAGGAATCGGGTGATCTAAGTCATCCTTAGCTGAACAGTAAGCTTAAGACAAGGTTGGATCACATGAGACACATATAAAAACATTTCTTCTGGGACTGGAAAGACGACTCAGTGGTTAAGAGCATTGGCTGCTCTTCCACAGGACCTGGGTTCAATTCCCAGCACCCACATGACAGCTCATTGCTGCCTAAGACTCCAGTTTCAGGGAATATGATACCTTCACACAGACATACATGAAGGCAAACTACGAATGCCCACAAAATAAAAATAAATTAACTTTTAAAAGATACCTTTTTCATCATATAATTCTTTGACCCTGATTAAAATATACTGCAATCCTATGTTTGCCAATAAATGTCAATACTCTTTGTTTAAAAAGCTTTCATATGGACAGAAATCAGTTCTGTGAGTGGGTAAGGGTCAAGGATATGTTCTGAATATCCTACAGAATGTCTTAAAGACTAGATGTGTTGGTTTGCTATGGTGAGTAGAGAATAGAAGACATCTGCATAGTAGAAAGAGTTCTAGCATCTTGAGGACTCCTCATAGATATTCATAGAGTTTTTAGCTACAGTCATCTCTGTGGCCACTGGACAATATTTTGAAAATTAAGCAACTCTTTCCAAAGCTACTCACCATCATTTTGGAATGAGAGCCCAGATCTGCAATCCTCAGAGCAATGAGGATCATCAAACATATGGAAGCAAGGCTCCAAAACTTGAGGCTGACCATTCTGGATTATCACTACTAATTATCAGAATCTGTCAGCTCATGATTCAGATCCTCCAAGGTGACTAGTTAAGATGATGGGACTCAGCAAGGCTTGGTGTCTAGATTGCTGGGAGCCCTCTGGCATAGCCTCCCTCCGGCTGCTGCTGGCTGGCCTGTGTGGCACTGTGTTCTGGACTTCCAGGAAGGTATGACACTAACTGATCCAAAAGAGGGATTCCCTGGGGCCCTGCCAACAAGCACATCCAGAGTCAGCCTTGTGCCACTGAGGGCCTTTGCCAGCTCCTTTGTAGATCTCTACAAGGTGAGCTCTCTGGGAGGATTGACTGCCCAGTATCTTTGTCTATTCCTTGAAGCAGAATTTTAGTGGCCCTGGCTGCCTCCATCTTGTGATCCTCCCTCATGAGTCTTGGATGGCAGGCATGTACCAACAAAACCCTGCTCCCTGTGTCCTTTTTAGAGAGCTTGGCATTACTGTCTTCCTGCTGGGTGGTCTTTACTGCTCCTTTAACATCCTCTGTGCCCTTCCTCCCTTCCTTTCTTCCCTGATTCATTTCTTCTATACACATTTATTGGATACAATGCTTCATGATTGCACCATGCCAGGCACACAGAACAGTACATGTATTTGTGTTCGTATGTGCATGTATATGTTTATAAGCACATGTACGTACACATGTGCATATACCTAAAAATATTCCTGAGCCCATAGCACTTTCTGCTTCATAAGAAAAATGATCAAATAGACAAATAACCTTAAACATTATCATTTTTTTTTATTGTATGTGTGTGAGTGTGTACCCATGATGGGGTAGACACATAAGAGGGCAGAGGAGGATTTAGGTGGTGTCCTCCTCTATCACTCTCTGCCATATTCATATTCTCACTAAATCCCAAACTTGCTATTTTCCAGCTGGGCTGGCTGGCCAATGAACTCCATCAATCCTCCTCTCCCAGACACTCCACCACTGTGACTATAGGCATGCACAGCCACATTCAGCTTTTTATGCGGGTTGTGAGGATCCTAACTCAGGTCCCCATGCTTGCACAGAAAGTGCACTTACCCATTGAGCCATCTCCCTTGACTAGATGCAAACATTACTTAAGGTTTTTACAATGAACTTGGAGGGTATAGAATAAGAACAAAGTAAGCAGCCTGAGGAAGTGGATTTTGGAGACATTTCAGAATCCTGTTGATGGGAAGGAGGCTAGGATTCCCAGCAGAAAAGGTGCAGCATATCTTTGTGGGTTGCATGGAAGCTCTGGGAAGGAATGAAGGATGGCGATGAGGTGGGATCACCAGACTCAAAGCAAATACAGCTTGGGTTAAGTGTCTCTGTATATTCCGGAGACATTTCCCCATACTTAGACACTGATGAGGCTCTCTATATCTTGCAGTCACTAAGAAAATACTCAATATCATTGCATGTCCATCTCGCCAAGGCAATATGGTACCATGGGCTCTGTGTCTGAAAAATGAGAACCCTGCTGGTATGCTCACCTCTAGAGATTAATCTTGGATACAGGACTTTTGTTGTCAAATGTCACTCTGATTCATGCTAGGCACTAGATGTTCAGTAGTTAGAACAGCTCCTGTAACCACAATTTGACTAAAAGTCCCCAAAATGGTCTGCAATAGATGTCTTCTATTTTATTTCTCCTTGTCAAAAGGTAAGTATAGGGGATCTGGAGTGTAACTTGGATGGTAGAATACTTACTTACCTAGCATACATGAAGCCCTGGGTTTGATCCCTGGCATCACATAAGTTAAATGTAGTGGTACATGCCTAGAATTCTAGCACTCAGGAGATGGAGGCAGGGAGATCAGCGATTTGAAGGTGTCCTTGAAGCCAGGTATGGTGGGGTAGGCCTTTAATCCCAGCACTCAGAAGGCAGAAGCAGGTGGTTCTCTGTGAGTTCAAGGCCAGCCTGGTCTATGGAGTGAGTTCCAGGGTAGTCAGAGCTATGTAGAGAGAGACTCTTTCTCAAAAAACCAAAACCAAACCCCAAACTAAAAGTTATCCTTGATCATATAGCATATTTGAGGCCAGCCAAAAATACATAAGACCTTGTCTCAAAAATAAAAGCGAAAAGAAACAGACAAAAAGATCTGCATGGATTAGGAAATGAAGTCCATCATCTAAGCATGACACAATTTCTGACTTTGAAATCTAATGCATGTCTCTGCAACCTGTTAAAAGCTGTGCCCAGGGCTATGTCGTGTCCAAATACAGAGGCCCTGTCCAACCTTCAGGCCTTATAATGACCCATGTTTTTCTGCTTCTGGGTCTTTGTGACTATACTTTAGTTCTACGCCCTGACCATGGATCCAGAGGACTGTGACCTTTTTCAGCAGCTCAGTTGGGTCAAGACTCTCTAGCAACTATATGCCTGGATATTACTATAGAAGGAAGAAGACTAGCCTTTATTTGCTACAAGGAACTCCTAGGAATAATTCTGCCTCTGTCTCAATGTCCTTGATCTTCTGAGTCTAAACATTTGATTGCCTTGAACTTCCAAAACCTACCTGATAATGGTTTGAACCTCACTGGTTTTATGAGTTCACTCCCCAATAGTATTTTAACCTGCCTTGCCTCCCTCATCCCCAAAGCTTCATTTGAATTTATCTCCCTAGCCCTCATTTTGTCTGAGTAATTCTTCACTTGTTCTTCTCCATACCTTGATTTGACATTTAGGTAATCTTTCTTGTACTCCAGGCTATACATAATGGTAAAGATGTGAATACAGGTTATGAAATGAAATGAGACTCTGACTTGATTTTAAAAGGCTGTTAATCTAATCTCTCTCTCTCTCTCTTTCTTTGGAAAAACAAATTTTTTATTTAAAATTTTTCATTTTATATACTAGCCCCTGTTCATCTCCCTTCTCTTCTCTCCCACCGCATTAATCTTATTTAAAATATTCCCTTGAGCTACAAAGATGAATCAGAGGGTAAGATCATTTGCTGTGCTAGCACAAGGACCTGAGTTCAAATTCCCAGCACCTGTGTAAAAAGTTGGGCATGGGTACGCATATACCTGTAATCCCAGTGCTGTGAGGAGTAGAGACGAGGATCTCTGGGCTCCAGGTTCAGTTAGAGACCTTATTTCAAGACAATAAAGCAGAAAGTGATAGAGCAGGACACTCAGTGTCCTTCCCTGGTCTCCATACACATACATGGGTGCATCCCCCCCCACTCCCAGAACACACACACAAGTATTTCCCGACCTTTGAACCATATGAAAACTCAGGATGTATTAGAATTTGGAGATGCCATTCTTTACAACTGAAAAAAGCTCAAAGTGGCATGAAGAAAGTAATCTCCATCAAAGAGGATGTAAGAATGCCACTTGCTTACAGAGTCCCATGACATTCTCGTCTGTCACCCTCCATTTTTAATTAGAGTTGTCATCATATCTCAGGGGGTGTCTGGAGGCTTCATTAAATCTACCAGCTTCCACATGACATTTAAAACTGGTGATGTTTAAAATCTTGACCATATCAAACATGATAACAGTTGGAAGGGAAATGCGTGCATGTGTGGTTCAGAGGGTTCCAGCAAGGACTTCCCTGGGGTCCATGTGAAAAGCAGCCCTCTGTCCTTGGCTGCATTTGATTCACTGATTCACTCTCACCCCACATTCCTAGGCTTTCACAGTATCAAGCTACAGCTTTAGAACCTGCCGCTGAGAGCCCATCTTGTGACTGGGAGCATGGGTCTTACAGGATCCTATTGGAGCCCTTCCGCAGAAGCAGTCTGAATGGAGTTCATCAGGCACCTTTCTGGCCAGCCACTCTGAGTGCAGACCTACAGCTATGACCTTTCCAGACCTTTCTCCTGCCTTTCCACATTGACATCCAAACCAGTCGTTGGCTTAGGCTTTCAACCTTCCAGCTGGTACTTCACCATAGAACTAAGAATCTTAGTTTCTCCCATGAGTTACCTTACAGACTCACTGGGGGTAGTTTTGTGATGGTCAAAGGCAGCCAGAATTTCTAGGCTGGGATGAAAACCACACACTCCCAAATCTGGAATTCTCAAGAGAAGCACTTTGGGAAGTTTTCAGTTGAAAATCTTTATGACTATTGGCAATTTTAGTATTTGGGTTTTTTGTTTTGTTCTGTTTTGGTGTTGGTTGGTTGGTTTGGAGTTTCACTTTTAAAACAGGATGTCATCATATAACTCAGGCTAGCCTTGAAATTGCATCCTCCTCCTGCCTCAGCTTCCCTGGTGCTAGATATAAAGCTGTATACCACCATGCATAGCTTACTATTGAAATTTCAAACCAGATAATTCTTTTATGGAAGAAGGAATATCTCATGTGTTTGACAGGATATTCATTAACATCATGCCGTCTTCTACCACTCTGGGGTGGGAATGAAGACAAAGTTACCTGCACAGTCACTGCCTACGGCATTGGGCACAGTAGTGATGCAACACCTGGAGCTCAAGCTTTCCTACTGGAAAAAAATAATGTAGAGTATCTGTGCTGTTTTCTCCCACTTACAAGAAAGATGAAAGAGACAAGACTGGTGGCCCAGGACTGTAATCCCAATCGTCAGGAGTCTAAGGCCGAATTGAAAGCCAGCCTGGGCTACATAATGAGTTCCAGTCTAGCATGGGATATAGAGTGAGACCTATCTCCAAAACAAACAGACAAACAAACAAGAACTCATGTCCTGATAGATGGTTTAGTGGGTAAAGACACTTGCTGCCAATCCTGACAACCTGAATTTGATTCCTGGTGGAAGTCGAGAAATGACTCGTGCAAGTCATCCTCTGATCTCCATATATGTGCTGTGGCACGTGCACATGCACACACACACACACACACACACACACACACACACACACACACACAAATGTGGAAAAATTAAAGCATAAACAAAACAAAAAACAACAATTAAAAAAAAAAAACAATGACAAGGAAGAAAATCAACTGGGGACGGTACAGACAGTTCAGTGTTAAGCAAGTATGCTGCTGTTCCGGAAGGCCAGAGGTCAGGGTCCAACACCCATATCAAGTGGCTCACAACCACCTGTAATTCCAGCTCAGTGGAGATCTGTCACCTCTGGCCTCCACAAGTACCTGCACTCATGTACACACACACACACACACACACACACACACACACACACACACCATTTAAAATGGAATATTTTTTTTTAATCTTTTGGTTTTTCTAGACAGGGTTTCTCTATGTAGCCCTGGCTGGTCTGGGATTTACTCTGTAGACCAGGCTGGCCTCAAACTCAGAGATCTTCCTGACTCTGCCTCCTGAGTGCTGGGGTTTGCCACTATGCCTGGCATAGAAAATAAATACTTTGAAAAAAAATTACTTGGTCCATGGTAGCCACAGAACTTTCTGTCATCCCTTCATAGTTGCTTACCCATTCTGCCTTCTACATCAGGGTATCATTCAGGTGTGCTAACATTGAAGGGGTTATTATGTATAAAGAAGCTGGTTTACCTTATCCAGTGATTCCATGTCTTATTGTTATATCATGTCTGTGTCATCACAAGGGTTCTCATAGAACTAAACCCATAAAAATCCTTATTGTCTCTGATTTGGCTATGACCACAAATCTCTAGTTCTGTTCTGTTTCAGGCAGTGTGTTGTCATGTCTTAGGGTTGTCATCATTCTTCACTTCAAGAATTACCTTTATTTTAATGAGTTCACTTATATGAGCTGTGACTAAGAGAAGTCTCTTTGAATATGGAGATCTGTCCAGGCACACCACTTCCCCACACCTAAGGAGCACAGGATTCTGGGAGTCACTTCAGAATCTATTCACATCTGGTATGAAAAAAAACTGAGAGCTAAGAGAAACAAAAATTATAACCACTCATTTGATGCTTCTTTCATCCATTTGTTAGTTTATTCTGACATATTTAAGAGCTAGTCTAGAGGGTCAACAGATGGATAAGAACATGGATAATGACAAGACAGAGCTCCTACCACCTACATGTCCACAGGGGCTCAAGGTCACATATCACTGCCTAACCACATATTCTGGAGTATACATGCAAATGGATTTCTTTGACATTAGTTTAAACCAGTAGATTGGGGGGGTGTGGAAGACAGAAAACCAGTTAATATGGTAGATCTCAATGTGTCTGTTATCAGAGGGGAAAGAAGACAAAAAAGGTGAGCTTGTGTATCACCATTAATTATAATTGATATTAACATAAAAGAGACTTCCAAAATTGTAACACTAAGGTTTTGTTTTGCTTTTGTTTTTTGGTTTTGACAGACCAGGGCAGTGCACCAAATCCTACCATGTGAAATGTAACATGGTCTCTTACCCATTGGTTCATTCACAGAAGTTCTTGTTCTTATAGTTATGGTGCTAGTATAGCTCAGAAATAGAATACTTGCCTGTCAGTTTAAGGCCTTGAGTCGTATCTCTACCACTCAATTAAAGAACTACTTAATAAAAATTTATATCCTTCAACATAGGCAAAGAAGGCAAGTAAGTGCTGGCAACAAGTATGGGGAGCGTCTTGGACCATTCCTATTTTCAAACCCGTGGTGAGGCTGTGGTGATGGCTGGGTTGATGCTTGTCACACAAACATGAGGACCTGAGCTAGGATCCCCAACACCTAAGTAAAAGGCCAGGTGCAACGTCACATACCTGTAACCACAGCACTGGAGAGGATCCCTGAGGGCTGCTGGCTAGCCACTTTAGCCAATTAAAATTGGTGAGTTCTAGGTACAGTGAGAGACCTGACCTCAAAAAGTAAGGTGGAGAATAATTATAAAGGATACCTCACATTGACCTCTGGCCATGCGTGCGCGCACACACACACACACACACACACACACACACACACACACACACACCACATAGAACCATGAAAACAAAAGAATCAAGAAAGGCATGGTGGCACATGCCTTAAATCCCAGAATTCAGGAGGCAGAGGCAGGAGAAGCTCTGTAAGAGGTCAGTCTATTCTACATAGTGAGTCCCAGGGCAGTTAGAGTTACACAGTGAGACCGTCTCTAAATAAATAGAGAAATGGAAAGTAAAGAATCCACTGTCATATTTTCTTATTATGTAGAGTTGTAGGGCTTCTCCAGAGTCTCAGATTCAATAAGTATGAATGATGTGAGGGCAAAGACTCTGGATGTATTTAAGTATCTCAACACAGGCTGCTACAAACATCACAGGGGGTGTGGCTTGAGCAACATATTTCTTTCTCAGTTCTGGAGACTGCCAAGTTCAAGTTCAAAGTGTCTTTCCTATCATTTCCTGGTGAGAGTTCTCTCTTAAAGTAGGCCCAAACTAAAGCTTCTTAGGTCACTGTGTGTGAGAAGCTCCCTGGCTTGTACCTTACAAGCAGCTCCCTGAGAGGGTTAGATAAGTAAATGCAAATGCTGGGTGGGCACCATTGCATTGAGCAGAAGATGTGAGAATCTTACTCTCCCAAGGAAGTCATGGAGAACTTCTAGATTCATACTCAATCTTTGTTTGTTTGTTTGTTTGTTTGTTTTTCAAGACAGGGTTTTTTCTGTGTAGCCCTGACTGTCCCAGAATTCACACTGTAGACCAGGGTGGCCTTGAACTCAGGAGTCTGTCTCTGCCTCCCAAATGCTAGGATTAAAGGCATTCACCATCATATCCCCACTCAAGGTTTATACTTTTATCTCTGAACTCTCTGAGAGTCAAAGAGGAAACAAGAAGGCAAAGGACCCCAGAACCCTATCATGTGACCAACAGTTGAAGGAAGTGACAGTTACTCAGAAATATCAGAAAAAGGAAGGCAAGATAGGAGAAGAGCCACCGAGCCAGGAAATTAAACTTGTTCTAGATGGCCTCGATGACCAAGAGAAGCAATTTAGGCTTAAAATAGCAACCATCCTTCTTGAGTGGTCAGAAGCATCAACCACACTGGAAGGGTTCAAGATGGCTGGAGACCATGCTTAAATGAGTCATTAGACTGGAGATGTGGCTCAACGCGTACAGAACCTGACAGCACCAAAAATTAAACAATCAAAACAAAACAAAACAAAATGTCTTTCAGAGTTGGGTAATGAGTAAAAGGATAGCACACTGAGTAGATGGCAGAATCAAGGCAACTGCCCTTTGTGCTGTTGAGGGTCAAACTCGGGGCGCAGTGCAAGCAAGGCACTAAGATCTATCGTTCAGTAAGAAAGAACAGATTACCTCTTCTGTGCTGGCTAACTTTATGTCAACTTCACACAAGCTATGGCCATCTAAGAGGAAGTCAACTGAGACAACCCCTCCAGAAATCGGGCTGTAGACAAGCTGTAGAGCATTTTCTTAATTACTGATGGAAGTAAGAGGGCCCAGCCTAATTGTGGGTGGTACTACCTGGGGCTAGTGGCTCTGGGTTCTATAAGAAAGCAGGCTGAGTAAACTATGAGGAGCAAGCCAGTCATCAGCACCCTCCATGACCTATGCATCAGCTCCTGGCTCCAGGTTCCTGCCTTGTTTGCGTTCCTGCCCTCACTGCCTTTAGTGATGACCTGTTATATGGAAATGTGAGCGAAACAATCCTTTTCCTCCCTAAGTTGCTTTTGTTATTGGTTTTTCATCATAACCATAGTAACCCTAACTAAGACACATTCCAAAGCAGAAATGAAGACAGACAGGAGAGGGGTCGGGTGTGCAGCTCAGTTGGTAGAATGTTTACCTAGTATGTACAAAGCCCTGGCACTGTGTAAACCAAGTACCATAACACACCTGAAATCCCAGCACTGGGGAGGCAGAAGCAGGAGCATCAGAAGTTCAAACGAGTAATTGAATTGCCTCTCACTGCCCTACATAGCTTTTGGAGTAGACAAGGCTAGCTAGGAATCCCTAAGGATCTACCTACCTGAACCCCAGTGGCACCAAACACATACTTTACAACTAATATATCCCCACCTCTTTGTTTCTTCTCTCCCCCTCCTCCTCTTTTGTTTTGTTTGTTTGTTTGGTTTGGTTTTGCTTTTTGAAGAAAGGAGTTCACTGGTTCACTACATAGGCCAGCCTATTGAAACTTACTATGTAACCCAGACTGGCTTCAAACTCTTGGTCATTCTGTGTCAGCCTCCGAAGCAGCAAGGAGATTACAGGCATAGACTACCATTCTTGCTTAGTCCAGAGCCCTTAAAAAAGGGTTGTCTTCCTGAAAGTGAAAGTCTCCAAACCCTAAAGATAACCAGAAGAGCCCAAGACACCGGAAAATTGATTGTGATGGCACCACCTTTGGGCTCCCATTGTAATCTTCATAGAGTTTTGGCTTTTATGATTTTTTTGAAGCTGTGTCCACAAAGTGTGTATTCTGGAGATGTTGAATTTTTATTAAACCCAGAGATTTCAGGTAGTTTGTGGTCCCTGGGGCCACTACAATTTACAGTAAGAGCTGGAAGCGCTGAGGTCTTATATTTTTCTCATTTGCTTCCAAGTAGCTTTGCAGTGTTTTTGGAAAATCATGGCTTTGACCATGACATTCACAAAACTGACACAATGTGAAAACTCACTGTACCTGTCTGCGGCCTTGAACCAATTCATTTCTGAAACCTCTCCAGAGATACTAAGTACATGGACAGTATCTGGATATGGGCTTGTCAAGGCAGAGGTCATGTGCCTTGGCCATTTGCTTCCTCATAGTTTTTGCGGAATCAATTAAACACTAAAAGCACTCTATTTGTGTTTGTTTCTTTGTTTTTTTAATTTGTTATGTGTTTGTTTTAAAGTAGGTTTTCTTTTGTTTTGTTTTTGTTTTGTCTGTTTGTCCTGTTTGCAGGACATTGATTATGAGAGAATCCATTAAAGACATGGAAAGGCACTTCATTTTTAAGAACTTTGGAAAGACAAAGTGAGCAGGATTCAGGCCTCTATTTTTAAAAGAAAAAGGGAGGGAGGTTTGTAATGTCCTAAATCTGCAATGTTACCTGGGAAAAAGCATACCACTAAATCATCATTTCTAGAATAATCTGTAGTGAATACAGTGTTAGAAACTTAGATTGCTTGACAGACAGAGCAAGTCCTGTCAAACTGATTCATTTCCTTCCATGAAAGAGTAACAAGATTTTAGTAGATTGAGGGGGAATGATAAATGTATTCTGTATTTTATTTAGCAAGGTGCTCTAACCTGATTCATCCATCCAACATCTTTGTCAATAAATTCTGAAAATTTGGAGATGGGGATTAGATGTCCAGGTGGTATTTGCACTCCAATGCAGAGATTTGGACTCAATTGCTCTCTCTCTCTCTCTCTCTCTCTCTCTCTCTCTCTCTCTCTCTCTCTCTCTCTCTCTCTCTCTCTCATTGAGAGTTCTTGCAGCTGAGAGAAGACACTGATCTCCTGTTTCAAGAGAAAGACAAATTGGTTGCTCTCCTCAAAGAGCCTATGGATCCTGACAAATGGATCTGACATGCTTGTCATTTGTAGGTTTGATCATTATCAGTCAGATATGCTCAGAAATACTGGTTATGAGTGTATGTTTTTAATATGAATCCGGTGACTACTGATGGTTAGGGTCATTTGTGCTTCTACACCCTGTTGAAAACTCCCTGCTAGAACTCCCTAATAGTTCTGTTCCCAGGCTTCTCTATCACCCAAAGACAGAGAAAGAAAAGGACCAAATAACAAAGTGAGCTGCATAAAAAATAAATCTGTCATTCCAGAAGGGAAAGCTATTGCTGGAAATTCTATTCTGGATTAGGATAGAAGTGGTGAGGATTTGGTGCAGTGAACAGACTTCCTGCCTAGAACGCAGGAAGCCCTAGGTTCCAACCCCAGGAATAAAGCAATTGTGAGGTGCACATCTGTAATCTCAGTGCTCCAGAGGCAGACAGACGATCCGGAGTTCAAGGCCACTATTGGACATATAACAAATTCAAGTCCAGCATGGGCTACATGAAAGCCTTTATTAAAAGAACTTAAAAATAAAAAATAAAATGTTCTCTCTTGGGAGGGTGTCTGTTGCTAGCAACAATGGGATACTATTTTTATGTTTATTCCTTGAATTTTCATGTTCTTTTTTTCTTGCAAATCCAAATAATCAAAGAATGGTCACATCATTTTAAGATATTTAATCTTCTCACTATCTTTCCTGAGGATGTCTGCTAGACAGATCCATGTGTGCCTCAAGTTTCAGAAACTCTATAGCAACAATTAGCTTTGCCAAGTGCCTATATGGAGAGAAAGTTCATCCTTGATGATATATCTTTATCTCATTGCCACATTTCCCCAAAGGTATCAGATTTAGCTCAGAGGCAAATACTAACTCACAAGACATCTTATATTTGTTTTGGTCCCTCTGTGGAGCAGCCCTTATCACAATCATTTGATCTTCATGCTCCAACCCTGTGGAGCCAACAGGTTAGGATGACCAGGATATTATTAATCTCTATCAAGTACCCACCATGTGCCTAGCATTGTGTTAGACACTTTATATTTGCCATCTCATTTAATCCCAAAACAACCCAGTGGGGTATGGTATACTGTTATCTCCACTTTACAAGGAGATTAAGATTAAATCACTGAGTGCTGGAGGGCACCCATGTCTCAGCAGAACACTAGGAGCAAATGCCAAGTTTGCGTGATTTTTCCACTCCCAGTTTTGTTTCGTTTTAGTTTTCATTTTTATATTGCTTAAAAAAAAAACAAAAACAAAAAACAGAAGAAGGTACTGAAGGCTTTGAGATGGCTCAGTGGGTAAAGACACTTGCTACCAACCTTGATGACCAGAGATAGAACTATGGCCTATGTACAACCTCCCCACCCCCCACCACTCACACAGAAGGAAGGAGGGAAGGAAGAAAGGAAGGAAGGATGTTCTTCAGGTAGTTCTTTCTTGAAATGATTTACTTTCCAGAATATTTTGTGGCTGGTTTATTTGCCTACATTTTGTATATAGCTGATAACACACCCATCTCTGGCTTGCAGACCTTTTTAAAGTGCTTTTAACTGGAACCTGCACTTGGCCTGAGTTGCTAACATTGACTCTCTACCCTGGCCATTTGCCTTGAGAGGGAGAGGGAGAGGAAAAGGGACAGGGAGAGGGAGAGGGAGAGGGAGAGGGAAAGGGAGAGGGAGAGGGAGAGGGAGAGGGAGAGGGAGAGGGAGAGGGAGAGGGAGAGGGAGAGGGAGAGGGAGAAAAAAAAGAAAAGAAAAGAAAAAGAAAAAGAGGAGAGTTATAGAGTGGTGGAGAGAAAGGAGGGGAGGAAGAGAAAGGAGGTCATGAGGGAGGTAAACAAATCATAGTTTAAAACTTTTACTTATGATGAAAAGGAATTACTAGTCAGCCTTGGTCACTGTCAAGCTGTCCCTGTCCAGGCCACATTCCTAAAAGTTGAGATTATGTTTTTGTTTTTTTAACATGAGAATTGTGTGTGGGGATGTTGCATGTATGTGCTCAGCTGTTTGCAGATATGCTTGTCCACGTATGTACATGTGGGAGCCAGAGGTCTACCTCTATTGAGTTTCACCTTATTTATTGAAACCGGCACTCTCACTGACCCTGGCAATCAGCATTTTGGCTAGACTGAGTGGCTTGATTTCTCTTCCATCCTCAGTGGTGGCTCTGCAGGCATACCTACCATGTATGGCTTTCTATTTAAGTGGTGGGAGTCTAAACTCAGGTCCTCCTGCTTGCACAGCAAGCGCTTTACCCACTGAGCCATCTGTTCATCTCCAGAGCATGCGTTTTCGTTAATTTATTTATTTTTAAAGTTAACCACAATAGAATGCCTATACTTGTGAAATAATAAAGAAACAGATCTCAATGAAGCAAGCCCATGGAATTCCTAAGCTATACTCATTCGCCCATTCTTCCCATCTGCGCTGAGCATCTCTTTATCCTCAGACCTGGAATCATTATTTGCAATCAGTATGGCCATCATCATTGTCATCATTGTCATTATCATTATCATTATCCTCCTCTTCACCGTGGCCACATCCCTGAGTACCAATTAGCAGTGTGGGCATTTGCAGAGTACAATGTATACTCCATATGGTGTCTATCCTCGAGGAAGCAGGTGGAGCAGCTCGTAATATGAATGCCAATCTATTTACAAATGCAGTCACATTTCCATGTTATGATAGTACAGAGTGTGAAATCAACGGCTATGTCCAGCTATATAAATGAATCCACCCCTGCCTCATGAGCTGAACAGTGGAAGCAGGGTGAGGCTGGGAACAGGGTTTCCAAGAGGAAGTGAGCCTGAGCACATTGTTTCCCATTTCCCAGATCATTCCAAAGTTGAGAGGTACCACAATTAAAAAAAAAATCTACCTCCCCTTTCCTCCTCCTGCTCTTCATCCTTCCCCTGCTCATTCTCAGCACCACCATGGGTAGCTGTGGCTGTTCTCTGTATTCAGCTTGAAAAGATGGATGTGAATTGGATATTGTGGGGTCCACTGACACAAATGTCACAAATGGACCCATAACTGAGGATCCACAGAGTAGGAAACTGAAAGAATGAGGATGACAGTGAGACCTTCAAACGCCATTTTATTTGGGCTCAGAACCCCTTAAATCATTTAATCAACAGATCTAGTTGTCTATTAGACAATGCACAAAGACAAGTGGCTCATAATTATGAGCATTTGGAAGTTAAAATGAGACCTTGCACCAAATATGTAACTCCTATATAGAAAGTTCTAGATTCCTGGCAAAGAAGGTTTAGGTCCTGATGAGCCTGTGGGTGATGTATCCATGACTCATCCTCTTCCACTAATCTTCACTCAAAGCTTTGCACCTGAGTAAGCAGGTTTCTCAGAGGTGACCTCAGTGTCTGAACTCTCTCCTGATTGGCTACCAAGATCTTTAACATGGCATAGCGCTGCAAATATCTTCTAGGACTCACAGACACAGCCAAATATTGAGGACCACGATCTCGCCATTCAAGGGCTCACCTAGGATCATCCTACAGGATGCTGGATGTGAGACTTTCTATACATCCAACAACAAGACACCCATCGGTGCACTGGGGTTCTTTCAGTAGAATCCCACCTTTGTAAGTGTTAGAGATGATGAGTTCACACCTAACTAATGATTTCTTAATAATGTCTCTCTTGTGTGATCTTTTCATGCCTCTTTCAACCTCTCTCCCCTGCCCCACAATAAAAGGTAGACCAGCCCAGAAGACCATCTGAACAGAGGGGTGGGAGGGAGCAAAGGGAGAAGGTCTATATCCTGCCCCTTTGGCCAGGGAGTTTCCTTTGATTCCCTGGCTGGACCTTGCTGTCTGCTTTCAAAGCAATTTCCAGGGACACCCTATGTCCACCTTTTTGTGACAATAAATAAACAGACCGAGGTTCCCACATCTTTATTAGACGTTTCCTCCACACTGCATGTTTTGGCAGTGTGCCCATGTGCACCAAGAAGCCTCTCCAGAGCTGTGGGACCCTACAGCCTTGCCACACAGTTCTTCTTTATAAATAGCCCTTTGAACAGGCAGGAGGCACCTACATTGACCACTGCAGGCCTCTCTTCTCTGACATCAGGGTCTTTCAGTTTCTGCAGTTCCTTGCTGGAAGGCTGCTAAGATGCCTCTTTGCACCCTCAATGATCAAGGACTGGCACAAAGGTCCTGGTCTAGTTGCCTGTGCTGCTTCTGCACAAGGCCAGGAACTGCTGGGGTGCACAGCCTGGCTGTGGGGAAGGAAGGACACCAGTGGCCAGCAGCTATGATGAAAACGTAGGACTGCAGCCAGGAAGAGAAAAGGCCACTCATAAATAAACAAAAAGGGCATGTTTGACCAAAGCCCCAGCCCCTAAATCTTGAAGGCCACTGGAGCAGGAAATTGAGTGGCTGGATGGAGCAGCTTTGCTCTCCCACTCTGTCTCCCCACCCTGCCCTAGCCTGGGGTTTTCTGGGCTGTCTAACGGGGATGGTTTGTTTCCCCCTTAATTTAGAAATTTCAAAGATATAGAAAAAGAGGAAGTGCATTTTTAAAACATACTGAACACTCAATGGCCAGAGATCTGAGTGATATTGAAAGAGGAAGAAAGGCTGAATGGAGAAGGAAAAGGAAAAAGGCCATGAGTGTGTGTGTGTGTGTGTGTGTGTGTGTGTGTGCAGGATATTCTCTGAGACAGCCCAGGAAAAGGGAAAACAAAGGCAAGCGTGGCATGAGAAAGGCAGAAATAAGTGGGAGATATATGAGTGTTGGGGGAGGGGCGATCAGGCAATGGCTGGGAGGATGGATAAGGGAAAGCTGGCGAGAGGCAGGCCTCACACGTGTGAGGGAGAGAGACAATGATGTCAGCATTTCCTTCTGGGGTGGTCACGTGGTCCTTGCCAGGTAAACAGACTGCAAATAGACTCCATAAAGGCGGCCTGCTGGGGGAGGCAGAGGCAATGGCTTCACCCTTTCCTCTCTGCTCCATCCGCGGCAAGCCAGATTTCTCTCTCTGAGCAGAGGTAGGGTTGTGTTCTTAGAGCACAAGGAACACCACCAAAGACTAAAAGTGATTTGCTTCTTTGTAACTCTCCCAATGAGTTTAGAGACATTTTGATGTTTAAAAAAGAAAAAAGACAATAGAGGTGGGATGAATAGCAAGCTAAGCTTAATGCTTTGTGCCAGGGACTCTGAAAGGTCTAGATTAAGGATGGCTTGGGAGGGGCAGTTCCGAATGAAAGTCAATGTCCTCATTACAGACCGGACGACTCCAAATGTTCAGGAATCTCATGCAGCTCAGTGTGACTTCAGTGTCACAGGTAGGTACAGAAACCAGGCAAACAGTTGGGGTAAAAAGGCATGTTGGGTGTGGTGGCACACACCTGTAATTCCAGCACATAGGAGACTGAGACAGGAAGGTTGGGAGTTCTATACCAACCTAAGCTGCTTAGTTAAAAGGGGTTTCTTAACCCTTTAATAAACATAAATGTATTCCCCAGCAAGGCATGGTAAGAATTAAGGGCACGTTCAAATTCTAAGGAAACATCTGAAACATCTGAAAACTTGACAGGAGTGGTAGTACAAGTTTTTGATCTCAGCAAGCAGGTGGATCTCTGTGATATATAGTCCAGTCTGGTCTATATATCAAGTTCCAGGACAGTCAGGGCTATGTAGAGAGACCTTGTCTCAAAAAAAAAAAAAAAAAGCAAACAAGGAAGAAACAAGAAAGGGAGGAAGGAAGGGGAAAGAGATTTGACAAGCTACCTGAAGAGAGCAAGTATTTTTTTTTTTTCTATCCAGAAAGCTTTAGGACTCAGCATGGGGGCTGTAGGTTCAAATTCCTGGAATTAAGGCCTCTGCATGTTTAATGAAATTATCTCTTTTAGGTCATCCCAATTTGCATAATTTTGGATCAGAACAGTGCCTCTTGTTTTCTCTCCTTGTAGAAATTTGGCAGAGACCAGTGAGAAGTAAGACCATCATGTCTGTCTTGTGGGATAGAGAGGTTTCCTGGAGTGCAGCTGTTGACCTGGATAGTGCTAGACAAATGGAGATGACTTGGTCCTAAAAGAGCAGCGGGGCTTATCCAGATAGATACAAGATGAAAATACACCCCCCTCCCCATTTCTCAAGACACAAGACCTCTTGAGTCTGGTTTTGTTTCTTTCTATTCTTTCTCCATTTGTTTTCCCCCACCATCTCTTATGATTTTAAAGCAGGAAGCACTGTACTTCAAGATGAATCCGGACATCCATTGTGTCCATAGCTGGACTTAGTAGGCATTTACTTGCACCAGGGGAATGGGGTATAAGATGTTTGTGGGTACCATTTTCTTTACTCCCGCCCCATTAGCCCCTCTTATGAGTGAGAGGTGATGAACTAATGTACACACATGTACTTTTTAGCCCTAGGGTTAAAAGATAGATATTTGATCCCTTCCTGTGTTAACAGCATATGTCACTCTGACACAACTCCTAGCCCTGAGTTATTTTTGCAGCATTATGTAATTGGATTGCCTAGTCAGAAGTGCTCCTTTAACAAGCCTTTCGGCAGTTCTCCATGTGGGCCAGGCCAGTCCTGCCCAGTGGCATACACCCACACTTGTGCAGCATTAGTCAGAGTCAACCAATTCCAGTGAAGAGAGAGCAGCCTCTGTGATCAAATATTGCAGGACCATCCAACAAAAGGGTGGTTAAGACCTCGTTGGTACCTAAGAGGCAGGAGTGGTAGCTACCACACTCTACCCTAGGGTCTGCAAAGCCCAAGCTCTCATATGCCCAAGAAGCCTGCCTGCCCTTTGAGGGGTGCAGTCATCCTAATTCCTAGCTTACTGGATTTCCTAATATTTTTTCATGAGTGGTTGGTCATCTGATTATCCCTTCCTGTTAGTTCTGATGACTCACAGAAGTAAGGAACTTGTCCCAGCTTCAGACAGACTAAGAAAATTTGCAAAGGAAAACAAGAAGGCCCACTAGGAACTCCCCCCCCCCTCCTGGCAGGAGCAGCTCAGGCTGGCAAGTCTGAAGCTCACTGGGGCATCACTTGCTGACATCCTGGCTGCTTGTTGCCTCTGTTGCAGAGAGCATGTCCTTCTTGCCAGCCATTGACTGTCTCCTATCCTTGAATGCCATCCCTGAAACCATACAAAACTAAGACTATTTGACATTTCCTCAGCTAACCCCATTCACATAGCACCTCTAGCTTTCCTCTTCCTATTCCTTGTTTCTCTTCCTTGGGCAAAAGACAGCTGGTATAAAGCACCACAAAACCTGTTTCACAGTTCAAAACAAGCAACCTTAAAGCTGTGTGGCCTTTAAGTGAGCCTCTCTGGGTTTGATAATTCTCTTGTATAAAAATGGAACTCAGAACATTTTCCCAGCGCCTCTAGGAGAAATGAGTGCAACTACACATACAGTGCATGAAAGCGAACCTCACATAGTAGGTGCCCAGCAAATGTAGAGGATTTGGGGAGAAGAGGAAATAGACTCTTGCTTGGCTCCTGAGAACAACAACCCCCTCGCCCTCATCTCTATTAATCGCCACTCTTAACGTCATTTTGAATTTCAGCATCACTGGGTGGGGTGAAAAGACAAGATCCCCTGGTCCTAAGATCTCTGGGATAACTCTCCACGACTATTGTTTCCCACCTAAAACCTGCCCAACTAGGCACCCTCTACAGGCCCTGTGTCTTCCTGTAGATCCCTCTAAGGTTAAGCACTAAATCTAATTTAGCTTAGGTTTCTTTCACCTGTGCCAAGCTGTAGGGTTCACCAGAGCAAAAGGACAAGAGCTGGGCAAGGTCTTTCCCAAAGGTGAACCCTGGTGTGAATCTCGGCCTTCTGGTTGGAACCCACAGGGCAGGGGATACCAAGAGCAAATGGAGGTAGGTACAAACATCTACAGGCAAATAATTGCGGAGGCCGGGGTGGGGGTGGAAGAGGCTCCCTGGAGCTGGGGGCAGGGAAGAGCCAGCACCTCGGCGTCTGCTCGCTGGAGTAAACAAACACCCGGAGCCTATCACATTGACCGCACCTTGAGGGGGCCAGGATGAGGGGGCCCACAGCCTGTGGCAGCGTGCACCGCTATCCTAGTTGGCAGGAAGCCCTTCCCTGAAGACTGTAAGTCTAACCTTTAGCATTCAAGTGTCGGGGGGGCTAAAGTGTCGTTATGAGCAGTTCTTCCTGCTGCAGCGTTCCCAGACTTCGGGAGGAGGGTCGGCGCAAATCTTCCCGCTTTCCTTTTTTTTTTTTTTTTTTTTTTTTTACCCCCTCCCGGACAAAATGCGCGAGAGAGGAAGATGCTCAGATCCAGGCACGAAAGACACAGGCACCCCCGAAGTTGGCCTTCTGCTAAACCAAACACCCACTCAAACCTCCTTGGCTAATAGGGTCTGTGGTCGCCCCCAGTGGGTCCTCCACTCTCCGCTGGGCCCTGAGGCCGAAGACCACAGAAACAAGCTTCTTTCCCCAACACCTAGGCTGGGAGGGGCAGCCCGGGACGACTCTACCGCCCAGTGTCCAGCAGCCGCATTCAGGGACCTCTTCCTGAGCAACCGCACCTCTGTTCCCAGCGGGGTGGGGGTGGGGGTGGGACGTTTATGGCCCAGCTGAGTCTGGGACGCTCGACAGGCTGCTAAGGAGGCGAAAGTCTGCCCCAGCTAGGGATTCGCGGCGACAGGGAGGAAGGGCTGGGCTTGGGCGGTGTGGATCCAGGCCAGGAGGTGCGTCCAAGCCCTCTGCTTTCCAGCTGGACTGCTAGGGCCGGGGTTGTGCGTAATGGTCTTTTTTTTTTTCTAGGTTCCAGCAGAAGAACGGTGACAGGGTTGCTCCTCCTGGGCTAGCCCATTCCCCCTCCCAGCCAGCCGAGGGGCCCCAGGGACGTGCCAGGCACACACCTGCAAGGGGTACCTGGGTCCCAGGGCCGCGGCTCTTCCCTGGCCTAAGCGCTCCAATTGGTGTATTCAGGGGTCAGAGCCCCCTGGCTTTCTTCTGGCACCCCAAGCCAGAGAGAAGGAAAGGTCTCAAAATACCGGGCTAGGCTTGTCAGACATTAGGGATGCGCGCGCTGGCGTGGAGAATCAAGCTCTGAATCTTGGGGGAAATGACGGGATTCTGTCTGTTGTGGTTTTGGGTACCAGGGTGAAGAGATTTGGGGTGGTGACTGGTCTCTACAATGTCCATGTAGGGAATGTAGGGAATGGAGATGCTGATACAAAAGGGTGCGTGCTATCCGGGCCACGGGAAACTGGCGTCGAATGTTCCAGCTACCCAATGAGCTCTAGAATGTAACTGACAGGCTGCTGTAGTTGCAAGGGCATGCCAGAAGCACACAGAGGGCCAGTGCCCTGCCCTGCGCCAGTCTGAAGCCGCCCCCTCCCCCAGGAAAATGTGGCTAGCTGGAGCCGCATCCCAGGTGCCCCGAGCCTGTTGCGTCTTGAACCTCTCAGGGACATCGAGTTGGAGTTGTGCCTTGCCTCTGCCCATTATCCCCATCCAAACTCGGTCCCCGGATTTCGTGCCTTATGCATACTCAAAGATCAGATTCACCTTTTTCTCTATTCTTTCTTAAGAACGGGAAACAAACGAATCGGATTCTCTCTCTCTCTCTCTCTCTCTCTCTCTCTCTCTCTCTCTCTCTCTCTCTCTCTCTCTCTCTCTCTCTCTCTCTCTCTCTCTCTCTCTCTCTCTGGAAGAAATATCTGTTATATCTGTTCAATGTCCTTTGTTGCTTAAATTGTTCTTAGAATTTTTTTCAACTTCATTTGAAAAAAAAAGTTGATGTGTTCCCTAAACCTTGTTGTTCTCTTTAAACCATCTCCTAAGCCTTGCAGCCTGTTACAGCAGAGGGTTTCTGGGGAGAATACAGCGAAATGGAGTGGGAGGGAGGACATGGACTGGGAATCTCTCATTTTAAATCCCATTATTGGCTTTGAGGAGAAACACACACACACACACACACACACACACACACACACACACACACACACACTCAGGAAAAGCTAGTTCATCCCCCACTGATTTCCCTCACTTCAAAGATTTCCCCGATCCTTAAATCAGAAATACTATGGCACTAGGTGTTTCTCGGGGAGGAAGGGGGGGGGAGGGATGCATCTATACATTCGTATACAATATAGGACAATATAGGTTCATTTTTACGTTTCTCAGCACAAGAAAAAAAGGGGTGTGTTTGAGGTACTCAATTCCTTCACCATTAAACAAGCCATGCCTGCAAGAAATGCAAGCATGGGGGGATTGCTCAGCCACGCATCCCTCCATTAGTGCATGCCTGCCTGTCAACAATGCACGTGCCACCGTGGGCATCCTTTCCCCAGGCCAGCCTCGGTGGAGCGCGCTCACAGCTCTCTGCTCTCCAGACTGCTCCCCCACCCCAGCTCTTCTCAGAGCTTCTTTTTCTTCTGCCTGTAGCAGGCAAGCAAGAAGTGTCCACCATTCCACAAGTTATATGCTCTTGGGAATCCCTAAAGCGAGCATTGCCTCACCAAGGGTCTCTGCCCTGCAGTTGTTCACTTTGTTGAGTTGTGATGAGTTAGTTCTGTCTCCTCGTCCATCTCCGGCTTAACATGTGGTGCAGACTTCTGCTACCGGGGAAAGCCAGTGCTGGGGGGTGGTGGTGGTGGTGCAGAACCCAGGAGAGCCACAAACTTCGTTCCTCCTGCCCCCTACCACCAACGTTGGACTTCAGATTTCCATTGCAAAGGAATGGAGGAAACTAGAGAATCCAACTCTACCCCTGCAGCTAATTGCCCTGCATTTTCACAATACGCTGGGTACTGAAAATGAAGGCAGGCTTTATCTCTAGGAACTCTTTCATGGACCCGGCACTCTAAGTTTGGAGCTAATTCTTTAAAGGTTTTACTTCTGAGAAATAGGGAGAAAGAAAAGAATGAATGAAACATACCCACAATCTATGTACTGGGGATGACACTCAAGAATAGGTCGTGGTCTCGTTTGAATTGGGAGTTCAAAAGGAAGAAAAAATAAAAAAAATAAAAATAAAACAGGGCTTGTCCCCACCTCCGTGCCCCAGGGATGAAGCCTCTTTAGATTCCAACGGCCAATTTGGTTTGATTTCCTGGGTTTGGAGGCTCTGGCAGGCAAGTTGGAGAAGATGAAGGTCAGCTACCTTTGGACCAGCTGGCCTGCTCTTGGCCCTGGGAGCACAGGTTGGATCAGGGTGATTTGCCTTTACCTCTGAGGGAGACCCAGAGGAGGGCATGGGTTAGCACCCAGGACTTTCATTTATCTCATCTTCTCTATTTCCCACCTGCCTCCGGTCCTTCAGGAATGGGGTCTTTTCCTACCCAGATCTGTTTTCGTATTGTAACTTTCCAGAAGAGCTACCCTTCTCTCATTCTCCTAAATTGGCAGCCTCCTGGGGGTTTGAGGCTTTGGGAAGCGCATTCTTAGCTAAAGTCCCCTTCCCCAACCCCCATGTGGACACCAGCTGCACACCCCATAACTCACAGGACCTGGGTGCTAATACTCCACAACTTAGTGCTACTGCTATGCCAAGACAAAAGACTTTGATGTTCTTGTGAAATACCTTAGGAACAAATCTGAATTAGGCTTTTGGTCATTTTTCAGGCATGAAAAATATTTTTAATAAAAAGTGTTCTGGGGGCTGTGTGAGATGGGAGAAAGAAAACATTTGACTAAAAATGTAGACACAAAGCAAGAAGCTGCATGTAACAAAATCCTCTGTGGGGCTGTAGGAATAACTGAATTGAGTCTGAGGCAGTGAGGGACACATTCAAACTTCTTCCTGCTAGGGGCATCTCAGTCTTTTGCAAAGGAGAAGGAAGTTTTGACCTACACCAGCTTCTTACTCCCTGGCACACTGAAGATAAACTTTCAGATTTGGTACTTAAGACTCCGGCACACAGGGGTTTTATGGTAGGGGCAGGGCTATTGAAAGAGTAACTTAGGATACTCTGTGCTATACCCCACAGCCCTAGGAGTGAAAGAAATCTATCCGGTTTGACTGGGGGTCAAAGGGTGGACTGGGACCAGGGGAGGGAATGGATGGAGCACCGTGCCACGTGTTTGCTGTTCTCTCCTGTGTTTTCAGACCCCCTCCCCATCTTCTGCCATTTCCAGAGGCAGGAGAAAGGTGATCTCGGACTTGACCCCTAAATCACAGCTGCCGGTGGCTGCACCTCGCTCAGGGATGAGCACAGCCCCTTCCCTGGGCTCTGGCAGCTTAACTCTTTCCTCCCCGCTAGCTCAGAGGCCCGAGATGGATGGTGTTGCTAGCAATCTGCCTCCACGGCTTTGCACCTTGAATCTCGTGCAGAGACCACAAAAGGAAGTCTCACAAAAGGGTGAGATTAAGGGACACTGGGATCTTGGGCACAAGCGCTGCCAGGGAGCCCAAGGAAGATCGGAGTTAGCGGAATGAGGAGGGATGTTTGGATCGTGTTAACTACTCAGACAGATGCACTTCGGCATGTCTGTATTTATGGAATCCATATGTTGTCGTGGCAAATGAAAAGACGGCAACATGTACATACAATAGACGTAGAATAACAATACAAATTTAAAAAGAGACCAAACATTCTTCACTCTTCAACCTTTCCCTTAAATCTTGAGCTAGAGATGTTCAGAGATGTATCCTTTCAACCTCCCCTGACTCCACACTGGGTTTCAATCCCTCTTTCTTTTTTGTTTCTGTATCCCCAGTCACCCTGTTGGGGGGGGGCATTCGTGGGTCCCAAAGCTAGGCTCTTTCTAAGAGAAATATACTAGCATGCCCCCCAATCTCTTTCCTCCTGACATTGGCCCATTGCATATTTAACCCTTGGACCAAATAATAGCTACTACAACCTCATACTCTGAAAACTATAGGGGAACAGATTCATATCAAAATTCAGTATCTACATCCTCTTCATTAAAGCAACAATGCTATGTTATATTTGCAAAGAAAAGACTTCAAACAGCCCTGGACCCCTAAGTCCCCCAGCAAGGGAAAGCCCTTGAATAGCTCTGTATAGTACCTGTATTTGTGCATACCTTGTATGTTTGTGTGCACACATATATTCACACACAGATGAAAAGGCATCTGAAGTCATTCAAATGTATATTTATGTACCCTTTTATGCATATACCTTTGTTATCTATAGCCATTCATTTGATAGAGAAGCAGAAAAAAAAAATCATAGATAGCAATGCAGTGTTTAGACTACATTCCACTTTCCCCTCTCACTATAAAATGCCTAAAAAACAGGTTGGTCTAAAATTTTCTGCCTTCTTGCCAGTAAATAAAGGATTTAGATTCTGGTTTGTCTGTTCCCTCTCCCCATTTTGTATGTAAAATAATCCATATAGATGCTGGATTACCATCTAAAGCATTATTGAATCATACAAGGTTGGTACTTTTCCTTAGAACGAATTCTCTCAGTAAAATTAACATAAGTATTTACAAGATTAAGCTGACATTTTCCTATAATTGCAACATGAAATAGATTTATATCCAGAATTTTTCCCCAAATAGGGACTTTATTCACACGCTTGTTTTGTTTTGTTTTGTTTTGTTTTTTTAATATAACAACAGGCTACAAGTTCACTTCTCATGCTATTTACATTTTAAAAGAAAATAAACACATTGTATTTAAGTGTTTTTTAACTTCTACAAGGAAAAATTTAATTCTGCTACATCTTAAAAAAACAAATAGATTTATGAAGATTTAAAAAGACACAGAAATAGGAAGCAAGCATACTTCTAAGGGCTGATCAGTTTTTCTTACCTGATGTATTATGGAAAAATTCAGAATTTACCAGTCTTCCTTCAGTCAGCTACATTTTATACTGACCTGTATTTTGGACTGAAAGAAAAAAAAATAGGTTAACTGTTGCCAATGAAAAATTTAAAATAATAATCAGAAACCGGTTAAACTGAAGGTAAAAATATACATTGGCTACAATAAAGATAAATATTTATTTAATCAAAGCAGAGGTTGTATTTGGACTGTAGGAATGTTTCATCCTTCCCCTAAAAAAAAAAAAAAAAAAAAAAAAGCCCAGAAAGAAAAAAGCCAGGGTCTTCACACGCTCCTGGAGAGTCCTCATTGTCCAGGGCTATCGAGAGCCCAGAATGGTATTAACCTCACAAAAGACACATTGTGCAGGGAACAAAAAAAAGCCCCTTCTTCTACAATAACTTTTAGCTTTTTTATTTTTAGAAAATGACAAAGGTTTTGCAAGCACTGACTGGTGAAACCTGTAGCAAGCCAGGCTGGACTTGGCTTTATTGATCAGCTGTCCCGCATGGAAAAGCAACCAGGAAAACTTTGAATGGCAACCCAGATTTGGCTCAGAGAGAGGAAACCCCTGATTTTTCTAAATGTATTTTCTTTTTCTCCCCCCAAGCCCCGCCTAAATAAAACAGCATTATTCCCAGAGTGAATTCAGAAGGATTAGATGAGGTAACTGCAAAATCCTAAACCGGTTTTCTCCCCCTTGTTTTGGCTAAGAAGCTGCATGGTCTTAAGAGCATTGGAAAAATCTCTCAAAATGAAGAATTACGTTCTAATCAAACAGATTTCCCGATTAATCCCCAAATTCCTTCTTAGATGAATAATCTTGGTAGGCTGGGGGGTAGGGAAATTACCCCCAAGAAAAATAAGTTTTATTGAGCTCTCTTTCTCCCTACCTGGCAATATAAGGCTTGTTTGCAAGTCAGTTAAAGTGCAGGTTGCATTTTATTTCATCACATACAGTGTAATTTCAGTGGTACTAGTTCTCATATAGAACTTATATAAATGCATGCTTGTCATTAAAAAAATACATTCAGTGGTGCGCTGAAACGAGAGAGAGAGAGAGAGAGAGAGAGAGAGAGAGAGAGAGAGAGAGAGAGAGAGAGAGAGACTGACTTATTCTTCCTGCATTTATTTGCTTGCTTTTTGGAGGTACCATACCCCAGCCTAAGTGATAGCTTTGATGTACTGAGAATCTGGAGACTACCAGGGCCCGTGGCTGCTGTCTTTGACTCCAGGGATCTCCATTGGGCTCTGGTGGGATGCGCTGTGCCTAGCCTTTATCTGAAATCCATCCTCTCATTTCAAGCCCTTTGGCTTCAAGACTGCTCCAAACTCTTGGAGGTAGCTGTAAGATTTTTTTTCCATTAGGGATGGGGTATGTTATTTCCCCTCTTTCTACATTCTAGACCTTTCCTCTATACTCAAACATATAGGTTTTCTTTCTTTCTTTTTTTTATGAATTTCGTCTGAAATTATTTTCGCTGTCTTTATTACATCGCTGCTTTTGATGGCAAAATAGCTTCCTGTGTTTTAAAAACATCTGCTTCCCAGGCTTTACACGAGAAAATTGATTTTACTTCTCTCTTAAGTCCAGAAAGGTGGGAAGTTGGACTTCTTTTCGAAGGCAACTTTTCCTTTCTTAAACTCTACCCCTTTCCAGTTCTGACTCACTTTTCTCCTTTCATGTCTTCTAATCCTACCCACCCCCATCCTCTCTCTTTCTGGGGAAGCAGAGAGTGCTGGCTGCATCTATGTCAGGAAATAAAATGAATATACAGATTTTTGTCTAGCCTATGGTATGTGTTAAAGTATTTCCCGTATTTTCTTCCTTCATCTTCTTATTTAAGGAGAGCTAATTTTCTTGCATTAAAAAAAAAAATCTCTGATTTGCAATTTAAAGTGGCCTCCATTCCAAGCCTCTGGTCTTTCTCTTAAACCTCTGTTTTAAGCTGTCCCACGCCACTATTGCCACCCCCCCCCGCCCGCCCGCCACTTGAAGATGCCCTTTTCCTACTTAATTTAAACATTGTTGCATTTTCTAGAAAAAGAAAAGAAAAAGAAAGGAAAAAGAAGAGAAAAAGAAATTACAAGAAAGAAAAAAAATCTTTAAAAAATCTTAGCCAGGTCTCTATTGTTGCTTCGCATTTCACTTCATGGTTGTGTGTGTGTGTGTGTGTGTGTGTGTGTGTGTGTGTGTGCGTGTGCGCGCGTGTGTGTATGTGTATGTGTGTGTATGTGTGTTTTTAATACATGCATAAACTTTTGGTGCCTCTCTCCGTCTGCCTAGGCTTTTCTCCCATCCTCTCTTCCTGCTCTCCTTGCCCTGCTCATCACTTTCCCCTGGTTTTTTTTTTTTTCCTCCCTTCCTCCCCTCTGCCTCCCTCCACCTCCCCCTTTTCTTTTTTGCTGAATCTTATTGATCCAGAAGGTGGCTAATTAGCCCTTCCCGTCGTGCCTGGGTAATGAAGCACATGCGCACTGAATTAATCACAGCCATTTTTTGCAGGAAACTAATTAGCAGAATAAAGATCCAAAGACTTTTTTTTCTTTTCACTCATCAGCTCCCACTTCCAGCGCGTCCCCTCCGACCGCTGCAGCCGCCGCCGCCGCCGCCGCCGCCTCCTCCTCCTCCTCCCGGCCGCAGCCGCCGCCGCCGCCTGCTTTGCATCCCAATTACAGCCTAGAGCCGCTGCCGCCGCCGCCGCCGCTTCTCCTCCGTGGCCCCTGCCCGCTCCGGGGGCTGTAAACTCCCCGCCAACCATGCTGCTCGGCGGCAGCGGCGGCGGCGGCTCCGGCTCCCCGGCTGCGGCCGCCTCCCGCCCCGGGCTCCGCCGAGCGCGCTCCAGCTCCGCCGCCGCCGCCGCCAGCAGCGCGTCCTCCGCCGCCGCCCCCCGCCAGCCGCCGCTGCTGCCTTGATGGGCTCCGCGGCCCGAGCGCCTCTTTTCGGGATTAAAAGCGCCGCCAGCTCCCGCCGCCGCCGCCGCCGCCAGCAGCGCCGCTGCAGCCGCCGCCGCCGGAGGAGCAACCGCGTAAGTGGCAACTTTTCCCTCTTTTTTTTTTCCTCCTCTTCCCGCCGCCGCCTGCTCCTCCTCCTCCCGCCGCCGCCCGGACGCGGGGCTCCTCGGGGCGCCCGGGCTGCTTTGCATGGGGCTCGTCCTGCCCCCTCCCGGCTCCCGCGCCCGGCCGCCGCCGCCCGCGCTCCCCGCGCCCGTGCCCTGCTCTCTCGCCGCGTCCCGCTCGCCTGCCCCCTGCGCCAAACTTTCTCTTTCTCTTTTCTTCCTCCTCCTCCTCCCGCCGCCGCCAAACCCGGGCCGCCCCCTCCTCCGCGGCCCCCGCGCAGCCGCCGGCGACCCCCGGGAGGGTGGAGGCGCCCGGGGCGAGGCCCGCGCGGAGACTTTGGAGGCGCCGCCGGGCAGGGCAGGGCAGGGCCGGCCGGGGTGCGGGGCCCGGGAGGAGGAGGCGCGCGGCCCGGGGTCCCCGCGGCCAGACAAAGGCGGTGACTGTCGGGGGTGGGGGTCCCGGTGCAGAGTGCCCCCCTCCCACTGCGCCCCACCCCGAGCGGTGCCGGGGCCCTGGGTTGAGCGCGCGCCCGGCCCGGAGCGGCCCCGCCGGCCGGGCGCCTGCCTTCCTCGCGGGGCCGCTCCGGGGGCCGCGAAGCTCCGTGGTAGTCCGGGGTCCGGGAGGGAGCGTGGCGGCCGCGCCGAGCTCTACCTGGGCGCTCTCTGCCAGGCCGGGTGAGCAGCGCCAGGAACGCGCAAAGGGGGCTGCGCCCTGGACACTAGGGGCTCCCGGGGGTCGGAGCCGCGCTGCCGGCCAGGGCCGGAGCCAACCCTGTCTGCCGGCCTCCTCGGCCAGCTGAGTTGAGAGGCAAACATCGGATCGGAGGACTTTTTTTTTTTTTTTTTTTTTTTTTAATCTCTCTCTCTCTCTCTCTCTCTCTCTCTCTCTCTCTCTCTCTCTCTCTCTCTCTCTCTCTCTCTCTCTCTCTCTCTCTCCCCTCTCTCCTCTCTCTTTCTCTCTCCCTCTCTCTCTTGCTCATGCGAAACTGGGATTGTTTACGTTCGATTCCCCACTCTGACCCCTCGCTCCACTCCACTAGATGCAAAAAAAAAAAAAAAAAAAAAAGCAGGCTCCTAATTTTACGATATACATTTTAATGTATAGAATCTTTTGCATGTCAATTGGAGGGTAGGTCTAAGAGTGTTTTATGCAGTGCACTTTAATTGTGTTTGAAACTATTAAAATAATATTTTTTACTTTGTGAATGAATCTGTTGCTCGGAACCTGACTTGTGTGAAATGTGCAATTCCTTCGACTGTGGCAAATTCTTTGGTTATGAGTGCTTCAAAAATCACCCACTCTTAACTTTTCCCTCTCATCACTTTGAAGTAGGGGAAATATGTCAATTTTTATTGGTTTCAATTATTGAAACTTGATCTAAGGACTATATGGAAGGAGGAAACTGATTGCTATTTTCTGGCCTTCTGTTGGTGACTTTTAAAATAGGGCTTGTTAAATACCTTTGAAGAATATGACATACAGTGGCTCTAATGCAAATTACAGAACATAAATTCACTTTGGAATTTTAAGAAAGGCTCAAGCCCTTTGGGGGCATTGAGGATTAATTGTGTTTTTCTTCTTTATTATGTTTTTTTGTACCTGCTATAGGTGTATGGCTAGTTACTGGCCAACTTTTTCGGAGATCCTGGGAAAAAGAGGCTTGGGAAATGGTAGAGGAGAGATTGATGAATCTGAATAATCAATAGGGCAATGTGATGCATTCTTGTATCTACATTTACTGTAAATTTCTACAATACCTGCAGTGTGAGTGCTCCAGTGCCTTGGTCGGCTTCTTCCAATAGTCTTAGAGACAGAATAGCCAGAATTTACTGGTCAGCTTTCCAGAACAATATAGGGGAAATTCACTACATAGTGGTTCATGTTATAACCCCTTTATTTTACTGGAGAGTGTGTGTGTGTGTGTGTGTGTGTGTGTGTGTGTGTGTGTGTGTGTGTGTGTGTGTGCGTTTGTTTACATCTGCGGATTTCAAATGCTGAGCCCCCAAAGTGTTTAAGTATCCTGAGTTGGAGGGAAGTAGGAACTACCTTAGCACTTCACGGGTGGGTGTTGAGTTATCGAATCACTGCTTCAGCTTTCCTCTTGTCCTGATGTTCTGTTCGATTTTTTAAACTAGTACAAGTAGAGGTAGGAATATAAAAGAGTAACGTATTAGAGACTGAAGCAATATCAAAAGCCAGAGTGACGAGTTCGTGTGTGTGTGTGTGTGTGTGTGTGTGTGTGTGTGTGTGTGTGTGAGAGAGAGAGAGAGAGAGAGAGAGAGAGAGAGAGAGAGAGAGAGAGAGAGAGAGAGAGAGAGAGAGAGAGAGAGAGAGAGAGAGAGAGAGAGAGAGAACAGAAGACAGTTATCTTACAGTCAGTCCTGAATGGTGGTAGGTGAATCCATATTTGGAGATTATTTTGAAATAGTCTTGAAAATGGTTTGGAACAGGATTTCGCAAAAAGTGTACACGAAGTCATTTTTGAAAGGGTTGTGGTTTGGGGAGATGAGGTGTGGGCAGGAAAGCAGTGGAGGCCAGCAAGCAGCCTTCCTCTTGTCTGTCTCCTCCCTTCCCCCTCCCTGGGTTTTAGTTTTTAATTACTTAATGCTGAAACACACTGGGCTTATATAAATATTTGCAAATGCTCTTTCCTATTGATTTCTCTGAATAAACTGCCCTGCTCTGGTCCAGAGAGGAGACGATTCAGATCTGTGGACTTTTAAACACAAAGTCTCAGAAGGAGTGTTTATGTTATGTGTATGTTGGTGGTTAGAGCTGTAGGCATGAAGATTTGGTTGTGGTGGTGGGAACACAAGGAGAGTTTAGGCCCTTAGTGATGTGGGTTGAGAAAGCTGGGTAGGAGCTGGTCTTATGGCCTGGTAGCCCTGACAGCTTTGTGTGTGTGTGTGTGTGTGTGTGTGTGTGTGTGTGTGTGTGTGTGTGTGTGGTTTCTGAATGTATTTGCACTCACTCCCGCAACCCCATTAAATATGGAACAGTTTTCCAGGGCTTGGTGACTGCTTTCCTCCTTAGGGTCACATTGAGTACTAATCTGACCCAAGGTGCAGGAATCCTGCAATGGGGAAATAAAAGAATATACAGAATGGGGTCAGGTCAGCTGCTCAGAGGCCAAACCCCTACAGCTGCTTTGATGTGTGTGTGTGTGTGTGTGTGTGTGTGTGTGTGTGTGTGTGTCTGTGTCTTAGGCTTCTCCTGCCACATTACAAAATTGTGCTTCCCTCTCAGGTATTAGCTCAGTAGCTTAAAGGCATCAGGGCCTTCATCTGACTGCATAGACGGGGGGGGGGGGGGGGGGTTCCCAGTGACACCAGAAAACCTACACTATGAAATCCAAAACAAAACCAGGGAGGAAGGGGAGGGAAAAAAAACCCCATTGAGTTCAGGCAAATAAGGTGGGGTCTCCAGATGCGATTACAAAGCAGCTTTGAATATGCAAGACAGTGCACAAGACCAGTCATTCCAGTTACAACAAACCATTAAAAAGGAGAAGGAGGAAAGAAAGCACAAGGCACGTTTAGATCGTAATTTGTTAGTACAAGGAAAAGAATCCCACATAAAGCTAGCCCCCCACCACCCCCTTTACCCTTTCTTTTCTGGCTTCATACAGAATCCCTCACCCTTTTGAGATTGTCTACTATATGGGTCTTTTCATTAAAATCTTTTGAGTTGAGGAAGATCCCTGCAAACAGCACATTTTCTGAACCCCCCCCCCCTTTATCTTGGAGGAGAGTTGGCAAGGGTTCTGTGGTTTGCAGTTACACAATATGTTATCATGTTTTTAATCACTAAATCATTGCAGTGGTTATAGATTTACAGTCTTGGGGTATTACAGAGAGAAGCAACGCGGCTGTATGTATGCTTTTAAATTACTCCAGTGTAAGCTGAGAACAGCAGCTCTGAATATGGGCGGCCAGCTCCACCTTTCCACCCCCCACTAGTTCTTTCTCCTTCTGTGATTGTATTTTTATTTTTAAAAAATACCTTGATTTGCTTAAAAATAAGCCATCCTTTCCCTCTCTTCTTTGTCTCTTCAAGCCCCCTACCCCCCACCTTCAAGAAGAAATAATTTTCATTTTAGACCTTAGACCCCAGATAAGCTAGAATTCAAACTCTTGACATAGAACTTTGGGTAAGATATTACAAAATAATGAAAAGTGTGGATTTCCTAAGAAATCCTCTTGGTTTCCATATCGACCTCCTGTCTAGGGATGGAGAGTTGATTTCAAATGAGAAAGTGGTAGTGGGCGGAGGC
Source organism: Cricetiscus sungorus (assembly GCA_030556225.1). NCBI lineage: Eukaryota > Metazoa > Chordata > Mammalia > Rodentia > Cricetidae > Cricetiscus > Cricetiscus sungorus. The sequence goes on along the minus strand of JANBXA010000728.1, from coordinate 20,059,264 downwards.
AAAGGAAGCCAGGCTAGTGGCACTAGGGAGGTCCTGTCACTGTGACCCCACTTTCAGCTTCTGTTTTTCATATTATTATGTAACAGAATCCTTGGCAGCATTAAAAATTCAGCATTACAAGCTGATTGTAATGTTGCCTCATTAGACAACGCTGTCTGGCCTTGTATTAAGTGAAACATAGAGCATGGCTTTCAGATTATAAACACCAATAAATATTAAGACTCAGCAGAGGGGGTAACCAGCAACTGGCATTTTGGCCCTAGCTGGGATTGATCTCCCTACATCCACCTTCCTTCCATCAACACCCCCTCCCACCCCCAGTAACGAGCATGTGTTTTCTTATTGGGATGCCGATGTGTAGACCCTAGTGACATTTAGCAAGGCTTTTTATAGAGTTCGCTTGTGTACACAAAAGGTTTGGAAGTTTGTTTTGTTTTGATCTGCAGTAAACAGGTCCTTCACTTTGCTGATGTCATTTCCGTTCATATTTGAGTGTTTATTGTGCTTCTTTACGGGACCCTCTCATCCTTCCTTGTGACCTTGCTGTTTGGTCAGAGCCCTGTGCCTGCTTTTCGAAAGTGTGTGTGTGTGTGTGTGTGTGTGTGTGTGTGTGTGTGTGTGTCCCTGAGGAGTCAGGTCTGGCTTGGGGGTCGAATGTCTTTGCTTTGGCCTAGGGTTTTGCCTGTCTGGGAAGATATGTCCAGTGTGTAATCTGGTTAAACACTCCTACACCCATTTGCCCCAGTATTTCCATGGCATGCAGTGATTCATCCCAGCTTCCTTTCCTGGTGGCACCACCAATCCCTGGCCCCTGCCACACCTTGTCTTCGTTAATACATTTTTACTGTCCAATTCTCTAGGATATCCCCTAAAAAAAAAAAAGAGAACAAAACAACTCTCTCTCTCTCTCTCTCTCTTCTCTCTCTCTCTCTTTCTCTCTCTCTCTCTCCCTCCCCCTCCCTCTCTCTCTTACACAAAAACCTAAACCCCAAATAAACAAACAAAAAAACCACTACCACCATTCAGTGATGATTTTGAGATTTACATTCAGTTGTGAATGTGAAATTGGCATTATCTGGCTTCATGCTGTGAAAAAAGAAGCTGTTTTCAGGCTTTGCCCCCAGCCCTCTGCCCCAGTACCTCCTATTCCTGTCAGTAGGGTGAGGAGAAGGAAGGTGGGAAGCGGTTCATGTAGGCCCCAAAGTGCTCCTTTGCTGGGACAGTGGGTTTTAAGTTTTTAAAAGTGTGTGTGTGTTTGTGTGTGCACACACACATATGTATATCCATATACACGCTCACATATGTGTATAAAATATGTTATTGTTTTGTCCTTTTAGGGTTAGCAATAATAGAGAGGGAAAGGGAGTCATTAGGAAGTTCCTAAGCTGTTTTCTAACTAAGAAGGGTGAAAAATGAACCAGCTTTGACACTTGGCTCCCTGTGAAAGCCCAGTAACCTCTCCCCCCTTCCGTGGCCCCGGCCTTTTGTTCCTGGAGAACGGAGCTAAGGTACTTTTTCTCCCAGACCAAAGGGAGCAGGCAAGGAGTCCCCTTGTGAGCGCATCGCCTTTAGATGGCCTGCCCATGGTTATTGTCAATGCAGGCTTCCCCAAACAATTGCAGCAGGGAGACACAAAAGCAAAAACATTTGTCCTATTTTTTTAACCTCTTTGTTTTAGATTTTTTTTTTATCCATTCTTTAAATTTCACAGTTTCTATTTGTCCGCAGAGAGACAAACGGAACAGCATGAAGCACATTTCACCGTAGGCCTCACTGGCGATTGGAACAGCCTCAATAGAAACCCAGATTCTAAAACACTGGCTGACTTGGAGGATATGTGAAAATTCAGCTTGGGGGTGGGGGGGGGACGACTGTGAAGTTAGATTAGCACAGATTTCCAACAAAAATGAACTGCAGTGAAAAGATGAATCGGAAAAAAAAAAAAAATGGGATCCTAGCATTACTTGGGGTAAAGAGTGAAGGGGTCATCTTTTGTTTATCTTCTGGTATCCTGTCCACTACTTAAAAGTGATCATTGGCTAAGGGAGAATTGAAACCTACATGAAATTACTCATTAAAAAGAAAGAAAAAAAATCTGAGATGGATGGCTGTGAGTCTGACAGAATGCACTGTTCAAACTGGAGTGCAGACTGGTTGGTGTGAGGTGGGATTGATACTGGGTTGACATTTTTTCTTTAAGTAGGATTTATATAAACAGATAATATCTCCTGTCCCTTTTCTCTTCCTCTCTTGCTTCCTGTTTCCTTTCTTCTGCCCGGACTTCCGTCCCCTCCAAGAATTCGGTGGTTTTCTGGCCACTGTGAAGGGATGTGTCAGACAGTTGGGGGATGGCTCAGGGACAAAATGGAAAGTCCACCTCTTTTTTTCTTCCCTTGGCCCAAACAAAGCACTACTCTCTCCTTAGCATGTAGACCTTTGACTTCGATGATGCTGTCTTTAAGCATCTGTCTGTCTTGTCATTAAAATTCTCAATTTTAAGGTTTAGAAAAGCAAATGTAAAAATCCCCCTGGGTGTAAAAGTCTTGCATGGCAAATTCTCTTTGCCCTTTCAGAAAAAATATTTTTGTTTCCAAAAAAAAAAAAAAAAAAAAAAAAAAAGAGAGAGAGAGACCATGCTGACCTATTTGCCTAACATTAAGATGGTTTTTAAGGCAACTTCTGTATTTTTGCTTCCTTGAGACTGGGCTTTGCCATTTAAAATTATTTTGGGAAAACTCTTTTGAGTCACAGACTTACAAAGGCAGATGACTCGTTTGTGTCTTTCTCTTATGTGATTGAATGGTTTAGGATGTGGGTTGGGAAGGGCAGGTAAATAAACTAGATAACATTCCATCTATGATGGGGTAAATATTAATCTATGGAATTAGCACTGCCATGATACATGAAGGCCTCCAGGTTCCTGTCAGAGAATTGTGAAACAAAATGTCTGTGTAGGCCTCCTGGCGCTCCATCCTTCTTCGATAGCTGTGCTGCCTGGAAGTTGGTCTGTATTCTGTATCATACCCAGGAGGCCTGGGTACCTGACCCCTAAATAAAACTACCTCGTATTGGTGGGGTGAGTTCAAACCATGGAGTAAGATTCAATTCCAAAGTATTTGTATTTATTTGAGGGACATGTTTGTGTGTCTCTGTCCTCCATCCCAGGTTAAAGCCTCCAGATCATTTAAGCACAAGTTTTAAAATCAATGTGGATATATAATTTAATAAAAATAGAATGATCTGGAAGAATTACACACATCTACCTAAACCCAATTGTGCTCTGAAGAGGGGCTGGAATGCTGACATCCACTGTATCTTCAGCCAGGGATCATATTTAGCTTTGCCGAAGTGAAGGGATGGAGCATTAGGCAGTGAATATGGGGGTGGCAGGGAGCAGGTTTTGCTGGGTTAGAGAACTGTAATTTATCAGCCAACTAAGCATTAGTGGGCAGACCTCTGGCTTGGAGAATGGGTAAGGGGAGGAGAAGAGAAGGGGCTAGTGTTCGTTCCCTGGTTTATTTTTAAATATTTATCCTTTGGCTGTTGCCAATCAGGCTTTCTAGACGAGACAGGCCTGGGGACGGAGGACTTTGAGAACTGTGGAAGAGCTGCCTTTTTTGATGGTGGCTTTATTTGTCATTGTGTTCTGGATGCAGCCGAGAACATCAGGCTGTCAGTGCTGGGCAGGCGTGGGTTTAACATCAGGCAGCTGCCCTGTCCTGAGCTTGGGGACAGAATTTGCAAAATGGATTTCAGAGAAACTGATGGTTCCATATGTCAGTGTGTGATTTGCAAATTCCCTCTGAAGAGGTCTTGCTTTGGTTAAGGATGAAAATGAGTTACCCCCGAGGTAGCACCCCAGCTTTTATGCAATCCATCGTATTCATTATGGTCTTCAGTCTGTAGGCTACCTGCCCATGACTTACCTGTGAAATTTTTGTCTGGAACAAAGACAGGCTTGAGTAGGCCTCACCATGCCTGTAGCTATTGCAGGATTAAGATAAAGAAAAGGGATCAGGGTCGCTCCCTTTTCTGCTTGTCAGGCTTCTGAGGTGTAGAAGGCCTGTCACCAGGACCTGGGACACTGGCAGAGTCCCTCTGCCAGCCCCTCCTTAGAGTCTCAGATTACTTTAGATCTTGTCTTGCGGTTTTCCTAGCTTCCATTTTGTTGGAGGTATTTATGTGTATCCTGCGCCCCTACCCCCCACCCGTACTCACCATATTATGAAATTCTGAGGCTGTCCCATGAATAAAACTCAAGAGAAAGCTGCAGAAGTCAATTTTCCAGGAGTAGAAACATTCTCCTCTTGTCTTTACTTCATCAGCTAGGCCCATGGGTTTGCTTCCAGGTGAGGGGTGAGGGTCTGGACTCTGTATTTTCCCAAAGAGATTTCCAGGGGGCATCTGAGTGGAGGGCCACGTTTTACTGCTGGCATCATCATCTTCATGTATTATTCATAGTCATTTTTTCAATTAAATTATTAATTGGTTTTCTTTAAGGTGTTCCTGACTCATGTGGCTAACATAAATAACAGTGTGTTTTGAAAACACCACCTGTTCTTGAGCCTGAGGTCAGGCAGTCTGGAAAAGCTCTTCAGTGGTCATACTCTGGTTTGCAGAACCATCCTCCACCCCACTTTCTGCTCTCTGCTCTTTCCTTTACCCCCCTCCCCCAAGTTTGACTAAATTTGGCCTCTGCCCTTCTTTGTCCCTAATCGACTTGATTCCCTAAAGGCCGTTCTTTTCTTCCTAGCTTGGGGGGGGGTTGCAATCTCCTTTTTTTTGTACTAAAATATAGACTGGGGTTAGTCTGCACCCAACAGGTTAGGTATTTACATCGATGTGAACCCGAATTCTATTGTACCAAAGGGACATGGTAGTTTTCACTAACCAAGCATCCCCCTCTCCTCCCTGTTAACGCGTGCTTAATGCAAATACGATTCCATACATTCTGCTCTTCGCCTGGTGAGCTTATTATATTTCTAACACTTGCATGGTTCATTATTGTGCAGTAGGAATAGACTCGCGGCTGCAGGGGCAGCCTGGGTGGCTGGTTTTCTGAAAGAAAAAGCAGGTGTCTTTCTTTCTGTGCTGAGAATGAAGACTAGATTTAGGAGGAGGGTGGAATTCTGTCTGAGAGGACTGGAGACTTCCGGTGAGATTTCAAGGGGCCTGGCTCTACATAATAGGATGTAAAAGGTGAAGTTAGGGGAACCTGGAAGTGCCCGCCAGTTGCTTTGACCAGTTGAGGTGGCCTTGTTCAGTTTGATCCTGGTGGTAGACTCTCCCTGAGTCAGGCACCTTTCTTGCCCTTTCTGAAATGCTATGTGGCTTTTAAGAGCAGTCTTCTTCCTTAATCGGGTGGTTGCAAACTGCTCATCTTTTTTTCTAGTCATTTCTTCCTCTTTTCTTTTTCTCCTCTGTCCTCGAAAACTGTCCTTAAACTCTCAATGGAGAGTAGGGGATGTTTTCGCAAGTTTCTGCAGCTGAAAAACAGAAGTTCTCTGTGAAGCACTTAATGGGATGGGTGTGTGTTTCAAATAAATTCCTGTCCACATTGGCTAAAGTCCCCTGTTAAAAGTGGCCTGGCTCTGACGTGGACAGGGCCCAGAGACTGATGGATGGGGTTCGGAGGCCCCGACTGCTGCTGCTGCTTCTTCTTTTTTTTTTTCCCGGTGGCTGAGGGCGCATCCGTTTCTTCCAGGCCGGCCTTGACTTTTGATGAGCGGTGCGGTCAGTGCCTCTCGGGGACGCGGCTTTGTTCCTGCCAGGCCGGTTCCCGGGTTGGTGTAGGCCGGGCCAGCCAAGGCTCCTGTCCCCAGGCGAGTGCGGCCCAGCCTGCCTCCAAAGCCGGTGCTGGGAGCCAGGGCCCAGCAGACCCGGCCCTGCTCCCGTGTGTTATGTCCCCAGGTCCCGGCAGGCACGCGGGCGCGGCCACCGTGAGCAGTCCGGCCTGCGCCCAGCGCGACTGTAGATGTCAGGCTTTGCCCGGGGAGCCGAGAGGCTGCGGGGCTGTGAGTTTCAAATTAACCTTCCGCTTTGTTGCTGTGTAATGTGGATCCCCGAAGGCCCCCCGCCCCGCCCGCCCCCCTTCCTCGGGCGGTGCGCACTGCAAACTGCGAGTTGAGCTTCATTTACATAAAGCGATTCCGGGCGGGCGGGCGGGCGGCGCAGGAGGAGGAGAGAGGCGGGCAGGCCGGGACGGGGACCGGGACGCAGCGCCGCGCCCCGTGGGTGAATCCCCGCCGCGCCTGGGGGACCTCCCTCCCCGGGCAGCCCGAAGATTGCCAGCCCGGGCCGCCACCATGCGCGCCCCGCCCCTGCCGCCAGGCCCCTCGCTCCTAGCCTGCGCCACCGCCGAGCCCGGGGGGCAGCGGGAGGTGGGGAGAATGCCGCCTGGGGTGGGTAAGTTCGGGGCTCCGCTGCCGCTGGAATCTCCCGTTGTCGCGCAGGCCGGAGTGGTGGCCCCCGGACCTCCGAGTGCCTCCTTCCTCCCGAGGTGTACGGAGGCTTTGTGTGCCAGGTGAGTGCAGCCTCCCTCCCCCGCCGCGCGGCTCGCAGCCGGCCTAGCGCAGGAGGCAGGTGCTGCGAGTCTTGGCTGAACTTCCCATTCTCTTGGGGCATGTGGGGGAAGGGCAGGCTGGATGCACTTGAACTCCTAGACTCCAGTGGGAACCTACCTGGGGAGAGAGTGGCTAGAGTCTGCTGGGCACGGGAGTACGTTCCTTCTATTCCCTCTCGCTTTCCTTTCCAACTCATACTGTTTTGGGGGTAGTTCCTGCCTTCCTAATACTTGGGGTACTGGTGCCACTGAGAACTTTGGGTTCTTTCGTTTAGAACTCTCTCTCTCTCTCTCTCTCTCTCTCTCTCTCTCTCCCTCTCTCTCTCTCTCTCTCTCTCTCTCTCTCTCTCTCTCTCTCTCTCTCTCTCTCTCTCTCTCTCTCTCTCTCTCACACACACACACACACACACACACACACACACACACACAGTGTTAGAAATCGCTGGTCAGTTTGCAGCAATGTGAAGAATGTGCCTGTTTGGGGAGTAATTAAAGAGAGAATCAGTGTAGAGCTGGAGGGGACCTATGGAGATCATCTTGGCTGCCCTTTAATTTTGGTTTGTTCTCCTGTCAGAGCCCGTACAGCATTAATTTATTAATTAATTTATTAATTTATTAATTAATTTATTTTGGGGGAGAGTGTTACGAAGGAAGAGGTAAGATTTTTACCCAGTTAAAGAGGAAAGATGTCCAAGTTAGGGTAGGAACAAGGAAAAAAAAAAAGTGTCAACCTGAAAGTCATTTTTGTAGGCTTGGAGAGAAACAAGCTTTCTGGAAAACAGCCCTCTCTGTCTTGTATATATCTATGTAATGATGATGGGGAATCTTGCCCTCAGGGGAAAGCCCATGGCCCATACATAACACACTCAAAGGGAGTTTGAACAGCCTGACATAGTGGTACCGCTATGCTAAACTGGTTTAAAGGCAACTGATAAGCAGGTGAATCCAGGAGGATACTTCCACCCTTTACATTTGTGTCATTTATCATCAACCTTTGAAGCCACTGACACATAACCACAGAGAGTATAGACTTCCCATCTGGAACCCAGGGAAGGCCTCTTCAGGCTCTGGCCAAGTAGGGCCTGTTTGGCGGAAGGCATCAAGGAACAGTAAGGCAAACAGACTTAAGCCTTGAAGAGAGATAGTGAGAAAGTTACATGTCATCTTCATCTTCATTTCATGCTTTGAGGTCCTTGGAGACGAGTCACTAAATAAATAGAGTATAATTTGAAGCTCACCCTAGCTGGGGGTAACCCTTTCTTTGCCATCAAGCAGCAGGTGCAAGTCTGTAGAGTTGGCCCCTGGAGTCCCCTCATTCCTAAATTCAGGAGGTGTCAAACCTTCATGTTCTTTTAATGGCTGTGGTTTCTGGATAGCTTTCAAGGGAAACCCTAAAAATCACGAGTTCCAGTGGGCTGGCTGGGCTGGAGTGCTGTGGCCCAGACTACATTAAATAGGAAAGCATAGACATTCCGAGGTAACAGGCTACAGTAGGGAACTGGGAGCCTGTTTCTTGTTATCACAGCATCCACTGGCAGCCTGAGATTCTAAATCACAGACGTAGAAAACGGCGGGCAGTGATGGGTTGTGAGGGGTCTGGAGATCAAGATTCTTAATCATTTAAGGATTTCGAGAATGGGGTCTTTGGAGAGAGGTAAATGCTTTATGTTTGCACACCTGTATTTGTGGGCATCTAGTTTCCAGGGGTTCCTGAAGGTTCCCTTATAGAGTGTGCAGCTATGAAGGCCAAGAGCAACTTTCCCCCCTTCCTTTCCTAAGTCACAGGACAAAAGAGATTGTCTGCATTTGATTTCTAGTATGGCTTTCAGAAGACATGTAAAGTGGCTCTCAGAATGGGCTGGGGGTCACACTGGGTCCTTTATTTAATTACACAAGTGTTATTTAACAACACGGGGTCGGTGGCACTTGTACACTTTGAAAGCAGTTCTTTTGGAACGGCAGGGAATTAAGTGCCTTGAAGACCTTCTGTCCTTAAGGCATGGGTCAGTTGCCTCCCTCCTCACCTCCACCCAGTAGGTATACTTAACTGTCTATGGAGTGGAACTCTGATTCTCCATGTCTAAAGTCTGTTTTGATCGACAAGGAACTTGCTGACTCTGAAAACAACAAAAACAATGAGCTGCATGCAACTGCCAAGCACCTGAAACATTAATTTTGGTTTCCTTGCACAAGTGAACGAGAAGGGAGAGTGGAAAGACAGGGCCCAAGGAAAATGGTGCTTCCAGGCGGCCTCTTGTTTGGCTTGTTCTGGCTGGACAGCAAAGTGCTTTCTTGCTGTTTTGGGACTGGATTTAACTACCATGCAAACTTAGTGCCAACTGGACTTCCTAGTGTCAAGGAGCTCAAATAAGTGAGATTTTAGCCTTCACCATTAGGGCTTAAAGTGGTGGCTTTTATACTTTTCCAGGACAGGCCTGGCTCACTTTGGGCAACCTGAAAGAGGGTTGGTTTATTAGAATAAATCTGTAAATGCAGACTGATAGAACTGGTCTCTTCATGCTGATGGAGGTTTGGCTGGTTCTTAAAGGAACTAAAACTGAAATTTTGGTCACATGTGTTGATGGACTATGTCCTTACTGCTGGTGTGTGTGTGCTTGTGTCTGCACATGTGTGCCTGAACTGTTGTCCATTCAGTGTATCTTCTGGAGGCTTTGGGAATGATAGTGTGAGAGCTTGGGAATGCTTGAGGGCAACTTAGTGAGTTGCAAAAGTTTCATCTTTAAAAGTAAATATTTAAGTGACTAAGCAGTGTCTTCCCAAGATGTGTGGAATTGCTGTTCCTGCTTGCTGTCTACATTGGTGCCTGGAAGAGTTCCTAGCTTGCTTCCCAGCCTAAGGCCCTGAGTCTTTCCTGCAAGGAGGCAGTGGGGAGTCTGGTCTGCGGAAGCTTCTTTAAGCCCCGCCTCCCGGCTGGCCGGCACTGCAAGAATAAATGCACCTGATGCTCGCTGTAGCAACCTCAAGGAGTACAGTATGTGCTGTGGTTTTTGCTTTCATTTGTGATTAAAATGGTTGCTTGCTGTTAGGTTGGCCAATTGCTGTAATGTTTGGGCCTGTTGGCCTACTCTGGTTCCCTAGGCTGTTGTAATTAACCAGTATGGGGGCGGTACCATCAAAACACAACAGGAAGGCAGATTCCATTATTTTGAACTTCATAGGGTTGTCCACAGGCTCTGGTATGAGAATTTGGTTGTAATGGTTATTGCTAGAAATCACAGCATAGCTGTGACTCTCCAGTCCTTTCTCCCTGAGTTAAAGAACTGTGGCAGGGAAACTGGGCAGCCCTATTTAATGGACTTGAAGCCAGGGGATTCCTCCATAGGAGCCAACCGCAGTAAGTCCTAAAACTATTGGTCCTGTCCTGAGTGCAATGTCCTGCGTTGTGAAGCCATTGAAACTGAGAGAGACAGACAGAAGTTGAGATTCCCTCGGACTGCCAGGAGGGAGAGACACAGGCAGAAATCTGGGGTCATTGGCAAGCTGCTTTCAAAATCCAGACTAAGGAACAAAACTATCAAGTCAACAACTGTCAGATTTATTTTCTGTGTGATTTAAAGTTGATTGCCAGACGGTTCTCGGGAAGTGGCAATCAGATGTTAGCGGGCTGTATTGTTTTTATTTGTTGTGTGTGGTAAATGACTATTACAGACTCAGGATCCAAGGTTCCCAGGAAAGTAAGGCCTAGCTCCAGTTGAGAGATGGCAGCATTGTGTTCCTGCTTTCAAAGGCAATGACATAGAAAGGTGGCTTGTGTTTTTTCATTTTTTAACCCTCCCTCCTTTCTATCCAGTTTTTCATCCTTTGAGTCAGGGGACATGGTAGTGAGGACTGAGGACAAGCCACAAATGCAGCAGTAACAGGAGTGTTTCTAGAAAGTTCTTTGCCCTCAAAAGTTGCCCTGGCTGCTGGTTTGTTAAAATTTTCGTTTTTATAAATTTCCTCCTCTGGATGTTTTCTGCCTTTCTTCTACTCCTAATTCTTAGAGCTTTTTGCTTCTGTAAGGATAAAAATGCAAATCAAAGCATGACCTGGTAGATAGGCTCTATTGCTATAAAGACTTGTATTGTTTTAACCCAATGCAGGACCCTTAGTGAATGACCTGATGATGCTTTACCTGCCTTTTGGGCCAGCTCGTGTCCCTTTCCACCATATAGGCCTGCCAACAAGAGGCTTAATGTGGTGGTGGTGGTGGTGGTGGTGGTGGTGGTGGTGGTGGTGTGTGTGTGTGTGTGTGTGTGTGTTGCTTCTCCAAAGGAACCCTACCTTACCTGCATCCTGGGAAGGGCTTGGTTAGTTTTTACTGTGCTCTTTAAACTCTCTCTACAGTCAGGCCTGAGGTTTCCAGAGAAAGGAGACTTAAGACAGATATTTGGGTACCTTTCCTACCCCATACCCCTTCGGTTTCCCACTGGTTTGGGACTGAGGCTCGGAGTTGGGGAAGGGCTGTGTCTCCTTTTCTGGGAAGAAGGATGTCACACTAGGTTCTTCAAGGCTCTCTGAAGTGCTTTTCTTGAATCTGATCTTAAATGGATCTTGGGGGCAAGAGTAAGGAATTTCTGGGGTGTCTGAGTTATCACTAGAAACCCCTTGAATGGAAGTGAAAAGATTGGCTCAGTTAAGCCATATGTTGTTCTTTGCTTGGTTTTGGTTTTTTGAGACAGGGTTTCTCTGTAGCTTTAGAGCCTGTCCTGGCTCTTGTGCTGTAGACCAGGCTGGCCTCATGTCACAGAGATCAGCCTGCTTCTGCTTCCTGAGTACTTGGATTAAAGGTGTGTGCCACCACCGCCCAGCTGGACTGTTTGTTTGAAACTCTGGACAAGAGTTTCTCTGTGTAACAGCCTAGGCTGTCCTGAACCAGGCTGGTCTCAAACTTAAAGATCTACCTGCTTCTGCCTCACATGCTGATGCTGGGGTTAAAGGCGTGCACCACCCCTCCCAGTTAGGAGGCACGTTTCCATCTGCAGCTGGTGTTATGAATTGCTCTGCAAGTGACTTCAGCCACAAACTTTTGATCTGGGAGTGAGACCTCTGTTTTGAGTGCTTCTGGAGTCAGGGGCTAGTGTGTATTGCCAAGGGGTTGGTAGTAGACTTGAGTACATGCGGGTGACTTTGAGGATGGTCATGATGGATGCTGACAGATTGGGAGTGGACAGTGTGATACTTAATGTGTGAGGAGTCTTAACTGTTAGGAGCCGTGCACACTCAGGAGTGAGCAAAGGGCAGTTCTGCTGGGGTCTGGGTTGTTACTGACTCCAGCCAGTGGGATTGGAGAGACACTGGGAGCATTGGCTAAGCTATATTTTGGGTAAACTGGTGTCTGCGTACACTTCAGTCCCCAGCTTGCTGTGTGTTTCACTGTCTCTCACTGGAACCTCCTGATCAGAGGTGCTGAAGTTAGATTAGTCCAGCACAGAGGTCCGGGTCTTAATCTGATAGCTGCTTTCAGCCCTAGGCTTGCTTCCCAAGTCCTCTAAGCACCCATTCAACTGTGTAAGTCTCTAAAGAGCATGGCTATGCAGACATGAACTCACTTGTTCCCCATGTGTCCAGTCTCTGAGTGGCCTACTTTAGATAGCTTTTCCTGACAGCTTTTCCGGGGGAAATAGGCTGATGGACTTTTATTTTTTAATTAAAACAATTTTTAAATGCTCATCAGCACCTTTTTTTTTTGTTTTTGTTTTGTTTTTTTAAACAATTTTTCTTAACTGCTCAAGAGACAATGCAAGCCTCATATGCTGTTTCAAGACCTGCTTCCTAAAATGCTCTTTGGCTCAGGGCCTTGGTTCTTAATGTACATTTGGCTGGTTTGAGGAAGTGGATTTTGCTTTCCATATAACAGCCTTACCATCTCTCTATGGAATATTTGCATCCTCATGAAAGTGTCAGGTCAACTTCTGGACACATAAAGAAGAGACCCTTGTGTGTTGGGTGGGTGTCACTCCCAAAGCATTGGCTTTTCGAGGCCATCTCTGTTCTGCCAAGCTCTTGAATGCTGTCTCTTTATTAAATCTGATCACACCGATTGCTGGGGGCTTGAGGAACACGTGCAATCTCAGCCTGGGTTGCTTACTTTTTCATGAGATAGTATTTTGTCCACTTTGAAAATATCGTTCCAGATAAACTGGACATGGTACGTACATGCCTATAATCCCAGCTTTTTGGGAGGGCTGAGTTAGGAAGATCAGGAGTTCAAGGCTAGTGTGAGCTATGTACTTAGACCTTGACTCCAAAAATAAAATGAGGTAAATAAACAGTGACAGTACGAGGTTGTACCCCACCTTCTTACCTCTTGCCTTTTTCAAAGGGAACGTGGAAACTGGTTTTCCTTCCATACAGCTTTTAAACCTACATGCATCTTTGGGGAAACCAGAGAACTTGCAGGTCTTTTAAAGAAAGAGCTGTATTGATCAGGGGTTCACTGAAGGAACAGAACAGATAGAAGGAACATATGTATTAAGAGGGGATTCATTAGACTGGCCTATAGGATGCAGACTGGATAGACCAACAATGGTTGTCTATTGCTGGGGAGGCTGAGATTTTGGCAGTGTTCAGTCCTCAGGCTGGATGTCTCAGTAGTTCTGATATGGCACCTAAGGCCTGAAAGATTCCTAGAGAGGTGCATGTCGTTAGTCTATATTGGAATCCCAAAAAGTTTTTTATGATATTGGTGGAGTGTCAGAGGAATGGGATCCATGGACTTGGCCCGTGAGAGTGAGGGCAAGCAGACAGAAAGACCCATCCAGATTTAGGGTGGGTCTTCTGCTTCAAATGATCTAAGAACACCCCTGTCCAAGTGCCCCGTAGCCTCAGTTGTAGTTGATCCCAGGTATAGCAGTCATGTTGACAATCAAGTTCAGGAAGAGGGCATGGTCTTTTTCAAAATAATGACTCAGGAAAACAGAGACATCTAGGGTCAGAGCCTCTCTCTCCCATGTGGACTCTGTTATTCAGCTTGGTTTCATGGGTCAGAGGTCCTGATTTCTGGAAGACCGATTCACTTCATGACACTGTTGGTCTTACTCCACCGTAGAGGCCATCCGTGCTGGCTGGGCCCAACTCGGGGCCTTTTCAGGTGTGATTCTGAGCCAGCCCCAAAACCTCCTTGAGTCTCCCTTATTTTATGTGTCAGAGCGTTTGAGTTCACACCTGCACCTTGGATTCAGACAGTTGAGATACTTAGCATGTGGAGGAGATCCTGCACAAATTTTAGCTTCCACCGTGTATCTCATGCCTGCGATGGCTTCCACTACTCTTCCTTTCACCACACCTTGTTAAGTGTGACTAAGAGGTCCCAATTTTCTCTCACTCTTCCCTTATTGGCTGTAAATAAGCCACCTCTTTGACATCCTAAAAGTGTTCTGGAGCCAGAGGGGTCTGTATTAGAACCAGTGCCTCCCCCTTCCATCATCCCCACGTGCCTCCCCCCCCACCCCCCAAGCCTGGCAGGAGGCCCCCTAAGTGAGCAGCCCACTCCATGACCCACCTAGAGAGGCCTTCCTGTGCTGGCTTATATATGCTAATAGGCCTGACTTGTCCTGGCTTGTTTGTAGTGATTTGTAGAGGCATTTATATGCAAATACTATCAACTTGCTGAGTTAATTATCATGTGCCCTCCCCACAGCCCCTCTCTTGCAAGGCCTCCCAGCCTGACTGTAGTGATCTCTTTCAGCCTTGAACCCTTCCGGTCTTTGCCTACTAGTTTGTCCCCTTCTAGTACCAGCTGGCCTGGTCACAGTTTCTTCATTGCAGTGTTGACTGTCATAGGAACGGTATGGTCAAATGTGGTAAACTGAGCGTTCCAGTGATGGCCCAATTCCAAGCTTCTATGAGAGGCAGCCTGTTGCCTGCCCCACTCACATAGTGCTGAGATTTCAGCCATTTTACCAGCCACCTTGAAATACAGGTGCTTGGTTCTGTCTGTGTTTGCTACTCAGTCTTTAGTCTAGAGAAGATTATAGCTTTTATGATTATTTCCGTTTCTCCATATGTAAACAACCACAACCTGTTAATTCAGAGCCTTTGGGGAGGGTCTATTCCAAAAGTATGTCTTCTCTTGTTCTCAACCCTGGGAAATAGGAGAGGACCTCAGCCCAAAGTTTCCTATTGATATTTGTGGGTGGGTGATTCCTGGTAAGGGGCACTTAGGGTGAAGATATTTTTGTCTTGGCTCTATTTGCATATAAATGCCTAAGCATGTGTAGCATCCTTAACTCAAGTGGCTTCTTTCTGGTCACTCAATGTCAGTAGCTCTCCCTCCTGGTGACATGACAGTCAGATTTGTGTTTAGGAATGGTCTGGGGAAGTTTGTTTCTCCAGGATGAAGAGGTGGCTGGTCTCTGGCCTCTCCCATCAAGTACTGCATCACCCCTGCAGTGTCTAAATGGTAGCGTTCTAGCTGAGCAGCGCAGAGCTTGTGATTTGACCCATCTGATAATCAGATGGTTCTGTGGGCTTAATTTCATGGTAGTCTTTTTGGCATCTGAAAATCAGTAGTTTTTCCTTTTAGGGTATAGTGGTGAACTTGAGTTTGAGGAGGTAACTGTGGCAGGCTGCTCACCCATATCGTGTACAAGCCCCACGTTCACCAACAGTCTTTAGAGGAAAGTATCAACAGGTGGGGCTGAGTTAAAAGGACGCATTTTATGCAGCCAGTGATATCAGCAGGACATTCTCCTCCCTACACTTGGGACTGGCTGCATTTCCAATCTGTGCCCACAGCATATTGGACATCGGTTTGTTGTGCCCAAACTCCAAACCCCATGTTGACTGTGACTCTTTCCATTGAGAAGCCAGGTCATTTTCTACAGTTAAGGAGTCAGAGTCCCCTCTCCCCTCCCCTTCCTCTTCTCCTTCCTCCCTCTTTTCTCTCCCTCATCTTCTTTCCCACCTCTTCCCACTTTCTCTGTGTGGCAGGGCCTTTGCTGCACTGATCTGTGGTCCTCCAGAGAGCACCGTGGCCAGGCCTGGAAGGAGGGTAAACACACTGAGGGCTCTTCTGACACCGCATAGACTAATGGTTTGGGCTAATTTTGTGTACAAGGTCTCTTTTGTTAGTCAAGGGGGTGAAAGTCCACAGCTGTGCCTGGAAATTGGGGAAGGACCTACTGGGATGGCCTTGTTTTGGAAAGTCTAAATGCAATGCTAATGGCTGAGATCTAAGCGGGTGATGTATGTGCCTTTGACTGGGCCTCCAGATAAGGTGAAGAGTATTTTAAAAGTTACTTTAGTGCAACCTCCCAGATAACTGTATGCCTGGGGCCAGGCACGATTTATGGCCAGCTGGTAGTCATGGCTGTGTGCTGGCCTCACTTTATCTTTTGAGTTCAGGCTCTATAGCTTAACTGGTAATGCTCTGTTTATCTTTTTGGGGGGAGGGGATACAGATGGGGGTTTTGATCAGGTTTTGTTGGTGGAGTCATTCATACTTATGCTGCTGGGTGTCCCTGATGATGATCTGAACTAAGATGTTGTATTGTAGGTTTTCCAGGAGCTCGGGGTGCAGGCCCCTCATCTTAAGCAATGTTAGGTCCTACCAAAGATGTGAGCCTGGGGGAGGGGATGCAGAGACCTTAATATAGCCACATCCCAGGTTCCTTCCATCCTTGTCTTGCCACCTCTAGACTTTCTGCAACACTGGCAGGCCTGGCCAGCATATCCAGCACGCTTTCCCAGTCCACAGATCAGTTGTGAGTCATAGGCTCCTAACATTTTTTTTTTTTGGGAGGGGAGGCTACAGTTGAGCTGGGGAATCTGATGATACCTAGAAAGAAAACAACAACAACAAAAAAACCCCAAACAAACAAAAAATAAAAAACAAAGAAAACAAAAACCCACCTTCCTAATACTAGGAGAGGCTCAGCATTGAATAGTCTGGATGAAGACTTCTCTACCAGCATTTCCAGGAGGATCCTATGCTGAGAAGTGGCTCTAGATTTTGCTTTTGGAAAAATTAGGGTTTTATTCAGTTTATATGGATTTTGTTGTCTTCTTACTGGTTTGTTTGTTTGTTTTTGAGACAGGGTAATTCCTGCAGGCCTGGAATTCACCATGTAGACCTGGCTGGTCTTGAACTCACATAGATGAGGTTTTGCTTACCCTTGACCCCTGCTGAGTCCTGAGATTAAAAGTGTATGCTACCATGCCTAGCTTACTTTGCCTTTAATAATCAGGTTGTGACATGTGTCACTTAATATTCTCTCTCTCTCTCTCTCTCTCTCTCTCTCTCTCTCTCTCTCTCTCTCTCTCTCTCTCTCTCTCTCTAATGTATGGGATCTCACTGGAGTTGTGAGCTGGAGCAGTTGTGGGCCACCTACATGTTGGTGGTGGGGATCCAACTTAGGACTTCTGCAAAATCAGTGTGCACTCTTAACTACCGAGCCATTTTTCTTATTTGAATTTAGAAGTTATTATGTTAGGTCTTTTAGTTGGGGGCCGTAAGGATAAATAAAAATTTCCTGTAACCTTTGGAATTAATCTTCAGAAAAAATGTCATTATAGAAAGAAAAAACATAAGCAGGAAGTTTGTGGGTGTCTTTTTGAGGACTAAGATGGAGTAGATGCTTTCTTCAGACCCTTCACTTTACCTATTGGGTAAACCGCTGCCATCTGCTTTAAAATTTATTTTATTTTTTTATTTTTTTCTTTTCCTTTTTAAATCCTCAAAGACAAAGGGACCTGGAAGCTCAGACCTGTCCTGCCACATTCCTGAGTAATTTGGTTTTGATTAACCCAAGGAGAGAAGTTGGTTTCTCCTAGCGACCGACTCTGGGACGGAGGGGATCAAAGCGCCAGGAGAGCCAGTGCCCCTAATGCTAGGTTTCCCTCCTCCCTCCTGCCCTCTGCTGGACCCTGCTCCCCACCTCCCCCCACTCCTTTAGAGTCCTGAGCCTTAGCAACTTGGGATTTCTGCCTTTCCTCGACATTGGAAGTGTCTCAGAGCTTTGGGTGGACCAACCGGGGAGAACCCATCTTCCTAGCCCCCCTCCAAAGTTGCAGCGTGCATTCCTGTGCTAATCCTGCTGCCAGATTGCAAATGGCTGTAATTGTGTGTGCCCCAGGATGGGTCCAATGTGCGGCTTTTCTTCTTTGAGGAGGTGACTAAAAAGTTCATTTACATAGAGAAATGAGACTGGCCTTGTGATCCCTTGTGATAGAATAGGCTCTGCCTAATAGGAAAGGGGCCTCCTCTGTGTGGTCTCCTGGGAGGGAGGGTGGTGTGTGTGTGTGTGTGTGTGTGTGTGTGTGTGTGTGTGTGTGTGTGAGAGAGAGAGAGAGAGAGAGAGAGAGAGAGAGAGAGAGAGAGAGAGGGAGGGAGGGAGGGAGGGAGGGAGGGAGGGAGAGAGAGAGAGAGAGAGAGAGAGAGAGAGAGAGAGAGAGAGAGAGAGAGAGAGCACAAGAGCACTTCTCACTTTTCTGTGTCCTACAGGGCATTTGGGGTAGGGGCAGTTCACACAGAAGAACATTCTGCTCTTGATAGTAAGAAATCAGGGTAGAATCCAAGACTTGCTTCATTGTGGGTAATCATTCTATTAAATTCATATTCACCAACTTTCCAGTATGTTTCAGAGCCTTGCCATAGGGCTTAAAACCAATGGGTAACCTCTTGGAGGAAGGATGTGCCACCTTCTGATCTGGTCTGACCCACCCCCCCTTTTTAAAAAATTTATACAACACTTAAATTTGAAGATGGGACTTTGGTACACTAACATGACCTAGGCCAGTTAGGAGTGGATGCTTGGAAGTCTACATTGTAGCTTCAGGGTGATGCAAGGAGACTCTGAGTTATGCTGGAGAGTCCTCTTTGTTACCCTATCTGAAGGGGAAAAGCAGGCAGAGGTTCTAGAACGAGATCATCCAAACACACACTTTTATAAAGTTTTAAATGAAGTTTGATAAAGTTTCCTACTAGCCACATTCAAAAGAACTAGCTTTATGATGACATTTTTATTTAGTATGGTTTATTAAAAATGTGGCCATTTAAACATGGAATCAGTATTTAAGAATGGTGAATGAAGCTTCAAAGCCTTGTATTTTCTACTTAGGGCACATCTCAGTTCTTATCAGCCTAATTCCATGGCCTTGGTGGCTGCCTGCTGTGAACAGGGCAGGTCTGCAGTAAAAGACCAGTCCCTGGGTCTCTGGAGGTTTTAGTAGGTGGAACTGAGTTACCCTTGGGCCCTTTTTGAGGTTAAAGAGGGTGGGTTGAGTCTGCACACAGCTCCTCAGGCACCCCTTTGGGTGTCTGAGGCTCCAATATGACCCTAGTGTTGGTTTCATAAGTCAGCCTCTGATGTGGGAATTGGAGGTGTTCACAAGGCTTCAACATCCTGTCCCAAGGTAGAACACCACAATGGCTTTAAGGAGGACAGCTTCCTGCATGTGTTCTGGAGAAAGGAGGGACAAGGGTGTTTTATTTTTGGATCTAACAGCTTGGAAGGATTGCCATAAGTTCAAGGTCAATTTGTGTGGCTACGTATGTGAGTTCCAGGCCAATCTGTGTTATAGAGTGAGACTTTATCTTAAAAAGCAAGGGGTGCTTGCATGGGTAGGGAGTAGGATAGCAGAAACAGTCTTTGATACGTGTGTGTACTGGGGACTTAACCTAGTCCTCAGGCATGCCCAAGCAATTTAAGTCCTTTGGATAGTAGAATCTTTTAAAGACAGGGTCTCACTATGTATGTAGCCTTAGTCTGGAACTCACTGTAGACAAGACTAACCATGAACTCCTCGAGAACCAATTGACTCTATTTCCTGAGTACTGGGATTAACCAGCTGCAAGCACTACTCTGGTGATGGTTTCTTTCTCCTTTTAATACATTTTATGTGTTTGGGTATTTAGCCTGTATGCATGTAGGTCTGTACTCTTTGTGTGCCTGTTGCTTGCAGAAGCTAGAAAAGGGTGTAACCTTTTCCCTTGGAACTGGTGTAACAGACCATTGTGAGATGCCACGTTGGTGCTAGGAATCGAACCCAGGTCCTCTCTGCAAGAGCAACAAGTGCTCTTAACCACTGACCCTCATGTTACAGCTTTTTTGAAGGCAAAGCATTGAGAATTGTCTGTAGGAAAAACCGCTTTGAGGAACCTGTGTCTGAGGGACAAGCCTCCTCTTGAGTGGAGTTGGCCGCTTCTGTGTTCAGACTGTTGACACCCCCGCCCCATTCCTCAGTCAGTGCCTGTGATAAGAACAAATGTCGGTAGGTCTCAACAGTCCCGGGTCACTTAGCCAGTTTCACCTCGTAGCCGGTGCAAGGACCCCCTCTAGGAGGCTAGTGGAATTTGTGCCCTTGGTAAACCAAGAAATGGGTGTGGATTGGGGTTTTGAAGCTGGGAGGTATCTAATTCCTGTAACAGGCGGGCCTCCTGGGCAGGCAGAAAACAAAACAAACCCAAAAGTGTGAGGAAGAAGGGGCCTGGCGCTGGCTCGGCTAGGGACTGCATCGCAGCTGTCTGACCCCGGGTGAAAAGTTCAAATCTGCATTTAAAAGGAGTGTCGTGACCCCCACCCCCACCCCTTCCCCCAGTCAAGTTGAAACTATTCATGTTTACTAGGATATGATCTGGCTTTGCAGTAGGACATCAAATAGCTTTAGTTTCCTTGGCCAAGACCCGATGATGCTGTGGGGAGGGGCTTTTGGGAAGGGGGGTATCTCTGGGATGTAGTTCTTGAACAGCGGTTGTCTTTGAGGACCAGCTCTTAGAGAATAGAGGGGAAATTTCTTCCTAGGTCATACCCTAAACTCTTTAGCAAGGTTCTTCAGGGTGGTTGAGGCTTTATGGACCCTGGGAGGTGAGGAAGGGTGGCATCTGATTCCCAAAGCCCCTCCCCCCATGGAGGTGATGACATTCATAGTTGGAGGATTTGCTTGCCCTATCCTTTGATGATGCAGAATGCAGAGTCATGTGAAGGGCATCTGGGATTTTTTTTTTTTTTTTTTTTTTTTTTTTAGGAAGTATCCATGACTATCCATGACTCTGTTGGACAGAATTAAGATGGGCCCAGTGAGAAACTGGAATGGGGTAGAAAGAAAGCCATGCTGCACTGGGGGTCTGGAAAATCGACTGGCCTGCACTGTTTTGATTTGTTTACTTGGGCATTAGGTGAATGTAAACAGTTCAGCCTCTCCGATTTTACATCCCCAAAGGGTCTGAGCATGAATACAAATGGGTATTAGGCCCCTGTGGTTTCAATGACTTCCCTCCACACCCTTCCTAGTGCTAACTAGTGGGTCTTTGACCTGCCCTAGGAGGAGGAAGAGAAAGTCATTTGCAAGCTTGGAGACTCTTGCTAGCCTTTCTCTTTACTCTGCTAAAGTCCCACTCTCATCTGGGGAGGCTGGCTGATTTCTTGTTTGGTGGAGGAAGAGGAGTTTGCTAGATTCTAGGACTTTGTTGGGTACGCTTGGAAAGCTTGGAACTGGGTTGAGGTGACCCTTCGGTGCTGGACCAATAGTAGTAGTATGCACCCTGTCTCTTTCCCAGTCTGCCTTTTCGAAAGGGACTTGAACTTTGGAGCCTTCAGAACAGATTGTGGTGTCTTCTAGACTTGTGCTTTCCAGAAGGGGTGTCTATTTGGTTTGTTTAACACATTTGTCTCCTCTTTAGGAGATCTTAGGAATGGATGCACAAAATCTTGAGGACCATGTAGTGTCAGACTACCTACTGACCCAGAAGCTTGTGGAATGTGCCTTCTGTTAGCATGCTTGCATCCTTCTGAAACCTGAACACCTTGCTTCCTGCTGAACTCCACACCCTTTCTGCAGTTCCTGGAATGGGTTTCCTTCCTGAACACCTCTGGGCCGTTCTGACCCATGGAGGAAGGAGCAGGTCATTCCCCTCCCTGTATGGTTGGGTTCTGGTTCATGTGTTCGAGACCTGGCCAGTTCTGTTCCTGGTGGCTCTGAGTCCAGTCACGCCATCACAGGGGCATTTTAATTAGCAGTGCCTTAGTCATTAGTGAGTTATTGTTTTTGTCTGGAAACACTTAAGTACTGTTTACTCGATGTCTCAACGAGATGCAAAACAGCAATTAAGCAGAAATTTGTTGTATGAGGCAGGGACCAAAATGGATTGTCACAAGCCAGTTGTGGTTCTTTCAAACCAAGGAAAATCGCTTTCCCCTTTGGCCTCTTGATCATTGGAATGCTCTGTTTCTTCCTGACCTGCCCCCTAGAGTGACTGGGCAGAAATACTTGGAACCTCCAGGTTTCTGTGGTGTGGACATTTAGGTTTGAAGTGTTAATGTTTACATTTCTTCCCCTGACATTTTTTTTTTCTTAGTGACCTGGGATATTTCGAAACCTTTTCAAATGAAGATTAACTGTTTGTGATAACTTTTCCATGCCCTGTGTGATGATTTATAAAACCCGAGTCTTACTCCCATCATGCTTCTTGAGACCACATGTCCTTGTTAGTCTCGGAGCCTTTGTGGCCCTTTGGCAACCTGGGATAGTAGGATGAATATCTCTTTTACATTTCAGGGTTTTTTTTGTTTTGTTTTGTTTTGTTTTGTTTTTTTTTTTTTTGAAAAACAGACTAGCAACGAAGAAGTTAAGAGGATTTCAGGCTGAGATAGAGCTGGAGAGGCAGTTGAAAGCAAGACAAACAAAACAAACCCCAAGTTGAGCAGGAGAGGCATTCGTGTGACTGCCTGCAACTTAGGCAAATGCTGCTAAACCAACAAGAAAAGAAACACAAGACACATTATGGGAAATGGAACCCTGTGAACAAGCTGGGCTATCCTACAAGGAAGAGTGGCTAGTTAACTCTGAATATGTTGCCTCGGCATTTTTGGACAGGAGTAAAACTCATCTTCGTATACTGTCCTGCATTGGGGACCCTGGTTCCCCCTGCTCTGCAGTTCTTCCTGCTTCCCATTCTCTTTGCCACCCCCTTTCTCTTTTCCTTTCAAACAATATCTTCTGACTTCCAGATTTCTGATAAATTGATAAGAGGCATCGTGTGAGTCAATAGAGCTGTAGACACTTTGCCAATATAACCCCGGCTCTATTGATCTGCCAGTAAATTAAAGTCTTACTTAGAGGCTGCCAATATTTCTAATCTCCTGCCTCACCAATTACATCCTCCCAGCTACCTGGAAGGAGGACTTGGGCCTTTGAACATATATGGTGGTGTTTTAAGGGGACTATTCCCTTTCTGTGGGGTCCTGGGAGGTGCTTGCATTGCCTGTCTGTAGGAGTGAGGGTGCAGAGGAAAGGGAATGTGTTTATACCCCAATGGGACCTGTTTTCATGCTGTAAGTAAGGTTCATTGGTCAAAACAGTTGGAAAACGGATTCCATCATGGTGAGCATGTACCATTTTATGGACCAGGTCTGTGGCTGCTCTTACTCCTGGAGGTGGAGAAAGTTGAGGGGCCCTGGCTGGTATTAAGGTGTGTTTTGTGGCTGCCTTCTACTTTAAAATTGCATAAAAATTGTTTTCAGCTTTATTCTTAACACTGGGAGAGCAAAGAAGTAGGGGTTTTTAGTGTTTGCCATCAAAAAACCCTAACAAGCCCAAGAGTATGTGGAAGAGGACAGGAAAGTCACTAAGAATGACAGTGGACTAGATGTGAGCTTATGTGGACACTTAGTCTCCCACACCCACGGGTTGCATGGTTGCCTTGCAGTCGAATCATTGGAGCAGAAGAATGAAGGAAAGAGAATTTTTTGTGTGTGCCCATTGTAGTTTTTGCTGTGGTCCTCTCTGGCCTCTCTCTCACTTGCCTGAAGTGTAGTAGCAGGAGCTGCCTACGATTGTCCACTAAGGGACAGTGGGGGTCATACTTTTCCCTGCTGGGATTCCCACTTCCAGCAATAGCGTGTGTGAGCAAACTGTTCGTCTGATAAGCTCTTTTCAAGTCCTGTTTATGTGGTTGGCTTTGGGAAGAAATCTCCAGATAAATACTATGTTCTTTCTAATACACTAGAGGGGAAAAAAAAAAAAAAAAAATCAATGGGCGGGCGCGATAATTCCTTCTTTTGTCCAGCACATATGTTTGTGGTTCTACTTCTGGTGTCACACATAAAATGTTTTCTTTCTTTCTTTCTTTTTTTTTTTATGGAAAATTCAGTCTTTGGAGGCCTGTCTCTTCTCAGATATTCTGAGAAGGGAGTGTCAGGAGATGTCTGTGAACCTTTAACATAAAGACCAGCTTGGACCCTAACTTGGTGTCCAAGGGGATGATTCCAGTCTTTCCTTTCTTGGCTTCCTTTCCTCCCCTGCCTAGCCCTCAAGAGCAAGAAGTTGAAGGTGACCATGGGTCAAATGGGAAAGCCTACTCCTGGTTCTTCAGCTGGCTGGGTTAGAACACTCTATGGGTAGTATAGGAGCAGGTAGAAGGTGATGAGAGGCATCCGGTTCCTACCTGATGCCTCGAAACTCAGTGGAGAAGGAGAGGGGCACCATGGTGGAGATGCCTGGACATCCAAGATGGTAGCATGCTGAGGGCAGGAAGGAAGCATGCATGCTCCCCGAGTTGGAGAGGTTGCCAGTGGAGGCAGGGCCTGAAGAGCCAGTCTCTTTACACATTCCTTTGGCTCCCTCGGGCTGAGTGAGTGAAGAAGATGTTAGACAAGGAGAAACCCCAGGAGGTTAGAATTGACTTTCCCCTTTGTTTGGACTGCATTGTATTGGAGGAGGGGTTTAAATCTTGTTCACACCTGTTGGGGCTGAAGGCTGGCTTTGAGAGCAGTTTGTAACAAGACTTCTGTTGTTGTTGCCCAAAAAGTTTCCAGCTCACAACAGAGGAACTTTATTGTAGCAACTTGTTAATGTTCAATTAGGCAAATTCTGAGTGCCCCAGGGGCAGTGGAAGGGTGTGCTAGCTTTCTCTGGGAGGCCTACTGCCCTTATTCCCAGGGATGGGATGGGACAGGCAAAACCTTCTTCCCCTGGCTCCTGGGATGGGGGATGGGGGGCAGTAGCCGGGATCTTGGCTGAGCCTGAGAGGCCAGTTGAGGTTGGTAAAGATGAAGGTAGCCATCTTCCGAGGCTGGAAGTGGGTCTTGTGTTCTAACATTCTCTGTTTGTTGGCACTTGTTGGTGCTCCTCACCCTTGGGTGTGGTATAGGTTGTGCCTGATGCACTGTTTGCTTGTGGGTTGGAAGGCTGTGGGACACCTAACCTGGTGTGTGGCAGCCATGTCGCCCCAGGCTGTGGAACCTTGTTGTCTTAAGGAATCTGAGCGGACTGGCCACATGGGAGTATGTTCTTTTGCTTTCTTTCCAGTTGGTTCTTGAGTGACTGATTGTTGGGTACGTTGATGGGCAGTGTTCTCTATCTCCCCCTGGCCTGAGGTCTTGAGCCCACTGACAGTCTTGGCCAGGAAGCTCTGGGCTCTGAAAAGCAGTTCTGACTGGGAGGTGCTTATGAATGCCAACATGAATGTGGCTGCCTGTCAGTTGCCTTTCGTGCTGTGAGGGCATAAAGGAAATAAGACCGTGGGGGAGGCTGGAGACTTGCAGCTGTGTTAGAGTCTCAGGGTCCTTGCCCCTTCTTGTCCCTTCTTGTCAGGCCCACTGTCAACCTACCTTTGCAGAAGGAAGTGGTAGTAGGTGTTTCCTTCACATGTCTTGGTGCTGGCAAGCCCTGGCAATAAAATATTGCCCCCATGGCAGCCATGCTCCACGGTGTTGAGAGATGAGGAGGGCGGGGCACCAGCAGTGTATTAAACACTAGTTGAGCTCAGGACGGGCACTATATCACAGGAGAGAGATAAGCAAAGTTCCCTGATAGTGGATCAATAAAGGTTAGTGACATCATATCTCAAAGTGAGGGGGCCTGCTTTCCGCAGGGCCATTTATCAGATCCCAGCCTGGAAGGGCATTAACCCCTTTCTAGCCAGATTTTTGCTTGCTGAACACAGACCTAAGTTCCTTGTTTGGGGGTGGAAGGTGTCGCTTCCCACTCACACTGTGTTGAAGGGGCCTTCCCTGGCTGGTTATGCAAATGCCTTCTGCAAACCAGCTGCCACTGGCTGGGGCATGCAAGGGGTGTTTATGGAAAATTTCTTTACTTTGAAATCCGTGTAGAAATTCCCATAAAAAGTATTTCCACTGGAGTCTTAGCACTGTGCTTGCCTGTCACGGGGTGTGCAGCTGTGTTGCTGTCGGGTACATGAGAGTGGCCTGATTTTTATGTTTGAAAATCAAATAGCTTTAAATGATTCCCAGAATTTTAGCTAAAAAACTTTGATGCAGGTTGATATTGAGCAACCCTACCCCCATTTTCCTGCAATCAAGTAGTTTTGATTGGAACAGAAAGTTAAAATTGTGTAAACCTATGAATGAGCATTGTTTTTCCTTACAGACTGGTGGCTTCAGGATTTCGAAGTCTCTCAGTGGCCTAGAGTTGGTAAATTGTAGCTCTTAGGACAGATCCACCCCAGTTCCTGTTTTCTTATTGCCTTTGGACTAAGAATGATTTTTTTTTTTAAAACATTTTAAAGTGTGTGTGTGTGTGTGCGCGTTCATAAAAAGGAATACTGTCTCATGACCCATGAAAACCAGTTGGGAACCTATTTGTGGCTGTCAGTGTTTCTTTGCTGTGCTTAGCCGTTTCTATGTCTAAGGCTGCTTTCACGCTGCAGCATGGCAAAGCTAAGACTCAATGAGAGCATACGGCCCACAAGGCCTAAAATAGGTAACTGGCTCTTTACGGAAACACCCTGCTGATCTGTAGTCTGGCTCTAATATCGTCTCTGCTGCTGATTTGCCTTGTGACCTTGAGCAAATCACTTCTTGTTCATCCATCCATTCATTAAAGTGTTTGTTTATTTATTTATGTATTTATGTGTGTTTATTTGAGGCAGAGTCTCTCTCATTATAGTCTCAGACTCATTGAATGCCCAGAGATCCACCTGCCTCTTACTCGTTCGTGTGTGTGTGTGTGTGTGTGTGTGTGTGTGTGTGTGTGTGTGTGTTTAAGTAGAGTCTCCTTATGTAGCCTTGGCTGGCATGGAACTAGCGATGTAGACCAGGCTACTTTTCAAACTCAAAGGACTCTGACTCCCGTATGTATGTATGCATGCATGTCCATCCATCTGTGTGTGTGTGTATGTGTGTATGTATGTATGTATGTATGTATGTATGTATGTATGTATGTATTTATTTATTTATTTATTTGGGACAGTCTCTATGTATCCTAGGCTGGTTTCAAATGGTTGATCTTCCTGCCTCAGCCTCCCAAGTGTTGAGATTTCTGACATCTGCCATCACACCCAGCTTTAATTTTTTTTCATTCACCTTCAGTTGCATTGATCTCCTTAATAAAATTTTGCCTGCCTATTTGAGGGTGTTTAAAAATGGCTTTTAGAACAACTTACATTTAATCTTATGTTAAATCAGCACACTCTGCTCTGCAGACCAAGTTCAAGGACACAGAGCGATGTTCCTTATGGAAATGACATGTCCCTGGTGCGAGAGCATGAAACTCCTACAAGTCTCACAGCTGACTTGAATTGGGTGAAGCTTGAGTCTTCTCTGTCTCCGTGAAAACTTGAAGGCATGTGTCTCCCCAGAGCGGGCATCTCTTGCTTTTCAGGGGATATCAATTTTCCTCTGCGACTGCTTGAGATTTTTATCCTTAAGGAGTTGAGTCACTTTTCTTTCCTTCCCACTGGTGATTTATAGATTGGGAGAGCAGGCCTTTTCCTGTAGGTCTCCGACTGTTTATCTTTTTGGTTGGACCCTGACAATCTGTTGGCTGGGATGTTCCCTTTGGCTGGGGCATTTGGGGGCCAGCTGCCAGTTTCACAGGCTGGGGGCAGCTGGGGGGAAGGGCGAGGCCGGAGATTTCCAGCCCAAAGCTAATGGGAGGATGTCCAAGTGGGAAGTGTATTTTCATTGAGGAAGTGTAGGTATTAGAGGAGGCTGGATTACTGTGTGATTGTGCTGTCAATACTGCTGTATTGAGTCCGTGAGAGCCTGCACAATACAGGGAAACACTTAACTCACTACTGCTGCTTATTGAGAAGCCAATAGCAATTTACTTGCTGACACTTGACATCAAATCCATTCCCAGAGGTGGAGCTCCTACAAACCACCATGGTGTTCCCTCCCTTGCCTGAGCCCCTCTCCTACCTTGGGGTCCACCCGTGTGGACATGTGTATGCGCATTCCTGTGTGTGTGTGTGTGTGTGTGTGTGTGTGTGTGTGTGTGTGTGTGTGTGTCCTGTGTTCTCCTGCCCTGGGCTGGTGGCTGCTGCTGTTGGTGGTGTGGCCATGGGGAAGATGTTCCTGTTTCCTGTTCACAGCTGACATTCTCTTTCAGTCGTTCTAGGGCTTGTGTTCTTTCAACAAGTGCTGAATGACCCTCTGTTGGATCCTCCCTTGGGAGTGTGTTTTCTGCATGTGGGAACTTTCTCCTCCCCATAAAACACTTGGTTCCTTAAAAATGGATACATGAGGAAATCATATGTGGGAGAAGCTGAGGCGGGCCTCTTTTCCAGGAGATGGGTGAGCCACAAGGGTGGTGTGTGTGTGTGTGTGTGTGTGTGTGTGTGTGTGTGTGTGTGTGTGTGGGGGGGCAGTGAACCTCCCATAGGACATGTGTTCAAGACATAGGACATCTGTGACCCTAGCAAGCCAGGGTCACTGCAGAGCTGCACTCTCTGTTTCTCTGTAACTGCTCATTGAACAACTCTGCAAAGTGACTGTTTGAAAAATAACAATTTTTACATGACCAAGTGGTTTAGATGCTTTTTAGACCCTGGATCCTTTGAATTATAAGCTCAGAAGTCAGCGGACCCCATTTCTGGAAGGGAAACTCACTAAAGCACCATGGTTTAGGGGTGACCAGTTGGAAGCTGTCACAGGTTCCTCTGGTATTGGTTTTGGCTTTGTGGTCATTATGCTCTGGGACTGTTCTCCCAGATTTCCCAGTGTATCTTTGCCTGGGTGGGTTTGCATGCAGTAGTTGCAGAAGGGTGAAGGGAGAGTAAGGCTTCAGTTGTTAGAACTGGATGGCCTCTCCTCTGACCTAGTGGCCATGGGTGGTGCCTATAAGGAGCAAACAAGACTTGGCCTGTGAAGTGTAAGGGGGCTCTAGAGAAAGCACCATTAATTAATTCAGTGACTCTGGGCTTCAATTCAGAACCTTCTCGGCTGAGAGATTGGCTGTGCCCTCTTTCCTTCATGGACCTTCCCCAGCTGTATTCAACTTCATCACTTCCTCTGCTAAAACCCTTTCCTTCCTTTCTTTCTAGTAAGAAAGGCAAAGCCACATGGAAGTGACATTAAGGAGCAATATAGGTCTTATATTTTCTCCTGTGACCCAGGGTGTCATGCTAGGGCCAGATGTGCCAGGGCTGTGCGTCACAAATGAGAACACTTGGGGATGTTGTTTGACTTGGATTACAGATGGGCCAGCAGAAACATGGAAGTGTGACTCAGTGCACTCTTGCTTTTTGCCGTGGTGTGTTGTAGATGGGGGGGTCAAAGAAGCCTTTGCCCAGCATCCTCTTTCTTGGTTGTATGGCTCAAGGATTGACATGTGTGGTGGCAAGATGACATGAAGTCTACCTGGCAGGTCATGATCTGAGTTCTGACCCCAGCATGCTTCTCAGTGCTCACATTAATTAACCCTTTCTTAAGACCCAGTTTTTCTGTCAGGCAGAGGGGCCAACTTGAAGGATGCCGTAAAGAGTCCTCCTGGGTCCCATGTCTGCCTTTCTCCTTTCTCCTTTCTTTTCTTCTTAAAGATTTGTTTGTTTGTTGTTTGTTTGTTATGTGTATGTGTGTCTTGCCAGCATGAGTACTTGGTGCCTGGAGAATGAGAATAGGACATCAGAGCCACTGGAACTACAGATGAGGGTGGTTGTAGGCCTTCACGTGGGTGCTGGGAACTGAACCTAAGTCCTCTGCAAGATCAGCCAGAGCTCTTAAACTCTGAGCATCTCTGCAGTCCCTGACTCTGGTTTCTGGGATCTGTTGAGCCGCTGCTGCCCTCCCCGCCACTGGGGGAAGAAAGTTCAGGACACTGTTAGAACTGCCTGTTGTGGGCAGCAGGGATTTATGTGCACAGTTCCTGGGGGAGGTTGGTAATGACCACAGTCATTCTAGGCTGGTGGTATGGATGGAGTGTGTGGGTGGAGTAGGTGGCTGGGAAGTTCCTTGTGTTCAGGCTATGGTTTTTTTCTTTCTTTCTTTTTTTTTTTTTTTTTTTTGGTTTTTGTTTTTAATGTTGTATTTATATGTATACAGTGTTCTGCCTATATACATGCCTGCACACCAGAAGAGGGCACCAGATCTCATTACAGATGGTTGTGAGCCATCATGTGGTTGCTGGGAACTGAACTCAGGACTTTTGGAAGAGCAGCTGGTGGTCTTAACCTTCAAGCCATCTCTCCAGCCACCCCCCCCCCCACCCAAGGCTGGTTTTTGACAAATGTGGAAGCCTTTGCATTTTCTAGGACTACCTTATAGGTCTTGGACCTCATTGACACAGCCTCATGCCTGTTCCAGAATCGAATAGAATCTGCCTCACATTTGTTTTGTCTAAAAGGCACTCTCCAGGGCTTGGAGTTGTTGTTTTGGCACAGTGGCTTACAGCCTTCTGTGTTAGCAAAATTTGAGGAGACATGCTTATATTACCTTCTCTTCTGCAGAGTGTCTGGCCTAGCCTTTTATCCCTTCCGGCCTCTCCCCCCCCCTCTCCGCCCCAATTCTTGCTTGTGCAGTTGTCCTGCAGGCTCAGGTGCCTTGTGCCTAAATCAGACTACCCTGAACCTATAGTGTGCAACATCTTTTTCTATTTCTAGACAGGCAGACATTCTGAATTGTTGCTTGTAGGCAGAGTCTGGCCTGTACATATATTTTTAAAATTAGCTTACTTAATGTCAAAGTCTAGATTGAACCCCTCTCCTTTTTGAAAAAAACAAAACAAAACAAATTTGTTTATTTTTTTAATGTTCAGGGCAAAAGTTGACTAGATCAGAACAGTAACTGCCTCTCTTGGCAGGGACACTTGTGGCAATAAAAGTAACAACAATAACAACAACAATTTGGGAAAGGAAGCTCCTTGCTGTATAGTTCAGCTGGCATTGAACCTGTCATTTACCTGCCTCAGTTTCCTGAGTACTAGGAATACAGGTGGTACACCCATACCTTGCTGACTCATTTAAAGTCTCCAGGGCTCACTTGCTTCTTTGTATCTTACCTGCCTGACCCTTGACCTTCGTTGTAAGTTTCAGGGACCTAGATGGGTTCAATTGTTGTAAGTTCCAGGGACTTCTGTGAAGCCAAAAACAGAAATCCTGTTTATCCCAGTCATACATCTTATTCTCCTTAATGTACATCTAGTTAAGTAATAATATACTATTCTGATGGGTTTTAAAGTTTATGAAGGGGTAGGATTATGAGGACATGGTTTGCAGATTGTGTGGGTGGTGAAGTCTTGAGGAGAGGCCTTCTGGGAAGGTGGCATTTGAGAGACTGGTAGGTGGAAGAGATGCAGAGCTTTCTAGACAGATGGGAGACTCCTTACAGAGGTCTGAGGCAGAGCTGCCTGGTGAGGGGAGCATGCCTGGTGTGCAGAGGAACATTGAAGAGCTGAGTGATCTTTGAGGGTGGAAGGCGCCTGTGACTTTACATGTACCTTGAGTGGGGTGGACAATGTTGGGATTCATGTTCCTCTAGCAGATGTCCTGGGATGATGAGTGAAATTAAGGAGACTCCAGGGAGAAGGTTGCAGTCAGCCAGGGGACAGATGGCTCTGCCAGGCTGGTCATGGCACGTGGGTGAGATGTGGTGAAGTATTTGGAAGGGCTGCTTACAACCAAGTATCGTTTAAAGTAACAGAAGTCTGTCCTAACCACGGTTCTGGATGTGAGGAGTCTGAGTTCAAGGTGCCAGCACGGCATGTACTCTGTGCATCTCCAGTGAGGGTCCTTGTCTCTTCCTGGCTTCTGGTGGCTCTTAGAAGTGCTTGGCATTTATTGCCCCAGAGCTGTGTCTCTCTAGTCTCTTCTGAATGCTTCTTCATGTGTACCTCTGTGATTTCTCCTTTTCTTCCTCCTCTGCTTTTTCTTCTTTCACTTTTGCTTCCTTCCATCTCTTCCTCTTCATCCTCCTCTGAGAAAGGATCTAACTTAAGGTTTTTAATTTCATGTGTATGAATGTTTACCTGGATACATGTGTGTGCACTGCTTGGTGGGAACTTGGTGCCCACAGAGACCAGAAGAGGGCTTCAGATCCTCTTGGACTGGAGTTTCAGATGGCCATGAGCCTCCATGTGGGGTGCTGGGAGGAACTGAACCTGGCGCCTCTGCAAGAACTATGAGTGCTTTTCATGGCAGAGCCATCTCTCTAGCCCCTGCAGGCTGGTTTTGAACTTGAGATTCTCCTACCTCAGCCTTCTGAGTAGCTGGGATTACAGGCATGTGCCACCACTCATGGCTGGTCTCTTCTTCTTAAGGGTACCAATCATTGATTTAAGGCCCACCCTAATAATGGGAGATGTCATTCTGTAAATATGTTCCTCTTATTGGTTAATGAATAAAGCACTGTTGGCCTATAGAAAAGCAAGATAGGTGGGAATAGGATTGGTAGAGGATTCTGGGAAATGTAGTAGAGTCTGCATGTGATCTCAGGAAGAGAGGACACGAGTCTGGCATTCTTAGTAAGATAAGACCATGTAGAAATACATATATTAGTGATTATGGATTAATATTTAAGATGGCTAGCCAATAAGAAACGCTAGTAACTGGCCAACAGTTTCTTAATTAATACAGCATTTCTGTGTGTTATTTGGGGCTGATGTGGCTCTGGGAAAGTGCCCATAACACCCTAATCCTGTATGGGCATGGTTAATTTATACCCTCAAAACTAGCTCCAGCTGGACGGTGGTGGCACACTCCTTTAATCCCAGCACTTGGGCAGATCTAAGTGAATTTGAAGCCAGCCTGGTCTACAAAGAGATTTCCAGGTTAGCCAAGGCTGTTATATAGAAAAGCCCTGTCTCAAAAAACAAAGCAAGACACCTCCTGCCCCAAATAAAAACATAAACAAAAAACTAGCTCTAAATACAACTGCATTCTGAGATTGAGGTAAGCAAATTTGGAGAGTCTGTTTAAACTGCCACCAGTTCTCATCTTCTGGATATCTTTTGGAAGAGATGTAGGATGAGAATAAGAAAAATCAAGGCTGACTTTTGGTTTGAGTTCCTGGAAGAACTAGATTGGCTGGGCTGCCCCTGGTTCTTTACCCTCAGGCCCCATACTCTTGAGTGTACCTAGTCTCACTGAACCAGACCCCATCTCTGTTTTCCTTTACTGAGCAGCTACATGATCCTCAGCATGGCTGCCTAGGCCTTTGAGTTAGATACTCAAATATTTAACTGTTATGAGTAGCAGGGAGAGGTGCCAATGTGTCTGAGGAAAATGGCAAAGTGATCTAAGAGGCCTCATTTTTACAAAGCCCTTGAGCCTCTTCCCTGTCTGCTAATCCTTGCAGTTGTTGTGTGGGGTGTGCAGGGCTGAGAACCTGGCACTGCAAGAAGCTCAAGGAACTGAGTGTCTTAGGGGATCACCGAGCCTGGCTTTAAATCCAAATGGACAGAGCAGGCACCCATGTGTAAAGGGAGTTAGGGGTGGGATGGAAGCCCCTTTACATCCCGTTTTAGTTAAGAGTTGAATGGACTGAGGCCATTCTTGACTCTACTCTTAGAAGTCTCTGCTCAATGTGGGGGATAGCCTTCCTTCCCAGTTCAAGGTGCAGTTCTTCTATTTTGAAATTTCTTGTAAGTACTCAGGGTCATCTTTTTATTCTTGGGTAGAATGAAAGCCACATTGGCCTATTTATGGTGTCTTTGGGCATCCTCTGTTTGATGTGGCTTGAAATTTGGATATGCTTGCTCAGGAAGTGTTCTTTCAGTGGAACATTTCTGTATGTGGTTCATGACACGGATGAAACAAAATATTTAAATCCAGCGTTCTGGGGACTGTAGTTCACTTGGTACCTGTAGTTCTCCTGACAGTGGCCTTCCCACATGCTTTTCCTTTTTCCCTTAAGAATGTGAAGGATTCATGTAAGAATTCAGAGGGTTGAGTGGATTTTGTCTTTCAGCATGATTCCATGGTAAGTAAGGAATGATGATAACTACCAGGGAATGTCTCTTTAGTCCCTTTGAGAGGTTAGAAGGCTCAGTGCTAGGCCCAGATGAAGTTGGAACATACATTAAGTTTAAAAAAAAATGTTTTAATGCTAGGATTATTGGACAGCTCTTATTTTTCTAACCAAAGAACTGAAGTATTGCCATTGTGGGTTGATGAGGAAGCTGTCTTGGGATGGGAATGGGGTTCAGTCAGCCTGGGTACTCTGTAGATGAACTAGGGAAGGACAGCAGAGAAATCTCTCTAGGAACTGTTCAAGATTTGGATGAAGAAGTTGCTTCCTATGTGCAGTGATGACTCGCTGTCTTCAGGAGTCATCTTGTTCCTGCCCTGTAGAACAGGAAGGCCTGTGCAAAGCAGGAAGGCTCATTTGAGGGTGTACATGCAGTCGGTGTGGAGCCAGGGCCTCTAGCAGTCTGGACAGTTTGGCCAGGCACAATAAAGTTCCCTGGAGGTGGCAGGGTATAGAGAGTTCAAGTACCATTTCCAGTGCCTGCCGTCTTACAGTGATAGGGAAGAGTGTGTTTGTTTGAAGCAGGCGTGTGTGTGTGTGTGTGTGTGTGTGTGTGTGTGTGTGTGTGTGTGTGTGTGTATGTGTATGTGTGTGTGTGTGTGTGATGGCCTGTAAACTTGTCTGTGTTCACAGAGGCACAGATACATATGCAAATGTGTATAGACATCCAGACATGGTGGTGCAGTTGGGGATGTTTACAGGCCCCTCTGGGCCTCAATGGTCCTCAAGGACCATTTTTCTGAGTATATGACATGGGCAAGACACATGTCTCTGGCTGTTAGCAACTTCAGCAGCATAAGGCCTCTGTTTTGTTTTGGTTTGGATTTTGAGACTGGGTCTCATTAAGTTGCCCTTACTGTCTTAGAATTGCTGTGTAGACCAGGGTGACCTCATACAGAGATCCATCTGCCTCTGCCTCCTGAATGCTGGGATTAATGGTATGAGCCTGTTGTTGCTTTACCTCAATAGTGCCTTTTCTTTACCTCTTTCAAAAGCAATTTTTTTAGACGAATGATTTGCATAAATGTATCCAAGTGTACACTTGTATGTACCTGAGGTCCGAAGACAATGTCAGTTCTGTGGGGACTGGAGTTATATAGGTGGCTATGAAGCACCATGTGGGTGCTAGCCACTGACTCTGCAAGAACTGCTAAGCCATCTTTCTAGTCCCAACCCTCATTTCTTCCTCTCCTCTTCCCACCCATATCTTCTTGAGACAGTGCTTTATTTACCCCAGGCTGGCCTTGCACTCACTGTCTAGCTGAGAATGGTCTTGAACTCCCTGTCCTCCTGCCCTGCCTTTGGCATTGCAGGTGTGTATCAGCATGCCAGGTTAGTCAGATCTGGGGAAGGAAGCCAGGAAGGAGGACTTTATGCTTTAGTACTCTACCAGCTGAACTGTATACATCCCCACCCCGTCTAGGGAGAGTTTTGTAGAGACCCAGTAACTTTAACCCAAATTCTGAATTGAGGCAGGAAGAGCTGAGGCGTATTTATTCCTGTTTCCACTGACAGCCCCAAGGACCTCTGGAAAGATCTATGGAAGGAAACTCAGTAAGACTGATAGCAGCAGCACGTGAGACCTCTGAGGCACATGTTCTCATAGCTAGGTCAAAATCTCAGCAGACCTGACCACATTTGTACCATTACTAGTACTAGTAAGCTAGAGAGTGAGTTCTTTTTGGCCCTGACAGGGAGGAAGCTAGCCTTTGGAAGAGAACTATAGGATACATCCAAAGCAGGTGAATATCAAGGAAGTTGTTCAACAGGCCATTCCAATAATTAGAAGTGATGGAGGTCAGCTTTGGTCTTTAGAGGAGAGAGTTGCGTTTCCTGGGTAAGAGACTCTCAATCCAGCATGGGTGGATAGAGTGCTGAACCCTTCCCGAAGGTCAGTTGAAGGAAGTTGTACCATCCAGTGTCTCTCCTCCTTAGGCCAAAGGAGCTCAGTTGCTGGAGTGCCTGCCTAGCATGCCTGAAGTCCTGGGCTTCAGTTCCATCATTTAAACAAGCTGGGTGTGTTGGAGCCCTCCTGTAACCCCAACATTTAGGAGGTCCAGGCAAAAGGATCAAAAGTTCAAGGTCATCCTCAGGTAACAGAGTTTGAGACCAGCCTGCACTAAGAGAGGCTCTGTCTCAAGAAACAGAAAAACAAACAAACAAAAAAAAAGCCAAAATAATCAAATGTGAAATTTTCAGTTAAAATAGCCAACTCTTTCTCAGAAAAGAGAAGATGGAAATGGAGAATAAGGGCTGGCAGTAGGCATGGCTTGTGCACTCAGTGAAGGTAAACCAGACTCTAGTTGCCTTTGGTTTTCTGCTCAGCTTCCCCTTGTCCCAAAAGGCAGAGTGTGGTATCCTTTTGTCAGTTTTTATTGGAATGCGAAGATATAGAAGAGTGTTATCGGGACAGTGACTATCTTGCTGGAGTAGGAGCAGTCAGTGTAGGTTGGACTTGGGCTCATGAGAAGGCATCATTTAGCCCCACAGCCAGACAAGGTATTGATGGGAAAAACCCAGAGAAGTGTAGTAAATAACCGTGCTGGCAAGGCCTCAATGGCTTGGCTGGAGCTGCTACTGGGAAGGGGGGCAGGAATGAACTTG
The DNA here is from genome assembly GCA_030556225.1 of Cricetiscus sungorus. Lineage (NCBI taxonomy): Eukaryota > Metazoa > Chordata > Mammalia > Rodentia > Cricetidae > Cricetiscus > Cricetiscus sungorus. The sequence continues at coordinate 20,022,955 of JANBXA010000728.1, read as the reverse complement.
GAGCATTTTCAGATAGTCCTTTAAGAATTTTTTTCTCCGTTGGCCAGGAGAGGATACTCTGTGGGGCATCTTCCAACACCTGTTTCTCTGAGCATAAACAAAAACAAGATGCCTTCCCACTCCCTGCGCCTGTTGCCCAAGTGAACAAGAAAACCCAAATCTGGCTTGGGGTGCATGCTAATCATGTTCCTGGTGGCTAGTGTCTCTGTGTCTTATCAGAGTTGCATTTAAGCATGAAGAGTGAGAGTGGCCTGCCAATACTGTGGATGTACACCCGGACTTGGGTGGGAGTGCCAGGTACATTATTAACATGGGAATGAACACGTCTGACTGAATGCCATGGTCTCTCACCAGGGTGTGCATGAGAAGGGCAGTTTAGCTCCTACAGAGGTTAAAGATTGGCTGTCAATGGTTCTTACGGGGGAGTTGGCTCTGGAGTAAGGGCTTTAAAAGAAGGCTGTGAGTTAGTCATATATATGGTGTCTAAGGAAGGTAGGGAGGCTGGGGTTGGTTTATGCGGGCTGTCGGAAGAAATAGGGGGTCTTTGCATATGGACCACCTTGCAGCCCCATTTGTGGAAGCATGTCATCTCTGTTCGGGATATGTTGTCATTGTGTCACAGGCAGGAGGCCGAGCAAGAGTCTTTTGTGGAAAGTGGTTAATTTTTGAAAAATACATCACCTTGCCTGAGGTAGTGCTTCATACAAGTCGCTAAAGCTTGAATGTTTAAATCCTACTGAGTAATTGCACTTACCTCAACCCTGACAACCATACTGTAATAGATCATGTTATCTGTTAATGTAGAGGTTTTTTCGGCTGTTAACATGGAGCCTGGGAAAGTGTCACCGGAGGGAGCATGAGTTTGGGGTGTTCCAAGTGGATGGATGGCCCTGCCTGTGATGGGAAGAGTTGAGTAGGTTAGGAGTAAGGCCTGGTAAAGCTGCTCTGTGCAGTGTGAGAACAGTCTATGCACGGGGGCCACTAGGTGGTTGATACACGGTAATACATTTTCCATCTGTCTGGCCTTTGGTGGGCTGTTCTTTTCAGTGTTGTACCTCCATTTGACCCTTAGTGGCTTGAACCTGTGTGCTGTGTAAAATCCAGTCCTGGAAAGCTGGTTCCTCTGGAGGTGTTGGGCAATTGGGGCCGGCGGGCAGCCAGCTTCTGATGTGGTTGGCTGCCTGGCTCACACCTCTCAGGTGCTGGAGAGATGGCGAGATCCAATGGCCCCAGGCTACCACTGAGGCGGGCAGGATGCCACCACCTTCCTGAGCCGCCTCCTCTCTTTGTCTTCAGGAGCCTAGTGGGCACGGGCCTGGCTTTCCAGTTCTTCAGACAGGCTGCCTGGCATTATGGCCAGGCTATAGGCCAGCCCACCTGTGGGATGCACTTACTGGGCAAGGATGGTTGGCCTAGCAACTGCCTGCTTGGGAAGAGAAATTATCCTGATAGATTTTTTTTCTCCCCCCAGCTCAAGGTCTTCTATTGGATTAAGTGAAGACATTTGGTAACTGTTTCTTTGGCTTGCTTTGGATGTTTGTAAATCCCAAATCCAGTAGGCTATTGTGGGAGTTTTTCCTATCGCATGTTCTTGAACTTTACTTAGGGTTCCAAGACCTATGATTGTAAGGTTTGATGATGGGGAAAGAGAAGATTCATTTGGCTTTTAGATGCTAGAGACAGATGTGATCTCCTGAGGTTGCCAGGGACATTGTTGGTCATTGTCATTCATAGGTTCCTTAAATCAAGAAGGGTTGTGTTAGATTATTTTTTTTTTTAATTGATGGTGTAGCGAATTACTACAAATTTGGTATCCTAAAACAACACACGTTGTCCTACAGTTGGAGTTCCAGAAATCCACAAAATCAATTTGAGTAGGTTTCAGTCAGGATCTTGCCCAGGCTGGATCCTTCTGGCGTTTTGTGAAGTATGTTGTTAACTTTCTAAGTTCTGGGTAGCCTCCATTTCTTGCCTGGTGATCTTTTCCCCACATCTTCATCTGCTTCATTATGTTTTCATGTCTCCTGTGGACCCTGCCTCCTCCTTTGTCCTCGATTTTAGGACGTCAGTGACTACTGCAGGCCCATCTTGATAACCCAAGATAATGTGTCCTATCTCAAGATCCTTAACTCTGTCCTATCTTCGGAGTCTCTTATGCCATATAAGGTAGTACACTCACAGATCCCAGATAATTCAGATGTGGGCATGTTGGAAGGCTAGTTCTCAATCCACAATAGAGGTCTTGTGGAGAAGTTGCTGCAGCTGGTGGAGAGAGACACCTCTGTGGGTCTGGAGTTGGGTTGTTGGAAGGTTAAAGCTAAGTCCAATGTCACACTGAAATATCATGTATCTCTACCTGTTCCGCTACCAAATATTTCTTAGAAAGAGGGAAGAAGGCTGAGATGTGAATAGTACCCTCTCTTCATCCCAAGAAGTATGGTACAGTTTGGATAATCTGTAGTGTGGTAAGTAAGGGTAGAAGTTGAGAGAGAAAGGAAAGAGTGTTTATAAAGGGTCTTTAGAGTCTCTGTGGGGGTGAGTCTAGGTAGTATAGGAGGAACAGAGGTCCAGGAGATGGACATGCCTTGTTAGTGGTCACCTTATGGGAGTAGACAGGCAGGTACATGTGTTGGTTTCTTTCTCTCTACCTTCCTTCTACTGGAGACCATGGCTATGTGGAGACATGTATGGATGCATTTTCTACTCAACAGGATCATGCAGATGGCAGGCAGCTCATTCCTGGGCCAGACGCTAGTGGTATTCTTATGAAGCTAGTGAAATTGAATTTTTTTTTTATTAGAGTTGCTAATAATATCATGGAGCATTGTATTAAGGTGTAGGTAAGCAGCTCTCTCCACCACTGGGTGCTGGGGATTAAATCCAGGGCCTTACACATGGCAGGCAGGAATCCTCTCACGCCCACTCTCCAGGTAGGACTCTCAAAGGCAGAATTTTGTGAAATAGGTTCCTAAATTAGAGCATCCTTTCAAACTGGACATAAAATTTATTCCTAACACATTTTCTTTTTAGATGCAGTTACCAAAATTAAGAAGTGGTTTTAGGTAGGGCTGGAACAATGGCTACTCTTTCGAGCTTTGATTACCAGAATCCACACAGTTGTTCACAGCCATCCATAACTCTTATTTCCAATGCTCTTCTGAACTCTGGGGTCACAAGGCTCACACATAGTGCACATACACACAAATAAAACACACACACACACACACACACACACACACACACACACACACACACACCAAAACAACAACAACAAAAAAGTATTTGTAGCCAAGTTTCAAGAACTTATAGTTCTTAATAGTATGTAACCATCAGTGGTCTTGGGACAGAGGTTGAGCTGAGAGGCGACACAGACACATTCTAGATATGAATGGGGTGAGAGGTTTCTTCCTGGTGTTGGCCAACTGAGAGGAAGTCTGCTGTCAGACAGGGATGGCCTCCAAGCATGGCAGAGAAGACCCGGCTCAACAGCCTGTACTTTTCAGTGTTTCTGACATTTGACTGCAACATTTATCGTAAATGTATCTTTTTGTTTGGTGAGCTAATAGTGTCCTTCCTGTAAAGATACTGTTTTGTTAGCTGTGGAAGATGCTTCCTCTTTGGGCCTAGGAAGCAGGAGCCTGTTTCTAGGCCTAGATAGGAACTTGATCTAGTAGCCCCAGAATGTCTGTAAAGGCCCCACTTAGCACCAAAAAAAATAGGTGTTTCCTCCTATTGCATTTAGGAAGGGCATTTTCATTCTGCATACACCCCCCTCCCCCATCACACCATTACCTTTTGGGAAAGAGTTATCTTAAATCTAAAAATAAAATAAAACAAAACAAACAAACTATCCATAGATGTACACATGTAGTGCTAGCCAGGGTGGGACCTGATTAAGTGGCTTCTAGGGTGAGCCAATCCAGTGGGCCAGACTGTCTGGACTGCGGGTGTAGCTTCCAAAGACAGACCCAGCATATTGGGCAGACTAGAGATTTCTGGCTGTCAGCTCGGTGCTTTTATGAGGTGTCTAGAGTCAGCTCCCCAGAGAGGAGGAGGCTAAGATGAGGTCACCTGGTCCTGCAGGTCAGCAGGGGAGGTTCTGCCCTGGGGCTGTATGCCCAGCGCTCCGATAATGCAGCATTTTCGCTTTAATGCATCTGAAATGTGGATTATACTATTAATTACTGCAGGACAAAACAGGATTAGTGCAGCTGCTCTGCTCTCCCCTCTGCACTTTTACACTTCCCCTTTGCCAGGAACCAGCCAAAAGGGCAGTTGGTTTTCCTGTGGGCTGTCTTTTGTTTTAGCCGCAGGGGGTGCAGAACCTCTGGGACTACGAAGACCAAGAATGAGAAGGAGGCCCTGGGCTTGAGGGGTGGGGGTGGGGGTGCCTTCCCTGTAGCTGGCTCCTTTGCTAGGGTCTGTGTGGGTCTGCACTGTGGCCTGTCCTCAGTAGGGAGAGTCTGAGCTGTGTTTTGCTCTGTGTTGGGAGCTTCAGGTTTCCCCAGCCTGGGCCATGATGCTGTGGAATGTTCTGCTATGCATGGGAGCCTGGAAGCCCACAGGCTTTGGGTGGGTTTACAGCTTTCCTACATAGTTAAAACTTGCAAAGGGGAAGTGTTGGGATGGCTCAGGGTTTAAGCACTTGTCGCACAAGTCTGATGATATGAATTCGATCCCCAGAAGCCAAGTAAAGGTGGAAGAAGAAATTGTTCTCTGACCTTCACGTGCACACCCTGGTAACGTGCCCTCCCCATTTCACTCTGCTCTCGCTCTCTCTCTCTCTTTCTCTCTCTCTTTTGAAAAAAGTGCAATAGGAAGACCTTGGGCCACCTGTCTTGAGCCTCTTGTGAAGGTGGAGACTGGTGGTCTGCAATGAGGTAATGCCCTTGTACTTTGAGAAGTTCCAAATCCCCAGGCTTGGCTACTGCTCTCTTATCTTTGCATAAAGTGTTATAGATTTTAAGTAATATGTGATTACATTTTCTGTTTTTCCCATATTCAAGCTAGTGTGCTCATTTTTCATCCATATGGAATGAATTTTTTTTTTTTTAATGGATGAGGCATTAAATAACCACGTCTCACTAACAATGCTCCCAAGAGCACACAACTTGGTAGCGTTTGCAATTCCGCACAATGTAATAATCTGTCGTGTACAGGCGTGTGGATTTCTGTTTACTGGCATCCTTCATTACAGGGAAACATAATATACAGAATTTCCCAGTTGCAGAAATTAGAAAGAAGGGAACAGATTCCTTCAACATAAATTGAAAAGCTGGTTTATGGGGTTCATTGTTTCTTCTCTCTCTCAACTTGAAATGACAAAGTCTGTGGGAAGGGAAGAAGGTGATGTGGCGGATACTTTTTATCACAGGTTAATTCAGTTAATTTGGGATCGCCGTTCACCTGAAGCAATAATGGGACATGTGCAGCACCAGAGATGCACAGTAGCGTTTGGGTGGGTGGGAGGGCTAAGTGAGGAAGGGTGGGGAGAACTGGGCCTGCTGGCCCTCTCAGTTTCACCCTGTGATCTGGGAGGCTTCAGAATAGCAGCCTGGCTGAAACCCAGGGAACTCATAAGGTTTGTTTTCTCTGTAGTTTCCCCCAAGATCTTAATTCTTCCAAAGTTGGAAATTAGAGAAATTACAGAATCAGAGGTCTTTTTTTTTTTTAATCTTTTTTTCCCCCTTCTTCTCTTAAGCCATAGCTGCAACATCATAGGACCAAGCCTTGCTCAGTGAACCTGGTCGCTAACTTCCTTCAGAGAAAGTGTGGGCACTGACTGGGGAATGTGTTTAGGATGTCTGTGGGTTATTTCATCCATGGGAGATAGCCTGCTTACTAATTAACTAAAAGGGGCTGGGGGTGAGTGGAGTGGATAAGGGTGCTTTCTTAGCATGCAGAAAACACTGGGTTTGATCCCTAGCATCACATAAACTGGGAATGGTGGCACATGCCTGCGACGTCAGTATTTGAATGGCAGCCAGAGAATCAGAAGTTCAAGGTGGTCCTCAGCTACAAAAAGCTTTCAAGGTCAGCTTGGCCTGTTTGAGACCCTTTCTCTAAAAATGGAATTAATGTTCCCCTGATCACACTTGGGTGGAAGTGTGGAAAGCAAAATGAGGAAAACACCAAATTTCCACAGATTCAAGATGTAGGGATTGCCAAGCTTGCGTTTAGGGACATATCTGTAGCTTTCAGCCCTTTTCATTATTAAATAGGAGAAAATGAGAATAAATGGACTCAGTGTTTAATTTAGAGTTGAAAGGAAAAAGTAAAAAGGATATCTTGGGAAAAAAATGTAAGAAACAAGTGAAATTAATGAGTTGGAAAAACAGAAGCATTTGAACTGATAAATCTAAGAGCTCTTTATTTGGGGGAAAAAGAAAAGAAATAGGCTAAATCATTATGGTGTCTAAATAAGAAAAGAGAAAACCCAAATATGCAGGACTAAAAACAAGTTGGTATTTTGAAAAAAAAAAAAAAAGAGTACCATTCTAAGTTGTATTTGAAACGAAATATTGTTTTGTAAGATAAAATATAGTAACTTATAATACAAATGTGAGAGTCCCAGTGAGGAAGCTATCTGAGGAAATGAGTCAGACATCTAAAACTTTAAATCAGGAAGAGAGAGAGAGAGAGAGAGAGAGAGAGAGAGAGAGAGAGAGAGAGAGAGAGAGAGAGAGAGAGAATATGAATATGAATATGAATATGAGTAAGAATAACAAAACCTTCCTAGAAAGGGTCTGGGCTACAGTACATTTAATGGGTGAGGTAAGTTCTTTAAACTTTAGTAGACAAAATAATTACCTGCTCAGTACATTTCCCCAGAGCTTAGGAAAGCAGACATAGCAAGCACCATAGTTGGCTTTACAAAATTATCACAGCTTTGGGGACCAGTGTTGTCCCCAAGGATGTCCAGAGATGACAAGAATTCAGGGTGTAGCAGATGATCATGGAGTATCAGCCTGGAAAGAATAAAGCAGAAAATAGTGAACTTGATACTTACCTTCTGACTCAAGAAAAAGGGAAGGAGGGAACATTACTCAGCTATGAGTGTAGGCACAGAAATGCCAGATAATAGTCACACATGGATTTTTTTTTTAAAGCACTCTTTAGAAAGAGTTGTAACCAGAGGGTTCATCCCAGGAAAGTCAGGTTAGTGTTTAAATGTCTTCTCTTGAAGTGACCCTGTAAGCAGAGCAAAGGGAAGCCTTAAAAAGACATTTGTTAGTTTTGTTCTTATTTCTGGTTTGCTACAAAGGGATTGCATTCACTCAATGACTTCAGACTTAATAGTGAAGCAGGAGCAGCAGCATTTTGCAACGGGGAAGGGAACAAAGACAGCTCATTTCTTTTTCCTGCCTTATTGAATTGGCCAGCAAACCAGAGTCAAATAATGGTTAAAAAGAAGCAATGGAAATCATTTGTAGATGTTATTGTCTTCCCAGGACACTCAAATATGTTGAAATTTGATTAAGGAGTTGAGTTACAAAGTAAAATTAAAAAGTAAAAATAAATAAATAAACAAACAATAAATAAGCTTCCCATTAACGAGGGAAAAGTGGTTAGAAAATGCTGAGCTGACACAATGGAGTGGAATCAAATGGAAATACCCGACAAAGGCAGCATTTTGAGTAATTGAAGGAATTAGATTGATGATAACCTATATTCCCGGGCCCCTTTGAGTACCAAGTACTATATTAACATTTTCCATGGGTTTAGCACATTCGTTCCTCTTAAGAATGTACAGGAGGTTCTTCTCCTGTTAGAGTGGAGGAGGCTCAAGTTAAGACACTTAGACCTTGCTCAGTCCAGTGGCCTTGCCTTCTGATCTTCCAGCATGCATGTGGTGTGCGTCAGCCTCAGGCCCTTTGCTCTGCGGCGGGTGTACTCTGATTCTCCAGCTGCACGTGTAGACACTTTAAACAGCAGCTGTTCCTTCTTGCACATATTGTCAGCTCCACTGGAGTTGGTGGGGCTAATCATAAAAGAGCACAAAGTGTGTAAGTCCATGTTCCTCGGCATGTGCACAAGAGCAGGGCTCTCACTCTAGCACTTCTAGATTTTTGGACAGGTGACAGTTGATTTGCTAGACTTAAAAAAATACCAGGAGGCCAAGGATTGTGAGTTGAAGACCAGATTGAGATATGTAGGGAGTTTGAGGCTAGCTTGGGCTCTATGGTAAAAGGAAACAGGATCTAGGAGGGTGGTCAGGTTGGAAAAACACACATTTTGCAAGCAAGCATTTGACTAAGTTCCCCAGAACCTGTGTGAGGTTGCTAGGCAGAGGTGGTACATGCTCATTGTATCAGTGCTGGGGCAATGGAGACAGGAAGATCCCTAGTGCTCACTGGTCACCGATCTAGTAGAATAAATGACCTCCAGGTTCAACAAAAGGCCCCATCTCAAAGGAGGTGTATGGTGTTCTTCAGGGTGATACCCAAAGTTGCCCTTCAGCCTGTTGGCATTTGTGCGTGGGTGCGTGCCCCCACCCCCAGACAAAAAGTCTACATGGTGGGCATTAATAGCAAAATGAAAAGGTATCTGCCAACCTGGGAAAAAGTGTTTATGACTCATGTAATTGATAAGCTGTCATCAGCATCTTCACTATACAAAGAGTTCTAAAAATTGGAGATGGCTAAAGATGGTAGAAAATGGGTCCAAAACATGAAAGGGTGACCCAGAATTAGTTCAGGTCATTCAGAAAGCCAGATGACTAGCATTTCATTACTTTAAGTTGTTTGATTATGGGTGAGGCAGGGCCTTTTTGTGGTTTTCAACCAAGATTTATTAAGTTTGTTTTATAAGGCACATGTTCTGTGCTGGTGAATAGGTAGAAAAGTCAGTATGTGCTTTAGGAAGTAGCTTGGTCATATATGTCACAAGCCTTGATTATAATGTTTACCTAAGTGTGTAGCTTGTCCTACTCCAGATTCCCGTTTCTTCTTGTTCTACTTTTTCTCTTTTGACCTACTTCCATATGTCATTTAGGAAGTAAGTGTGTGTGTGTGTGTGTGTGTGTGTGTGTGTGTGTGTGTATTTGATTTTTTTGACACAGGGTCTCACCGTGTAACTATTATGGCCTGGAACTCATTAGGTAGAACAGGTTTGCCTCTAACCTATATAGATCCACCTGTCTCTGTCTCCTGGGTACTGGGATTAAAGGTTTGCTCTACCATGCCATATCTTACTCTATATTTAAAGAAATCTCTCTCTCTCTCTCTCTCTCTCTCTCTCTCTCTCTCTCTCTCTCTCTCTCTCTCTCTCTCTCTTCCCTCCTCTTCCCCTCCTCTCCTCTCCTCTCCTCTCCTCTCCTCTCCTCTCCTCTCCTCTCCTCTCCTCTCCTCTCTTCTCCTCCCCTCCCCTCCCCTCCCCTCCCCTCCCCTCCGCTCCCCTCCCCTCCCCTCTTCTCTCTCTCCTCTCTCTTCTTTCTGTGTTGCTTTGGCTTCCCTGGAACTCACTTTATAGACCAGGTTGGCCTCTTATCTCAGAGACCTGCCTGTCTCCATCTCCTGAGTGCTGGGATTAAAGGTGCTAAAATTTATCTCTCAAGTCATTTTCCCTGGTAAAGTGTCAGCTTCATAAGGGTGACATCAGGACACCCAACTATTTGAGTTTTTGTGCTGATGTCAGTTAAAGAGGAGGCTGTGTGTGCTGTAGAACTTCAGTCTAATTAAAAATATGTATAAAGGAGAAGCTAAAGATTACAATGTATATAAAAACATTTAGCAAGCAGTTATTTCCAGGTACTAGAATATTAGCTACTTGAAAAAAATTTTTTGTTAGTGTGTTTTGCCTGCATTTCTCTGTAAAAGAAGACATCAGATTCCCTGGGGCTGAAGTTACAGATGGCTCTAAGCTGCTGGGTGGGAGCTGAGAATCGAACTCCAATCCTCTGGAATAGCTGCTAGTTCTGTAACTGCTGAGCTTTCTCTCCAGCTCCCCATTTAGGCACTTTTAATATTCTTTTTTGAACTCCAAACAAGTTACTGTCATTACTTTTTATTTTATTTTAACTCCCTTGCTCTTGCTCATGCCACTGTACAGGTGAAGTCAGAGGGCCACGTTGTAGAGTTGATTGTCTTTTTTTTCATCTTTGGGTTCCAGGGATCAAATTCAGGTTGTCAGACTTTTACAGCAAGTGCTTTTAGCATAGGGGCCATCTTGCCTGTCCTACTTGTGGCGATTTGAGTGGTGGTCTCTCCATCTATAGCCGAACTGAGCCGGCTATATTCAGCAGCCTTCCCAGTACTGGATGACAGGCATGAGCCACCTTGCGCAGTGTCTATTACTTAACGTAGCATAGAAATAAAAATGTTTGCAAGTTAGTGAGAATGTAGACTCATTTGAGTAGCACTGGTCTGTGGTTGTGTCTGGAAGCCTGTTGCAGATGGTTCAGTTTTGTGAATTAGTGAAAACCTAAACAGCACGAACACTGCACAGAGTGCCCGTAGGCTACTTAGCTTTAATTATTTATGATGTTTACTGTAAGCATCTATGGTATGTGTTTGTAAAAATAACGGAAGTCTTGGTGATAAGCAGGCCTGGAGAGCCCTTCTAGAGATCTCTGCTTAGCTCTCAGAGTAGGAATGGTTTCCCTGCCCACCTGGATTTTAAGGTAAAGACCAGCAGGGAGATGTGCCTTTGTGCAGATGGGATGTTCCCTGCTCTTATGTTAACCAGTGTGGGTATGTCTGGAGTTCAGCCATTGTGTGTGCCAAAGGGTGGAGGAAGATTACAAGTGGCATTTTCGTGGTTGTGGTTAGTATGTTTTGCCTAGAGCCTCCTAGATTTCTGAGTGACTACGGGACATAATGGGACCAAATTCTGTCCTTGACTTGGGGTGTCAGTTTCTTGACTAGTGAATGGAAGTTACTTTTAGTCTTCCTTCACATTTTGAAGCAACCTGGTACCTTTTCCTTTTCAGGCATGAGTCTGAGTTGCTCGGGGTCACCTGTAAGGATTAGAGGCCCAGTAGGTTTTGTAATTTTAATAACTGTGTGGAATAAGACGTGAGCAGAGAGCAACCACCAAGTATGGTCTGTGTGACAATCAATCCCAGGCCGCCATTTATCATTGCAAAGTTTATCTTTTCATTTGTAAATGGGGTGTGGTCTGGGCACCACTTACAATGCCAGCAGTTGTGTGGCTGAAGCAGGAGTATTGCAGTGTTGTGAGCTACAGAGCAAGGGTTGTGCAGGGCCATTGTCCTATCTGAGGCTTGACTGGGGAGGGGCCCACTTCAGTTCTGAGCTCACTCAAGGTGCTGATAGGTCACAGTTCCTTGAGGGCTTTCAGGCAAAGGCCCCATTGACTGACTGTTCATTGGAGGGCACCCTGACCTGTCCAGAGTGACTTCTGTAACCTCATTTCAGAAGTGACAGCCTGTAGCATCTGTTTGCACTCTGCTGGTGGGGAGAAGTTGGTCACTATACCTACTGCTCATGTCCAGGGGAGAAAGGATTACCCAGGATATGAATGCAAGGAGGTGGGCTGTTGGGCTGGTTTCCTGTAGAGGCTGTTTGCCAGGGGTTTAAGTGAGGTCATGGTTTGTTAAACTGTCAGGAACATCTTAAGATGGTCATTATTGGTTCTTCCTCCTGTTCCCATCCAGAATAAAAAAAAAAAAAAAAAAAAAAAAAGCCTCTGTTGGAGGAGCCTGTGCTGTTTAGTTGAGACTCTGGGAATCAGAATGTAGAAGAGGGAGTCATCTCAGTGGCTGACATCTGTCTGCCCTCTTTTCCCAGTTAGGCCTGCCTTCAATTGTCTATTGGTTGTATAGTTAGACCCAGGATTCTGTGTCTACTGGGTGTGGTCATGCAGTGTAATTTGAGAAGAACACGGGTGTTGGGCCTCTGCAGATGCCCAGTGTGTTTCTATGGGCTGGACAGCTGTGTAGGGAAACACCCAGGAGCCTTGGAAGCCATGGGATGGAGTAGACCAGCTTCCTGCAGTTGTCCCTTCTGGTGTCTGCTTGTGGCCATTAGGCAGTCAAGGAGGAGTCTGGCTTGGCACGTCTTCTGGTTAAAGGATACTCCAGTGGGTTGAGCTGGGTGCCAGACATTGCCACAACCCTAGGAAATGAGTAAGGAGAGAGGAAAAAAAAAAAAAAAAAGGCAAAGGAGAGTCCTCCCTTAGAACAAGCCGAGCTTTGTACAGAGCGGGCTCCAAGTATGAAAAGCCCATTGTTCCCAGATGGCTTTTAATTAATACTCAGCACTCACACCCATCGGCCCGCCAGCAAGAGCCGCCTCCTTCCTCCCTTACTCCACATGCTCTTTGTCCCTTACTTTGGTGCCCTGGGGACAGGTTTGGGATCCTTGTGGATGGGAGAGTTGAGGAGGTTGTTGAGTGTTGAGGAGTGTGGACACACAGTGGGTCTTCACTCTTTGTTCCTGTCCACGATTCTTAGTTCGGTGAGCCCTTCCACCTGTTCCAAAGCAGTGCTTAGAATCTGAAGGTTGGGAGCCAGCTCTGTCCCCTGTGGGGTTCTGGGAAGAAAGCCCAGCCTTGGCCTGCTCTGAAGCTCTGTGCACACCTTTTCTTGCCTACAGCCAGAACAGGGAGCCAGAGTGAGCAGTGTTCTGTGTTTCCGTTTCGCCCTGATTGCCCTGCTCTTAGAGCCCAGTCTGGACCGAGGAGGCTTTAGCTTGGCAGTGATGCTTTCTAGATCAGATCAAGAGCTCTGGTGGATGGGGTCAGTCTTGATTCAGAAAAGAGATGCACTACTCATGGACGGTGGGCCCGCTCCAGAGTTGCAGGCACTGTGTGCGGCTCTGGAGGGACCCCTCCTGCGTGGCACTGGGAGGCGGCTGCATATCTTTTTTGTGTGGTTCTCAGTAGCATGGAGTCCATTCTGTGCAGGAATAGATGGCATGGTCTGGTCTGAGCCAGTTTTGACCAGCCCTGGACTGAGTTGACAAAGCCTGTGGAGTTTTCCTGTCTCTCTGTGCCTTAAGATTACCTAACAAACAACCCCAGTCAATCATTTGAGTATGTTTCATCATTTTGATGTGTTGTGTCAAACTTGTGTGACTAGGGCAGAGCAATCTGGTGTGATCATGACTTAGGTTATAAGGAAAACGCCTCTGGTCACAGGCAGCACCCCAGTCTGCCTTGTGGCCACACAGAATCAGTTCCAGTTTGAGAACATACCAGGTTATGGGGGTTTTAAATCGTGAAACCCCCGTGGTTTCTGCTGGAGCATCTGCTCTCAGATGTAATCAATAAGTTGTACAGGCTTTCTTGAAACTCTGGTCACTCTAGCACCAGCAAGCTTCACTTTGGACCATGTCATCCAGCTACAGTTGTGAATGCTGTGGCGAAGAGTCTCAGGTAGTGGGAGTTCTGTAGTGTCAGTGAGTAAGAAGAATGAGTGTGAACTATTACAGGGAGGCCAGACAGAGTCTGGGTCTGAGATATCTGCAGAGGGGGCTGAGCCTTCTGTTGCATAGGATGGCAGCCACAGGTCAGGTGTGGTCACTGAGCCCAAGGAAGATTGTTCTGAGAGCATAAAACACATTTCATTCTGGATCGATTACATATGGGGTCAGATGATAGATAATGGGGTAGATAAGCTGTATTACCATCCACCTTACCTGTCCCCCTTCCTCCTTTAAAAAAATGTGATTATTAGGAAATTTACAATTACGTGGGTAGCTCTCATATTTATTTGTTTTTGAAACAGGATTTTGATATGTAGCCCAGGCTGGCATGTGAATTCATGGCAATCCTTCTGCCTCAGCCTCCATGAATATTGGAATTACAGGCACCAGCCATTATGCCTGCCACTATGGCTTCTATTTTAGAAGCAGTGGTTCTCAACCTTCCTAATGATGTGACCCTTTAATACAGTTCCTCATGCTGTGCTGACCCCCACCATAATATTACTTTCATTGTTACTTCATAGCTGTAATTTTGCTACTGTTATGAATTGTAATGTAAATACGTGAGTTTTCAGAGAGTCTTAGGTGACTCCTGTGAAAGGGTTCTTTGACCCCCTCCAAAGGGGATCATGACCCATAGGTTGAGATCTGCTGATTTAGATGAAGCAGTTTGTGTTTGTTGGCCAGTGAACTTGGTGGGAAGTCAGGTTTTTCTGTAGTGGGGAGTCCTATGAATAATTTCATGGTGAACAATCTGTATTTGCTTCTTGGATTAAGCTACTGTAGACAGACTGTTGTCAGGTTGCATCCTTTCCAGCTGTGGTCACACTATAGCCAGGAGACTAGCTTCCCCTATACTTGGGAGTTGTGAGTGCCATTTAGTGGGCAGGGACTGTGGGGTTGGACTGTGGGAGGTTCTGGAGGGGAATGATATTGCTCAAGAATCTCAGAAGCCCTCCAGGGTAAAGGACGAATGTTGCTTAACCGGCGAGATCTTTAAGTAAAGACAGGGATTGCTCAAACAGGCCCCCTGGACCCTCTGAATGCACTCATGCAGGTTACACAGGCCCCAAACCAGATAGCACTGTGAATTCTTCAGTGCTGTTAAGAATGCCATAATATGATGCTTGGCATGCATGGGGCCCTGGGTCTAATCCCCAGCATCAAAAACAAAACAAACAAACAAACAACCCACCAAACACAAAAACAGAACAAAACCAAAAAAACAAAACAAAACAAAACAAAAAACCCCCACAGCTATCAGTAAGCAACATAAACATCAAAATACAGCTGCCACAGTGTGGAACAGAGGTTGTACACCTGCAGAAATTGTTGGGGGGATAGAGTAACTTCACTTGGAATCTGTGAGGCTCAGGGTTGTCCTCCAGGACCCTGGGTTCAGCTACCAGCAGCACAAAGAACAAAGCAGTAAGATGAGGCCCGTCGTGCCAGGGTCTTTCTGGTAAGCAAAGCTGGGTTTCTGTTGGCGATTTCCTTTCTCAAAAGGAGCTTGGCTAGGTCTCCTTTTGAGTAAGAACCATGGTTCTCTTTCAAGAGTACCAGCATCTTGCCTCCCTGCACAGAAGGTGGCAACTTTTTTGTCCATGAAGAAATTCCTGCCTCATTCTTAGCCTTTTCTACAGAGGAGTTGAGGCTTCACAGACGGGCTGTAACAATATCTATGGGACCAGAGGAACGAAAGGGATCTTAAGCTTCTTTTAAGTTTGTCTTTGTAGTGATCCTGTGTCCACAGTACTGGTCAGACTAGTTCATACCTGGTTGATTGTTATCAGGAAAGTAAACTTAAGTCTATAGCCAGAAACAGCCTCTAGCATCTGGCAGCTTAGATTCACCGGGTGAAACTGTCATGGCCACAGTAGTGGGTGCCTTTCAAGAGATTCAGGTGGGATATTGGGGCTTTTTGTGCAGAGAGCCTCCAGTCTGGTGCCCTTCCTGTAGACTCACAGCCAGTTACGGGTCTCACCTTGTTAAGCAATTTGCCTTGTTTTGTGGACAGTTGAAGGCTCGTCGGTTGGTAGCATATTGGTATTTGGTGACTGTCTGGGTAGCCACAGGGGTGGTGGAGACCAACCCTTTATCAAGGATGTGCTTGGTGCTCTGGTCACACTGGTTTCTAGAAGGTGAAAGACCACTGCCTGTAGGAAAGCAATGTCCAGTAGGACTACCCATTATCCAGGCAGATAATTACCTGCATTTAAGAACTCAGAAGAAACTGAGAATAAACATTCTTGGTAAGGAGGAAAGCCACAGTAGGATGGGGCTTCTTGAGCAGAGGGTTGAGAAATTCCAGGGCCTGAGGGCCCTGGGTGGCTCAAACGATACCAGCATTTATTTGCTCTGTTCTCATCTGACCCTCTTACAATTCTAGAGGTGCTTTGGCCAGATCCAGGCCTTCCCTGTGTCATGCTGATGTGCCGAAGCCCCTCGGAGCGATGGGATTTGCCAGAGGTCTGGCAGTGGGGAGTATCGACCACCCTGTGCGTGCGGGGGTCATGGGCTGATTCCTGTGTGCTTGCTGCCTGCCACACCACGTCCCTGGCTCAGGGTCTCTGCAGAGGCTGGGAGAGCCCTGAGGACTGACAGCCTTTGTGTGTTTCATAGGAGAGGAATTTGGGGGCCGGCCTTGGGAAGAGGCCTATGACAGCTGTGACTGTGGATGTGATCTGAGGGACAAAGAAGTTGTCCATCAGACAGGTTTGTGCCAGCGGTTTAATTTCCTTTATTTCAGGACTGGAAGTTATTTAAATTACTTTATAGACTTCCTGCTTCCTTACACGAGCTCATTAAGTGCAGGCTGAACTGCTCCATTGCCATAATGGGGAGCCTGGACTTGCAGTTCCAGTTCTGCCCTCTAGGGCGTCAGGAGCAGAGAAGAACATGGTGAAAACAGAATTTGGGCAATTCCATTAGATGACTCTTTAAACAATAGCCCATGCTTCATTCTATCTGTCTGTCTGTCTGTCTGTCTGTCTGTCTGTCTGTCTGTCTGTCTGTCCATTCATTCATTCATTTTATAAGCTATGTGTGCAAGTACATGTGACTTGCCAAATGTATGGAGGTCAGAGGACAGCTCGTGGGAGTGAGTTCTCTCCTTCCACCATACAGGCCCTTGGACTCGAGCTTAGGTGGTCAGGTTTGGCAGCAGGTGTCTTTACACACTGAGCCACCTCACTTGCTATGGTGACTCTTCATAGGTGTCCCATGGTGGATTGACATAGATGGTCTAACTCAAATACACTCTGGACTCCACAGACTATTTCCTGGAACTTGTCAGTTTTTTTTATCACTTATGTTCTGGAAAAGCAGCAGGCAAATCTCATCTGACCTTATAGTTCAGGACCCTAGTTAGAGTTTTAGTGATTGAAGCAAAGCAGTGGGTTAAGTGTAGTTTTGTAAGCAGAGACATGGATCAAGAAGGCTGTCGAGTCCCCTGGCGGTGAGGATGATATGCTGGTATGACTTTGAGTCATTTAACCCTCTTGTTTACTTGATAGGAAAGCTTTCAACCAGATTCCAGAATCCTAACAAAGCTCTCAAGCCCAGGTCTTAAAAGATGCATATTTAACTAAATGTTTTACCTTTAGACATTCCAAGAAAATAATTTTTATATGACCAAGAAACACTGCACCTCCTTGTGCACCATGAATTGTCCCATCAGGGGACACCTGCCCCATAGCACAGAGCTGAGCTGGTTGCAGATGCTGAATAGGAACAGTAGCCATGACTAACATGCATTTAAGAGGGACAGAGATTGTGCTATCTCCATGCAGATGTGGTGGCCAGCTGTTTACTTATCACTGTCCTGGGAAAAGCCAGAAACGGCTAAAGGCCTTCCTGGATCCAGTAATTTTTGACCCATTACTGTTCAAAAGTCACTGGAATGGGTATGGGCCATTGGTGTTCAGTATGTGCATATATATGCATATATATATGCTGCCTGCCACACCACATCCACACCACACACACACACACACACACACACACACACACACACACACACACTTACTTTAAGCTGACCCAGAAGATTCTGGACACTTGGAGGAATTGCCATCCTTTAGGGTCAGGGTGGGAAAGTCACTCTTGTATTGTAGGCAGCCAGGAATATTTCTAAAGACAGAGAAATATAGTGACTTAAATATAACCTGAGTCAGACCTGCATGTCTAAGCAAATGCTGAGTTTTAAATATTCATTTACAACATTAAGCTCTGTAATTTCTTCATAAAGAATTCTAAAATAATAAAGATGACCTGGTAGGCAAAATTCCCTTGTATTTTCTAAAAGCTTTTCATAAGGTCCCTCATAAAAGATTAAGGGAGAACAAAACCACAGTGTGGCGCACAGTCCTTGTTGTGGATTAAAAAATGACTAAGTAATAGGGCACAGAGAAATGCTGGTGGAGGTCCACTGCTCATAGCGAGGAGAGGTTAATCGAGGGGCGTCTGAGGACTCCGTCGTGGGGACCAGCGTTATTAAGTATATTAATTGTTTGGAGAAGCAAATGAAGGGGGAATTCGTGCAGTCTGCTGCTGCTACCCTGGGTTCTGTAACTGGATTCAACCCAGAGGTGTCCTGAACACACTGGGACACCGGAGACAGTACTGTGGTGGTGAGAGGAATTTGAAGTCTATGGAGTACTTAGGTGGGGAATCTTGTCCACATGGGAAGCTGCTGGGACTTCTGAGCCGGTTGCCTCTTCCAGGGAAAGACTTCCAGGAGTTCTCTTGGGTACCAGCAGCTCCAGAAAATTTAGAGCACAAAGCAGGTGGTGGCCAATGGAGTGGAGTTGTGCACTTCACAAGGCTGAGGCTGCTGCCGATGGGCCGGGAGGTAATGCTCACTGCCCTATTAGAGTGAGAAGATGGTTAAGTTTGAACCCCTCTACGGGCTTGCTGCTGTGTGTGGAGGTTCACCTTTTTGTTTCTTAGAGGCAACTCTGTGTGTTACCCTGAACCACGCTACACAAAGGTAGAGGAAGTGGCCTGTTGGAGTCTGGTAGAATACTCATGAGTAAATATCACTCCAGGTCCTTGAATTCTGCTGACTCTGCTGCTGCTGCTTCTCATCCTCCTCCTTTTGTTTTGTTTTTCGTGGTTTCTCTGTATTGCTTTGGAGCTTGTCCTGGAACTCGCTGGCCAGGCTGGCCTTAAACTCACAGAGATCTGCCTGCCTCTGCCTCTGCCTCCCGAATGCTGGGATTAAAGGTGTGTGCTGCCACCGCCCAGCTGTGAAGCATTTTCTAAGGTGAACAGCACTACATGTTTGAGTTGAAGTGGTGATAGAAGTAGGCATGGGTCAAGGGTTAAGGTGGGCCACGCAGTCAGTCCTGTGCTGGGTGTCCTATCTCTTGCATCTCTTCCTGATGCTTCCCTAAGGCTAATTCACATTCCTCCTGAGGCTGAGATGCATGTTTAGCTTGTCTGTTTAGCTTGAGAGCTTGTATTTCCTGAATGGGTTTTTCCAGGCAAGCCCTAGATGTCTTCCTTGGCCACTTGCCTTTGTTTACCAATTTTCTTTTGTAGCTCCCTAAGTCTTTACCCAAGTCCCACTTTAATTAATCCCTGAAAAGCGCTGGCCTCCTTCAGGATTGTTGCTGATCCTTTCCTTTTTGCTGTGAGCAGATAGCTGCATCTGTGAGGGTTGGGGTCTCTCTGACAGGGCTCCTCCAGGGGATTTTTGCATCCTTGGTCCAGTACTGTTAGAAACTGCAATTATTACGCAGTGGCTAATTACACTGCCTGACATTAGATCAGTGGACAGAGGGGGCTCCAAGCTTGTCAGCAGAGGTCAACCAGAGGTCCTCTCACTCAACAGCCCTCCTGTGATAGCCGGACACAGAGAAAGGCATTAATGGGGCGAGCTGAGGGCAGGCTCTGCTGCAGGTCTTTGCTGGGGGATGGGAAAGGCAGAAGGCTATTGATGACTGAAGAGGTCACAGAGGCTGATAACCCTTCACACGACCCTTCTCAGGAAGCTTGAAGGAAGGAGAGACGGCTTTGCGTGGGAGATGATACCCTGCACAGAGCCAGAGAATCTGAGAGGAAACAGGACATGATGCTGGGATGATGGCTGACCGTTAGGAAAGCCAGTTTTGTCCAGCCTGAGAGAATGAGCCTTGGAGCACTGTTTTTGCTGTGTCTTGCAGTCTGTCTGTTGTGTACCAGTTGACTTACATTTTTGTTTGAGTGGGCTCTCTTGGTGAAACTGTACAGATCTGCTTTTGCCTTGATTCAAGCTGTAATATCTAAGGAAGTACAGTGGGTGCTAGTTACATTGCCCAAAGAAACACAGGACATGTTATAGTCACTGACGAAGTGTCATTAAGAACATGCTAGACCGTGGCCATGGGTGTGTGTGTGTGTGTGTGTGTGTGTGTGTGTGTGTGTGTGTGTGTGTGTGTGCATGGTAGTCTAGAGAATAAATATGAAAGAGACACTGGATTGAAATCTGAGAACGTCCTTATCCGCGACTTCAACCTTTACAGTTTTTGTTACCCCAGCTCACCCATGGCCTGAAAAATACTAAATGGAAAATTCCAGAAAGGAAGAATTTGTAAGTTTTAATTAATGTTTATTATAGCATATTATTCAGTTATTCTCCTTGGCTATTAGTTACTGTTGTTAACCTGCTGTGCCTAAACTGGGCATTGTCATGAGTATGTGTATGTGAGGTAAGGAGTAGTGTATTTAGAAATCAGTCCTACCTAGAGTTTCAGACATCCAAGGAACATCTCTGGATGTGTTTGTTCCTTGCAGATTGTGGTGGGAGACTCTTGTTTTCAAACCCAATACTTGTGTCACTCAAAATGTGTGACTGCAGGCAGGACTCCCATTTCTTGGAGCCTTGAAAGTGAGGACAGGGTCTTTGTCGGGTTGCACACAGAATGAAACAAGGCCACTTCTTTATCTGTGTGTTTGTGTGCATGAATATTAAAAATAAACAGCCACTAGCCATCTACTGCGCTAAACACTACTGGTCTGGGAAAGCTTTACAACCAGGTAAGGCGGTAGGAAACCCTACTTACATCTGATGAACCTGAGGTCAGAAGTAGGCTAAGAACTCATGCATAGTATTTATATTTATCTATTTATTACTTACTTACTGTCAGGGGATGGAAGCCAGGGGTTCATGCATGGTGCTTGGCAAGCAATCTCTCACTAAGTTGCATCCCCCAGCCACTTGTAGCTTTCAGATGATCTGTCTGCTAGGATATCAGCCAAGTGCAGAGTGACTTAACACTCACACTACTACTGTGTGTATACTGGAGTGATACCACCTACTATGCCTTACTATTGCTATATTATACTGACACTGTATCAGTACTAGATACTATGTCACACTAGATACTGTACCAATACTGCAAAGTAGATGTACAGTAGTATATACTAAACTAATACCATACAAACTTTGCTACATGCAGCGCCCCTTTGGTGCTGGTCCACATCAAGGTGTTAAATGCCTTTCTCACATCTGCCTACTGAGTGTATTATTAGGGGAGAAAAAGTTTTAAGAAGAGAAAGGCAAGAGGGAGAAAAGGTGGGTCACTTCTGAGATCCCCGCATGACTGTGTCAAGGCCCTGTGTTCTGTGCCTCGGCTCTGGCTGGGACAGGCCTGGACTTCCCCCGTGCCTTTTATTCCCATCAGGACAAGAGCAGTGTCTGGGAGGCACTGAGTTCTACTCCTAATGATCTTGCCTTTTCTGTACTCCTGTTGTATCTCTGCATAGGTACAATGAGTTTCTCTGGCTTCTAAAGGCAGGTCACAGCAGGACACAGTACTATCCTGAAGCTTAGGCATTGCCAGACCTGGCAGGGGTAGCTTATTCCCCTTGATTACTTTAGATGGGCTGAGCTTGAGCCGGGTTGGGGTGTAGCACCCTGTGTGTCAAACGCACAGACAGGAAGGTGGGGAAGTTCAGCTAGAGAGATGCAGTGGCCTGGCTGTGGAGCCCTAAGAGATGGGGAGATAACTTGGGGTCTGATGTTCTAAGTTCCTTGTCTGGAGCCAGGGATGCCTCAGGCCTGTGCATAAAACATGCTTCACAAAACAAACTCCAGTTTTCCCGAACTTCCGCCCCTGGGTGCTGACTAATAGCACTTCCCCTCATATAACTTCACATTGGTGTAATTAACATATAATTTGATACCTGGAAATTCATGTTGGGTGGGGCTGGAAAGGATTACTCAGCTTTTAGCAATTCCAGACTCGGGTGAGAGAACGCAGTGTGCTACGCCCTGGTTCTCCAGTTCCTAACTTGTTTTCTCTTCACTCCTGCTACTTAGTTCTGCTGTCCTGAAATGACTATAAGTCGAGTTTTTGTCATTTAAGACACACATTGACTACCCTTTCCACTCCTGTCTGCTGGTGGGAATCGATGGTACCATAGTAGGTTTCACTTCCTGTGTCTTTATCCAGGACGCCCCATTGGCATTAGTAAGTAATTCTCAGCAGAGAACAAAGATGAAGAGAGACTATTTTACAATGTAAATTTATAGAGTATGCTGATGCTTATGCCATGTTGGAGAAGTTATTTATTGTGTTGATTCATGTTCTAGCTCAATTTACCTCTGACCTGTGTGTGCGGAGGCACAAAGGCTGGCTGAACGAGCACTGACCCATTGCTGAGAGGGAGTTAGCACCATTGGAAGTCAACAGGGTACCTGGAAAATAAATCCAGATATTCACATTTTTGGAAGTAAGCATTCATAGCTCTCTGGGTGATATACACATGGGGCCAGTGCAGAAAGGAGCAGAGTGAATTCTGTAATCGTCTGTGGCCAGTGGCTTCTACCAGCATGCTTTGTCATCCAGTGAGTGTGCCCACTTCTGTTGGCTATGGGGAAGGTGAGAGCAGAGGGACCTCAAGGTCTGGCTACTTGTCCCTGCCCTGCATTACACTTTTAAGCCATTCGGGGTTTCAGAACTTGACTTTGGAAAGCTTCTAAATTTGTTCCTAGCAGGTTGATTTATTTTGTTGAGGTCAGATTAGAGCTAATGGCCCTAATGGTTTACAATGCTCCTAAATGGTTCTTAGCACTTAGGCAGGCTTGGATGGCCATTGTGGGCGGGTTTCCAAGTGTAGACCATATGAGTCTTAGGGTAGAGATGTGTGTATGTATGTGTGTGTGTGTACACACATACACATTTCTGTTGTTGAAGTTATTGTTAATAGTCCAACCAATATGTGCAAGTGAGGGTTAAAAGGTAACAGCAAAATTAGTTACTCTTAATATTAATTTCATTTTGGTATCAAAATCCAGAGGCATATGTGAATGAGTGAAAATCCTGCCTGGAGTTTGGCGGATGGGGGCTGCCCTTTGCCCTTTCCCTGGGAGTGTGCTGTTTGTGAAATGTAGTCATAGAGAAGCCTTCCATTTCCCACAGCTATTCCTGGGTGCCAAACGGTTTTTGTAAGAGCAGGTACCCGGGTTAAGGTGATCCTGGTGCGTCCCTTTCTGCTATGCTGTGGTACCTGTGAGTTCATGACCAGGTCTTTGGCAGAGAGATTACACTTTGTATAAAACTGGCTCTGTGTTTCTGATTTCTGTATGATTGGGAGTAGGTGAGGCAAAGCCAGGTGTCTACAAAAGAGAGCATGCCTGTGCTTGTCTCCAAAATTAAACGGTGCATGTGTGTGCACAGGCTCAGTTTGTTGGTTGTGGCCTTCCGGGGCTGCTGGGAGCAGCTAGAAGGCAGTAGCTATTCTGCCTGAGCAGAGGCCATTGGCACCCAGACAGGAGTCTTAATATTACTCTTTCTATACTTTAGCTGGGGAAAGGAAACAGAAAAGATGCTGCCTCCATATCCTTCTACTTAAGCTAATCATCCACCCCAAAAGTCATTTTCCTCAATTACAAAAGTGATGTTGCGGCCACACCCAGGCAGATTGTCTTGTGGGTTAAGTCCTTTGGCTGCTGGAGATTAAGCCAAGAGCTATTGAGTGCTGAGTGAGGGCAGACCAGCATGGCTTCCAGATGCCACTGGGCTCTTCCGAAACATGCGAGCTCCCTTTTCTTTCCTTTGAAAGCACTCTGTGTTTGACTAGGTTTTTGGGGCGGAGTCTATCATACTTCATCTCAGGACTCCATGGTTCTGTAAAACATCCGTGATACTTGCTGTTAAGAAGCATGTCCATGTTGAAGTTCTCCCATGATGTTTCCACTCAGTTGGTGCCCTGAGTGTGGTAGAACTCCAGACCTGGGCCTTGCTCAGCAGCCTAGGCTACTACTACTGGTGTGTGTTGGTAGCAATGCATCCTAGAGTCTATGCTGGTTGGTATTCAGTGAGTTCCACAGCCACCAAGTTCTCCAGAGAAGTTTTAATTACCAACCAAGGTGATGTGGTTTCTTCAATGTGTTCTAACAAATGGATGTGAGGCTGAGGAGCCTGGAGCAACCCCTCTTTCAGTCAAACCCTGTAGTTATCACATGGTGGGCTCTGAGGAGGAATTGTGCACACCCTGGTGTCTGCTGGCTGCACTTCTCTTCTGAAGGGCCAGGGGTTAGGCACTTCACCTAGGACCTACTGCAGTGGCTTTTCCTAATAGCCTCAGGAGTAAGACCTGAATTTGGGTAGGGAGTAGGAGTTTGAGGGATTGGCTCAAATGAAAGACCTTGAAATGGCAAATCTTTATTAGTTTTGTAAACAGCTTTAGGAAGCGCTAGGAGCATTTTGCAGGGACCCTGCAATTATCATAATAAACAGTTTTATCATCTTCTTGGCAATCAATATTGTGGCTTATGCTGCTTTAGTATCTCAGTGGTATTGATTACCTTAACAACTGTGCTGCGGTCAGCTTCCATTAACCCTTGCTCTGCTGGCACAGCCTGTGCCTTCCACTGTTGGAAAGACTGCTCTGGTGGTAGCCCAGGCAAGTGCTGGAATTTGACAGCTGGCCAGTGAGGCAAATACAGCTTTTATCTCAAAGTGCTTGGGAGAAGGAAGGGTTTTTAAACAGAGGATCTGGAAGCGAATACAACTTCGTAAAGGCATTTTGTGTGTGTGTGTGTGTGTGTGTGTGTGTGTGTGTGTGTGTGTGCATACGTACACCAGAGATAGTGTGTACAGCATTGGGGTTCCAATTTGTGACTCAGGCATTTGAATGCAGAGAGAGGAAATTCTGGTCACCTCTCCTGTTCATTCCAGTGCTACTTTCACCTTTCCTGGGGAACAGATTACTGTGTGTGGAATCCAGTTGAGGCCTGAGGCCATGTGCAACAGGCGTCCCTGGCCCTCCTTGTGCACTTATTTTCTGATTTACCTTTTACTATTAGAGAGAAACCACTTATCTGAGAACATTGCTTGTAGCATTCGGGTTTCCCTGGACCAATGAGCATCTGAGGTGAAGCAGTCCATCATCAGATGACAGAATGCTGGAGGTGGATTTTGGTGCCACATGAGATTGTATCACCTTCACTGCCTGTCCTGTCTCTGGTCTGGTTAATGTTTACAGTCTCTTTTCCTCCTGCTGGAATGAAGGTGACCAGGGCAGTTTTCCCTAGCAGAACAGCTAGAGTTCACTCCTTCAACTAAGCCAGGGACAGGGCTTTTCACATAGGGGCTCAATAATAGTAAATGGCAGTCATTTGGAACAATATCTTGCTAGTGGGGTCGTGCTGTTGATGTGCTCTGTGTGTGTGTGTGTGTGTGTGTGTTTATATATATATATATATATATATATATATATATATATATATATATACACACACCTCTGTACCTCTGTCTGTATAGAACTGTGACTCAGGGCTCTACTCTTGACAGCAGAGGAAACCACCCACATAATGGATGATGTTTGCAATAGAAATGAGCCAGTTTCTCTGTTTGGTTTCATGTACATATGTGCAGTTTGACTGTCATGATACATCTATACTTAATCTATATGTTTATATAGATACATATCATGTATATTTATGTTTATAGATACTAATGTACAGATTAGTAGATGATACATATACTCATAGTGTGTATAAATATTTTTAAAAAATTTTTCATTGAGTCCTTGGGGTGAGCCTGTGTACCATAGCAAGTCTTAACCCCTTTGGCCTATTGGAGGCTGTGACAGGACTCCTCAACCTTGCACACCCCACAACATAGGCGTTGTTCAACTTGAATGATGCTGACCTATCTTATCTCAGGAGTGAATTTTAAAGTTTTGGGAGCTCAGCTTTCATGGAGGATCTGAAGTAGACAAGGCAGGATTGCATTAGGGGGAAGGTAAAGTGGGTGACTTGTCAGCTTTACTGCTGCCATGGCTTTCTTTTCCTTGTGGCTTCCCAGGAAGGAGCCCAGAGAGGGGGCAGCTGGTGTGTGATTAAGGTGAGTGTTAAGGATTGAGCTTGGACAAGTGCAAGCAAGTGTAAATAAAGGTGCTGCCATCGGAGGGACTTCTGTCAGTAGCTCATGCCCCAACCAGTCAAGAGTCTATGCAGTAAGGGTCAGGAAGTCAAGCCTCAATCTGGGCAGTAAGACAGAACACTGTGAGTGACATGGGCAGGGTCATAGTGATGGGACTCGGCTGTGGCATCAAGGCATAGTTTTGCTGGGACCAAGCCTACACATCCATGCAGGTGAGAGAAAGGTCTCTTGGAGCAAGGATAGGAATGGCCTTCTGTTCGGGGATGGAGAGTTTGCATGAGCCATGTCATAAGCCATGGATCTCACCCTTTGAGGTCATCATCCATTAAGTGGGGCCATCTAGGGATCTTGGTCACTATTTTGGACTTCTGCCCTTCACCCTTCCTCCCAGAATGCCTTGGGTCCCACAAATGAGAAAGTTTTATTTTGAGTATCAGTGTTCTTCCTGCAAATGTCACACAGGCTCACATGGAGATCATTGGTTATCGGGTTACTGGTTGATGGGAACTAGGGCTCACCGGACTCCACCCCAGCAGACAAGTCATTTGAAGAAGCCACACATGCACATGGACTAGGTCAGAGTCCCAAAGGAACAAACCAGTTTTTGTTTGGTTTGATACAGATACTCGTACCTTGGGTTGTGGTACGGTTACACGGTCACCTTTTATGCTACTTTGGCTCTAACCTTAGCCCTTCAACCAAAGCAGCTCCTGTAGAGTCCATCTGGTTCATGAGGAGCTTTGAAATGTCTACAGCCTATTATTTCCACTCTGCAGACGAGAGTGAGCAGCAGAGTGGTCAGATTGCTTCTGGCAGTGAGCTGCCTGTTGAGGGTGCCCAGGAAGGAGCTGCATGGGAGTTTTCCTGAACCGTCCTTCAAGTTCTGTGCCTGCCTGCCTGCCTGCCTGCCTGCCTGCCTTTCTTTGGAGATTGGTGTCTCACTATGTAGCTCTATTTGGTGTTAAACTCAAAGAGTTCCACCAGCCTCTATCTCACCAGTACTGAAATTCAAGTTGTGTACCGCTATGGATGTGTATGAGAATTTTGCAGGCATGTGTGTGTGTGTATGTGTGTGTGTGTGTATACAACCTGCCAAGGCCAGGAGAGGGTATCAGATTATCTGGAACTGGGGTTATAGGCTGTTATAGGCTGTCCTGTGTGTGCTGGAACTGAACTAGCTCAGTCCTCTGCAAAAGCAGCAAGTGCTCTTAACCACTGAGCCATCTCTCTAGTCCTGACCCCTTTTCTTTTCTTTTGTTTTTGTTTTTTGTTTTTTGGGTGCTTGAGATAGAGTTTCTCTGTGTAGCCCTGGCTGTCCTGTAACTCACTCTGTAGACCATCCTAACCTCAAACTCAGAGATCCACCTGTTTCTGTCTCCCGAATGCTGGGATTAAAGGTGCGTGCCACCATGCCTGGCTGTCCTTTCCTGTTTTGGGAAAACTTCATGTTTTCCTGGCTGACCTTGAACCCACTGTATCACTGAGGATGACCTAGAACATCTGATCCTCTTGCCTCTACTTCTCTAGTCCTGAGATTATAGGTGTGCACCACTATACCTGGCTTACATGGTGCTGGGGATCAAACTCAGTAGGTGTTTCTGAACTACATTCTCGGTCTGTCTTCCAGGCTTCTCAATACCCTCATGTATGCATAAGTCTACAACTTAGTGTCTTCCTGTCAGGGTTCTTATGTACGTGTTTAGTGTAGAGGTTAAGTATTCTTTATCCAAATGTCAGAGACCAGAATTGTTTTGGATTTTGAGACATTTACATAAACAACATGAGATGACTTGGAGATGGAACCCAAATAAACAGTCAAAAATGTGTTTTCCATGTACCCCTTATGTCTCTTAAAGGTAATTTTATATAGTTTAATAATTTTGTGTCATGGGGTAGAATTTCCCGTCTGTGGTATGTCACAGCTATGCTCACAGAGTTCCAGATTTTGGATTTTTGAATTAGGGAGGCTCACTCTGTATTTATAACTGTGCTTGCTGTAACCTGTGAAATACCTGTTTTGAGTCTTAGATGCACTCATGGCTTTTATAAGTTGGGGACATGATGGAACATCATTCTTTGTTCTTGGAGAGGCTGGTGTTACTTGTGGCAGTGCAACCATTTAGGTTGTGTTGTTAAAGCCCATTGCAAAGAAACTTCCTGGAGCCCCCACAGTCTGATGGGAACTATACTGAAGTTGGAAGGAAGGGCTGCTGATAGGGTGTGTGTGTGTGTGTGTGTGTGTGTGTGTGTGTGTGTGTGTGTGTATGTGTGTGTGTGTGTGTGTAGAAACACATTTACCATTGGGCCATCTAACTGCAGACCATTATGGCAGAAGCTGCCCAATGGGAAGCAGCTCAGTTCTGTGTGCAGAGGAAATGTTAGAGCTGAGATGAAAGATGGTGAGCATTCACACACACACACACACACACACACACACACACACACACACACACACACACAGTGCACATACACACACAAATACATACATACAGCCCTTTTCATAGTTCTGAGGATTGAGATGAAAGATGGTGAGCATTCACACACACACACACACACACACACACAGTGCACATACACACACAAATACATACATACAGCCCTTTTCATAGTTCTGAGGATTGAGATGAAAGATGGTGAGCATTGACACACACGCACACACACACACACACACACAGAGTGCACATACACACACAAATACATACATACAGCTCTTTTCATAGTTCTGAGGATTGAGATGAAAGATGGTGAGCATTGACACACACGCACGCACACGCACGCACACACACACACACACCCCTCTCATAGTCCTGAGGATTGACCTCAGGGCCTTGTGCATGCTAGACAAGCACTCTGCTAGTGAACTACTGCCCTGCTTTGCTTTCTCTTGCAGTTATAAACACCATGACCAAAAGCAGCTTGGGGAGGAAAGGGCTTGTTTGGCTATTTGGCTTTCCAGTTACAGTTCATCAGAGGAATGCTCCTGACTAGCTTACTCTCCAAAGCATTTTTAGTTTGCTTTGTTTTACAGATCAGGACTGCCTGCCAGTGGTAGCACCACCCACTGTGGGCTGGGCCTTCCCATGTCAATGATTAATCAAGACAGTGCCCCACAGACTTGCTTACAGGGCAGGCCAGTCTGATGGAGACAATTCCATAGTTGAAGTTTCTTCACAGGTTTCACTGGTTTGTGTCAAGCCGACAAAAACTAACCTGCACAACCATATTCTCAGCCAAATACACACTTACTTTTAAAGTTAGATGTATTCACATTATTTTATGTATGACTGTTTTTCTTGCATGTGTGTGTGTGTACCACATGTGTGCTTGATGGGGTTCAGAAAAGGGTATCGGAATTATAGATGATCATGAACAACCGTATGAGTGCTGGGAATGGACCCTGGGTCCTATGCCATCACAGCAAGTGCTCAATTATTACTCTAGCCCCTCATCCTCACAGTATATCTTTTAACTCCTTAAATCAAGAATGGATGCCTCTTTTTGCCTTATCCATAGGGTCTTTATCAGCCTTGGACTCCGAGCTGTATGTAAACCAAGGCTAGTGTGGGCTTGGGTAGCTAACATTTTGTACAAGGTTTGTTTTTACTCACCAGGATAGTGACAGGTATGAGAAATATCCCTTTCTTTCTTTTTTTGACATTGGCAGGGTGGTGGTATTCCAGTAACTTCTACAGAGAGAGGTCAGTAGATGTGGCTTTTGGAAATGAGCTATAGAGATAGTTGGAGCTGGAAGGAGTTTCTTAGACATAGCTTTTGAAGGAAGGAGAGCCTTCATTGCTTTGGAAAAGGCTTTGGTTTGCCTTGAACTTGCCAACTCAAGACCATAGCTTGGTTCTGGTGGTGTTGCTATTTCAGGAGATGTATCTGATATAATATCTAAGGGAAAATATAGTGTATAAAAATAGAATAAATGAGTCAACCTTCCTGTAATTCTATTACCTGGACTCAGCAATGAACTTTTCTCTGGATTCATTTACTCTTCTTTGGCTTTTTTCTTGAAATATTTTGAAGCCAATCCATCGGTATCATAGTGCTTTATCATTTTTAATATGCATGTTACTATTCTTGAACAGAGATGACCTACCTTCCTGCCTGCCTCTCTGTGGCTTGTTTCCTATTGAGTTACACCCAGCCCTGAGACATCCTTAGCCCCCAACCCTCTCCCCCTCAGTGCTGAGGATTGAACTTAGGGCCTCAAACATGCTAGATGAATGCTTGCCACTTAGGTACAGCCCAGCTCTCTTAACCTCATCTCTTAACCAAATGGTGACATAGGTTTGTCTGATTGCCTTCAATATGACTTTTTATGAGGAGCTGGTTGCTGGTTGGTTAGCGTTGCTAGTTACAAGAAGCCTACGTAGTGCATTTAGTTCTTTGTTTCTTAGGTTTCTCCTAATCTGGAACAGTTTTCTCTACGTTTTATCCCCAACCTTCATTTAAACATCCTCCTACCCCTCCAGCTGTGGATTTCGAAGAGTAGTGAATGGAAAGCAGGTGTGTGTGTGTGTGTGTGTGTGTGTGTGTGTGTGTGTGTGTGTGTGTAGAGAGAGAGAGAGAGAGAGAGAGAGAGAGAGAGAGAGAGAGAGAGAGAGAGAGAGAGAGAGAGATGAGTAGCTCAGGCCCCCATCTTCTTCCTGCCATTGACCAGCTGTCTGACCTCTGGCAAACCACCGACACCCTCTGGGGTCATTATTCTTGTCTATCAAGGCAGTAGTGAAACTGGATGGCCTCACACTCAAGCACTCTCATTATTACCTTCCTAAAGAGATCCGAGAGGCACATTGCAGACACTTCTTGATAACATATTCATCCTAGTTTTGGCAGTTGAGAGCTAAGTCATCCAGACCAATTACCTTGCTCTCTCATATGTACTGTGAGTGGTATACCATTGCATGAGTATGCTTTCTGTGTTGACTTACAGATATGCTAGGGAGCCAAATTCATCATGGCTTGATGTGTAGGCCACTAATGAATGCCTATTAGCCTTCAATTTCCCCTAAACTTCTCTACTACTTTTGTTTTGACTTTTATTTATGTTGTGGTGACCTATTGTTTATTTTTATAAGCAACAACAATAAATATCTGTGTACTTAATATTCTTATTCTCTACATAGCCTGTAAGGTCATTGAGGTCCAGTTTATAACATGGATTCTCAGCTTTCTTGAGCCATAGATGGGCTGGGGATATAGCTTAATGATAGACTGCTTGTCTATCTGGGTTTGACAACCAGGCAAGAAAAACAAAACAAAAAAACAACATAAACTTAAGTTGTAGACTGGAGTCAGCTCCTCATATTACCTTCATTAGTCACCTAAAATTGTCATTTGATGGTGATTTTGATGCAGTATTCCTTTTGTAACTATGGCCCAGCTCTTCTCTGGTTTATCTTCTTTGAGACACAGTGGCTGTGGTAGTCTGAGGAGCCACCTGGGTAGTGTGTCTTTTGTGGAACTTGTCTTTTCTGATAGCTCTCACTGTCTTGTCTCTAGGCCTTTGCTGGACAAACAGTTGGAGGGGATTTTAACTGCTAAAACAGTAGCCATTCCATACATTCCGTAGAGAAGGTCACCTGTGGTTCCAGTCGGGGACACAGGAGTGCCGGTGTTGAGGGTGGTGGAGGTGGATGAATCAGAATCTATTATCTTCCATATCTGGACAGAAAGAGGGTGGTCCATCAGATGTACTCCATCCTCCAGGCCTCCACTGTGAGCTCTTGTGCACACTCAGCCCTCATTTGCTGCTTGGGAGAACAGGCTTGGTGCTCTGGAAGGCCTTGGTATCAGCCTGCTTTCTTCCATCCCTTCCTGGACCTCCACTGCCTCCTTTTTGCTCTGGAGACAGAGACAACATTCACCAGTGAGGGCTGGGGGAGGACTTGGAGCTTGTGCGTGCAGAGGATCTAGAACAGTGCCTGGCACTCAGTAGGCACTCAATAAATGGTAGGTGCCTGGAGGGTCATCTCTGAGCGGTTGAGACTGTATTATAACTGGCCTTGTTATGACTTCCACTCTTGTGTGTTGACCCTTGGAAAGGGGTCCCCAAACCTTGAGGTTTATGAAGCTGTGGCACTGGTGTGGTGGATGCCATTCTGGGTCACTAGAAATGTTCTGTGTGACCGGTAGAAGTTTTAAGTGCCTGTTAATTCAGGAAGTCCTGTTGATGTACCCCCCACTCCAACTGGCAGCAGTGTGTCATTTGTCCTTTCATGATCAATCTGAGGAGAGTGTTTCCGATCTGCTAGTCTGGGTAGACTTGGTCCAGTGGTAGGCAAGACGGGAGGGGGGATGGGGCGGGGGAAGGGGAGGGGGGGTCCTGGGTGTGGCTAGAAACTCAAGGCTCATGGCTCGTGAGTTTTCTTCTAATGGAATTTCCCATCACTTACTGGCCTGCTGATTTCTGATCAATGGAAATGAAATTGCATCACCTCCTCAGAGGCCCCGTGGATGCCTGCTGTTTCCAGCTGTGTCAGTTCCGGTAAAATAATCTCATCAGGCGTGCGAGAGGGTAATAGGAAATAAAAATAAAAACCCACAATTAGCAAGAGGCCTTGCAGCTGAGTAACACTTACCATCCCAGAGGCAGAAGGGACTGGGAAGTGGAAGGACTAGGAAAGGGTCCCTGAGGGTGGGGGTTGGGAGGGGGGCAGGGAGAAGGGAAAGAAAATTCCTGGTGTTTTTCTTTCCCCCATTTTTCACCCAACATGGGGAATATTGTTTGAATTTGTGTCAGAGCTTCTGCTGCTCTGCTTCTGGGGTCTGTGAAGTTGGCATGTGATAAGCCTGTCTCTCTCTTGAGTCTCCTGCAAACAGACACCAGGTAAATCCCAGGACCCTGAGACCCTAGTTCTCCTGCTCACAGTGTGGGGGACCCCTGCTTTCGAGTCTGTGACAGGGAACCCAGGAGACCAGGGACGGGACCCTCTGAAACCATGGCTGTGGGGAGTCTTCTCAGGGATGGCTCATTTCTGCTCTCCCCTCTCCCATTATTCACTGTAACTCCCAGGGCACATGTGTTCGAAGCATGAGGGGCAATGCAAGGTCACTTGGTTACATGAAAGCTGCTCCAGGTGGAGAATAGTGCATAGTGACTGTATGCAGTTACCCCAGGTTGATAAGACTTGGGGAGGCTGTCTATCACATCTATTATTCTGCTGCTGCTTATGTCTGTGGAGGCTGTAAAGTCCCAAGGCCCAGCCCGAGGAAGAGCCAAGGCTAGAGGAACCTGGCAAATGAGGATGTAGAAAACCTGTTGGGTCACCTTGGGGAGCCAGCAGAAGTGCAATTGTATCCTCTTGTCAACATGACTTCTCAGAGACAGAAGAAATGCTTGTGTGCAGCAGCGCCACTGGGCTGTGGTAGTTTCTTGTAGGTATAAAGGACAAGCGTGTTCTTCACTCTGGGTAGGGGCCGATCCTGTTGAGAAATGGTCTCAAGGCTTTTTACAGTTCCTTTCTTGGATGACCCACATGTAGACTGAGGGTCAGAACTTCTTAGATCCGACTGGGGGAGATGAGCTAAAGTATCAAGCCTCAGAGTTTTTAGTGTCACAGGGTCGTGGGCGGCTGCTCAACCTGCTGTACCAGATGCTGTAAATAACGTGGATTTTTTAAGCCCAGTGGACATCAGGTCACTGTGAACCACATCTGGGTTCATATGTAGGACAGTTGTGACATCAGAGTGGGAAAGCTCTGGAGGGATGAGTGTTTCATGTATGGCACAGTGAATCCTGCCAGCTGCTGCAGCCCTGTGATAACCAAACCACTTCTGCTAGCACATGCTCACACTCTAGTGAGAGCCAGCCTGCAGGAGCCTGCATCAATAGAAAGGATGCTGTGTATGTTGTAGGCACTCGATAAATATTTCTTATGTGAATGAATGAAAATCATTAGAGTGGCCAGTGATGTTTTGGACCAGCATTGTGCTCAGTAGCTTCAAACCAAAAGCCAACAGGGCCAGAGCCCCAGTGTTCTCCGTGTGGTTGAAGCTCAAGAAATTAAGCCCCTTAACCAGCCGGGTTTAATTTCCTTCAGCCTTATGATGATTTAATGTGGAAATATTTTTTGGAACTTTAAGGTTTCTGAAATGTTACCTCCAGGCTCCATCCAAGATTAGATCAGCTGGGAGCGCACTCAGGTGCCATGTTCAGAGCTCCAGGGGTAGAAGAATGGCAGGAACTGGCGTCTTTCCTCATCTAGCACATGGTTTCCACGTGGGCATGTGTACAGAAATGTTTCTCCTCCACCGTCCTAGACACTTAGATGGCATCTTGATCTGCATTGATCACACTTGATAACTCGAACTGGCAATTTTTCTCATGGGAACAGACCTAACCAGGGTGTTCAGGAAGCCATTAAGGAAAAATATGTAACCACACACATTCCCAAACTCAATTGTTCCTTCTTTGCAGTGTTCAGATAAGAGACTTTCAAACATAATTAATCCAAGTACTATTTAGTGTGGCCTTGGTGATTCTTCACGGCAACGTGTTGGTCCTGAGGCCGCTGGAAGCAGCAGGAAGGGAAAGACCCACTGGGCCATGTCTGCTGGCTTTGTCAGGGTCCTAATGTTACTTGTAGCTGTCCACTTCTCTGGGGGTTCCCAGTGGGGCAAAGAGCTTTCCTATGTTGTTTTCCCAGTTACCAAGTCCTCTCTTTGAAGTAGCTAATGCGAAAGAGAGCTCCAAATGTTTTTCTTAGTCAAAGGAACAGTGTAAGCAGTGGGTTTGGGAATTGGCCTGTGGGATGAGGACAAGGCAGAGAATAGCAGTCTGGATTGCAGGCTGCTGCCTATCAGTCATATATCCTGTTCCTCGCTGTTGGGGGTTCATCTTTGGAATTTGGACATCTCCCATCCCTGCTCAGGAAAAACAACCTGGGCCCACTTACACCTACCGTCTTGCAGTCCTCAGGGCCTGGCAGTTGCAGCTTGAAAACAGAAATAACTCTCTAGCCCAATATGGATTTGAGGTGTTTTGAATTATCCATTGGGTACAATGAGTCATTTAGCAGAGAGTTCTGTGATGTGATCTTTGTCACTGTTGTGCTCTTCGAACAGGAGGACAAGGGAATTTTCATACGCACAACCTGAAAGGGTCTGTCAGTCTGTCCAGTGCAGCCATGTGAAGAACTGGTGTGGCTGTGTGGTGAGAGGCTGTGTATCTGTGTGTGTTTCCATGTGACTTCATGTGTGTTGCCCTGTTAATGAGTCTTCAAAGGGTAGCTCTCGTTTGTTTTGTCATGGTGCCAATTTCTGAGCCTCAGGCCTAAGCTACTGATGGTGAACACTCTGTGTAGCCTGCTCCTCATTGAGAGGGGGAGGTGGACTTCTATTTTCAGAGTCATTTGGAGGTGGTTGCTGGGGGGGGGGACTTCTTTATCCAGGCCCAACTCTCCTGTCACCCTTCTCTGGTTTTCCCATTACCTGTGACAGCTGGTTGACTGAATCACTGGTGGGGGTCATACTTGCAGGAGAGTTGGGTGGGGTTCTTAGGTACTGGATGTAGCAGCCACAGGACCAGAGACAAGCCTCTGGTAGTGTGCACCTCATAAGTCAGGTATACATGA
The DNA here is from genome assembly GCA_030556225.1 of Cricetiscus sungorus. Lineage (NCBI taxonomy): Eukaryota > Metazoa > Chordata > Mammalia > Rodentia > Cricetidae > Cricetiscus > Cricetiscus sungorus. The sequence goes on along the minus strand of JANBXA010000728.1, from coordinate 19,987,612 downwards.
AGGAAAACGGTAGGGCCGGCCTGTAGCTGCAAGTGTAAACAGAGGCACTGCCCAAGTTTGGGTCTCCTACATCCTCATAGCTTTGAACTTAAGCAGTTACTTCTGCTGGTCAGAGGATTGTTCTGATGTAAGAAAAATACCCAGTAGTTCAGGGACTCTTGTGAGCCTCTCTATCTGTTTTACTAGTGAACTTGGCTTTGATAACCCTTCTCAAGGAGTTCAGGAAGAAGGAAAAAGAAACTCACAGGGCTGCGCTGTTACACCTCTAACTGCAAGAGTTATCGCAATCATAGATGGTGTTGCAGTAAGATGGAAAACTCATTAAATCAAATTTGGTACTCTTCTCAGTGTGAGATGTCCTGTTTTGGGAGCTTGGAACTGAAGTGGCTATTGCTGTCATGTGAGGGTAGACCCGAGACTATGTAAAGCCCACGTGGAGAGCTTGAGATGGGATAGTTTGACATTTGGTTCTTGGGAGGAGGGAAAGCAGAAACTGGCTTTCCTGTTTTCTACACTCAAAGGTGATACCAAAAGTTCTTTCTAGAGAGACCGGGGCAGACAGCAAGGGGCAGCTCCCTTTGGACATGCTATGTCAGACCGAATTGTGAGAGATGGAAAGCTAGCCACTTAGAGACATTTTGTGGTCTACTGAAAGTTGTAGGATGCACATCCAAGCGGTAAGTCCGGAATGGAAATGTTTGTTTTGGGAGTCAACTCATCATTTCAGTAATTGAAACCACAGAAGTAGTTAAGGTAGTTGATGTACAGAGATAAGCGCCAAGGAGAAAAAGTGCCATGGTGCTTAAATGCCATAGGAGAGCCTTGAGGAGGGGCCCTGCGGGTTGCAATCATGGTGAATTGTGTTGGAAAGTGTACATCCCAGAGAGCTTATGGATGGGAAGAGGGCAGGTGATGTGGAGATCAGAGAGGGAGGGGAGCCACAAAAGTGTGCCAGGGAAGTGATGTGGGATGATCTAAGCAGCCATGGTGAGCAGTTCTCAGTGCAGAGGAGATGGCAGCAGGTGGAGGGAAAGAGTAAGTGCCATTGACCGAGGTGGGGCTGGCTCTGGTGACCTCGGATGGAGATGGTAGAATCTTGGAGACTGGGGTCTCCTTGGTTCTCTAGTAGGGCACCTGATGGTTTTTTGCTTTTTGTTTTGTTCCCCCCTTAATTTGGGTGTGTGTGGGAGGTTACATCTTGAGTCCCACTGTTGGTTCTGATGCAGTAGCCCTCTGTAAATCACTGAAGGGAGGAGGAGCTCACCAGAGACCAGGCAGACAGCTTTTGAGGAAATGGAGCAGTGGGCAGAATCCACTGTCGGAAAGTGTTGAGATCCAAAGGAGGGACCAGAACATTGCCCGAACCACCCTGTGCGTAGGTGGTACTCGAGTCTAGCTGTTCATGGGACACTGGACTCTGGCGAAATCCAGTGGAAGAGATTGCCAGTAAAGTCCTGTGAAACCCTTCGATTACTCACTAGGGCAAAGGCCACCAGCCCCTGTCACAAACAGCTTCACAAACAGCAGAAGTAGTTAGTCTTACTAGAAATGGAGGTACGGTAAAATGTGGTTTCTTACCTGCCATATCAGCATTTTTCTTTTTCTCTTGAGAAAGTAATATAACTGTTGCAGAAAAATTGATGCCTGTGGACCATTGCTAGCGGGACCTGGAAGAACTTTCTTGGAGGAAAGATTGGTACATGCCAGAGTCTTGAATGTTCCTCCCTTTTGAACCAGCAGTTCTTAGAAATATATACTAAGGAAACAGAGCTCCAGGGAATGGTAAGAGCTAGGTCTCATAGGCTACTATGGCCTCAGAGGCTAACTTAGCCTGGCCTACAGTTTGTATTTAGCCTCGAAAGCCTCATCTGTAAAATGGGTTCTTGCAAGGATCTAGTGAAATGATGTATATTCGTCAGCATTACTTGGAACCACACCTAGTCTCTACAGAGTGAACTCCACCAACACAGCAGTTACTCATATTTATTGTTTTGTTTTTCTTATGAATACAAAGACTCATAGGCATTTATTGCAGACTTAACAGTGAAATATCGGGGACTGTTTAAATGTCTAGTAATAGCATTTGGTAAGATTGTGTTGTATGTGTAGGTGCAGCATCTCTGGATGTTGCTGTTGCTCCAACTTATGTAGCACATTTGATGTCATGGGAAAGCTGCATGCTAAATTGAGTTAAGAAGAATCCTTCCCCTTATAAGGAGCAGGGCATCTGAGGTTGATAAAGGAAGCCCGTAACTATAGCTACACAGAGGGAGAAGCCTGAGAAACTGACTGCCTGTGCTCGAGTCCTCTGGCTGGTGGAATGACAAGCGACTTTTACTTTTGCTTGAGAGTCTTGAGAGTCTCTTTGTGGATATCTACTTCTTTACATTTTTTTTTTTCCTTAAAGTAATGAACTCACACAACTTTAATCAGTAGAAGTTATTTAAAATAAATTTAACATCATGAGATGCCAGATTGAAACGATAATGGGCCAGATGGCACGTTTACACATCGTCTTCTAGCATGCTCTCTGCAGTCCCAGTAACAAGAGGGAAGAAAGCAGAAATTGGGGCTTTTGAGAAGGGCTTGGAAGAGATGGGAGGAAGCGTTTAAGTGTGGATTTCAGTTTGCCTGGGGGGATTTAACTGCAGAGATACTCAGGGATGGGTGAAGATGGGGGTGTATGGTCATGCACCTGCTGGATCAGAGGGGTGGCTGATGCAGCCAGGAAAATGAAGCTCCTCTGGCTATGGGAAAGAAGGATGGAGAGAGGAGAAGGAGAGAGAGAGACAGAGACAGAGACAGAGAGACGGGAGAGAACGAGAACTAGTGCTCATGGGCTTCATGGTGATTAAATCCAGGTCAGGAGCGTGCACAGGTCAGTGGTGGTCAAAGGGTAGATGGATGGTTAAGGATTTTCTCACATGATTAGAGAGAAATACTGAGTGGGTGACTAAATACCAAATACATATTTAGAATACTGTAGACTAGAAATAATAGCTGGCTTGTCTTTTATTCATTTTTTAGTAAATAGCCACATAGTAAATATGAAAAATTTTTTTGTTATAGAAGTACCCCCCCCAATTTCATTTTGATGACATTCTCTGGAGTATCGGTACAGACTGGTTTCTGAGACCTCCCTCTCTCTCCTTCAGATCGCATGGCTCCCACCCTCCCATGCCTGCCCCAGACCTCACAGTCACCAGAATATCTTGGTGGCTGTGTGTTTCATGTAGAGTAGACTGGGCCAGCACTTCTCACTTCCCAATTGATTTATGTTGATGCAGCAAATAGCATGGGTGTGTTTACTAGCAAACATGAAGTTCTGGCCTGGATTATTTTTTGTGCCTTCTGCACAGTGGGCATCCTGCTTCATGAAGGTTCTGTGCAAGTATGTGTGTCATCTGGCCACAGTTACAGACCCCTTCTTAAGGCTCTTGGGAAACCACCGTTGAGCCCAGTTGAGAACCTGTTTGTAAGACATCTCTACTGACTTACATACATCATGAGCCAGATGCTTTTACTGTTACTGCACTGAGTGGAACTGTGTGTTTCTTTACCAGATTCCAAGCCAAACAGGTCTGAGAATTAGCTCTTTGTCCCTTGGGTGAGGTTTCTAGTGTTTTATTTTAGATTTATTTTTATTTCCAATTGTGTGTGTGTGTGTGTGTGTGTGTGTGTGTGTGTGTGTGTGTCTATGTGCCATGAGAGTGGGTGCCTAAGGAGACCAGAGGTATCATCACATTACCTTGGAGCAGGAATTACAACAGACAGTTATGAGTTGCCTAGTGTGGGGCTAGGAGCCACACTTAGGTTTACTGTAAGAGCATCAAGTACTCTCACCTCCTGCACCATCCCAGCACCTCCCTTCTTTGGTTGGTTTCTCTCTCTCTGGTTAGTGAGTGTTTATTCATTGTGTGTTTATTTTATTTTACTCTGTTTTAGTCTGGACTCGATAGTGCTTATACTGTGGGCAACTAGAATTCTTTGATGAGGGCTCATCTTAATCTTTTTTTTTTTTTTTAATTGCTTTTCAGTAAGATAGGATATATAGCCAAAAATTGTTAGGTTTTCTGAGTGTTATGTCATATAAAAGTCTACCCAAGTTAAATTGGCATATTGATTTGTCTTCTGTAACCAGAGGACTCTACCCAGAAACCTCAACTGAATAATGGAGGACTGGTGTTTTATTCTGTTTTTCCCATACTTCTTTGCCCAACTTTGCAGTCTCTTCCCTTTCACAAGGCTGTGTTAGCAAGGAATTTTCCTGTAAATATAAGGACCTGCACATCTGTGTGGATTGATGGTGCATGTATATTTTTGGAGAGTATTTTGTTTTGGGGACAGTTATGTTTTCTTTTGACATGATTACAGCTATGCCACCTCCCCCCAAACAAACAAACAAAACAAAATATTCCTGTCCTTGGGCTGGCGAGATGGTTCACAGGTTAAGAGCACTGGCTACTCTTCCAGAAGCTCTTGATTGGATTCCCAGTACCCACATGGCAGTTTAGAACTGTCTATAACTCCAGTTCCAGGGTCACACAGACATATATGTAGTCAAAACACCAATGGACATAAAATAAAAATAAATGAATCATGAACAAAACAATTCCCACCCTCTTCATCTGTACGTTTTGCCCACAAAAATGTGTATGTGTGTGTGCAGTCATGTGTGTATACCACATACACACTTGCACATTTTTTTTTTCTTACTTTCCAGACAGGGTTTCTCTGTGTAACAGAGACAGCTCTGGCTGTCCTGGAACTCACTCTGCAGACCAGCCAGGCTTTGAACTCAACCGACACCTGTGGTGGCGTCGGTCACCAATCATTAAAGCTTAAAAAAAAAAAAAAAAAATAGTAAGATGGGCTTTACTGTGTAACCCACAGTGGCCTCAAACTTAACCTTGCAACAGTTCTCTTTCCTCTGCCTCCTTTGTGCTGGATTTGAGGTATATCCTGCCATCCTAGCTCCGTAAGCTGTTTGAGGATGGAGGCAGCATGCCTACTTACCTCTCATGTGTCCAAGTGTGTCTTCTAGCAGAGTTTGTCCTCCTATGAGTCTGTCCACAGACCACATTGAGATTTCACCAATTGTCCCTCTTAGGTCCTTCATAGGAAAAGAAGACCACAGAGATGTGTTACACGTGTTACTCACCTTTAATCTGAAATAGTTTTCCATTGTTTCTGAAGAGTGGAGGATGACTTACAGACTTCTCTCAGTCAGGGTTCATCTGATGTTCCTTGTTGATTAGATTTAGAGCTGATGTTTTTTAGCAGGGAGGGAATGTAGTGTTCCTCCCAGCGTATCCTACCAGGACTCACTTGATTAAGCTGATATCTGCCAGGCTTCTCGACTGTAGGAAGAAGAGTCTGTAAGGGAAACTCAGATTGTAAGAACTCTCTACCTCCTTTAGTGTGCATATCCATTGATTAGATTAGATCCTGGGTGGATTCCTATTAGGGGGAGGTCTAAACTGGAGAGATGGAGAGAGAGAGAGAGAGAGAGAGGGAGGGAGGGAGGGAGAGAGAGAGAGAGAGAGAGAGAGAGGGAGGGAGGGAGGTAGGGAGAGAGAGAGAGAGAGAGAGAGAGAGAGAGAGAGAGAGAGAGAGAGGGAGGAGGGAGGGAGGGAGGGAGGGAGGGAGGGAGGGAGGGAGGGAGGGAGGGAGGGAGGGAGAGAGAGAGCGCACAAGAGAGAAGTTTGCTCACATTTGTATTTTTCTTTATAAAAGCATCGAGTTGTGAATTCTTATTTTATGTGCCAGGTGTCAGTCCTTTGCTCTTACTTAGTTTTCTTGTCCCTGTCAACCCAGGTGTGGTTGATAGGAGCCCCTTCATCTCACTCCTGTGCCCATCTGAGACATCACCTCAAGGTGCTCTTTAAGATGGTCCATGCTCACCTTATACTCCTGCTTCAGTCTAAGAACTGACCACTCACCCAAAGACCTCCAGTTCTGTTGGCTGGGCATCTCGAGAGGGGAGATGTTATAATTTCTTCCACTACCTTAATTGTTTTTTCATCCATCATTTTACTAATCATCACATCTTGATTGTGAGGATACAGAAGTAAGTTATATCTTATGGAGTCTGATCACATGGTGTTCGCAGCCAGGGCAGGTGAGTCAACAGAGAGCCAGTCATAGCATCGGGGTGGCCTGAATTTCTGCCTTTAACGGAGCTCGCAGACTTACCTTCTACCTTGCCATGTTACGGTTTGGCCTTGTTAGTTTGAGTCTCCTGTTCTAACCGGTCAAAGTCTCCCCCACCACACACTCAATTCTGCTATGGTAGTACTTTTAGCTTTTCCCGTTAACTTTCTGTGCCCTGCCTGGTGACATGAGTCTTCTTGCTATCATTCCCCCAAGTTGCTGATGTAGATGAGCATCCAGTGGCATGCCTCGTCCTCCATGTTGCCTGGAAGTGATGGCGTCCTTGTTAAGTACTCTTTGCTGCATTTCTCAGGTCACCAGTTCATGTCTGGTTTACTTTATGTGTGCTGTCTGTCATTGGCTGATTGCTGAGAGGTCTTCCTCAGCACCAGCTGAATCTGCTTAAACTCGGGGTGGGTTTGCAGCCTACACTCATTGGATGTTCTTTTCACCTTGGTGTCATCACCTCATCTAAAAAATGGCGTGCACACATATCATGCTTGCCACTTTCTTGGGACTTCGGAGGGCATTGAACTGAACATGTCATACTTATTTGCGGTCCTCTCCTCAGGAGAACATAGGCATTCCCTAGATTCCTACAAACAGTGGGTTTACAGTAAATGATCAACCTTATAACATGTTGAATGAGTGAATACATTTTCAGGCCTATAGCTTCTAGGTTTTGCCTTTTTGATCAATTTTCCAATTTGCTGCTATCTTACATATATGATGTGTGTGCATATGTGAGTACAGAAATGCGTGTGATAATAGATTGGCATGATACAGTGTACATGTAGAGGTCAAAGGCTAACTTTCAGGGGTTGTTTTTGTCCCCTACCTTTGGTTCTGGGGAGTGAACGTCAAGTGCTTTTACCCACTGAGCCATCTCTTGCCCCTGTATTTGTGGTGTATGTGAGTGCATGTGCCTCAGGAAGGTGGAGGTGCCAGGTCTGTTGAAGTTGAACTCACCAGCAATTGTGAGTTTCCTGATGTGGGTACTGTGAACCCAACGGGGGTCCTGTACAAGAGCAGTAAGCTTTCTTAACCACAGAAGCATCACTTGAGTTCCGTTATGCCCCTTCTTTTTAAAAAAAGAAAGGGGAAGGAAAAGAAACCAGGGTATTAGACCTGCCTTCTGTGACTTTGCTGTGGGTCCCTGCTCCTGTACCCTTGGCAGCTATTGTTGTCCAAATCAAGAGGGCCACTTTGAGTTCTCCTGTTTGGATTGATAGGCATGAGTAGTCCAGTCCATGATCTTGGAATAGTCTCTGGGCACAGGAAGGCATAATGCAAATATTGGCTATCAGGATACTTCATTATTGACAATAGACATCTAAAGGAAACTGTCCATAGTGTCTAAGACCCCAGATCCTACAGCAACTATCTGGCTTTGTCATTTAGACTACCCAAGCATGAGCAATCTCAGTTTTGCATCTCTGGAATGGGGATAAGAACAGCATCCCTTGGAGTGGTTATGCTTATACCTGTAGGTATCGCCTCAGTTCCTAACTCAGTAAGTGGCGGTTCCCATTATTAGGGCTTTAAAAAGCTGTGGGGGAATATAGGCACAAGGGAGGAAGTGAAGTCACCCATAGCCCCGCCTCCTCAAATTTACCATCATAAATATTTTGATAGAAATATGATGTCCATATCTTCTTGTCCTTCACGCAGTTCGTGGATGATCAGCTTACATTGCTTGTAAATGGTTTCTTGAGCGTTAGTTATCAACCTTATAACATGTTGAATTGCACAAACTGTAATTTGGTCTCTGCTTTTGCCTGATTATTTCCATCTCTCTCTCTTTCTCTCTCTCTTTCCCTGTTATAAATCTTATTATGAGCAATTTCATATGTCCACACATCTCCTGGGTTGTTTCCTTGGAACACATTCCTAGAATGGAGAAATTGCTGAGTCAAAACATGTTGGCAGAGTGTTCTGTGCACTGCCTGGGTCCCTGGAGAGGGGCGGTCCTTACACTTCTCCCTAGGGCAGGGCAAAGCGTGCCTGGAGGACCAGGCATCCTTGCGTGCTGACTGACATCTCTGGTGATGCCCTGCAGGTTATTCACAGAGCAACAGTTTCTCTTGCTGTCTCAATTCTCTTTGTTTTTCTTTCTTTCCCCTTTGTTTCCCTTCTTGGTTTTCTGCCAAACAGCCCCTTGTGAAAGGACCGCCTAATTAACCCTGTGCTAATTAACAATTTAAAATTACACAGTGTGACTGTTCATGTTTAATTCTCTGGGAGCTGAAGCAACAGCAGGAGCCCCCTCCCCTTCCTTAGAACTGCACACCCCTACCCAGCCTACCAGAAAACTGTAGCATTTTATCTAGCCCTATCTTTTTCATGGAATAAGACAGAACTTTCCTTACTCACCCTTTTAGTTTAAAGAGGAAGATAGTTGCCAAGATGAGTGGCATGTTACATTGTACATGGTAGCATTTTATCCTTCTAAAGCAATCTTTTAAAGAGGTAAGTGTTTGCAAAACTACAGTGGGCTTTGAGATGGGAACTATGATGTGGGGATCAACACAGGCTCCGCCCCCCCTCTTTTGTTGGGGTCATTCATAAGGTGTTGGAGTTCTTCTGCATGGAGTACTTTTCAAATGGCAGATTTAAATGCCAAGTAGAACGAAAGAGTGAGCAAAGACTGTATATGTACAAATGCTTGCCAAATTACTCCTGTGTCTCCCTTCGAACTTTGTCATTGAAAAGATGTGCTTTTTTTTTTTTTTTTAAATCTAACTGATTATTTTAAAATAGTGTTGAATACAATATTGAGGTCATTTAAAGAAAACCTGGGGGAGTGGCCAGGGGAAGAAGAATTGTCCTGCAGGAAGAGTTGAGAGTTTCCGGTGAGCCAGACTGGAGTTTGTGTGGGATGGGTCACAGCCCCAGGGGTGGGCTAGAGGGCTAAGGAGAGGCCTGTGAATTTTGACTGGCAGGGCTTCCCGGGAAAGTGTGGGGACCCACTTGGTTCCCAGGCTGCCCTCTGTAACTGAAGAGCATTGATTTTACGGGAAACCATGTTTACAGACAGAGTGCTGATCGACCTGCCGAGTTGACTTCTGCCTCCTTAAGTAAGAACTACCTTTTTCTTATTGACTGGCTGATAAACAGAGCAAGCATGCTGGGTGGGAGAGTAGTGGATGCCCCGAGGCCCATGAGCTGCCAGGCTGGGCAGGATGAAGAGACTGCTTCTTGTCAGTGCACACTCCGGACACCCCCTTCCCCTCCCCCTTCCATTCCTTACCCCTGCATCTGCCAGGGACAGAGGCAGGGGATGTATGTGGCCACCCTTCTCTGCTTACCTGGCAGTATGGGGACCAAGCACAGCCGAGCTGCTCTTGTGGTGAGGGTGCTGTGAGGCAGTGTCCAGAGCTTTAATTGTAGTTTCCAGGGATGACATGGGTGTGCAGATTCTGTTTGGGATGGGGTGTGAACCAGGAGCCTGCACTTCTCAGGAGAGTATGACTAGCCCCTGAACCACACCACTTATTCACAGGGCTGTCAAAAGTTCCAGTTGGTCAGCATGTATGGAGAGAAGCTCTAACTAAACCAGGCAGCCTGGACCTAGAAATTGGGTTCTCTTTCCCACCTGTATCTTTTTGGCCTGCCAACTTCCTGTGAATGAGTGTATATTCTCCCGCCCCCCACCCGGCCCAGTCACCAGCTATCTGTCTGCTTTTCAGAAGTAGCCACTACCCTCTTAGGAATGCAAAACAAATTAAGGGAGGTTTTGTTTTGTTACTTGTTTGTTTTGTCTTGTCCTCCAAGCCCCGACCCCTTAGCTGGCCAGTTCATGGAAGAGGAAGAAGAGTGCAGTGCAAGCAAAGCCCACCAATTAATTGGTAAATGCTAGCAGGTTTCTCTGGCCCAGCCCAGGCTGGAGAGGAGATTGGCTTGGCTGTCGATAAACAAGTCCCTGGTGCAGCATCAAAGCTGTTCTCCTTTATCAATCGTGGCCTCCCCTTCCCGCATGTTCCTGTAACTTACCAAGCATTTATGACATTGATTTTACAATCGGGCTGTTAACCCTCCCGCCCCTTCAGACCTGCCAACCTTTTTGGCTTGAACTGTCAATCAGGTGTCATCCGGCCAATCAGAAACATCCTTAAGGAGAGCCTCCCCAGATTCTCACCTATATCCCAGCTAAGCCTTATGGGAAGTCTTGTTTCATTTGCCATTGGGCTTTTGATTTAGTGTGGTGATCTGTTTCAAACGAACCCATCCTTTCTAAGGCACACAGAGCTTTACTGCCACCGAGACTGAGGTTATCAGTTTGACAGAGAAGTGTATGCAAGTGAGTTTTAAACCCATCCTGGCACATTCTTCGAAAAAGTGATTTCTTCTGAGGCCTCTGCAAGCCTGCCTTCTCCATCTTTTCCCGAGGGGGAGCTGTTGGCTCACTATGCAATCAAACCTGGAGAAATATAAAAGACTAAGACAGGGTTGGCAGGAGATGGAGGGAGATGAAACCCAGCCAAAAGCTTTGTCTGCTGCTTATGAATGAGATGGTGGAGCAGGGGACAGATGGCCTGGGGTCTGTGGGTAAAAGGCCAAACTCTTAGGAAGTGCTGAGCCTAAGAGGACAGCAGCAAGGCAATAACTGCCCCTGCGGTGATGTTTCAGGAACCAGGCAGCCTGTGATCTGTTGCTACCTTCCCCGGGGAAGGGAGCTCTCAGAGGGCAAGCTCAGCTCAGTAGCACTCTGGAGTCGGAAACGGAAAAGCCTCAGGGCTGAAGGACAGCTGCTTGGGTAGCAACTAATAACTGAGAGGCAGGTGTGGAAGTCGGGCTTGCTAAGCCCAGCTGCCCTCTCTGCTTGTGCTAAGACCTTAGCTAGGGGAAATCCACCACTAGCATGGTGGATGGGCTCCCTGCAGATGGGGTGCGGCACTGCCCCCCATGGAGGCATTGGCAGACTGAAAATCTGGCCAGTTCTTACTCTTGGTTCCTTCATATTTTCATTGTGAACTCTGCTCAGTCCCGGGCTAGGAAGCTTTCCTGGTTTAAGTGGAGGAGATGGGAATTTGGGGTGTCTTCTCTTCAGTTTGATAGAGTGACATTGTTGAGGTTTACCATGTAAGGTTTACTGCTTGGGAAATGGGATTTTGTTGCTTGCAGGACCTGAAGGGACAAGGGTATGGCCGCTGGTCCCCTTGGGCCCTTTTCCTGATGTACCTAAGCTTTCACCTTCACTCTCTGAATCTTGTAGACCTTTGGACTTATCAAACTTGACACATGGCCATTGAAAAGCATCTCTTGGCACTTCTCAGTTTACCACTTTCTTCCTGAAGCTCCCTCCTTTCCTCATCCCAGACAGCCCTATCCCACAGTGTCATCAGCTAGGGATGACATCATGCAAGCTGTCTATATGCAGGAGGTCCCTTTTTGTGACCTCGTCGGGTACTGGAAAGATAACAGGCCTCTTCCACTGTGGCTCCCTGCCCAGCCTGACTCGAAGCCCTGATGGCATAGAGTGAAAATTCCAACGGGTCTGTCTGTAGAGCTAGAGTGACAGACAGTGTGAAAGTCCAAGGCGTGTGTTCCTGACCGCTTTTCCCATTTCACATTCATCACATGGACCTGGCTGTGTTGTTCATGGTGCTGCTTGCCCTCTCTGTACTGTACTGTACTGTGCTGTGCTGTGCTGTGCTGGGCCGTGTCCCCCAGTCTGCCCTCTGCCCTGCAAGCCTTGTGTTGTGGGTATGGACGGAAGCTGCTTAGAGCACTCTGTGCGGGACCTTAGCCTTGGCCCTCCTAACCTCTTTCCTTTCTCTCTCTCTTTTTCCTCTCTCCCTCCTCCCCCCTTGCCTCCACCCTTCAGGTCCGATCCGTACTGGGTGCAATGAAAGCTCCACGCAGGCCTTACCATGGAAGGCTGTGACTCGCCCGTCGTCTCGGGGAAGGACAATGGGTGCGGGATCCCTCAGCACCGGCAATGGACTGAACTCAACAGCACCCACCTCCCTGACAAACCCAGTAGCATGGAGCAGCCCACAGGCGAGAGCCATGGGCCCTTGGACAGCCTAAGGGCCCCCTTCAATGAGCGCCTGGCGGATAGCAGCACCTCAGCTGGGCCGCCAGCCGAGCCCGCCAGCAAGGAGGTCAGCTGCAACGAGTGCTCAGCCTCCTTTGCCAGCCTCCAGACCTACATGGAGCACCACTGCCCTGGCACACGCCCCCCACCGCCCCTGCGAGAGGAGAGTGCCAGTGACACCAGCGAGGAGGGCGATGAGGAGAGTGACGTGGAGAACCTGGCCGGGGAGATCGTCTACCAGCCAGATGGCTCCGCGTACATTGTTGAGAGCCTGAGCCAGCTGGCCCAGAGCGGGGCCACATGTGGCAGTGGCAGTGGCAGTGGGCCTGTCCCCTCGCTCTTCCTGAACTCTATCCCTGGGGCGGGGGGCAAGCAAGGGGACCCTTCGTGTGCTGCACCCGTGTACCCGCAGATCATCAACACTTTCCACATAGCCTCATCCTTCGGGAAATGGTTTGAGGGCTCAGACCAGACCTTCCCGAATACCTCAGCCCTGGCGGGGCTCAGCCCTGTCCTGCACAGCTTCCGCGTTTTTGACGTGCGACACAAAAGCAACAAGGATTACCTGAACAGCGACGGTTCTGCCAAAAGCTCCTGCGTATCCAAAGATGTTCCCAACAATGTGGACCTGTCCAAGTTCGATGGCTTTGTGCTCTATGGCAAGAGGAAGCCCATCCTAATGTGCTTCTTGTGCAAACTCTCCTTTGGGTATGTCCGTTCATTTGTGACCCACGCGGTGCACGACCATCGAATGACCCTGAGTGACGAGGAGCGGAAAATTCTTAGCAATAAGAACATCTCCGCTATCATCCAAGGGATTGGCAAAGACAAGGAACCCCTTGTAAGTTTTCTGGAACCAAAAAACAAAAACTTTCAACACCCTTTAGTTTCCACAGCTAACCTCATAGGCCCCGGACACAGTTTTTATGGTAAATTTAGTGGCATTCGCATGGAAGGGGAGGAGGCCCTCCCAGCCGTCGCTGCTGCTGGCCCTGAGCAGCCCCAGGCTGGTCTCTTGACCCCCAGCACCCTCTTGAACCTTGGCGGGCTCACCAGCTCGGTCCTGAAGACCCCCATTACCTCAGTCCCACTGGGGCCTCTGGCTGCCAGTCCTACCAAATCCTTGGAGGGCAAGGACTCTGGGGCAGCTGAAGGAGATAAGCAAGAAGCGGGGGACCCGGATTGCTTCTCCGAGAAAGCAGAGCCAGCCGAGGAGGAGGAGGCAGAGGAGGAGGAAGAGGAGGAAGAAGAGGCGGAGGAGGAGGAGGAAGAGGAGGAGGAGGAGGAAGAGGAAGACGAGGGCTGCAAAGGACTCTTTCCAAGTGAGTTGGAGGAGGAACTGGAGGACAGGGCCCCCGAGGAGTCTGGAGCCACAGCAGGTGGTAGCAGCAAAAAGGACCTTGCTCTCTCAAACCAAAGCATTTCTAACTCCCCCTTAATGCCTAATGTGCTCCAGACCCTGTCAAGGGGCACAGCTTCTACTCCTTCTAACTCTGCTTCTTCCTTTGTTGTCTTCGATGGTGCGAACAGGAGGAATCGTTTAAGCTTTAACAGTGAGGGCGTCAGGGCCAATGTGGCAGAGGGCAGGAGGCTGGACTTTGCTGACGAAAGTGCCAATAAAGACAATGCCACAGCACCAGAACCAAATGAAAGCACAGAGGGCGACGATGGGGGCTTCGTCCCTCATCACCAGCATACTGGCTCCCTCTGCGAGCTTGGGGTTGGGGAGTGCCCCTCGGGTAGCGGTGTGGAGTGCCCCAAATGCGACACGGTCCTGGGCTCTTCCCGCTCACTGGGCGGCCACATGACCATGATGCATTCTCGTAACTCGTGTAAGACACTCAAGTGCCCCAAGTGCAACTGGCACTATAAGTACCAGCAAACGCTGGAGGCACACATGAAGGAAAAGCACCCAGAGCCTGGGGGCTCCTGTGTCTACTGCAAAAGCGGGCAGCCCCACCCGCGGTTGGCACGGGGCGAGAGCTACACGTGTGGTTACAAGCCTTTCCGCTGTGAGGTGTGTAACTACTCCACAACTACCAAAGGCAACCTCAGTATTCATATGCAGTCCGACAAACATCTCAACAACATGCAGAACCTGCAGAACGGAGGGGGTGAGCAGGTCTTCAGCCACAGCGCTGGGGCAGCAGCAGCCGCTGCAGCTGCAGCCGCCGCAGCCGCCAATATCGGTAGCTCCTGCGGTGCCCCCTCACCCACCAAACCAAAAACCAAACCCACGTGGCGGTGTGAGGTGTGTGATTATGAGACCAATGTGGCCAGGAACCTCCGCATTCACATGACCAGTGAGAAACACATGCACAACATGATGCTGTTGCAGCAGAACATGACACAGATCCAGCACAACCGCCACCTGGGCCTTGGCAGCCTGCCCTCACCTGCCGAGGCTGAGCTCTACCAGTACTACCTGGCCCAGAACATGAACCTGCCCAACCTGAAGATGGACAGTACCGCTTCGGACACTCAATTCATGATGAGCGGGTTCCAGCTGGATCCTACAGGGCCCATGGCCGCCATGACGCCTGCTCTAGGTGAGGCTAACTAACCCCTCAGGCTTGTGTGCTTTAACTGTAGGGGTTTATTTCGTTGGGGCGGGAAGCATGTGGCATAGGTTGAGGTGTGTACATTGGTTTTGATTTTTATCTCCTCAAGCTTTTTATTTATTTGTTTGTTTGTTTGTTTATTTTAGTATTTGTAAGTGGGGATGTCTCACAATCCAGTGTTCTCCCTTGCAGTCGATGTGTACATATGGGAAACTTTACGTATTTGACAGAGCTGTGATTGTACTCTGGCGATATAGGGCCAGGATTAAAACTTGAGTGTTGCCTCTAGTTTTTGGCTTATGGTTAACTTTCCTCTACTGTTCCAATTCTTTCTCTCTTCTCTTTTCCAATTTGAAATATTGCCATAATCACTGAAAACTTTTGGGTTTCATTAAATATTTATTAAAACGTACAGGAAACCGAAGCTGGGACCATCATCTCAATAATTTAAGCAGGGCCAGCCATCGTTGGAATAGGAGGAATTGGGAACTGTAGCATTCCTCACTGAAAACCCAAGGGCTGGTTCTGTGCCGAGCTGGGAACCACCCAGGGAGGTTTCTTGGGCTCTGTGTATTTTTGTGGATCTTGATGAAAGAGACGTGTTCTTAATCTTTCTTATTTTGGATGCGTTGTTGATTAGTGTAGCTGGGAATTAATTAGGTATTAAATTGCCCTGGGGAAACTGTCATGAGTGGTGTGACAGATGAAGAACTGAATAAATTGTGAAATTGTCCACCAAAGAAAGCTTCCATTTTGATAGCAGTTAGACTGTGGCTAGTGGTGTCTTTGTTGCCAGGAGAAACAGTTGTCTTAGAGAAGCTGAGTGGGCTACCTCCAGACCCCAGCCGTGTTGTCAGTGTGTTGTCGGTGTTGGTTAGCTTTCTGTGACAGCCACACTTGCTTACGCTGTATAAAGAGAAGCAGTTTGTCTCACAGTTTGGGGGGTTACAGTCTGTGGTCAGTTACCTCTGTTGCTCTGGGACCTGTGGTGAAGAGTTGTACCATGGTGGGAACACTTGGTAGAGACAGCAAGGGACTGAAAGGGAGAGGAAGGGGCCAGGGTGCCATGTGACTAGAAGACTTCCAGCGGGGCTCTACCTCCTGAAAGTGGTTCACCACCTTCCCATAGTGTCACAGGCTGGGGGCCAAGTCTTTAACACATAGACCTTGTTAGGGAACATTTTTTTCAAGCCATAGTGTCAGGTCTTACTGTTCAGCTAGGCACATCTAAAAGAGAACCAAAAATTAGGAGTTTTGGGTGTTGAGAACTATTGGTCATGACCAATGTTTTGAGCAGGAAAATGTACATGTTGACTTTATGAAGGCTAGTATGATGGCTAGGTCCCCTTTGACCTCACCTGGTCTCTATTCCCTGACTGAGCTATCTAGCCCTTTTGGATCTGTGGAGAGGACTTTATGATCAACATGGGAATAAGTAGTTTTCTTAGCAACAAAGTGAGCACATGTTTTCATGCAGGCATGGGTTAGGCAAGTGCTGGGAGGCCAGGTTTCACCAGTACGCAGGTCTTTAGCTTGTGTGGTGTTGCAGGGCTAACTTGCAGGTGAGCTTGCTCTGGGTTTTCACTGTGAATCCATGATATTTAAACCTTGTTTTCTCTTTTGAAATATTAACCTGTTGATCTTTTTATGACAAAATGACCTAAAGATGCTTTGCCGACTGGACTGGACTGGATTGGACTGGACTGGTTAATCGAGAAGGCACAAGAATCCATTGTTCTATTTGTCCCCAGAGTGAACCGGGCACCTTGGGAAGAGTGGGCATCGGCCGCTAGTGAAGGCCTCCCTGAAGTCTTCCACTCCTCTTCTCTTCCTCTCCTTCTCTCTCCATCTCTTTCTCTGTCTCTCTCACCAATAGCCGTTAGTTCTCCACCTTAGGGACAGTAAAATTCTAGTAGGCAGATCTTCAGAATTCATGGGGTATAGCCTTCATACCCCAGAAGCACAAAGCTGGGATGAGTTCGCACTCACAAATCAAGGTCTTTTTAGTTACCTTGAAGATGAGTGACTACTGCTTGACTTGAGAAATGGAAACACATATTGTCGGCTTTTTTTGTACTTAGTATCTTTGAGCCCCAGGGTGTCACAGTTGTTGGTGTTACCAGACACAAAAGAAGCAGAGGACAAATTCTTGTGTCCAGACACATGAAGAAGAGAGCCCCACTTTCTGTCTTAGAGTAGAGCTGTCCTTTCCAAGGGTCTTGCCCAGCTCGGTCAGGAAGTGCTCTTGAGTTGTGCTCATGCCACAATTGGATGGACTTCAGAGAAGTCCCGTCCTTTTGATGGTCATGAAGTCTGTTGGGGCATGAGAGTCACAGTTGTTTCATGTTGCAAGGTTGGCTGGGTGTGGAGACAATAGGATGTGTCTGGATGACTTGCAGAGGAGGATTGTGTGGCCTCAGTAGGATAAAGAAGATAGGCAAGTATGAAAGTCATAATTTTCAGTGATGCCTGCTGCGGTTAGACCATTGGTGAGGTGGTTATTAGATATGGCTGGGTTCTTGAGTGAGGCAGAACAGACTTTTATGACCTTTATGCTTTTTGACCAGGTTACTATTTTCATGCCTTCTTTGACAGGACTTTTAGTTTTGTCAAGATACTCATCTGGGAGATGCTTCCATTCTGGAGGGGGCAGAGGAGAGTGTTATGCCCCTTAGTCTGGTCTGACTTAAGCGGATCTGCCACCATTTAATAGACAGGATATGAAGACTTACAGCAATGTGACCATCCTCCCAAACATACCTCTAAATTCCTAAGTCTAACACAGCATCAAGAAATGGGTCACTTGTAGTACATTTTCCTTTATCAAACCAAGTAGCCTGGTGGCCACAGAGCCCTTACTTGCCATTTAGGAGCCCCTTGCTTTTGTCCTTTGCTTTTAGGGTGTGTTATTTAATTCATGCCTCTGGAGGCTGACCTTTTAAGTGGACTCATGTGCCAGGGCGTGAAGTCCAAGCTAGTTGGATCTCCGTCGTGGGCGCATGGTCCTACCCAAGGCCCTGATAGGGCTCAAAAGGGATGGCCTGTTACAGCCTTCCTTAGAGAGCTCCCAGATGCCCGTGGATCAAGTGAGGGCATCTAATTCACTGGAGTTGAATTAACTGTGTGGACTTGCAGGCTTCTAATGCCTTGGCTTTTCTCCAAAGCGGAGTCTTGGCGGGAGTCCTGGCATGCTCCTGCTCGTCATCCCGGTTTCTCAATGCTCCTCCTCGGGGCCTGTGACCTGGGGAATGGGAGCAGTGTTACCCAGCAAGCGACTGTGGATTTTCTTGGGAGTGTGGCATTATTGATGCTCCTAGCTTGCGTTTGAAGAGAGGGGAAGATTTGATGCTTCGGGTGGTTGGCATCGGAAACAAACAGGCATTTGCTCCTTGCCTCCCACTCTGGGCAGTTTTTGCTTTGACTGAGTACATTTTGTGGATGTTGCCTGTCTTCATCCCCATTAAGAATAGAACTCTTTTCACCCTTCTTTTCTTTCTTTTCCCTTTCTTATTTTCTCTCTTGCCCTAAAACGAACATTATAGCTCACGGGGGGGGGCGCGGGGGGAGGTTTGGTAAGAAGACAACAAACAGAAAGCTTCCTAAACCTTCTGGAATGCATGTGTGAAGATCTCTGTGGCTTCTTCATTGTCTGCAGACTTTGAATGTAGCTGGTCTTGCTTAGTGGAGTCTGTACTGAACACTCTTTTTGTAGTCGAAACAAAAGTCTCTGTCATCATCAGTGTCATCATCACCATCTTCATCACCACCATCACTGTCATCATTTTCCCCCTTTGCTGAGCCACTAACTTGAATTCTAATCAGTTATTAAAAACAGTAATCTCAGTCAAACCACATGCAAAAGGTCAAGTTTAAATATCAGTTGGAGGGTGGGGGCAGACCTTGTAGCTCAAGTGTGCACGTGTTTAGAGGAGAGGTGGGAAACAGAAGCCGACAGCCAGCTCCTGAGTGACTGTTGTATGTCTAGGAAGTGAAGGGAACCCTGCCCTTTCCAAGGCATTCTCATGGTATAAGTAGGAGCTTGTGTGTTAATTTCCCGACAGGGAAGGTGAGCCCTCTTCCCTGGTTATGCAGGGTGGTGGTAGACTGAAAGTAGGTGCAGATACAGAGGGAAGGAGAAGGTCAGGCTTTCTTTTAGGGAGTGTGCGCTGACCCTCATCTGTAGCTGCCTGTCTGGGTCTACTTCCTGAGCATGTATAATTTTGGTGCTTTTGACCCTTGTCTGATACAGTAAATATCTGTTCATGTGTGCAGTGGGGTGGGTTCCCAGATGGCAGGATTATTCAGAACGAGGCTGGACCTCTGCTCTAGAAAGACCCCACCCTGGTAGAGATGCAGCTGCGACAGGGGTCTTGTATGTGGCTAGCTGTGATCCAGAGGCTTGGAAAAGGAAGATAATCCTAGAAAAAGGGTTAGAGGTGGAGCGGGCAGCTCTGACGGACAGGTGGGGTACTGACAAGAGGGGCACTGGGAGGAACGGAGGGCTCATTACTGAAATCTGTGCTGTATAGTTGTGCATCAGTGTGGCCATAGACATTAATATTAATGGCAATGAAAAATTCAGTTTCTTATTGCATGGACAGCACAGGGCTCCCCCATCCCTACGATGGCAGGAAGTTTTGCTCATCAGTGATGCTATAGGTGAATACTGGGCCCAGCTTAGTATCTACCTAGAGGTCCAATGTTGTGGACCGCTCAGCTCATTTTCTGAGGATAGGCTGGAGTCTGGAGTTTCAGATTCTGTTGCATTTGGAGGGTGATACAGACTTAGTACTTTTTCTGGATCCTGAGAAAAAGGCAAATTGAAATAATTCAGGAGACCATGCTCCATAAATGTGTCTAGATGTTTTTTTCGAGAAGATGGAAAGCCCACAGCTTTCCACAAACACAGCAAAGGGATTTTGTTTTCCAGCCAGTAAGTAGCACCTTGCAATATTTGTCCTTTGTACCACAGTCCTGAGCCCAGCTTCTGACCCTCTCCCTCTGTGCTTCCTTACAGTGGGCGGTGAGATACCCCTAGACATGCGGCTCGGGGGCGGACAGCTGGTGTCGGAGGAGCTGATGAACCTGGGCGAGAGCTTCATCCAAACCAACGACCCATCACTGAAGCTCTTCCAGTGTGCGGTCTGCAACAAGTTCACAACGGATAACCTGGACATGCTGGGACTGCACATGAACGTGGAGCGCAGCCTCTCAGAGGATGAGTGGAAGGCTGTGATGGGGGACTCGTACCAGTGCAAGCTCTGCCGCTACAACACACAACTCAAGGCCAACTTCCAGCTGCACTGCAAGACGGACAAGCATGTACAGAAGTACCAGCTGGTGGCCCACATCAAGGAGGGTGGCAAGGCCAACGAGTGGAGGCTCAAGTGTGTGGCCATCGGCAACCCTGTGCACCTGAAGTGCAATGCATGTGACTACTACACCAACAGCCTGGAGAAGCTCCGGCTGCACACAGTCAACTCCAGGCACGAGGCCAGCCTGAAGTTATATAAGGTGAGGTCGGCTCCTTGAGAGGCAGGGACAGTCTCTCGCTGAGTGGACTGGGGAACGTTGAGAAGGGGCACTAGTAATTTGTGTTGTAATCCCACTAGTTGCCACCTGGCGAACTAGCACTAACGGTGTTGCATTCAGTGTGCCCAGTGAAGCTGAGATGTGTTGATGGCTTCGTCTGGTGGCCGAAGGATAGGTGTGTCTCATTTGAGGGGCAGGTTAACTTTGAGCAGACTAAGACTGTGTCGTTCTCCTCTTGGTTGCTGGTCTTTGCTGTAGTGTGTTGAGTCACCATCAGCTGCGGTGGCCCACTCTCCCTTTCCATCCTTTCGTCCATCTCTTATTTCTTCTCTCCTGCGTGTTCCCAGAGTGCTTCCTTCATTCCTTCATTCTGTTTATCCATCCTGCCAGCAGCTACACACTAAACACTTTCTATATACCAGCCATTGTTCTGGGAATATGTCTGCATCAGTGCATAAAATAGACCAATACAAATACAATGTATATACACATAACTACATACATGTGTACACACACACACACACACACACACACACACACACACACACACACTCATACACATTTATATAGATACTCACACATGCATATACTCACACCTATGCCTCTGTCCTCATAGAGTTTCCATTCTTTTGGGACAAGATGAGTTACATGCACAGTGGATAAATTACATGGGGGGAAGGTGGTAAATGCTATGAAGAAAAATAGGTCAAGACAAGGGTTCCTGGTTGGTTCTTTCCCATGTTTCTATATTTTACATCCTTGTTCCCTGCTTCCTCCTCTTCTTTTAGCCTCTTTCATTCCTTTTCTCTCTCCCTTCCCTTCCCTTCCATTTTCTCCCCGACCCTGTCTCTCCCTGAACAGAGTAGACCGTCAAGAAGGAGGAGGGGCTGCAGATACTGTAAATAGTCCTTTTACTTGCGCGGCAGGATTGCTCCAGACGTTTCTATTGATTTTCACTGGACTTAAAGCCTCACCTTTTCCTCTAATCATCCCATAATGGCTTTAGTATGAACAGTCAGGTACAAATCGCCATAAATCTCCCCAGCCTGGTTCCATACACCCTCCACTCCCTCACTCCTCTCCATCCTCTTCACTCTCATCCCTAGTCTCTTCCTTTTTCTTCCACACTGTTTGTCACTTCTGGGCCAGCAAATGCTCAGTTTCTGCTGACTCTGAGCTGGCGGAGGCCTCACACGAGGGAGACTCAGGATCCTCTGCCCTAATGGGTCTCTGCAAAGTTGATGCTTGTGATTCATTTTGCTGTTGCTTCCATTCTCAGGGAGCACCATGGATAAAAAGGAGCAGTTTTAGAGCAAGGTGATAAGGATAGACTGTTCTAGAAGTGACTGTAGAGATACCACCTATAGTGGGCTAGGATTGGTTTAGGCACCAAGTAAGCCACCTCCTCTGTTCTATGCAAACAATTCCTCACTGGTTTGATTTGGTGCCAACCTGGGAAGAAAACTCTTTGCAGTCAGGTTCAGTTGGAGGTCTGACTGACCGTAAGACAGTGCTGACATGGTCAGGACAGCCAGGCGGAAAAACCAAAGGAAACAAGCATTTCTGAAGGACCGGACAGTCAGATCGGCCATCGAAGGTTGTGTGCCACTCTGATGAAGGGTCACATAGGCAAGGAATCGGATTGCCCTTTAGATTATAAGACGTACACAGTGGCTACCGAATCTGTGTGCCACATCTTCATGTGGTTCAGCTCTCCACTAAAGCCAGGCACTTGGGTTTGTTTCTGAAGGTCCCAGAAACAGAGAATTTGCTGAGAATTTACCCCAGCCCCCAAATCATGTTCATGGACCACACCTGACAGCCAGGATGAGGCGTTTTCTAGGGGTGGGTGTGAAGAAAACATTTTCAGCCCTACTTGCTCTGGTCAGTTACATGACTGGGCCTTATTTAATCTTATGTATTTGTTTGTTTGCTCAAGATAGAGTGAGCCACACTCCTGTTCAAAGCCTATGCCACAAGTAGAAGAGCCCTAAGCACTGAGACAGAGGTTGTAACAGCAGCCATTTGGCTGGCATATGCTTCCCTGGAGTGACCGGCCTAGTGTTTTAGTGTAGCTGCCCTGTGTCAGGAGGCAAAGGCCATTAGTCTGGTCCTATTTTAGCCCTTGGATAATGAATGTCCCTCTGCTTGCTGAGGTTCTTTTGAGGGTCAGGGAGCTCTCCCACCCACCTTTGGATGACACAGATTATGAGTTCAGAGCTTGCTCCAAGCCCCTTTGTTCCCTCCATGTGACTAAGATAAACTTCTCGCCACGGAGGGGGCTCCCTCTCCCTGGGTTTCTTCAGGGCCTGGGTGGGGTTTGGAGGTGGTTGGGCCCTGGTGTGGCCCATAGTAATGGAGATTGATTGCATGTTATTTTTCCTCTTGCTAATGTAATCCATTAGCCCGGCACATGCATAATCAGTTTAGAGCACAGTTAACTGGATGTAATCGAGTTCTTTACTGTCTGCTAGAGAAACTGCTCCAGAAGCGGCTGACCGAGGGAGGGCACTCAGCCTGCCCCGCTCACCCCATCCTGCCTGCCACCCCTTCTCACTCTGGCCCACTTCCTGGCAAGTGGTTTGTGACTAGCCAGGGAAAACTTCAAGGTATTTGGTTTTTGCTTTTTGAGACAGGGCGTCATGTATCTCAGAATGGCCTTAAAGTCAGCCTGTAGTTGAGGATGACCTCAAACTTCTGCTGCTCCTGCCTCTGCCTCCCACGCGCTGCCATTACAGGTGTGCCTCTTCACACCCAGTTTTGTGAGGTCCTGGGGATTGAACACAGGATCCTGCTTCATGCTCGGCAAACCCCTCCACCGAGGAAGCTGCATTGCTAGCCACTGAAGTGAGGTGTTCTTGGCGGTACCCGCTGACGTGGCTGTGGCTTGGCTTCTCAGTGGATCTCCTGAACTCCTTGTTTGAGCCAAGCCTTTTACCCTTGTGTTGGAGGAGACAGACTGATTCACAGGGTTTGTCTTGTGACCTCACACCAGCGTTGTCACTTCTCTTGATGTCATGGGGATTGATGCAAATCCCCAGTCTGAAAGCTGAGCACTAACATGATGCCGTATCTGACCCTGCCATGGAATCTAGTCACAACATTTGGGCATTGTCAATATGATACCAAGCTACCCCAGGCAGTGTGTGTACAATGTTGAATTTAGTACTTAGATCTCAGTCCCAATCTAAAGATGAGTCTTAAGGTATTCCAAAATCAGGGAAAACAACAAAAACAACAAACCATTCCCATCTGGGTCCCAAGGTTTCAGTTAGTGCACAACCAGCCTACCCTATGCTGTGCTGTGTTAGGACTGGGCTTTCCAAAACTCAGAGTGACCTAGAATTCAGACACAAGAGGTTAATCCAATCAGAAGAACACTCTTCCCCCATCCCCCAGATCGTCTGTTCTGTTTAATATGTGATTTAAAAAAATTGAAGACATAATACACAATTTGAAGGAATCCATTCTCCTTCCGTCATATGGGTCTCAGGGATCAAATTCAGGTTGTCAGGCTTGGTGGCAGGGACCTCTACCTGCTGAGTTGGCTCAGCTCTAGTTTTGTTGTGTGGTGGTGCAGTGGCTCTGGAGGGAGGCCCCCTTTCCCCTCCCCACGATTCCCTGGCTTTTCTTTTAGCCTGCAGCTGCCTCTGGTCACGCATCTAACTGACCAGAATGGTGTTCTTACTTACTGTGGTGGCACTCTGATCCTCTGGCCCCTGTTTTCTCTGTGTGTGAGTTTCCTAGGCCACCATGGAAGTGCATTTCAGAGCAGAACCCTCCCTCTCACCAGAATGGAGCTCACACCCCAATCACACCTTTTCCTGCTTTGCTGTATAAATACATCCCCCCCTCCTCCCTCCTTTCCATCTCTCCCACTCACAGACATGTAGGGATGCCCTTGCAGGGAGTGACTCAACGCTGATAGTACCCATCCCATGAGTTTTCTTCCCGGGACAGCGTACATTCTGAGTCTGTGGGCTAGCGTGGGTTCTCCAGGGCTCATCTTGCTTTTGTGACCATAGAGTGCCAGTGATGAGCTCTGGGAAATATATCGGCCTTTCTTCCTGGGGAGGGAGGAGGGGTACAGGTAGGTGAATGGGATGAGAGCATGCCTGACGACTTAGAATCCACTTTTGTGAAAAAAGCCACACCTCTAACAGACGGATCAAGACCCCTCCAGAACCCATTGCACAAGCAGTTCCCAGCTGAGGAACCTCTTGATTGGACCAAGACCCCAGGTTTTTTTTTTGGGGGGGGGTAATCTTAAATTACAGTGAGGATTGTTGCCTACCTAGCTCAGTGCTCAGTGGCAGGTAGTGTGTGAGCCGCCTAGGGCTTTCGAAATGAGAAGCCAGCACCTAAGCTCCCAGAGGGAAGGAGAGGCACTGGGTCGTAACAACTGAGCACACACAGCTAAGCTATGCTTGTGGTGGATGGTGCTCTTGCCTCTTCTGATAGGGTGGGCCACAGTGCAGAATGACAGGTGGGAGGACAGGGAACATTACTTGACACTCCTCCTCCTTCTTCCTTTATGAGTACATTGCTCCTTGGGTCTCATTTCCAGACCGGAGCAGGGTCATAGAGCTACTGCATGGTGAATGGACGAATCAGAGGATGTAAAAACACTCAGAAAGGATTTCATATGAAATCCACACCGTGGTCTCCTTAATGGCCACGTTGTGGGTAGTGTTGTGTGTGTTATATGGGGGTGGGACAGGGAGGGATCTTCAGAAGACAACTGTGTCCTTAATGCCCACTGGGGCTGATTGGTGGCCTTCATCTTGCTCTGACATAGTCCTCCGGGGCAGCTCCTGTCCCTCTACCCCAGCTAGAATTCAAAGCACAAGAGTCATGTGGTTTATGAAGGATCTGATTCTGGAGCCAACTTCTTCTAACTAACCACATTTTCCCATTAGGTAGACTTGTAAGTTCTGCTGACTCCTCTGCCTACCAGGGTGACTTCAGCCAGGAAATGAAATGCTTTCTTTAGAGAGATTCACAAGGTGAGAGGGGCCAGATGCTTTGGTGAATTTTGGCATATTTGGTCTTCCTGCCCTTCTCCTCTGGGGCAGCCAAGGTCTCAGAAGTTCTTTCCCTCAGTGGACAACAGCGTGGGCAGGACACAGGCTCCTGACCTGGCTGAGAGACTGCGTATGGCCCCATGAGTCCATGCTGGAGGGATCCCAGGCTGCTGTGGTAGAGCTTCCAGCTTCCAGCCGCTTGTCAGCCTCAAGGAACTCTAGGGAGATGAAAGGTCAGCTCTCCTTGGGGACAGGGTTCAGACAGGACTAGGCTAAGTCATCACTGTCATGGCAACATGTGGCCAGGGTGTCACCAGGGTGTATCACAGATGCTTCTTACCCCTGGGAAGGTCCCTTGCCTTTCAGAAGCATCTCGGGCACCTTCATCTGTATTCCCTGGGAGGCACTTTTGTGTTCAGTGGATGGCCTACACGTACACTTTGCTTGGGCCATCCTGCTTGTGGCCTTGTGCAAACCCTCAGGTCAGGAAGTCCATGTCAGTGTTGTCTTTTGGCTCTACACTTCAGACCTCACATAATGGAACTGAAATTGTGTTAGATCTCTCTCTCTCTCTCTCTCTCTCTCTCTCTCTCTCTCTCTCTCTCTCAACTCCCATGCTTAATATGCCATTTGTTGAGAAAACCGGTACTATAACCATTAGCCAAAGTACTTTCCCTTCATCTCCATGTCTGTGCCCATGCTCCCCTGCCACCCCCACCCCCTTCTGTTGAGTGCTCACAGTCTCCCTCCCCTCCCACCCCAGTCTTTTTTTGTGGGTAGAAGTGAACAGTGCAAACTCTGATAGAATGTTACTATATTCTGCTGCTGTTCACATTATTTCTTACATAGTTAGTATTGCATTTACAAGCCAGTAGTAACATGGATTATGTATGTATGTATGTATGTATGTATGTATGTATGTATGTATGTATGTATGTATGTATTTTACTGTAGATGTTATATGAATAGGGAATAGCCATTGTGAAAATACTATTTCTAAATACAGGAGGAAGAGAGAAAATTAATGTCAGCCTAGTGATATCCCACAGTGACATATTTGTGTTTCCCTTTTGTGAGGGACAGGGTCTTTCTCTGTAGTTCAAGGTGGCCTTGAATTAGTGATTTTCTTGCATCCATTTCTGAAATGGTAGGCTTACAGGTTTGTGCCATCACACCCAGCTTTCATTTATCCTCCCTTTCTCTTGTTCCCATGACTAAGGTGTTTTATTTAAAGAGTTGGGATGACATGGAATTCCTTGGGGGCTGGTGAGATGGCTGGGTCAGTAAAGGTGCTTGCCGCCAAGCTTGACAACCCAAGTTTGATCTCTGTGATCCAAACAGTGGAAGGAGAGAATGGACTCACGAAATCTGTTCTCTGACTTCTACAAATGTGACTCCGTGAGTGTGTGTACATG
The DNA here is from genome assembly GCA_030556225.1 of Cricetiscus sungorus. NCBI lineage: Eukaryota > Metazoa > Chordata > Mammalia > Rodentia > Cricetidae > Cricetiscus > Cricetiscus sungorus. Next base: position 19,960,887 of record JANBXA010000728.1, on the reverse strand, counting down.
CGCACAAAGTGTTTAAAGCTAACCACAACAAGAAAAGCATATGTAAGTACTTTTTCAGCAATTTTTATGTTGTAAAAGTAGTTTTCCAACCCCACCCACCCACTCTTCTAGATTTTCATATGCTTTCGTAGGGAGACACAAGTACACATTTGTAGATATGTGTTCACATCTGGACCACTCACTTAAACCCTGCTTAGATGAGGTACAGAGAGGCTGTGGGCCTCAAGCTGGTGCGTGCTGGTGGAGTCGTGGACACGCTCAGGACCTCTGACCACACTTCATGGTGTTTCTTTAATCCTTTGCTCCTGGTTACACCTGTTAAGGCTGAGGGATATATTTTGTATATGATTCATTGAAAATGTCTGCTTTCTTTAAAATAGGATGGGTAGTTGTCCAACCAGCATTGAGAGACAGACAGAGAGAGACAGAGGTTAGCAATGGATACTCCCTTTAATCTTTTCTTCACCTTAGCTCTTGAGATAAGCTCTCTTACTGAAGCCAGAGCTCAGTTCAGCCAGGCCTCCTGGACAAGAAGCACCAGTGATCTTCCCTGTCTATGCTGCCCCGAGTCCCCGGCTCTCAGGACTGGAATCACAGACCCATTCTCTGTACTTTATTTTAAGAAAGAGGGTCTCTCTAAGTAGCCCAGGCTGGCCCCTTGTAGAGACCCTCCTGCTTCCGCCTGGACTCCAGGAGGACTACTGTTCTCTTTTGAAGTTGGTGTTCAGGTGGTGTGGATGCCATTTCTGGGTAAACTGTTTTCCCATGTGGGCTACGAGTCTCCAGTGTGATTGTGTCAGGGTGCCGCGGTCCCTGGCTTGAGCACAGAAAGAAGGAACTGTCATTTTGTTAGAATGCTAGGAAAGCCTTGCATCTGCTTCCCTCTCTCCCACTCCTCCCATCTAGAGGAAGTCTTCCTGCCAGTGGCCTCTGCTGTCTTAGGGGTGGTCTCTAACAGTTAGGACATTTCTTTGGCTTCTAGAACAATCATGCATGCTGCAGTTATATGGGCAAATCAGGCAGGTGCCCTGCCTGGGTAGAAGTGTGAGCTCCATTTTGAATCCTTTCAAGTTGCTGGGGACTTAGACTCAAAGGGCACATTTGAATACATACAGATCCAACAGGTGTTTCTGGTTTTTTGTTTTGAAAGGGAAATTGTAAGAGAACAATTAAGGCATTGTCAGCAACACTGTCAGGAAAAGGCAAGAGTTTTTAAATAATTACATAATATACCCGAACCATATTCTTGGTTCTGTTTTAAACAGAACTGAGAACTATAAATACTATATACGTGTGGGCTGGGAAAGGCTGTTCTTACAAAAACTGTGTTGGTAGTACTAAGTAATTTTATACTTTAATAAAATTAGATTTTCAGTCTCCCCACCCCCTGCAGTTTTTGAGACACATCTGCAATATTAGACAGAAGTTTAAAGATTTTAAACAAAAATGATGGAGGTGGCTGGGAATGTGGCTCAGATGGTAGAATGCTGGCCCAGAGTGCTAGAGATTCTGGGTTCAGTCTCCAGCACCCCATAAACCAATATGGTGGTCTTTGCCTGTTAGCCTAGCACTGGGGAGATGCAGGCAGGAAGATCAGTCAAGGTCATCCCCAGATACTTAGGGTGTTTAAGGTCAGCCTGAGCTACATGAAGCCACCTACAGGAATTAGTGACCTTCCAGTGACAGTTCAATAGGCCCAGGCTCCCACATGGAGCCGGGTGCCTTTCTGCATCTTAAAAACAACTGCAAGAGGCAGTCCAGGAGCCGGGGGTAAGCAAGGGCAGTGTGCACGTGGCTGGTACAGGTATGGCAGATCCTACCGGGCACCCTGACCCTGCCACAGCAGGTGAAATGAAATCATTTCAATAAAAGGAAATAATGGTGTGGGGGAGATATAGAAAGGGGGGGTGTTTAACAAAGAGGGATGGGGAGATGTTTCATTCTCATGAGAGGAAAAGGCATTTTATTTAACACCAAAAATATATGACCATCTGATATGAGAGTTTGCTATGAGGGGGAAAACAAAAAAACAAAACAAGAAACTGGGAACTACCATCAGAAGCATTTGCCACTCTCTCTTTTGAGAAACACTAGGAAAAGGAAAGGGGGACTGACAAGACAGGGAAGCCACCTGTCTTTTTTCAGCTTCTTGTAGGACCTGCTAGCAGGTCACTGCCCAAGGGCAGATGATGCCAAACTAAATAGTAGTGTGTGTAGTGTATGAGGGAAGGCAGCACAGGTTTGAGTTCAGACTCATCAGGAGTGATGAGGGAACCTCCTCTAGGGTCCTTCCCTGGTCGTACGAGGTTAGAACTATTTAGCTATTGCCGATGTTTGATCTGTACTTGTTAATGAGCAGGGCATGTTCCCAGGCTCAGGACAGGGCCTCCGAAGCCCACTTGGTCTCTTAGGTCAATAAGTGCAGCAACGTTTTTTTTGCAGACATGGCCTGTACCTTGGAATTACTAAAGGAAGTGCCCATCCTTGGCTGTCTGCTCCATCCTTGCTGTCTCTCTGCTGATGACCTCCTCCTTGGGGACTGTTGGGTCTTTGTAGACACTTGTGAGCTGACCTCTGTGGCCTGCTGTGGGTGACTTGTGTCATACCATGGAGCCACCACCTTCTTATACCTTGGAGGAAGGTCAAGCCCAGGGATTAATAGCTTGTGATGGAGGTGTCCTGGGAACTGCTCTGTCCCCAGCTGCTACTGAACCCATCAACCCCCAAGCTTTCCCTAACTGTGTCTCTCACCCTCAGGGAGACAAATAGAAAAGGGGGAATTCCTACCTGGGTCGGCTTCCCTTACTCAGTGCCAGTCAGCCCTGGCCGGGGGGTGGGGGGGGTGGGGGGTGGGTGGGTATTGTATAGACTGGAGTTCATGGCTTTCTAACCTGGTACTTGAATCTCTGAGGAGCTCTTGTTAGCAGCCCGGGTTTGAATGCTTTGTCTCCAGTATCCATCCTCTGGGTGGCGGCTTCCCTAGGCCCCAAGAGCACCTTGTCCCGTGTATTCAAAACCCTCACTTCTGAAAAGCTCCCTTTGACCAGGCAGGGGAGACAGCGGGTATTGGCATGTCTCTGAATTCAGGTGTGGGGCTCTTCTTGAGGCTTTGTGGAGGTCATCTTCCCAATGGATAGGAACCCTTACCTCTTCCATACCTCTGACCAGCTGAAAAGAAAGGCTGGAAGGATCATACAGACAACCCCGACAAGATGGAGAAGCTGGTGGACCTCAGACAAGGAAAGGGAGTGAGACCCTGACTGTCCTCATTGCTTTTCACACAGAACTGCCTACCTTGGTCATCCTAGGAGTGTACTTTTCACCTAACAGAAGTTGTCAGAGAGGAAATGTCATCAACTAGGTGACAACTCCAAAGGCTAATGCCTCCAAGCAAACCTGTAGGCTGAGAGATGAAGGACAGAAGCAAGACAGCATGAGAGAGGGAGAGGGAGGAGAGGGAGGAGAGGGAGCGTGGGCCCCAGCCACGGGGTCTTGATTCAAAGTAGGACACTGTGAGACTGCCCAAGAGAAGGCCAGGACTCTGCTTCCCGAGAAAGCTGCTTGCTTTCCTACCTGGACCAGTTGCAGCCATCATTAATGGAACCAGCCTTGGCAAAATATAATCATAAAAGTGAAGCTTAATCTGAGAATCAGAAAGTGAGCACAAATGTAAAAAAAAAAAAAAAAGGTGGGGGGAAGGGAGGTCTCCAGCCAAGTGACGCCCACAACACTTCCAGAGCTGGGTTAGAGTCCGAGAGTGGGGGCTGTCTCACATTCATTGATTCGTGTCTAAGACAGTATGAAGAAATCAACAGCCTGGGTCCAGTGCCACTTAGCTTGGCTAGAGGGGATAAGGGAAGCCCCATAAGGTCCTTCTATTTTGAATCCTAAGATGCTTGGGAGATAGTGGTTATAAAGTAGGGCTCACCACAGCAAAGCAGATATGGGAAGGTTACGTGAACCACCATCGTGGACGGACACCGTCGTGGACGAGGGGACTCTGATTCTGTGTTCTGTCTTCCCCCAAACCACCCTCTACAAGAAAGCCACCAGATGCTGTTGTGCAGAGACCCTTCCTGGGCCCAGGAGAGTCGGTACTTTACAAGGTCTGGAAATTGAAGCATTTCATTCAAACACAGCCTGTTAAAATTTGTGAGGATGTTCTAAACTAGACGAAGCCTTTCTGCTATGGCAGACCCCAGGACAAGCGAAGCCAGAGCACTCTGGAATCTCCACTTCTCCTTCAGATTTATTTTTTTTATGTGCATTGGTGTTTTGCCCACATGTTTGTCTATGTGAGGGTGTTGGGTCCCCTAGAAATGGAATAACAAACAGTTGTGAGCTGCCCTGTGGGTGCTGAAAATTGAACCTGGGTCCTCTTGAAGAGCAGCCACTGCTCTGGACTCTTCTTAACACCCATATCACAGCTTCCTCCCAAGCCCCTCACAGGGCCCAGGGGAATAAGAACTAACACCGGTCTTGACAGTGTCAACCCTATTGTCTCAAAGAGGTGACCCCCCAGGAAAAGTCCAGAGTGAAGTGACAGCACCGGAAGACCCCTCCCCGGGTCCTCTAGGAACCCCCTCTCACCATACCCTGCCTGCTCTCAGAAGCTCATCATCCATGCCTGGGTGGCCTTTTGGTCTGAGTGAGAGGCATTTAAAGCTAGATCTCACTCAGGGAAGTCTCAGCATTCACCAGGCGAGGTCTGCCGTGACAGGTGGGGGTAGGGGGCTCATTACACAGCCAATTAATTTAGCAGATGTCCTTTAAAGAGCTCATTTCTTAGTGATTTGGCTGCACATGCCCCACCTTACTAGACATAGGCTTGTAGCCCTGTGCAAAGGTGTCTCTTTGATGAGACCTCGAGGAAGAACCTGCTTCCTGTCCCTTCTTGTAGGTCTGTCGACCCATTCGTGTTTTCTAGAAAGTTCCTGGTGTGCTCCCACAGCCAGTTGCTGTGTGTTTAACGGCTGCCACACCATTTTACATGGCAGGCTCCTGCCTCATGAGCCAATTTGTACCACAGCTTGGTTTGTGTGTTGAACTTGTGGCCATCTTGGGTTGCCTCAGCATCAGAGGTACATTTGAAGGATGGATGCAGCTTATATGGGGGGGTGTGGGGTGTGAATTAGTGGTTCCTGACCATTCTCCCCTCCCTCTCCCTTTCTCTCCTTTCAATCCCCCCTTTCCTTTGAGGGAAGGTCTTACTCTGTAGCCCAGCCTAGAGCTTAGAGCTCCCTGTGTAGCTCAGGCCAAACTCAGACTTGTGGCAGTTCTCCTGTTTGAGCCTCCAGAGTGCTGGAATTACTGGTGTGAACCATTGGTGTCAGCTCCATAGAACAACATTTTGAGTCTTTTCTTCTGGGACAGGCTGTTGCGCTGCAGCCCAGGCTAGTCTGAATTTCTTGTGTAGCTATCCTCAGACTCTTGACAGCCAAGCCCTCCTGCCTCAGCCTGAGATTACAGCACCAGCTAGCTCACCAGGTCCGGCCTCCATTGTTCATTGTCTTCATTGGAAAGATGTTTGTGAAGAATGTTGCTGAGAGTTACAGAAGGTGTCTTCTGATAACGTGCTGTCGCAAGCGACTCTGTACTCCCTAGCAACTCTGTACTCCTCACACTTAGGACAGAGATTCTCAGAGGGAGAAGAAACATGATGATGGTTCGCTCTCTGTATCAAGGAGAATGAAACAAAGTGAGGAGGCTCTGTCTCCTTCGGGGTTTCCTAGGGGTGACTGGCATGTTCACGCTGATCATGGGCCTCACTTTGGTGGCCTCTACTGCCTGAAGTCTTCTGGCCCTCAGTCAGCCTGGTGGCACCTGGCCATAGCTGCATAAGGTTGAGTTACCTATGGGTCACAAACCCTTGCCCGTGTTTATTCCCATCTGAACATAGATTGGTGGTGTGTGTCCCTCTGACCACTCATGTACAAATGATGTGATTTGCCTTGTTGAGGTTATCAGTGGTGTTTGCAGTACCAAGTTCCTGACTGTCCATGTCACCTTCAGCAGCCTTGTCCTGGGACCCCTTTTCTGTCTGCCAAGCTCTCCATGGCTTGTGTAGTAGGACTCTCCCAGGGTGTGACCTGGTACCTCTTCTTCATGTGTCCTTCTCTTAGGCTCTTCATGAAGCCCGAGCATGGCAGCTGAGTGCTTGTTTTCAGCTCTGACACCTCCTGGTGTCTGACTTCGTGCTGGCTCTTGGCATTCAGATGCCTCTATGTTTACTCCTTTTTCTTAGTATATAGCCTGGGAAGAACTCAAAATGATTCCCGCTCCCAGCAGCCCCTGATTTCTCCCCTTCCCCTGAACTGGTATAGCAGCCACGTCTAAGAACTTGGCTTCATAATTTAACATGCTGGAATGAGGTGGGCATGGTGCATGGACAGAGTCATTCTTAGCCACAGCTTTACTGTTAGTTATTCCCATGTTGACTGCTGGGCAACAGCCCTCACAAATTTCTGCAGCATGAATTAAAGGCTTGGAAAATCCTCAGCTGTTCATCACGATGTGCTCTCCTAAAACTCTGCCAGTGCAGATTGTTCTTTTCTCAAATTGTCCTTATCCCCTCAGTAGGGAAAATTTTTAGTTCATACTGTAACTTCCCCTCCTCACTCCATGGTCTGTCTTTCCTTAGTTGGAGAGTCCTTAACAACAGGATCTGTTGCATTTTTCCCCCCAGCATCTTATGGATTTAGGATAGACTGTAGGCAAGTTCACCTGAAGATTTGATAGTGAAAGATAGAATCTAAAACCTAGAGCCAGGCAATGGTGGCACGCGCCTTTAATCCCAGCACTCTGGAGACAGACCAGCAGATCTCTGTTAGTTTAAGGCCAGCCTGGTCTCCAAAGTGAGTTCCAGGACAGCCAGGGCTGCACAGAGAAATCCTTTTTTATAAAACCAATCCACCCACTCAACCCAATCCAACCCAACCCAACCCAGTCCAACCCACAAAAACAAGAACCTAGAAAATTGAAGATTGTAACCAGCTCCAATAAAAGCCTCTTGTACTTGTTTTACTGGAGTCACCCCTTCCCTATGCATTCCCTTCCCTGGGCAAGTGTCCTTGTCTAAACTGTGCTTTTTTAGCCCCAGGTATGGTCCCAGCCCCAAGAACCATATTCTAGTAGCGGAGATGGCCCAGCCTTCTTTTCTCCTTCTGCTGTAAATTTGGCCATAGTTCTTTTTGGTGTTCTGGGCCAAGGTCTAATCTTGGATTCACTGTGCAGCTGAAGCCAGTCTGATCTTCCTGATCTTCCTGCCTCTGCCTCACACATGCTGGGGTCATAGACGAATGTTACCACACCAGAAATCTGCAGGACTCTGAGCCTGAGCAGACATCTGAGTAGACAAAGGTACCAGCCTCTTCCGGGCAATGGCTTGGAAATTTGACACTATTGTCCAAAGAAGTACATTTTCTGCTGGTCATTCAGGATATCCCTGAACAAATATGTTTTGTATATGTGTTTGAAACAAACACTGTATTTATTTTCATCCTTGGCGGGCCAGAGTTGGATAAATTCTGCCTTGTTCTCTTGTGTTTTATAAGTTGCTTCCTTGGCTCACAAGTATTTTTGTGCAGGGAGCTTTGCAGAAATGTCCAGACCTGCACAATCCTTCCCAGCCCTCAGGTTCTGCTTTCATTTTCTGTGGAACTCTAATTGAGAACCATTGGCCTAATGGGTCATGATCCGGTTTGAAAAACACGTACAGGGATTGATGATGGACTAAGAGCTGTGCAGGTCTGTGAGGAAACGGACTCCCAGTTGGTTAGGTCCAAAGGCAAGCTGGGAAGCTATAGTTGCAGCAAGATTTGAAGAAGGTAATCACATAGGGAGGCGAGGTGGGCAGGGGACTGAACCAGAGACCATCTCATGAACTCATTGAAGTATCTCAAGTTTCCCTTCATGTGTTGGTGTTAGAGCTTCTGAAAGAAAACTAGTTGTGAGCTGAATGTTTGTGCAGTGGAGTTTCCTTTTTAGTCTTTTGCTGGTAAGGAAAGCTGCTTAAGTGATCTGTCAAACTCAACAAATAGTTAAGTATAGCCAGTGCTACCCATGGTGAAGTATTAGCAAGAAGGCATACCATATACAGATGTCTACGAGGTACTTTGGAAGGTGTCAGCAGTGTAAGGGGCATACATTTGATACCCAAGGGGATAAAGAGATGAATAGAGATACTCAGTGGAGTGTTAATCTTAGCACCTGGGTGGTGAACATAGAAGTTGTCTAATCTGTGATTATTTTCAACACATCTCTACAATCAAATGTTTTTACAATGCAAGGTAGAGGAAAAACACCAAAAGAAGGTATTCTTCCCACCTTGAAAGCCATCATTGTGGGAAACTTATGGGTAATGCAAGGTGTTCCCTCCCTGGCCTTTCCCCTCCACCCATTGCATGGACAGGACAGTATGGACCATGCTCTGCCTCAGAAGACAGAGTTCACGTGAGTTATTCCTGTCCTTACAAATAAGGACCTGGTCTCCCTGGAGGCAGAAACTTGGCCAAGGGCTCTCAGACTGCTGTAGGAGAAGCAGTAGGGGCTAGCAGGTTCCTGGCCACTCAGGGAGCATTTCGGCGTTCACCAGATGCCGTTCACCAAGAATCCTCCTTTGCAGCCAGTGTTGTTCACATGGGAACAATGGGCCTATTGATACTTTCTACAGAGTTGGGTCTTAGTTTTGATTCTTCTTGCTAAATAACCAACAAGAAGAGTCTCTTGGTCCTTCGGAGAATGCTTAGTAGGTGTTAGGTATGCGAGGGGTTGGATGCAGAATGTAAAGCTTCACCATGGGTGCCCTAGTACCTCGAGTAAACCCAGGTAACTCTCAGAGTTTTCAAGAGGGAGAAATTCTGTATCCGGGACCTCTGTAAATTCCTCTGTGTTAGCCCTCTGTGATTATCGACTAATAGAACTACCTGTCCATCATTATGGTTGAGCAAGTTGTATGAGATGATACATTTAATATGCCTACAATGAAATCCATATCTAGCACAAAACAATGGGAAGTATAAGATTGTGTGTCATATGTACATGAGTGTATGTGTACACATGCCTGTGTGATTGTGTATGCAGATGCCAGAGAAGGATGTAAAGTGCCTTCCTCTGTTATTTCCCATCTCATTGCCTGAGACAGGGTCTCTCACTGAACTAGAGAAGCTCAACATCTCCACTAAGCGGACTGACCAGCCAGCTCCTAGGATCCTCCTGTCTCTGTCCTCAGTGCTGGGGTACAGCCATGCCCATGGCTTCTGTGGGTGCTGGGATGTGAATTTAGGTCCTCTTGTATAGGAAGCACTGTTATTCACTGAGCTGTCTCCCTAGCCTCAGTCCATTATTGAGTGATAATACCACTCTTGTGCCTTCAAATTTTCCAGTGTCTTGTATAGCTATATAACTAAATGATTTTATTTATTCATTTAAAAATTTTTAATTTTAATAAATTAAAGTTTTCAAGTGCCTCACATTTTTAATTTTTTTCTCTTATTGAAAATGTATTCTTTCATAAACTATATTCTGATTGCAGTTTCCCCTCTCCCAGGCCCTCCAAGATCCTCCCTACCTTCCTTCCCATATGAATCTACACCCTTTCTGTCTCTCCTTAGAAAACAAACAGGAATCTAAGAGATAATAGTAAAACAATTTAAACCAAAACCAAAAACATCAGAATAGGACAAAAGAGAGAAGACAAAGAGCCAAAGAACAAGCATGAGGAACATGGACGCAGAGGCACATGTTTGTCCTCATAGAAATGCAATGCAGTGCAACGCTGGAAACCATAATATATACATAAAGGGCCTGTAAGATTTCCTATTTTGTTTTGTTACTTTAAAAAAGCCCTGACCAAATGTTATACAATGCAGATCACCAAAGATACCATTGAGTTCATTTTATATTGGCGGTCTACTGCTGGGCATAGGGCCTGCCATTAAGAGTGGTTTGTATACCCAGTGAGGCTTAGTTGGAGAGAACTAATTTTTCATTTGCAAGTAGTTATCAATTGGAGACAGCTCTGGGTTAGGGATGGAGCACGTGCCTACTTCCCCTCTCAGTGCTGGGACCCCATCTGGCTTAGACCTTTGCATGCTGCTGCAGTCTCAGTGAGTTAGTTCACCGTGTCTTTCAGTCTTGTTTCTAGAAGACCTTGTTTTTTTAGGGCACTCCATCCCCTCTAGCTCTTATAATCTTTCTGCCTTCTCTTCTACAGGCTTCCCTGAGTCCTGATGGGAGGGATTTGATGGAGACATCCTATTTAGGACTGAGTATTCTAAGGTCTCTTACTCTCTGCATGTTGTCCAGCTGTGGGTCTCTATATTGGTCCACATCTACTGCTGGAGAATGCTTTTCTGATGATGGCTGAGGCAATGCATCCGTCTGAGTATAACATAGTGTTCTCAGGAGTCATTTTATGGCTGCGTTCCTTCAGCAGAATGGTGGTAGTGTTTGGGTTTTCTCCTCGGTCCTTGGGCTATCTAGTCTCAGGTTTCTAGCCACTCAAGCAGTGTCAGGATGACTTCAGTGTCATAGAGTGGCCCTAAATCTTTCAGGCAGGTCATCATTGTAGATCTAAGAATTTGTAGTTGGGTTGGTGTTTGCCTTTCCCCTTTGGCAGCATTCAGAGGATCTTCTAGTACCATGAACACTAGTTCATAGGGGTGAAGGTTCTGGGTAGACACGGATTGGACTTTTCAGTGAGTTGTATAGGTGTTGTCTTTCAACTAGGGCCTTACTGATAACTAACATTTTAAATTTGGCTTTCATTTTCTCTGAACTTGACAACGCTGTTGACTTGGAGGACCGGGTGGCCAATGTTATGCGTGCGTGCATGTGAGTGTGTGTGTGTGTGGGGGGGGGCAAGTGAGGGAGAGTTTTCTTTTTTGGAGACTGAGTATGTGACTTGACCCTGGTTGGTCTGTGGTGGCCCCATGTGAAGAATGAGAAGCTGAGACAGACATATCACTGAGGTCCCTTCCAGCACTAAAAGTATATGTGTGTTAAATTTTTTAAAGAGTAGATCGCTCTGCCTCTTCTTAGAAAGTAGGGACCCAGTGAAATACTTAGGGTCACTAGAAAGCACCGGGGCCAGCTTCGCTTTGGATAGTGTTCACTGTGGCCCTTCTCTGCAGAGCACCTGCTGCGTTATCACTCGTGAGAAGTGAGCTATGAGGTCATTTTGATTGCCAGTCTCACAATACTGGCCTGCGGAACCTGAGGTGCTGTTGCTCTTATATCTACTTACTTCATTTTAAACAAGGTCCAGCATCAGCATGGCCATATTACTATCATGTGATAAAAATTACCTGCAAGTGAGGCTAGAGGCTTGGAATTGATGTTGAGCATACAATGCTTTCTCGGAGAACCGCATTCCTTCTTATTTTTACGTTTTTCAACAAAGGCTAATGCATACTTAAAAAAATAAAAGATAAAGCAAGCAAACAGCAACAGCACAACTTTACCAAAGCTCTAGCCCAGACGTGTGTAACATAGAGGGCAAAATGAACAAAAAGAAAGCTGAACTCTAATTAAACTGGAATATGTCTGACACCGGTGTCCTTTCATGTTTTGTGTCTGCTTCTGAGTGCATCGTGTAACCTTGGAAATACCACAGACCATCCTGGAGTGGGAGCAGCCCCCCAGACACAAGCCCGGGGTTGGCTGGCGCCTCAAAGCCGCCCTTCCCCGCCTTGCATAAGTGAGTTCATTTACATCGAAAGCCACAGTGTCTATGACATGGCTGACTTAACATTGCCTTAGGAGTCTCCCTTTAATGTTTACATTTGTGTCCCTGCTTGTGGCCTTCAAGTCCCCACTCTCCCTTCCTCACAACCAGCACCTGCAGTCAAGTATGCAAAATTGTTTCCATGGCAACCTTTGGTGAGCTATTAATTTTAGATATTCCACAAGTTTTTTTCAGCTGGAACTTTTTTTTTTTTTTTTTTTTTTTTTTTGGTCTCCATTTGAACACTGGAGGTTAATCTCCTTGGCTATCCTAGTTGTTTCCTTCTTTATCCCCTCCTCTTTTAAAAGCTGATTTCCCCTTGCTGTATCTAATGAAATATACAGCTAGCCGTGGGGTTTCTGGTTACAGATCTAAGTCAGCAAGTGGTAGGTTTCTTGACTCCCAAAATGCTAAATTAACAATGACTTTTAACATTCACAGCCATGTGCATAGTACACGCAACAGGAAAGTCTCACCTAGTTCATTGCCTGCCTGGTAGTTATGGCAGTGTGAGCAGATTCCACGAAAGTATACTTAAAACCAAAGCAAAGGGGGGGGGGGATCTATGCAACTGCAAGAAGTGTGTGATGCTCAAGTCTATAGGGTTGGAAACACCTACAAAATGGAATGCAAATGAGAGACAGCAACTCACTAGGGTTGCAAATGAAGAAATGCAAAAGAAATTTTTGCATAGCAACACTCATTTCCCATGTGGTAATCATCTACCAAATACGGTATTGTAATGTCCAGGATGTGGGGTTGGCCCAGTTATTACTCAGCTTTACATGTTTTTAAGGATTGTGTGCAAGTCTTTTGCATTCCTTGTCTGAGTGTCAGTAATGGGTCTGTCATATTTTCTTAGACCCATGATAACCATCCTTATTTAGTTTTTGTTTTCTTGCCCAGTAGGTCTTGTAAGTATCGCCCCCCCCCCCCATGTGTCAGTCTCATCTGTTACTCACTGTGGGCTATAGCTTAAAAAAGGGAGGCGCTAGCTTTGTTCTGTGGCAGTGGAGCATTGAGGTGGCCTTGCCTCCTCTCAGGTCTTGAGTAGAGTCTCCCTCCTCATTTGGTTGGGCACTAGATTTGGAGCCCAGGGGCCCTGCATATGCAAGGCCCACACTCCAGATTGGAGCTCTATGCCCTCAGCCCTTGTTTGGCCCTTCACCCTGTGAGCATTCCCATCATGCTGGGTCTTGGGGCTTTAGACCTCAGGCTGCTCTGCACAGCAAACCCTTGTGGGAGATTGGAACCCACCTAGCCTACTGCTAGCTTCTTTCAACTTTGGTTTGTTGTACTTTTTTTTTCTTTTTTCTTTTCTTTCTTTTTTTTCTTTCTTTTCTTTTCTTTTCTTTTCTTTTTTTTTTTATAAGCCTCCTCATGTATTTTCCTCTTTCCTTCGATTTCTGAATAGTTTGACAAAAAAATATTTTCCATGGGGAAGAATCTCACAGTAGTGTTTTTATCAGTTTGTTAGCTAAATCCTCTCTCTTGGGGAGATTATAAATAAAATGAGTTGAAGTTCTGCTTAATAAGTGTGTGAGGTATCGTCTGTCCTTCCCTCCCTCCCTCCCTCCCTCCCTCCCTCCCTCCCTGCCTCCCTCCCTCCCTCCCTGCCTCCCTCCCTCCCTCCCTCCTTCCCTCCCTCCTTCCTTCTTTCCTTCCTTCCTTCCTTCCTTCCTCCCTCCACAACCTTCACTTCCTCCATCTTTCTTTTTTTCTTTTTTGCTTTGTTTTTTTGTTTTTTTCTAGACAGGGTTTCTCTAGAACAGGCTTTGGAGCCTGTCCTGGAACTCACTCTATAGACCAGGCTGGCCTAGAACTCACAGAGATCCGCCTGCCTCTGCTTTCCGAATGCTGGGACTAAAGATGTGTACTACCATCACCTGGCCATTTCAATAGACTTTTATCATTGATATTTTTATGTGTAAAAAAACAGATCATTTCTGTATTCTAAAGGTGTGTGCCACCGACGCCCAGTTCCCCCTTTCTTTCTTACCCTACCTTCGTTCATTCCTCGTCTCTTCCCTTCTTTTCTTTTCCCTTCCTTGCCCCCCTTCACTTCCCCTTCCCTTTTCCTCTGTGGTAGTTTGTTTTTTTATTGCTATAATAAAACACTATGTCCAAAAGTAACTTGGGGAGAAAAGGGTTTATTTTATCTTACATGTTTGCAGCACAGTCTATTACCCAGGGAAATGAGGACAGGAACTCAAACAGGGCAGGAACCTGGAGGCAGGGGCTGATGCAGAGGCCATGGAGGGCGGCTGCTTTTACTGGCTGTCTCTTCATGGCTTGCTCAGCCTGCTTTCTTATAGCACCCAGGACCACCTGCCCAGAGGTGGATGGCACTGTCCACAGTGAGCTGGGCCCTCTCATAGCAATCATCAGTCAAGAAAATGCCCCCAGACCTGCCTACAGGGCTGTGTGGTGGGTGCGTTTTCTTAACCCAAGTTCCTGCTTCCCAAGTGACTCCAACTTGCGTCAACGTGGTGAAGAAACACCAGCTACCATGCCTTCCCTTCCCCCTTTGCTCCCCACCGCGTCCTCCCTCCCCTTCTGCCTTCATTACTTCCTTTCTCCCTGTGACTTCCTCCTTTGGTTGCCCTTCCTCCTGAGGTTCTGGGGTGGGAGCCTGGTTCTCTGTGAGCACAGTTGCCCCAGCCCCTGGCCCTGGGTCTCATTTTCCACAGCTGATGAGGAATCTATCAGCTTGGCTTAGCAGGCTCATTTTCTCTTCCCAATGCACGCTTGTTTTAATGTGTTTCAGTTAATGAGGTAGAAGAGAGAATGAAGTCCCACTGTTTACACACAGACAGCTTGTGCTGAGGGCCCTGTTTCAGCCCATTTGGCCCTGGGCATCCTCAGGGAACAAGTCCCACAGAGCAAGGCCATCTTTTCCAAACATGATTTGCTGGGCTGATGCAGGTGAATATCACTCTGTGTGTGTGTGTGTGTGTGTGTGTGTGTGCGCACGCGCGTTTCACTGAATCATCTACTTTGCTGTTTTGTTTGTTTTTCTAGGTGAGGCTTTCTTTTGGGATGATGAAAGATAACCAGACTAGAGATTTAGGGTGCAATCAGGGAAATTTACCCAACCCCTCCCCAGGCCATTTCAAATTCTTTTGCTTCTACCAGCCCCACACTCCTTGAGGGATGCCTCCTGAGGTAATGGCCAGCCAGTTTGTTTGAAGTAACTCAAAACCAGTTTCAGGAGTCCAAGAAGAATCACACCTTGTGTACGGAATGGAGTTTGGTGCCAGCATGGCTCTGCATTCCTGTAATCCTAGCGCTCAGGAGGAGGTAGAGGCAGGAGGATTGTGAGTTCAAGGCCAGTTTAGGTTACATGATAGTTAGACTGTCTCAGAAAACAAAAGAAACAAACCCCCTAAACCTCAAACAGTCGAGGCTGGCAGTAAGAATTGATATTTTCTATCTCATAGGCACTGCTGATAGAGTAGGCCCTGAAGGGGGTAGCCTTATCTGAGCAGGTGTCTAGTTTGGGCCGTGACCCTGCTGCTCATTTGGGGGCTCCTTCCCCACCCAGGTGCAAACACTGGTGCCCCTTCTCAGATCGGGGTGAGCAGGCTGCTGCCCAGAGCAGTCAGAGCAGTCAGGAGACTGAGATTGGGTAGATCTTTTCTGTCATTCAAATCCATAGCTTGTAAATACATGGAAGGGAAATGGGTCAGGGGCAACAAGGAGGGAGCTGGCCCTCTTTGGGGCCCATCTCAGCCCACACTGTAGCACCCAAATGCTGCCCACTCCTTCCATCTTTTCTTTAGCCTTTTTTCACTCGCTGAATGTATGTAGCCCCTAAATGGTTAACCCTGTTGCCTGGTCTTGGCATGGTGCCAGCCCCAAGGGGCGATGCACAGACTGGAGGCCCCCAGTGTATCCTGGCTTCCCGAAGGCACAGCAGCCGTGGGTTTCAGCAGGAATTAAACAATTACTAAGTCTTAGTCCTCCCCACCTTCCGTGGATCGACTCTATAAATTGTCAGCCTGTTGACATTTTAATGCGAATTATGTCATGTGGTATCCCCTTTGATTTCGACATGCCTCAGTTTGTAAATACATGAGCCACTCAAAGGCTTGTGGTTAGTGTACACTCCGGAGGCCTCGGGGTTTTTGGTGGGGAAGAGAAGTGCTGGAGAGAGCACAATGCTGGGAGTGTGCCTGGCATGGAAAGCGTTCTCAGGCACCCAGGGAGGCTCTAGAGGGATGCTGGGCTGTGCAAGGGGCACCTGCTGTGAACCCTACTGCAAGGCTTAACTCCTAGCTCCTCCTGGGATTCTGGGAGGGCTATTGCTTTGGGGCATTTTTTTTTTTATTGGGTGTATGAATGGGTGAACAGTTCCCTGTGCCACTGTATTCTGTAACATGCTGTCACTTTCTCTGTCTCTAGGCCTGAAGAAGAACTACCTTGCTCTAGATTTCAGGGTAAGCCAGAAGGCTGAGGGGGCCTCACTCAGGGCAGGGCTTTTCCTGGAAAGAACTTGGCTGACCCAAGGGGGGAATGGATGGAGGATTCTCCAGCTTGAAGATAGGTGTAGATAGAGAAGTTGAGGAAGAAGGAAAGTGTAGGCTGTTACGTTCAGATTCTGTAGTGAAATTCCATGGGGAAAAATATGAGAATAAATTTGTGTAGGGGTAGGTATTTTTGGGCATGAGAGAGAGGGGCAGGGAGAAAGGGAGAGGGAGAGGGCGCCCATGCCCATGCAGATGTCAGAGTTGGATACTACATGTCTTCCTCAATTGTTCTCCACTTTGCTTTTTGAGACAGGGTTCTTATTGGCTGGGAACAATTCAGCAGCCAGCAAGTCCCAGGGGCCTCTTGCTTCTACCTTCCCACCTGCACTGATTGCAGGTTCTGGCTCCAGGGCCTGGCTAGTGTACATGGTGCACGTGGGTGCTGGGAATCCTAACTTGGGTCCCCCTGCTGGTGCTGCAGGCACTCCCCTGCTCTCCCCGGCCACTTAGAATAGACTTTAATTTTTCTCATGAGAGCAGCTGGGAAGCCCCTGTCCCAGGACTCTCCCTGTTCCTCCTTATTTGAAGTTTCTGTTTAAGACTTAGGGCCCTAGAAGAGTTGACATCTTGACTCTTCTGCCATATATAGATGTCAGTGTTCAAAAGGGGAAACAGGCCTTTTGAGGGGTGATGGATTGTGCCCAGACGAGAGTGAAGGGGCAGACTCCCAAGAGTGTGTCCTAAGGAGGGAAGCTGGCCTCCTCTCTGTTTTGCACAGAAGGCCTGGGAACGTGTAATCTTCCTGGTCTGAACATGGCAACTGTTGAGCCTGCTGTCTGGGATGGAATTTGGCTGATTTACAAAAATGTCACGGGATCTTTAATGGCCCTGGGTGGTCAGGACCTGTTTCCCACGTGCTGAATGATTCCAGTTTCATGTGTAGATAATGCCCGTGTTAATGCAGTCAGCGCCATGCAGAAGCTGAGGAGGAAGAAGGGACCCATGTTCCAAGGACTCATTTCCCATCCATCCAAGACAGAGATTGGTAACTTCCACAGGAGGCTGGGAAATGGCTTTGTTGTGAATTTTGTCATTTTACTTATTTTAAAAGAGTTCTCATACAAGAAAGGGTTTGAAAGTTAGAGTTGCTGAGTCATCCTTCTCTTGTCTCTTTGATGATTTCTCTGTCTTTATTACGTGGGGAAGATGTGATGATGTGAGTGTAGGACAAACAGACAGATTTGAGAAACATACACAGTCCTTCCAAGAATGGTTGTGGGAAATTATATTCAGGTTCTCTTCAATATCTTCTTTGAATTTAGCTGTAAGGACATAATTTGAAATAAAATACCAAGACATTGGAATTTAGATAACTGTAGCCCATGTGAACACTGTTCCTTGCTAATTAAACAATATAGTTGATAGATACGTTTACAGATTCAAGCAGTGGCATCCAAGGTCTAAAAGGGCTCTCTGCTTAAAAAGAAAAAAAAAAAAAAATCAAAGTATTGTTTTCACCTTGAAAGTAGGTCTCATTTATCCAATTTCTCTTTCCTGTAATGAGCAGGAGCTAGTGCTTGGAAATACACTACGATTCCTAAAGCAGGACCTTCAGATAAGAAACTTACACATGGGGCAGGGGTGATGGGGATGCTTATATGGCTTATGGGGCTTATATGGCTTATATGGCTTATGGCTTATGCTTATATGGGGAGCACTGGCTGCTCTCACCCAGAATCCAGACTTGGTTCCCAGCACCCATAGGGTGGTTCACAGCTATCCATAACTTTGGTTCCAAGGGCTCCAATGCCCTCTTTTGGCCTCTGAGTATTGTATGCATGTGGTAAACATACATATATGCAGGCAAATGCACGCGCGCGCGCACACGCGCGCACACACACACACACACACACACACACACACACACACACACACACACACACACACACACAGTCACAGGTTTAGGCTGGGATGTGCCTCAGTAGTCAATCACTTTCTTGTCTAGCATGTGTGGGGTCCTAGGTTTGAACCCCAAGACTTTCCATGAGGGGTGGTGGGATGGGGGGAACTAGATGTGTTGTGTAACTTGCCTGCAGCAAGCCAAGTGTGATGATTTTATTCATGTCTCCCAGTAATCATGACATGGTCGATGCCCACTCTTGTCTAGTAACCATTTTTGCCCTCCTGGGCTGTTGGTGAGCAATGTTAGCAGAGCATGGCACTTCTGGTTTTCCGGTTTTCCAAAAGAGATGATTCTGATGATGAGTAGGGTGAGTTCACTCACTCCCACTCTTGATTTCTTCTGCCTTTATTCCTTCAGAATTCAGTGGAATTGGGTAATAGACACAGCAGTGAACTAAGGGGAGACATATGTGACATATAGTAAAGCTGGGGACTGTCATCACAAGGGGCCACTCCCTTCCTCTTAAAAAAAAAAAGTGTCTGTGGGGTAGAAAACATCCAAGGCGGCCAGAAGGGGTGTTGACTACCTTGGTGCTGGAGTTGGAGGCAGTGTGGGCCTCCTGATGTGGGTGCAGGGAACAGAACTCAGGGCCTCTGGAAGAACAGTAAGTGCTTTTAACTAAAGAGCCATCTTGCCATCCCAGCAAGTGACCTTTCCCCGACTAGACAGCAGGTCTACTTGGCTTTGCTGTTTCACTTGTGAGCTGTGGAGTCCGACCTGGATGACCCTGGACCCCTCGCGTTTTCCTTTGACTTTCATAGATTTGGGGGCCTTTGACAGACCTTTTGTTTGAGAATCGCCTTCTTTTTCCATCTCTGTATCTGTGTCATAGAGTTAGCTAGCTAGGTGATAGGTTAAGTGACAGAGTAAATGCGTACTTAAAGGGCTGGGGTTGTAGCTCATTTGGTAGAATGCTTGCTTAGCATATCCAGAGTCCTAGGTTTGATCACCAGCTCCACATGAGCCAGGCGTGGTGGCATGTACCTACAATTGCAGCATTCCGGTAGTGCAGTCAGTCCGTCTACGTCATTCTTAGCTATGTAGTGAATTTGATGCCACTCTGAACTAAGTGAGGCTGTACTGTCGATATGAAGGAGGAGGAGGAGGAAGAAGGTGACAACAGCCACAGTGGTGATGACGATGCAGTGCTTGCCTCACCTGCAGCCAGACTGGACAGATGATGAGAGAAGAGTGGTATTCAAAGAGAGTCTAGCAGCGAGGAAGAAGCGGTAGGCCTATCATCCATTTCTGTCCTACAGCAATGGCTTTGTATTAACTCCACATCCCAGCTGCTCTAGTGCTAGGGGTTATTTGCATAGCATACAAAGCACAGATCGTATAATGATAATGTATACAGGTGTCACAGACATTGGCAACTGACCATGGATATGAATGAGACCTGTGTGGCCTTGTCGTGAGACCTTCCCAGTTATCCCTGTGACTGCCTGGACAGAGTTCAGAATCGTCAGAGGGGCCCCTGGGTAAGGCCCAAAGGTGGGCATTCTCACTTCTCAGGATTAACAATGTGTTTATAGGACAGGTGGGATGGAAAAAAAATGCCCTAAGGAGGAAGAAAACTCCGGATATTGTTTAATAAGGGAGAAATCGGATCAAGTTAGAGGGAGGTGGAGGGTGTACAAGAGAGGTAGTTGCGGAGGGGGGGTGTAGGTCCTGACAATTAACTAATTCTCCTTGCTCTAACCCATGACAGAATTAATCACACATTAACATAGTGACAACAAAATTAATGTCATATGCAAATTAATAGTGCAGACTTGGCATTCAACCGCCTGTTGGTTTTTTAAGGCTTGCATTGCATTTAACACCCACCAGGTAGCTATAGTCTATCAGCTTGCATGGTCCCACCCAACCCTTGTTGTGCCTGATAATATCTAGGGCCACTTTAAAACAGAACTGACGCCCTTCCTGCTTCTGGCTGGCTTGAAGTGACTTATGTTAAAAACTTATAATTAGAAGTAGAGTCAAGATAACACCAGCCTGGGCTGGAAACCCTCCAGGCTGTGATGTGGTTCACTTCTCCTCTTGTACTTTCCGTCTCTTGTAGAAAAGCAAGAACTGCTTTCCTGAAGTCTTCCTAGGAAGCTATTAAGGCGCCCCAGAGATGCCTGTTGAAAGAGGGCATTGGGTTGGCATAGTCAAATCTCGGCTCATTCTAACATAAGTTCCAAACGGTAAAGGGCATTGTTTTGTGTGGCTTCAAAGAGTTAGCCCAAGCCCATTAAACCTGCTCTAAAGCAGAAAGCATGCGCCTCTCCTTGATGGTAACAAATAAATAAGTAAATAGGAAGCAAGAACAGTGTGTTGTATAGCATTCTGCCTGTTTAAACTTCTATGCCCCAGGCAAGTATGGGCTAGTCCAGTCCAGCCAGCTACTAACCCGCTTGTGCATTCACCATCTGTGATAATTACTATTTTGACACTTAATGAGTAATAGCATTGCTAGCCAGGCATTGTATGGAATGTAGAGACAGAGATGCGGTACTGCCCGGGAGCCACATGGTGTAAGTTCCAGGACGAGGCAATTCAAAGTAGGATAAAAACGGTCCACGGCTGATGTTGATGGCGAATGAGTATTGGCGTTTCCTTAGTGGTACTGATTTCTTTAGCTTTTTCATTAGCTCCCACTTCATCTACTACCAAGGAGAGAGACTTGAGATTGATGAGGTCATGGCAGAGATGTGGGAAGTGCTGCGTGGGCTGCAAAGAATCTTCACTCCTGGGTGTGTGTTTCCTGTATGTTGTGAGCATTAGACAGGCAGTCTAGGGAGGGAAAAGTCAGGGGTATAGAACTTGGGGCACTAGGATACCATTTTGGTTTCAGAAAGTGAGGCATTTGAAACTACCAAGAGTAGATGGTATTCATACTTGTTTCTTCACCCCTTTTTATAGATAACTTGGGAGACAGGTTATGCATGTAATAGCATTCATATGGATGCGAGTATACATATACATGTAAATGTACTTTTTAGGTGTGTTACATGCCTTATTTATCAATCTTATTAGTCTTTATACCAGTTTTAAAATGACTACATTTATGGTATGCGTGTTGTGTGTTTGTGTATGTCTGTTTCTTTACGTACACGTGCCATGACATATAGAAGTCAGAGGACAGCTTTCTGGGGTTTCAGGAGTTGGTTCTCTCCTTGTACCATGTGGATCCTGGGGATCAAACTCAAGTCCTTCAGACTTGGCAGCAAGTTTCTTTCCTGTATCATGTTGGCCTGTGGCAGCTTTACTATGTGTCCACTGAGTGGTTTATCCAAGAGCTTAACATAGGCAAGGCAAGGCAGGGGTAGGAGGGGCTTCTGTTTCTGTCCCCAGCTCTGACAGGTGCCAGCCCCGCCTCCTCATGCGTGGATCATAATACCATCTGCAGAACAGAGAGCTCTTTGCCTGCCCTGGAGTCTAGGACTGGATGCCCTGTTTAGGAAGGGCTTCCAGGAATGCTGCTACTTGTAACAACGTGAAACAAGTACCTGGTGATACGTGATGATGACGATTACATTCCAACCAAACAAGACAAAGGACCCCAGGTATTAGAGAGTGCTTAGAGGTACATAGTGCATTCCACAGGGTTGGGGGACACGTGGCCACATGCAGGTGTGTCTGGTCCTGTCTTACTTTATCTCTGTGTTCAGTATGGTGGGCAGACACCTCCTTCTGTGCCTTTGAGGCCATCTTGGATGCAGACCTTTGCTCCAGGTCCTGGTGCTGGTGCTGGTGCCGGTGCCAGTTGCTGTTCCTCCCACCTGGTACTTATTGACAAAACAGGTAGGACAGGACAAGGGGGGCTTAGGTTGGTAAAGAATGCACAAGTGACTGTGGCCAGAGGAATATCAAGTGTAGATGGGTGGGCTTCCCAGCCACTGTGGGTGATAGGGGACCAACGGGCACTTACGAAGGGCAGTGCCAAGCAAGAATGGGCCATGAGAAGTTACTTTGGGGAGGAGAAATTGGATTCACAGAGCAGTGTCTCTGCTTGTGACCAAAGCCTTCAGGAAGACAGTTGGGAGTGCACCTCTGGCCCTGAGATGTGATGTGTGTGGCTGTGTCCCCATGCTTCAGTACAAGCAGGCCACCTCCGTAGCTGCTCCCATCCCAGGTACGTTGCAGTGGAGCTTGGTTAAGGGACCAGCTGGCAGGGGCCCCTGCAGGGCTCCCACCATGCCCAGCTGGGAGGCAGGCCTGCTTTCCCGCTGCATCTGTGTATGTGGCCATTTTAATTTTTCTCTGGACAGCCTTGCCTGGGATACTGCTTGCCGCCTGCCATGGTTGCTAAGAAACCAGCAAAGGCCCGGCTCCTCTTTGCTCAGGACAAGGCCCCAGCCAGCATCCCAGAGCCTCTGCCAGCATGTATCCTGCTGAGAGCTGGCCACATGTGCTAACTAACCCCTTTGCTCTCTGTCAGAGTTTCTTCTTTCCAGACCCCAGGACTCCTTTCTCCACATTCAGCAGCCAGGTCTGGTAGCTGTCTCTCATCTTAGTATTGGGATTCCCTTAGTGGGAATTGAGGATGGCTTGGCACCCACATGAAAATGACATGTCCTAAAGTTTGTTCGGTCACCCTGCTCAGACCACACTTGAGCAGACTGGATCCCCTCTGGGTTCTCTGTCCCTGTGGGTTAACCTACAGTACCTCTTCCTGTACCTCCGTGACCTTCCTGCTTCTGAGCAGTCCTTTATATCCACTGAAGGAAGGGGGGGGGGAAGGCTGTTTTTGTTTTTTTTTTTTGTTTGTTTTGTTTTTCTTTTTTCTCTAGGATCAGGGAAAAAGGTCCTTATGTCCAGTGCATAATCTGCCCACATTCCCAGAAGCTGCAGTTTCTGGAAGCTGTGTTGCTGATGTTATCCTGCTACCTTCAGCTCTTTCAAAATGATGCAGGTGGA
This sequence comes from Cricetiscus sungorus, assembly GCA_030556225.1. Classification (NCBI taxonomy): domain Eukaryota; kingdom Metazoa; phylum Chordata; class Mammalia; order Rodentia; family Cricetidae; genus Cricetiscus; species Cricetiscus sungorus. Next base: position 19,937,822 of record JANBXA010000728.1, on the reverse strand, counting down.
GCAGGAGATTGGGGCTGGAATGGGGATTGTCGGTTAGAAGTAGACCTCGTGTCAGAAGGCAAAGAATGCCCTTGTTGTAGCTCACTGGGCAACTGTGGGAAGTAATGATGCATGTGTGTTTCTTAGTGAGAAGGACAGCCTCTGGTGTAGTAGGAAAATAGCAACTGAATTGATTATTGTGATAATGTAAAAAACTATGGTGTATTATACATTGGATATACCAAGATAGGCATTGGTAGAAACTGTTCACCTTAGTGGCATAGAATTTGGGGGTTGTTTTTAATTTTTCATTCCTTTTTATATTGTCTTTAAAGAGTAACAAGTAAGTGCTGGGAAGATGACTCAGTGGGTAAAGTGCTTGCCTTCCAAGCTTGAGGACCTGAATTCAAACCCTGAGAACCCACATAAAAATGCTAGTTGTGGTAGTGCATGCTTGTAATGTCAGCATGGGGGTGGGGAAACAGACAGGAGGGCCCCTCACACTCAGTCTGGCCTCATTGGTGATTCCCCAGGCCAGTGAGAGACTGTCTCAAAGGAAGTTGGTGGTGTACACATACACACTCTTACTTAAAAGAAAGCAGATAGATTATTTAGGGTGTCTAAATCAGCTGGGGAACAATTTTAAATGATAAGTTGTAGTTCTCATCTGAGAGGTTATTTCTGTGCACATGGATTGGAGAGAGAGAACATGATTTAAGTAGGCTTTCCCAGCATCTACCCCTTGAAGGTCATTTAGGAACTACTGAACTCCATGAAGAAGTATCCCCCTGAATTGTCTCTCAATAGCGGCCATCACGTTCCTGTGCATAGCCCCACAGTTGACTGCAGGGCACTTTTAATTGTAAAGCCTCTCCTGTATGAGAGAGAGATTATTTATGCCACTACCACCATGGGTAGACACAGCTCTGCCTTGTTCCTCTTCCACTAACAAAAATCTTTCTTCTTGTATGATTATTTTATAGATTGTGATACTGGGTGTGTTTTGTCACTAAGCTTAAAAACAAAACAAAACAAAAACTTTGTAAAGAGTGATTTTTTTTTTTTTAAATTACCATTCAGTATTTTTCGCGGGAATGATTTTAACAGCTACAGTGCACTATAGTCTGAAGGTGCCATAAGGATGGAGGTCACTGCCACTCTTTTTGTCATTTATCGGTGTTCTTGAGGGTGTCTTTTTTATTGAGCTTCCTTTCCATATCCTGCGTTTGTCATGATCTATATCCTTATTCCATGTTATGAATGATGAGGCACAGCCTTCCTGATAAAGCCCCCCTGGGATTAGTCTTCTTAATGTAAGACACCTGTGTCATCACCTTTTCATTCTTCCACCGAGCAGCTATATTCAAGCCCTTAGTCCCCTTGGGACTTACAGCACCTTGAAATGAGCAAGACCCCTGGAGAGAATTTCTTGGTTTCCTTTGTCCTGCTGACTGCATTGTTTCCATGACTTCCCTGTCCCCTCTATTTCATAACAGAAGTTCGGCAAACTTAACAGCTTCATATATGTACATATGTATTCAGATTTTTATTTATACCTAGCCAAAAATGCTTCGTTTAAAAGTTCCGAAGTACAGAGAACACACAAAAAGAAAGCTATTCCTAACCCTCATCACCCAGAGGTGATTTTAATTTAAAATAAGTTGGTGCATGCAAATTTAGCCTTTTCTGTACAGATATGATATGATATTGTTATTTTGCAGAATTAAAATGATTCTGCATATAATTTGTAAAGTTTACAATGTGTGACCTTTTCTTAGTGGGGAGGGACAGAGATGCACACAGGTTCTCATGTAACCCAGACTGGCCTTAAATTGCTGGTCCCCCTGCTTCCAGGTCTTGGGTTTACAAGTGTATGCCACCATGCCTTGGTGTGTGACCTTATTTTGATAGTTTTAGCTTTTGATTCATTACATCTCTCTCTCTCTCTCTCTCTCTGTGTGTGTGTGTGTGTGTGTGTGTGTGTGTGTGTGTATGGAGGTCAGAGAACTACGTGCAAGAGTCCATTTTCCTTTCACACTGTGGTTCCTGGGCATTGAACTTGGGTCCTTAGGCTTGACAGCAAGTCCCTCTTCCCATCAGCTTCTGTCGCTTGCCCCACAGCAGGACTTTTAATAGCTATGGACTGTGCCATTATACGAAGGTTCTGTGGTTCATTTAGCTGCCCCTCCATTTGACATTCAGGTGGTTTGCAACTTTTTTACTATTGAAGGAAACTTTCACAAAGACCGTAAAGAGGACTCACTCCAGTTAAGGAGACTAACTGATAGGGGAGGACTCCCTCCGTATTTTAGGTCCCAGGTCATTCTGCTCTCTTACTGGTGACTATATATTTTGAGGTTCCCACATCTCACATTACTAAATGGTGAAATCTTTGCTTTTCTGTTTTCTTCCCCGAGGTGAGAGATGGAAATGCCTCACCCATGCCAAGGTCATGTGTGGGATGGTTCCTTTTCATTCTCTCCCTGGTTCTGTGCTTTCACAGTTGAGCCCATCTGAAGTTTGTTTACCTGTGTGCTGTGAGGCAATGTTCTCTCTGTATTTATTTTTCACCTCTAGTTATCAACTTTGACTTCCAGTGCCAAACAGTTCACCTGTCCATTCCATGGTGCTCAGCAATACTGACGGATTGCGTACTAAATTTTTACTTAGGTCTGTTCCTAGACTCGCTCTTGCTTCATTAATTTGTCTTGACTTGGGCCTGAACACAACCATCTCAATTACTTTAGTCTGGTACTGGTTGGTGGCAAAGTGTAATAGCTGTCATCAGTCTATTTAACAGTGTATTTTAGTGTTTTTTTTTTTAGGCTCCTGTAGTCTTGGAATTTGGGAGACTGAGGTTGGAGGATTGCTTCAAGTTGGGGCCCCAGCCTGGGATCAGCTCACTGTATACAGTGAGTTCTAGGCCAGCCTGGGATCTAGAGTAAGATCCTGTCTTAAAAAACAAAACAAAACAAACAAAAAAAACCACCTCCCTCTTCCTTATCACCTGTGTATTTATTATTTATCACCTGTGACTTTTATAGACTGTTGAGTTAATGGACAACGCCTTCTGTGTCTGTTCAAATCTATTAGAAATGTTGGACAGGGAGGTCTCATTAGACAGCTGGGTTTTACTGCAGGTTGACTTTGATTCGTGAGCAGCATGCTTTGGGCCAACATTCCTCAGTATAGAGACACCTTTGGACACCTTAATCAGCCCCTCCGGTTTCCAGATTGCTCACAAGGACATCCTGAAGACAAAAGCAAATGCCATTCATGTTTAATAGCCCCTTGATCATCTAGCTGAGTAGTAGTAATCACAGTTGTCACTGCATTTGGGTAGAAGGAGGGGAGATGAAGCATTGGGTGTGGGGGGAGGTAGCTGGCCCCTCTTTCACACTCCGAGAACACAGGTTTCCTTCTCAGCATTCCTGGCTACCTTCTCAAAGAGCTTGCAAACATCTGCCTGATAACTGGATTTTTGCCTCGTGGTCCCGGCCACAATTTAAAGGTTCCAGTGACCTGGAAGAATCAGAAACCATGCTTCTTAGAGCTGCTTTTCTTACTCAGGATTAGGTAAAACAATACAAGTGCTGGGTGGAGGAAGCAAGGAGAATGTGTCGTTGGTCTTTGGTGGTTGCTAACAGTCAGCTCCAGGGTACTGAATTGTTACAATTGTGTTTGGTGCACAATACACACTCTGATCTAACTGCCTGCAGCCCTTAGGAAATGGACACACGGAGAGGTTTCCTGTATCCAAAATGCTTCGGGACCCAGACATGTTGGCAGTTTTGGAATTTGCTCAGAATGTTTGTATATACATACTGAAGTATCTTGTGATGGGACCCAAGTGTAAGGATGAAATTGATTTGTTTCACACATATCTTGGATAACTTCACAAGGCATTTTTAGGGCACCAGTGTAGTTACTGTGATCTATCATGTGAGGTCCAATGTGGAATTTTTCAGTTGTGAAGTTGTGTCAGTGTTCAAAAACGTTTTTTGATGTTTTTTGATATTGGGGGGTGTTGTTTTGTTTTGAGACAGGGAGTCACTTTGGAGCCCAGGCTAGACTGGTACTCACCGTGTAGCCTCGAACAGCCTTGGATTTGTGGCTCTCCTACCTCAGCCTCTCGAGTACTGGTATCATGGGTGTGAGTCTCCGTGGATCTTTGGAGTTGTATGTGGGGGTGCAGGATAGCAGAAAACTCTTGAGACAGCAAACATAGTCTTGAAAGCAGTGTTTCTCAACTTGTAGGTCAGGACTTCCTTGGGGGAAGAATGAGCCTTTTACAGGGCTCACATATCAGATAACCTGCATGTCAGATAATTACGATTCATAACGTCTTCCCACTTGTAAGCTGGGGTGCATCATCCTAATGTTGCAAGATCACATTTGTTAGGCTGCTGTGAGGGCTCTATGAGTTAATGTTTGTATGCTCACAGGATCCTTGCTGGTGTGAGAACCTGACAGCTCAAATATTCAAAACAGGAACAGCAAACTCTGGCTTTTTGGGTAGACTTTCCTGTGAGATATGTTAGTGCAGAGAGAAGCTTGCCTCTGTTACAAGATATTTTTGTTTACTAATACAATAACATCAGTATGGAGTTTCACTCCTCCTACACCCAGGAGCCTGGGAAGAAGGTGGTGATTTGTTTTTGAAATGAAAGTGTGGAAAAGGCCTACCAGAGTGACTGGCCAGTGTTCTGAGAGACTGGGTTGATGTCACCTCAGCCAAGTGATGAAGGTTGTCTTGACATCTTCCTCATGACGAGGTGTCAAGTTGGTTACTTTCCTCATCCTGGTGACCAAATGCATGGCAGAAACAAATTGAGATATGAATTACGTAGTTTGACTTGTGGTTTCTGAGGGGTCAGATGAGGTCACTTGGCTCCATGTTTCTGGAACTGGTATGAGGCAGAACATCATGGCAGGAGATGTGGAGGAAGGGAATCTTCTTGGGAGAGAGGACGCAGAGAAAAGAGTCATACAGGAAAGAATGCAGAGTAAGATATAGCCTGAAGGACATGCCACCAATTGCCCACCTCCTATAAAGTCCAGTTCCCTGCACATCTCCACTTCCTGGAATTGCCGCCATACCATTACTCTCAGAGGATGGCTCCATCACTTAAGTCAGAGTCCTCAGGCTCCATTTGCCATCACAGATACATAAAAATGTGTGCTTGATTAGCTTGCTGTTGTGTCTTAACCTAGCAAGTTGACTAAGCCCCCGTGAGGCCATCGGCAGGGTGCATGCCTTCAGTGATGTTCTGTCCAGTGATCTATAATGTCAGTGTCATGGGGGACAAGGAACATACCCCCTGCCCCCTAGTTCCTGACCGACACTCAAAAGTATCGGCCAAGGAATTCAGGGACACACCGAGGAACTGTCATGTCAGCCCAGTGCCATGGGGATTCCTGATTCAGATCTCAGATGGCCGGTGTGGCTGGAGAAACTGAGCAGTCTGAGGTTCGGGACGGTCAGGTGCCAGTTGCCCTCTTACTGACAGATAGATACCCGAGGTGTTACCACTAGAGGAAGGGCACGTGGGAACCTGGAACTGTCCCACCACTCTTTTGTAAACATAAACTGATTACAAACTGAAAATTTAAAGTCAAAGGAACAACCTCACGGCACATGCTGTTTCTAGAAATGCTGAACAGGTTTAAAGCAGGAGCTAAAAGTGGATGGCACCATGACTACCTCCCAGGGACAGTGAGCAGTTAAATGTCGGTGGCTCCCCTGGACTTCCTTCCAAGGGCAGGCACATAAACATTTTTAGTAAATCTTTTTTAAACGCCCTTTTACTCCCATTCTTAACAAATTTCAATGATAGTGCAGCCCTCCCCAGCCCCCCCACCCCACCCCACCCCACCCCCAAAGTGTCATTTTAGAACTGCTTGGCTCTGCCATAAGACTTCTTTAAAGTAGTATTTGTTTAGCTGTGCGTAATTTTATTTTCCACTCATATTCCTAACCCATCTAGGTCCCTTTTATATTGCCTCTGCCCTTGCCAGCCTTTTGAAAATCTCCCAAATTAGCATCATCTGAGAATTTAATTAACTTGCTGTTTACTAACCCTCTCCTTTCAAGATAATTAATGAGGATGTTAAGTGACACTGGGCTTGACACAGCTCCCAGTGGTACCTGAGCCGGCAGCTACCAGAGTGAAGCTTTGGCTAGGTGGAGGTCTCCCCTTAGCTGTCCTGCAGCCCGTGTCCAGGTGCTGTGGTCACAAGAGGGGCAGGCACCGGGGGCAAATGTTTGCTTAAAGTCAGGCTACCCCCACCTCACCCTTCCCACTCATTTTCTGCTTTGTTAATTAAAAAGCCCATTTCACTTAGAGTGGAATGCTTATTTTTCGTGTTATTCCCTAGACAGCGCCTCCATTACCAGGCTTGAAATTAAACTAGCTGAGAACGTCCAGTGTCACAATTCCCTTTTGTTTCTGCCAGAGTGGTGGCACAGCCCTCGTCTTGGGCCTCACTCCCCCTCCCCCTCAGCTTTCAACTCAGTGCAGGTAGCTACAGATTATTGTTGATCTAGACCCAAGTGTGGCTTGCTGTAGCCATGTAAGCCTGTTTCGTCCAACATGGTAGCCTCCTAGCCACCTGTGGCTGGTGAGTACTTGCAACGTGACCACTGTGACCTTGGCTCAAAACTTCAAATGGCACTGGACACCAATAGTTTAAAGACTCACATGTGGCTAGATGGTGACTCTTATTGGCCACCAAGGCTGGTGGTCCCTTACCTGCTAGGGTTTATTTGTGTTGGGTCTAAGGCAGTTTACCTGCCTTCTCCAGGGACTTTCTCCCCAGGTGGAGAGGGTAAACTGATTGCAACATGGTATTCAAAGGGCTGTAATTAGGAAGGTAAGTTTTCCAAAGGAAAGAGATGTACTTTTTAAATCCAAATGTAAATGACTTGGATTATGCGTGTCACTGAGCACTTCATTCATGCGGATAATTGAGAATTGACAGTGCCCTTTTCCCTCAATTACTTCCTGATAGTTCCATGTGGTACAATGGGGGAAACACGAAGCTATTTTTAAATGGCTATGTTAATGTCCTCATTAATTTTACCATTTTTCTACCAATTAACAAATATTAACTCTTGAGGCAGAATTAAGTTGGCTTCCCCTAGGAAGCCACATTTGCTGGCAACTCCCTTGCCACAAGAGTCTAGTGAGGTTTGGCTTTTCAAGCCTTCTGTTTGGCAGTGTGCAGGTGAGGCAGAAACACAGTAGTTTCCAGGGTGATCTTGTCCTGGATCATCCCCAGGATAACAGTGTCATGTGATAGATGCTGAACCAGGACCAGAACCAGAACTGTGGGGTTGAGTTCCATGGCCCCCATTTGTCAGCCTCACATATGGTGCAATTCAGGGATACATATCCAATGCTTAAAGGACCACAGGGGTTTGCAATGGGAAACCAAGGGATTACACAGCACCTGCCCAAGTGTGGATGTGAGGGGGCATGGAGTCTTCCTGATGCCTTCTTTCCTTCATCCCGTCCTCCTTTCCCTCTTTTCTGTTCTTCTGTCCTTTTGGAGGCAGACAAATTGTGACTGCATAGGAAGTTGGCAGACTTTAAAACATTCAGCAGTAATTAAAACAACATACAGGGTCACATCGCTGATACCCAGAGTTCCCCTTTGTTGCCAGTGTGCCTTCACTGTTGTAACTCTACTCTCGTCCACTGAACTGAATAAGGATGCAGTCGCCCAGTGAGAATCAGTCACAGTGTGGAATGGACAAACTCTTTGAAATCCATATAGGGGCTGGAGATGTGTTATAAATATGTTTATGTAATTAACATTTCCAAGTCTAGACATTGAGAACACTTATTCCCAGCTTTGAAGGTCCACAGCCTTCTGCCTCCTGTAACTGCTTAGGGGGGTACCAACATGGGCTGTAGGGAGAGAGACAGGCACCCAGGTGTCAGCTTCCACCTGTGTCCCTTTGGCCATGAAAACCTGCTCTGCTCTCAGCTCCTGGAGAGCATGGGAGGTATCTGCATTTTGCTGTTATTAGGTCATAGATTTGGTAAATGTGGAGTTCATTTTCAGCTGTTGCTCAGCTCAGGATAAATGTCTAGTCTTTTTTCATAAGGTGCTACTTGTAGAAGGATATGCAAAACTTGAGGGTCACGTGGCCCAGGGCATACTTACATAGGAGTTCTCACGTCGTCGGAAACAAGGGATGGTGTTTAATTATTCTGAATTCACTGTCATTCAGAGTTAAATGATCCTTGACTAGGTACTGACCTAAAGTTTCAAACAGCATATTTTTTTTTTTTTTAAGAAAGTTTTCAAGCCTGTGTAAGTGCGTGCTTGCATGTGAGCATGCGTGTGTGTGCGCATGGCAGACAAAGCTATGTGGATGGGGTGGGGCATCCTGTCTTCTTTGAGACCAGGCTTGTGGGTTTTCATGTGACTGGGTGAATTTTTCATTTTCAGATTAGGATCAAATATTACCAATAGAGTAGGAGTAGGGAAAGCTAGGTAGCCACTTGTCTCTCATATATAAAGTTTTATTGGTACACAGACTCTCATCATTACAGTCCGCCACAGGTTTGTTTGTGTGTTTGTTTTTAACAATGCCAGGACTGGGTGACTGAGACAGAGGTGTGATAGCCTCAGCCTCTATGATGTTTGTCTTCTTGGTATTTGCAAAGTCTTCCAACCTCTGGTCTGAAAGAGAATTGAGTCCTCTAAGAGCAGTGGTTCTCAACCTGTGGGTCATGAACATGCATGGGGTGGTGTTTAAATGACCCTTTCACCGGGGTCACACCTCAGATATCCTGCACATCAGCTATTTCTATTATGATTCATAACAGTAGCAAAATCACATTTATAAAGTAGCAACAAAACAATTTGTTGGTTGGGGGTTATCGCAACACAAGGAACTGTATGGAAAGGTTGTAGCGAGAGGAAGGTTGGGACCCACTGGCTTAGAGGCTTGTTTTAATGAATTCTGGTAAAACTGTGGAGTTAGACATTGTTCTCCTCACAGTGTCCTTAAAATGCATTTGTTGTCAGCTTGGTTGGCTCTGGCTTAGCCCTATGATCTGAAGAATTTGCTTATTAGATGTTGAATGCAGTGACCCTCGTTTCATGGTAACTCACCCTGCCTTGGCCCCATGCTGATAACTGCTAGTCATTTTATTCCAGAGACTGAGTAGTCTTCAAAGTTGCTGTGGGAAGTACTCAATAGTGGTGTGTGCAGCCTTCAGTTTGGCTAAAAAAGGAATGCTTCCTCAACCTGAAACCACAGGCATTCTAGTGATAGAGTTCAGTGACAGAGTGTTTTCTTCATTCCTAATCAAGTCCCCCATCTTTGTGATAATGCCTTGAGGTGGGGTCTTAAGTTCTGCCATCTGGAGGTCATAAAGCCCACTGGCTATATGCGTCATCTCATGAGTCACATTGGTGTTGGGGTATGCAGCTGGCGCCTGCAGAGGCAAGCTGGTCCCCCTAACAGGTTCCTCCCTGGCAACCCAGTGATTTAATTATCAAGGTAAAGTGAGTGGGTGATCAAGTAATTAAGTCATCACCATGTAGACTTGGGATCCCTGTGAAATCTTGAGCCTCCACATTCTTATTCAACCCGATCACTGATTTCCAATTTGCTTTAGCACTTAGGAAGCCCCTTCACACTACTTACTTCCTCCAGCCATGTGGCAGGTGGTGTTGCTGTTCCTCTGTTTACAATGGAAGGCACCACCCTATCCCAAAACAAGCAAAATATCTCTGTGACTGAAAAGCTGAGACTGGATGTTGGATCCCCTGACCTTCAGGCATCAGAACCTCAAAGGCCCTTACTTCTAAGATTTGAAGGTTTTAAGGCTTAAACCTTTAAAGTGCCACTAACCCAAGAGATTTCAGAAAGATGGCAGATCTTGGTTGGCGGCATCCATCTTCCTGACTTGGTCCCGGAAAGGAGCACAGCCAAATGTCCCCATGTCACTCTGCACACAGCAGTGTCTGACATGGTTGAGCTGCTGTAGCTTCCCGGTGCTCTGGCCCTGTCTTCCTTCATCCTTTCCTCTAGACTTTACCACTACTTTGCTCCAGTGAATTTGCATTTCAGTGAAGGAAACGCCTGTGGTACAGTTGAACAGGGTTTGTGGACTCTGCCCAAAGTGGGACAGATGAGCCGCCCCTGCCCCAGCAGGTTCCCGTGGCCTTTCCCTGGCCTGCCCGTATTTCTTGGCCTGTTAGAACACTGAGAACATGTCTCCGAGGAAAGGATGTTTGGATTCATGTTGGCTTAGTTGCTGCAAAGCCTTTCTGTGCGTCACCACTTAAAAATAAGTTTCCTGGGGCTGGAGAAATGGCCCAGTGGTTAAGCAGCACTTGCTACTCTTCCAGAGGACACAGGTTCAGTCCCAGCACCCACGTCAGGTGGCTTACAAGCACCTGTGGCTCCAATTCCACTACACCCTCTTCCGGCCTCCACGGGCATATGTGTGGTATACATTCACATACACATAAAATAAGTAGATGCATTAAAAATAAGTCTTAAAAATGTTTTGCTGGCAACTTTGTCTTTGGCTTATTTCATCCAGTACTTGAAAGCAGAATCCTGTGTCAGGCAGGGGCTTAGGTCCAAGTTGTGTGATCATCTCCCGGAAGGGGACTGTTTGGGCTGGCCAGCCAGGCAGAAGGCTGGGGATGTAGCTGAGGCGGGACATGTGCACATAGCTGTGGTGGATTTCTGAGTCCCTGCGGAGTAGCTCTTCTCCCCCCCCCCAAAAAAAAACAGGTCCTGGAATTTGCAAATTGAGGAAGACAAGCTATCCAGCCATTCTTCAGGGGAGTTGAGAGACAGACAGAGAGAGAGAGAGAGAGAGAGAGAGAGAGAGAGAGAGAGAGAGAGAGAGAGAGAGAGAGAGAGAGAGAGAGAGAGAGAGACCGAGACCAGTCCTCAGTCACTGTCAGATACGAGGTTGACAAAGTGGGGAAGAGCTCTGTTGTTCAGGGATACTACCTCCATGAAGAAGAAAGTTTCTGGCTGTTTCCACTCATGAGAACCGGGGTTGAGGTGCTCCCTGAATTCACTCTGAGCACCTCACAGTGCTCCATTGGCCTTGCTAGCCCTTTTATGTTTCCCTGATACGTGGATGGAAGGGTCTTTTTCTGTAAAGGTGGGGTGGGCTCTGCCCACACCTGCTCAGAGCTCCCACAGCTTGAGTTAACCCCCCCCAGGCATTGGTAGAGGCTACCCTCCCATGTTGTGTATTCAAGTCTTCCTCCTGCTTTCCCATTAACAATAGAGCATGGTGACCGGCCTCTGCCTCAAAATAAAAAACAAACAAAAACAAAAAAACCAGGGCAATCCAAAGAACACAATGAGGCATATACAGAAGAAACGGAAGGATGGGACATCTGTGACCACTCAGATGTGCTCTAGCTGGGACATTCTTGTCTATTTGGAGGGAAAGGAGGGGGATACTCTCTTGTGAACTGTATACTAAGAAAATTGGGTCACTAAGTACAGCCATTTAAAGTTATCATCTCCTGTCCAAAAATGGTATTTAAACAGTAGTAAATATTAGCAAACATTGATTTTCTCCAATTCCCAACCTTCTAGCCCAGAAAGGAGGGTGAGGAGAAGGAGGGTGCAGTGGGTTTAAAGTGTGGTGGGTACTGACAAGGATTGCCTTCAGCCATGGGTACCAGAGTGAAAAAGACAAAAGTTGCTCAGCTGTGATGGGGATGGGTGCCCGCAAGAAGGTCTTCACCCTGCCTTTTGATTCCTGTGGCATTTTAGCCCGTGAAGGAAGTACCTGGGAGGGCATCCAACCAGGAAAAGGCACCAAAACCAGAAAGATGAGATTGGCCCGTGCAGCAGAACCTGCCATAGGTCTGCTGTTATGTGACGCAGAGGGCTGAAATCGGAGATGAAGGAAGTGGATTCAGATTCCATTAGAAAGGTTTGACAAGCATGCCAAAGAGCAAGAGTCATGGAGTGGGAGAGGATTTTCCTCACCCATTGAGATCATCAGTCACCCTCATTTAAGGGCCTGGCGTGGATCTGGAGCTGTGCTGATGAAAGGGGCAGAGAGATAAGACCTGGGCCCAGCTCCAGAGATGCTGTTGGGGGAGAGGGGAGACAGGGGCAAGTCTAGGGTTTCCTAGGAGTGTGGATGCTGGCGGTCCATGGCCACTCTTGGATAAAGTCTGCCATAAGCTAAGCATCCTTGGGCAAAGAAATTACTGGGTTCTTGGTGGGACCTTCCTTTTCATGCTTCCTTCTCAAGGACTGGAGCAGGACTAAAGGAAGGGCAGGCGCCTCTCCAGACCCTGAGTTATCCTCCTCATTATTTTTGTAGGAATTCAGACCCCTCCAGTATCCGGGCAGTTGGTGTGATTCTGAGCCCTGAGCAGCGGCTCTCACCACTCCAGCTTCTCGCCTCTTGGTCCATGAGGCACAACTATTCTGAAGACCAAAGCTGGGTCTCAGCCTCAAGGAGTGAGTGGCAGTTGGTTCTCTGTGTGACTGTCACTTTTCAGGGTTCAGTCTTACCTTGGGCTTCTACTGGATGGTGCTGAGGTTCTTCCACCAGAGGCCCCTTGTGACCTGTAAATGCTGCTGAGGAAGAGAGGGTGCTAATCTTTAGGGAGCGCATAGACAAGGGAAGCTTCCCAGAGAGTCCCCTAGCCCAGGACATACTCCCATCTTTGAGCTCATGCCCAGTGGAGTGATTAATCGATGTCCTCCACTCTGCTGGACAATTAAGGGAAGCAGGAGAAGGAGGGAAAAGTCTTCAGTTAGACCTAATTTGGCACCACATTGTTTTCTGTTAATCTATTTTGCTTTCTGTCCGTCTGTCCCAAGGGACGGGTGCCTTGCTGCTTGCTGAAGCATGCATAACTAATGTCCTCATTAAGGGCTGATCTGTTTATCAGGACCATGCTAGGAAGCTGGGCTGCCAAACCTAGGCACAAGCTGGGGGCTGTTACCTCCCTCTGGGCCTTAGCCCCACCTCATTAAGCTGGTCCCAGCTATTGATTGGGAGCTTGTGTTTGGAAGAGTCTTACTTACTCCATGCATTATCTTGACAGATTGATCAGACCTGATTGAGAACCTCTTAAAGGAACGAACAGCTGTAATGGGAAAGTTGGACTCTGTCATCCGTTAGGATGATTCTGGAAGCAAGAAGAACAAGGCTGACATCTTGGAGCAATTGTATTTACAATTAACATGGCTGAAAACGATTGCCTCTATTGATCCCCCCTTCCTGCAATTACAGCCCCATTGTTTACATTCCAGCACTTCAGTTATAAAAAGGAAATTCAATAATTATTGCATTATTTAAAGTTAAAGTGCCACAGAGTTTGCTGGCTGCGCTCGCTGGTTGATTTAACGTTCAGTAAAATCCATGCTGAGCTTTCCATCTTGAGGCCAGCAGTATCGGCTTTTAATGAGACTTACGGGGTGGGGGGCTTGATGCACAGGGTGTTTGTCTGGGTTATTTATGGGGGTGGGGAGCTGAAAGCAGGACAGAGAAACCAGCCATGTCATGGTTCATGAAATGGTCCCTCTTGCCACGTGGCCGTCTAATCTGCAGATGACCATGTCTCTGTGTCTTGGTGGACACCTGGCTCTGTCTACTCCACACAAGTTTTCTTTCCCTTGTTGCTTCCTTGTCCCCTTTCCTGTTTCCTTCAGCCAGAGTTGTAGACTTGGAAGAGAAAAGGTGGGCAGTCAACGGTGGACAAAGAGGATCACTACCAAATCTGTTAGCCTCTCTGTCCCATTCCCGTTTTTCCCTTACAAGGGGGGGGGGATCACAAACCTCTCATGAAGTCAGCTCCCGTAGAGGCTTGGGATCCTGGGTACCTGGACACAAATCCTGAGAGCTCGGAAAGTGGCCCCAAGTTCTGAGTACCAAATTCATGCGGTCTGCAGCAGCAGCCAGAAAGCTCAAGAGCAAGGGAGGGATCTTAAAGACCAGCTTCCTCTACTCCCTGTGTGGTTGAGAATTACTGTGGGCTCCGTTCCAGGGAGCCCGCATGTGGGCAGGTGCACCTAGCAGGAGGTGGAGCAGAGGAGGTCAAAAGGCAACCCCTTCCACTTAGCCATCACCAGCCACACTCCTTTCACAGCCCCAGGACATTTTAGCCCCAGGTGCGAAAGGCAAGAGGAAGATGAATAGAGTCAATTGTGACTTTTATGAAGTATCTGAAGCCAGCCAGTAGCGGGCAGCTGCTTTCCAGGGACTTGCATTAAGGAGGTGATTTCTTGTGTGCAGGTCTTGAGTGATTTATTGGATATACTTTGTGAGGATCCAAAAAATCTCACTAGGAAAATGGCAGGTGCGGAGATTTGAAGTCTTGGAAGTTTGCCTCCCTACTGTGGGGTGTCTCCATGATTTCTAACCTGGGTCTCTTTTCTCTGTGATTGCTGTCCAGGCTATAGCCCCAGCACCATCATCCCACACACACAGCCACCCACCCAGAGAGACTATAAATTCCCACTGAATTAGAAGACCCGGTAAGGGACCTGGTAATTCCGGGTGTGACAGCTGCTTCTGCTCCCCGCCCCCCACAGGGGCCCCCAATGGAGGCCAGGTTGGAGAGCCACGGAGCTAGACTACCAATTGCATCACAAACATTCGGGCCTGTGGTGTGGCGCCCACCTGTCAGATGCGATGAGGCAGTATCTGGGTTCACAGTATAATGATCATGGTCGTGTCCAGTATTTAGACAATCCTTCACATTTTCCAAAGGGTTTTTTCACTTGGCGGTTTGTCACCTGGCTTGGCAAATGGTCCTCTGCCGAAGCACATCGAGTGTGAATATCTTCGTTTTACAGATGAAGTGATAACACCTGTTTTTGGACCACCAGGCAGCCCTCCCTCCCACCGCCATCTGCCATGTGGATTTTCATGGAGTCAGAGATACAAATAAACAAATGATTCAGAGGGTGCTTGGAGATGAGGGAAGCGCCTCCCAGCCACATTGCTCAAGTCACTTTATCCTGTCCTCACCTGGCATGTGGACAGACTTGACTAAGGACATGGCCCCTGATTTTCATTAAATCAGCATTCCCATAGACAAAGGGATGGCTAAACTCTGTTTTGTGGCAGGGTGTCTGGGTAAATTACTTCCTGTAAACATGGAATATCTCCTCCCTGGGAGGAAGTTGGATATACATGTGTTCAGGATCTGCCAGCATACATTTTTTTTTTAATTACATTTTTTTTTTTGGCGTCCCCTTTAGGATCTGGGAAGGTGCTGGGGTTGGTTGTACTGAGGGAAGTGTTAAATAGACTTGTTTCCATTCTTAACCCGAAATGTTAACTAATTTGAAGAAGATCTCAAGTGATAGTAGCTTCAATCATTATGAAAGCTGACCATGTGTCAGGTATAGTTAGTGAACATTTTCTGTACATCTCACTGTTGAGTCCTCCAGCAGTGGGATAAGGAAGTTCGGTTGCTGAGGCAATGGAGGCCTGCTAGTGTGTGCGACTTGACCTTTAGAGTAGCCAGCAGCCTCCCAGTGAGTGTCTCCTGCTGGACAGGTGGTCAGCCATGGTGCATCCCGGGCTAACATTATCAATGGCAGATTTATCAGGAGTGGAACAGTATCGTATTTCTTATTTTTGTGTGACAACTTATATCTCTGTGGGTAATACCACACAGGTATATCTGGGTAATATCTGGTGAGTAATACCAAGGTAGGCAACCATCTCAGTGAACTGAGAAGGCCACAGTTTATCGGAATTCTGCCCCACTGAAGGTTTTGAGTTCTAGGGCCTGGGGCCATTGGCATTTCCTGAAGGATGACCAGTCCAGTGTTAGCCTTGTAAGGACCCATCTTTCTAGAAGTTTCCTCACCACAGGGAATAACGAAATGACTTTATGCTAAAGCACGACATTTCCCAAAGCACCCATATTTGTACTCTTTTTTTTTTTTTTTCCTGGAAAGATTCTAAGCACAGGCAGACAATCTACACAGGTTTTCAGATTTCCGTAATCTACCACCTCCCCCCCCCCCAGGCTTTAGCATCAGGCACAAGGTTGCTAATGCTGAGATTTAGGGACCAAGTAGTGTTCAGGTAGAACACTACTGAGTCAGGAACCTTAGCCCAGATCCTGGAGTTCGCAGGTAGAGAGGAAGTAATCTGGTGGCTTGTTCGGGGGCATGAGGAGCCTGGCCTAGAAACCAGAAAATAGGGCAGAACCGCCCAAACGATTGATCTAAGGACCATTTTTACTTCCCCTTTTTTCCCCCTTATAAATCTACAGTGTCTGCAGGGCTCCTACAGTGAAATAGGGCTAAATTAGCATGTGCCAAGGACGAGGGCACTGGTGGATGAAAAGCCAAGATTAAACAGAAAATATGTATATATTTAGGTTGACCTTTCACGCATCATGCCAAAAATGTGACATTCAGTCTGAAGCTAACTCAACCTCACTGATTAAAAAAAAATTAACTGCCCTCGCCCCTGGATGCATTGCATCTGAGAGGATTCTTTTTATAGTCACTCAAGGTGAATGCCTGTGCTTTGGGAAGCCTCTTGTAGAAAGGTCTTTCAGATGAGCGCTGAGCTGCCCACAGCAGGCACTTGGAATCCTGTCCCAGGTTCCAGTCTCGTGTCTGCTGGCTGGAGGGTGGTCATGTGGCCTCACTCAGGGTTGGCTTCCTTCCAGGACAGGAGTCAGGTGCGCTGAACCTCATAGGATGCCAGGGCTCCCATCTTCACTTCCTTTTTAAGTTGGGGAATTTGTAGGCTAACTTGGGACACTCCACATCTTCCCCGTCTCTTCCCATCTGATTTGCTGGTGAGATTTTACTACTGTACCGGCCTCCAAGAACCAGAAGCCCTTGGTGTGCAACCAGAAGGCTGTTCCATCGGAGCCCATTGGGGAGCCTCTAGCTTTGTGAATAGTGTATTCTCTGTGTGTGTGTGTGTGTGTGTGTGTGTGTGTGTGTGTGTGTGTGTGTGTGTGTGTGTGTGAGAGAGAGAGAGAGAGAGAGAGAGAGAGAGAGAGAGAGAGAGAGAGAGAGAGAGAGAATGACTGCCCATTTTTACTCTAAAGGGGAAGCTGTGACCCAA
The DNA here is from genome assembly GCA_030556225.1 of Cricetiscus sungorus. Classification (NCBI taxonomy): domain Eukaryota; kingdom Metazoa; phylum Chordata; class Mammalia; order Rodentia; family Cricetidae; genus Cricetiscus; species Cricetiscus sungorus. The sequence goes on along the minus strand of JANBXA010000728.1, from coordinate 19,920,771 downwards.
ATCTGATCAATATTTCACATCCCATGCATGAAGAACCAGATGTTGAAGTTTCCTTTTGCTGAGGTGGAGGTGGTAGCTGGGGCCTCCCCAGATTTATAAAAATCAATGTTCTCTGACAGAAGTTGGTTAGTTTTCCTGGGAAAGAAGTAACAGGAACACATTTTTTTTTTTCCCATGATGAATTATTTTCTAACGAGCTCTCTTTGGCTTTCCATATTTGGCTGGGGTGAACTTGCACAACATATTAATGGATAGACTCCCACGGCTGTGCAGCCTGGTCTCTAGTTTGCCCTTCCTTTTTAAAACTACTGACTTGAGCTTTGTACTCACATTACCTGCCAAGCTCATCGTCAAAGGCATCTCCCTGTGGGCTCTCCTCCTGTACCCAAATCAGAAAGGGAAGTCATGGAGACAGGTATGGGACCTCAGGTGTCTCCAAGTGAGGAGTGCCATGTTCTACACAGCTGGGACGAGCATTTTAGAGCACAGAGAGCCAGAAATCATTATTAGGTGGGGACACATGAATGCCACTCTGACCAGTGAGCTGTCCCCTTTATGTTCAGCATAGGATGCCAAGTGCCTGATACATACTAACCCTAACCCTAACCCTACACCATGATGGCCACTTGATCTTCCATTGCTGTGTGCTGGTCATTTAGAGGCATCAGGGATAGAGGTAGACCTTTTCTGCTTCTAAGTATGAGTCTTTTACTGTAAGCCATTCTGCCTTTGCAGTGTGTCTAAACTAGTCTTTTGAACCATTTGTTTATGCAGTCTACTAGCCATCTTCCCACTCATTCATTCATGCAGTCTACCATCTATCCACCCACCCATCCACTCATTCATTCATGCAGTCTACCATTTACCTCTTCACCTGCTCATTTCTGTGCAATGCTGGGGATGGAACAGGGGCTTGGTCTTACATTAGGAAAGCATCCTCCTGCTGAGCTACATTCTCAACTGCAATAGACAACTTTCTAACATCAGGACTCGGAGGACAATTATAGAGAGCCTTCCTTGCATTCAAGGCTGCAGATAGAGGCTGAGTGGGCCTAGAAAGTTTGGGTAGACTTGGGTTTTACTGTTTGCCATTTAGCTGGGTGACCTTTTAAAAACTATTATTAGTATCATCATTATTTTTTATTTTCTCATTGGTCACCCTTCCTTAGTAGTCCTTTGCTGTCTGTTCTGTTTTTTTGAAATGCGCTGAGAGGCATCTGGTTTTCAGAGTATGGGTAGCATAGTTTACAGTGACATTAGAGTGGAAAGGCTCCTGTGCCCTGGCACCTGGCATGTCCTCTGCATCATTGCTGTCGCCGCCTGAATCCTTGGTTGTTAAGGCCCTGACATTGCACACTGTGTTTCTGTGCGTATAGTCTCACGTGTTATAGATACTTAGACTCAAACCCAAACAAATCCCAACACCCGGGCTCCACAGCCATCTTTGTATGGGTCCCAGGGGATCGTGCACTGCACACTCACCACAGCCAAAGCTATTGCTTTGTTTTGTTCAAGCCACACTTGTAACCTGACAAAGAAGAGTAAGGAGGAATGATGAACACAGAGGCAAGAAAATGGAAAGAAGTAAAACAAAACTTGGGTTCCTCCTCCCCAATGGGAGAACTCCACGATAGAGACTGAACGTCCGTCGGGGAATTCAGGATTTGCGTGGGAGGAAACTTTCCTGCCTGGCGCGGAGAGCAAGGAGCCTGAAAGGAGATAGCTCTGTTATTGAGTGCACCAGTGGGATTTGTGCCTTGGTGGATTCTTCATATATTACAGTGAATTTAATTAAATACATGGTGATCCCAATTGAGGGTATTCTAATTAGCTGGGTCAGGAACAAATTATTCTCCCTCCTTCTCCAAATGAAAACATCCCTGTTCTTCTGCTGGGAAGGCATGTCCTTGGCGGCCTGACTTGCCCCATGGAGTCCTCTTCTGTCTCGAGCCCCACCCGCTCCTGCTGCCTTGCATGAGGCAGGTTCCCAGGGTGGGACTCTGGCGGGAGGCAATGCCCCCTGTGAGGAAGACAGAATCTGGACAGCTGGGCCAAGGGGTTGACACACACTCCCGGCTGGGGAATTACTGGATGGTGTGCAGGGCTCAGATAGAAGTCAGACTCTGCTGCAGGCCTTGGGTTCTTGTTGACTCCAGTAACAAGGAACAAGGACAGGGTTTGTTACATGCAGGTAAGCACCAGAAACCCCATGTTGTAAATGGGAAAGTGGACATTTAGAGAGAGAGAGAGAGAGAGAGAGAGAGAGAGAGAGAGAGAGAGAGAGAGAGAGAGAGAGAGAGAGAGAGAGAGAGAGAGAGAGAGAGTGTGCGCGCGTGCGCGTGTGTGTGTGCCCTGTACTATTATTAGTAGAGGGTACTGTGGCTCAGGTCTTCTTGTTTCCTTTTATTCTTTCCTCCATGATTTGTGATGGGTGGCTGTTTCCTTTCCAGAATGGCTCCTCCATGGCAGACAAAAGCATTGGTGGCAGTTCTGCAGGCTACAACTTACCAAGGCGATCTTATGAACAGAAGAGTTTTGAATTATCGGGCCCCCCTCCTTTTTCTAAAAGCCAGAACTCCAAGTGTAGTCTTTATCTCAATTCAGGATTTATGTGGCTTGACCATTCAAAAGCCCCCAGATTTGAGGACAAATAACAGTTCAACATCTCACTTCCTCCTGCCCAACTTGTTTTAAGTGTTACCCTGCTCTTCTGACTCAGGGACTGGAAGCCCCAGCCATCCCGAAGAGCTGCCTCACCTCTGTGTCAAGGTGCTGTTTCAAACCCACTGCATTACTGCAAGGTCCTCCTCTTCCATGGGGAAGCCATGTAGGTTTAGGAGTAAAGGCTTTGCAAATCTGGCTAGTTAGTGATACCAGCAAGATATCTTATGAAATAAGACACTCTGGACCCTGGCTGTTTTCTCTCTTTGCTCTCAGCCACTCAGTTCTAATGGACTCTTTGACAAGTGTTGTTTTGTGAGTTTTTGTGACTCAGGATTGCAGTTTCTATGTTCCCTGCTCTCAGGCCCAGGACACACCCTCATTCCCAGGAAGATCGAACTGGGAGATTGAGCTTTTTCAAGGCCCAGAGAAGAAGGTTGGGAGGGGGGGGGCAACCTCTCCAGACCCTCCTCTAATCCTTGGGGTGTGGGACTCACAAAACATTGTCTTGTACCCTCTCAGCCTTCTGCAGAGCCTTGTCTGAGAGGAGAGACACTGAAGATAAACAATGAGGGAAGAAACCCACACAGCAATTTATCTCCAGAAGAAGGTTTTATTGTCGGTTGTCCTCTCTTTTGCATTTCCCATGGAGCTCCTGCAGGTTCTTCTGGTCCCTGGCTATGGAGTTGCTCCTGGGCAGCTGTTACTTTCAGGGGCTTCATTTTGTTCCAAGGGCTGCATGTGATAGAGTTGAATTTCCCATTTTTTTTTTTTTTTTTTTTTTGAGAATGGGGCTGGGGTTGGATGGTGGACCTGTTCTCAACTTGCTGCCTGTGAAGCCCTCTGCATTTGCACCTGCAAGTTGGCAGAGGTTTCTTTTGCAAAGCCTCAGTTAGACTTGGTGATGGAGGGCTCCCAGTCTCTCTAGTGAATCTGCCGTAGAACCTCTTTGATATACTCGTATTTCTGCATCTGATTCTGTGCAAATTTTCTTTTTGGGCATTTCCTCACCCTTTTGGTGGACATACAATGTGAGTATGTGAGCATGTGAGCGTCAGGACAGTGTCATCAGATGGGTTGTGCTTGTAGGGCCACTCTGTTATTTTCAGTCTCAGGAAGTACATGGTGTTCTGAGTGCTCTGGCCTGGCTGTGCTTTGCCTTACTAGCTGGACAGGAAGGTAACCCTCCCCACTCCACAGGATCAGAAAGCACTGTCAAGGCATGGACATTGCACAGGCCTACTGGGGTCAGGAGGGAGACTTTTGTCACAAAACCATCCCAAGGCATTTTCTGTATGCTCATTCAAGGCTCTGGTGACCGGAGTTAAAAGTAGGAAGGAGGGGCAAGAGGAAGGCCCACCAATCACACCAGCACACAAGGCCTTTACTCACCTGTATTTCTCCACCCTCAGGGATGCTGACTGTATAGTGTAGATGGGGCAAATGGGCTCTATGTCTTTTCTATTCTAGTAGCAAATCAAATGCCTGTTACTAGCCACCCAGACTCCTCCCTTTCCTCATAAGAGGTCCAAGAACATGGTGACATTTGCTCTTGGATGACCTTTAAGTTTCACAGATGCAGGACTCTGGCTTCTGTGGACTGTTTCTGTGACACCTGCTATTCTTGTGCCCATGCTTTAAGCTGCCTGTGTTGTGCTTCCTGTTGGCTCTTGGGCTTCTGTGCTCCAGAATCGATGTTATGTCTTCCAGTCAAAATAGGGAACATAAACTGGGACCAGCGATACTTACCAGTGATGAACTATATGACCTTGCAAAACTGTACTTCTGGTTTTGTTTTAGTTTTGAGACATGAGCTTACTATTTAGACCAGGCTAGCCAGGAGCTTACTATTTAGACCAGGCTGGCGTTGAACTTCTGATCTTACTGTTTCTCAGTCACCAGGTGCTAGGATTATAGGTATTTATCACCATGCCCAGCTAGACTAATTTTAATCAAAAATATTCTTTTAGGTAGTCTTATGTAGCCTACTTTTACCCCAGACTTGCAATGTAGCCAAGGTTGACCTTGAACTTCTAACCCTCCTACCCCTAACTTATGAGTACTGGGATTATAACTGCCTTCCCTTAATCCTAAACTCACAGCCTCATACATGCTAGGCAGACACCTACCAACTGAGCTGCCTTACTCAGCTCTGTCATTATAAATACAAAAAACTTGAGCATTTTCATTATGGAAATGCCCAGGGATGTGCTTTGTTTCTGTGTGCTGACGTAGGGGTACTTTATAGGCAGATTGACTATGAGCTGTCACTAAGGTGGGACGTGTGGCTTTGTCTGTAAAGGTCGAGCTCATAACATTTTAGTCTTTGCAGGTCATTCATCTTGTGTCACTGTTGTTCAACTCTGATGCTTCAAAAAGGCCTATAGATTGTAGTCTGTCAGTGGACCTGGCTGTGCCCTAATAAAACTTTATTGATGAAAACAGACAGTGGGTCAGATTTGGTCTTAGGCCACAGTTTGCCCACCTCTGCTCTAAGTAAAGCAGTGCACCTAGAATGTGAAAGGGTGGCCCTTTTATAATCATGTGACGCTGAGAAGGCCCTGTGAGTACAGGAAAGCTACCTGGGAGGGGCCCTGGGGTAGAGACAGATATATATGCATGTTGTTTAACCCCCAAAGAGCTTCCAGAGAAGAGGACACCGGGGAAAATAAAAAAGCCCAGTTTAAGAAGCCTCACCAGCAGCCGTCATCACATCCCAACATGTTCCCTAGTTGACACACCTCTCTCATTGCGGCCAGTACAGTGTGGGAGCAGCTGGTGCCTCGGTGTGCCTTGAGTGCCTGACCAAGGGCGTGTTCCTCTCCTTTGTCCCCACAGCACCTGCAGCAGCACGAGAGTGGCGTGGAGGGGGAGAGCTGCTATTACCACTGTGTCCTGTGCAACTACTCCACCAAGGCCAAGCTCAACCTCATCCAGCATGTGCGCTCCATGAAGCACCAGCGCAGCGAGAGCCTGCGCAAGCTGCAGCGGCTGCAGAAGGGCCTTCCGGAGGAGGATGAAGACCTGGGCCAGATCTTCACCATCCGCAGGTGCCCCTCCGCCGACCCAGGTGAGACAGGCACGTGCAGGGGAGGCCTTGGTGGGCCTTAGTGGGAGCCTCCCGTAGGCGTCTGCCAAGGGCAGGCTTAGCTTCTCAGTGTGGCTGCTCCCTGTGTATCGCTTGCGCCTCAGCTGACCGTCTGTTCTGGGTGGAAGGAGGGAGCGTGCTTGGAGCCTTTTTGTTGAGGACCACCTTGGGTTAGTTAGGCATATGTTCAAGCACAGGGAAGTTGTAGACATCTTGCCCAGAAGCAGGCCCGCCACAAGTCTTCCACACCAGTCCCTGAGTCTCTCCCTCTCCCGCATGCGTTCTGGATTCTGTTACTGCTGCACACTAGCCGGGTAGATGCCACTTGTGTGCCTTACCGAGTACAAAGAGTAGTCTGTGGCCCCTAAGTCAGGGCTTCAGAACTGAACTTCAGAGGACATTAAAACTAGCTCCCTTTACAGGACCCAGTTGTATTTGAAAGTGATTCACACTGTCCTGGTGGTCCAGACCTCTGGGCTTCCTGCTACTTGTAGGTGGTGACCCTGTACAGTCTGCTGTTTCTTGACTTCCTGCCATCTCATCTGTACAGACCCTCCCCCCTGTAACTCTCATACTAATGGGACCTCATTTAGTGGAACTAACTCCTTTTTAAAAAAATAGCCTTCTTAATCCTTGGCAGTTCAGGATAGTCATTTGTCTCTTCCCAAACAGCTAAGCAAGACAGATCTTGTCCTGCAGTCTTGTAACCCTAGCACCTGTGAGGCCCAGGCAGTGACTTCACAAGTTCTAGACTATCTCAGGATACCCAGAGAGACCCTTTCACAAAAGCAAAGAAAGAAACCAGTAAAATAAAGCCTTCCTCATTCTTACTCTCTGGTGAAAGATTTTTGAAAGGGGGAAAAAAAAGTAGTATCTTTGTAACTTATCTCTAGTGTGTGCCCAACATGCTATCTGTCCCCTGTTCCTCTGGTTACTGAGCCTGCCTATGAGGGGAGTCCGGGGCCTTCAGGGGACTTCCTGCTGTCAGTGTTCTTCTGTCAGGGTTGAAGCGTTGCCCACTCCCTCAGTAAGCTCCATTCTTTGACTTCCAGGTTGTTTCTCTGTAGGAGAGAGAAGGAGGCTGCTTCTCTTGACAGTTGTCAATGCATGTCCTTGGTTCTTGGTCCTTTGGTTTTCACTCAGCTTGTGGTCCCTTGAAGCCTTAGCCTGCTGGCATGGACACATATGCTCCAGCAGTTTCCTAAATGTTCCAGTGGTCCTACCTCTTGGACACAGCGTTTCCCAGAACTCACGTGGGTGTTTTTGTTCTCCACTTTCTGTGATGAAGTGACCACATGAACTTTTCAGCCATCTCTCATCCCTCATCTCTTACAGCAGCTTCTTAGCCAGTCAGCTTTGTGGAGTGTTAATTCTGATGCTATCAAATCAGAGGTGAAAACTTACATAAACCTTAGGGGGGGAAAATGACACAACCTTTCCCTCACCCCAATAGGTGTAGACACGGGGCCCACTTTTGCCTCATATGTCCTCACATATATGCTGCCAAACATACAGCAGAACACATGTGGCCATAGCACACATACTGTATTCACACACATCCCCATACACTTGCCCCAGAAATACTCAACACTCTCCCTATGCATGCTCCTTCCCGATATACCACAGATCCACAGTGCACCTCGCACCCCCAGAGTGTACTTAGACTGGCACAGGTGTAGTGACACTTTGTGTGCACATATGCCCACGGACACCACCCTCCCCCCAGCTACTGCAACGCCTTCATTGTACTCTCATCCCCCTACAGGCTCCCTCTTCTCCTCCCTCTCTCTTCTGTTAGGATGAAATAATAATTGGGGGGTGATATTAATATTCAGTATTTTCATTATTATAACTCTATAAATATTAATCACAGCTGAGCCTTGTAGAGTTTTATAATTTCATTTACCTTCTTGTACAACTTTTTGTTTTCCCTGCATTTCTAGGTACTCATGATTAATTTATGGCTTACCTAGCATGGCCAGAGCAGACCTTTTCTAATCTCCAAGAACTCCGTGCTCAGTTTTCTCCCTCAGCTTCATTTCCTCTTAGCGGCGTCCCACTAAGCTCCCCCAAAGCCCCAGGCTCGCCAGCTCTATCGGGGCCATCCTGTGGCTTCTCAGCTGCCTTCTCTTTCAAAACAAAGCTGCCATTCCCGAATAACAGGGCATGCTCACAAACCTCGGTGTAGGGATTTTTCTCTTGCTGGGATAGTTGAGGTTCCCATCTCTATGAAAAGCATCTTCTCCCATGATGGCCTATTAGCAAGGGCTAGAATAACGTCTGTTGCTCATAGGCCTGGGAAGGATTGTCTCTTCCAGTGTGTTTCCAGGTAGCTGCCCTCCTGGTTGAAGTTTAACTGTTTCATCTGCAAGACTCCTGATGATGTCAGACCCCATCCCACTGTGGGGGTGTACTCTGAGGAGCAACAGCGAGTGGCCACTCGGGGACCCTCTCTTGTCCTGAAGGCCTGAGCTCATTGTGTCCCCTGGCTGTGGGATCCCTGAGCCCACCAGAGTGTTTTAGCCTCTGTGTGGTCCTTTAAACCCGCTTCCCATGGTTGCTCTGTGCAGTCGTCTCATCAGACTTGCTTCATTGTACCAATCTCTGTTTCCAGGTCTCTTTCATTCTTTAGTTCTTCCTTTCCACTCAGAATTCACTTTTTATCGGTGAGGTGCCTCAAACTAAGTAGCACTCAGCTGCCATCTTACTCAGGTCTGTGGAATGGAGCAGATAGTCCCCCGCTTTCTAACTTGACACTCTGCTCTGTGCTGTGCACTCTGGGATGGCTTTCTTACTTACGTGCTACCTTCTGTATTTCCTTTCATTTTTTTTTTTTGTGTGTGTGTGTGTGTGTGTGTGTGTGTGTGTGTGTGTGTGTGTGTGTGTGTGTGTGTGTGTTTGGCCTCCCCCACCACACATATATGAGCAGCTTGAGTCAGGGTGATAGACTTCCTCTCCGAATTTCAAAATCCTTTGGTATTGTCTTTGGCCTCCAGTCATGTTGCTGCTCCAGCATCTCTCTCCCCAGCCTGCTTCCTCCCACACACATGTTCCAGTGAAGTCCATCCTCCACTGACGACCGAGGGACAAGTTATTAGGTAATACTCCGACATTAACAGGAACCCAGTTCTGTTTTAGGAGTCCCTGTAGGAGAACACATCTTGAAACATAGCCTCCCTCTCCCCCAGGGATTCGCTCTTAAAAACTTGAAAGAATGTCTGCAAGAAAAGGGACATTTGGGGCCCGATAGAACTGAGATATTTAAGATTGTCAGCTTCGAATTTGTAAACACAGACTTTGTCAGCACTTCCCGTTCTGTCCTCATTAAGAGAAAGATCAGGACATGACCCTCCAGCAAGAAGCGTCCTTCACATGCCACATGAAGCACTAGGAAGCCTGTGAGCCCTTTTCAGGTCCCTGCCTACCCCAACCACAAGCCAGATGGCCATTTGTTGGTCCAGCTGCCTGGAGGTTGTGATGCCGGCTTCCCGTGATCTGGTTCAACTCTGTTGTTCTTTCTCCTTTCTTCTCTCCTGTGGTCCATGTCCCACAGAGATGCATGCAAAGGGCTTCAGGAGTTGCCTCCTTTCCTTCGTCAGGCCCTCATGCTCTCATCTCACGTACCTTATGCAGTGGTCAGGAGTCTCCCCAACTAAGGAGGGCTGCTGGAATAAACTCATGACTGACTTCCTCCCCAGAGTGATACAGCTTCCAAGTCTTCATGTGTTGCTCACCTATCCGTTGGTCAGAACCTGTTGGCTCAAGAAAGGAGTAGATGTGCAGGAAGTGATGAAGATTTTCTTCATCCTTTAGAGCTTTCTGGTAATAGTTGAGATTGACACTTGCTGTGATGGCTGCACAGCCCACAAGAGCTAGAGACACGCAGGCCCTGCCACAGGTCAGTGGGCCAGCATTTCTCAGGTGGTTGTGTTTCCCTTTGGCGCCTTAACCTTAGGTCAACAGGCAGGCTCAGTCCTGTGGGGCTTTTTAGTACATTTTGGTTTTTTGAGACAAGTCTCTCCCTATGAAACCCTGACTTGCCTAGAGTTCACTATACAGACTAGGCTGGCCTAGAACTTACAGCACTCCTACTACCTCTGCCTCTTGAGTACTGGGATTATACCATCACGCATGACAAACTATGTTTGCTTGAGACAGAGTCTAGGAGAGCCCAGGCTGGCCTCAGCCTTGCTTGGTTGCCAAGGCTGGGTTTAACATCTAATCTTCCTCTCATTCACTTCTGGGTTCTGGGATTATAGGTATATACGACACCCTGTTCCAAGTCTTTTTTAAGATTGCAGATATTGAGGTGTGTTTGAGAAAGACACTTTGCAAAGGGACAGACAGCACTATGCATCAGCAGAAACAGGCTGCAGTGCAAAGCTGGATCTACAGAATCAGAACTCACTGTTTTCGAAGGAATGGTTTCCCTATGCCTTTTCAAATGGCCGGTGTTTCAGTAGAGTTTATTAGTTGGTGTCACTGACAGTTTCCTGGGATGGATCTCTTTATGTGGCATCAAACAGCACCAATCCCATGGCAAGAGCCCAAACTGGTGATGTCCATTAACTGAGATGCTCAGCCGGATCCCTTCAGAGCATGGCAAGAAGTAAAGCTCCACTGGCTTTAGATCATGGAGATGGCTTTCTGTTGTGGGTACAAAGCATTCATGGTTTGGTTCCCATCTGATTCTGGTGTATTCTGTACCCACCTCTTGAGTCCAAGAGTAGTTCTCGGGGTGTACATGGCCTTGTTTTTCTGTTGGAACAGAGTTCTTGATTTGCCTTAATTAGTCCTCTAACAATCTGCAAAGGTCAGTGCCAATTGCCTGTTCATTTGCATTTGTAATTGTGATGGCTTCTGATTACATATTCCTTGTGTCAGTCCTTCCTCTGAGTACTTGCTGGAGTCTCCAACCCCCACCATCGCCCCCACACACATGCAGGCATCATGCACACTCATCATATACATCCCAGTTCCATGAAAACTGAATCTCTAACTCTTTACACAAGGGCCTTGTGTAGTGGTGGCCCTGGTTGTCATTGTTTGGTGGAAGGGCACCTTGGAGAGGTTCTTGTCTTTAGTTGGGGATATAATGAAACTGGAGTCAGGGAAATTACGTCAATACCAGGCCAGAACTCTGAGAGCCATTATCCAGGAACCTTCTTGAACTACGTAATTAGGGGCAATTAAACTTTTCTGCTGGCTCTCTGTAAAATATGCTAATAATCTGATCCGTTGGAAGGTGGACATGAGCAGAAGGCTAATTCCAATGCTGTCACGTATTCCTGACCTGGAAAGGTCCATCTGGAGAGTGTGTGACATCACCAGGAAGGTCACCTGGGTGATGAGTCCAGGGTCCACAACTTCCTGCCTCACCTGTCCTGTGCACCATCTGTGCTCCTGCCTCAGGGCCCCTTCCTCTACAGGACTTATCTTGGCTTCAGTAATCTTGGCTGCAGAAGTTCTCAACTGTTCAACCCCTCTTACCCAGTCATCCTTTCCCACTCTGTAAGATTTCACTCCTTTATATTTCATGAGTTCATTGGGCTTTTGTGTTAGTTCATAACTTCACACTAGATTACGCCTTAGCCTATCATACCTTTATACCTTCCATGCCATCCTCTTGAGGGATATACTCTTGTGTGTCCTTGTGGCCACCAATGGGCCCACTCTGAGAGGCAAGTGATAGCAAGAAGAGAAGAGGAGGAGTTGGGGGGATTAACTGCCTCATGGGGGTTACTAGAGTTAGGTGAGGCTTGGTGGGGTGGGTGTTGATGTTTAAGAGTGAGAACTGAAGACTGTTGTTTAAGTGACCAAACATCCTAGAGTTTCAGGTGAAGAATCATAGCTCAGACACAGGCACTCCCAACAGAATCATAGGGTGTTGCTTCGTACTAAGCATTACTTTAGTGAAACTTTTATCTTGAGATATCTCCCATGGTCTTCGAAAGGGGCTATCTAGGGAGCTTGAGAATTTGAAGCTTGTCTCTGAAGTGAACAGTGGTGAACAGGGGGAAGTATTATTACTAGGTTGAGAGTTAACGGTCCTGTCCTTGGATTTCAATGAAAGGGAGGGACCTTATGATGATGGAACCTGCTATGGGAAGCCATAGCCTTCCTCAGTGGCCCCAGCCTGTGTCCAGGTTCCTCCTATACTGACCCCCACTCCAACCCCTGCAGTTAACACCTTTGTTACTGCATTGTGGGGTTTTAAAAATACATATATATGAGAAATAAAATAAAAATTTGTGCTTGTGTATCTTTGGAGAGGTCCAGAGTGTCCATTTCTGAGGCTACTTATATCCCATATGAAACTTGTTCCCAGCCTTGGTAGGGGGCCAGTGGAGAAATAGAGTGCAGGTCTCTGCTCACAGAAATAGCTCAAAGGCTTTTCCTCCATGTGAAGATGTTAAGGAACCCCTTCAAACTGTGACCCAATTATAAGAATTAGAGTTCAAATCCCCTCCCCACCCTATCACACATAGATGGGCATGGGGAAATTTTGCAGCCTTGAGATCAGTGTAAGCCCTGCCTCTACTTCCCTGACTACTGGTGTCTCAGGTCCCAGGAGAGCCTCTTTAAATCCCCGAGTAGCACTCAATTTTATACAGCAGAATTTAAACTTGTCTTTCACGGTTGCCGAATGGCCAGTGTTTCACGGTGTTACGTGGATCACTGGTGTTTCAGCACAGACTTAGAAAAGAAGCTTCAATGCTGTGCTGGGCAGCACTGGCTCCCTTGTTGGGAATTCTCAGGCTTCCAGCAGAGCCAGCTGAAAATGTGGGTTGCGGTCTCCAGTCTCCATGATTCCGTTTGCCTTGTGTCTTGAGTAGATGGTAGCCACTGGCTGCCTGTTGTCCGCCAGGCTGAGTGAATTCTGTCTTTCTTGCCTTTTGAACTCTGTTTTCTTTCTCAGAATGTTCGGACTACCTGTCTGAAAAGGTATTTAATATTGGTCCCCCCACACGCATCTTTTCCCATTAGCAGTTTTGAGGGATTCTGAAAGGACTCTGTAAGGATAAGTTTGTTTGTTTTGGTTTTTGGTTTTTTGGTTTTTTTTTTTTTTAAAGAAGGGATATTTAAGGGCTTTTTATAGTTTTCTATCCCATGGCTATTCTGAGACCTTTTGTGTATATTCTAATAAAAGGAATTATTTATCACTTTTCTTTTTTAACTTAAAGCCTCTTGATCTCGGTTCTAATTAGAATATTAAATGGACAGGATTCAGTTTTCTCAGAACAGGTGTGTCTGATGTTGTACTCCCAAATTATATCCAAAATTGTCATCCAGTTGTTTCCTCCCGGAGTGGTTTCCTTGACTTGCACGTGGTAACAGTTCTCATTCTCCCACTTTTGTTTCTTTTTCCTGTGTAGGCATCCCAGTGTAGGCATCCCGGTGTATATAAGAGTCTGTTCTCTCTTTTTCTTAATTTTTAAAAAAGATTTATTTGTTTTTATTTCGTGTCTATTTGTGAGTGCCTGCAAAATATGTATGCGTGCTTGCCTGCTGCCTACAGACTCCTGTAAAGGACCCAGATCTCCCAGAACTAGGTATAAGTGGTTGCATGCTTTCTGGTGTGGTCACTCATTGGGAACTGAACTGACGTTTTCTGCAAGAGCATTGTGCACGCTTAACCTCTGAACCATCTCCTGAGCTCGCTAGCCCTCTTATCAAAAGGAAACCAGCCCAATCAGGTTAGGGCCCATCCTGAAGACCTCATGTAACTCCATTATTTATGGGGAGACTCCCTCTCTAATAAAGGCAGCTTTTGAGGTGCTGGTGGTTAGGACTTGAGCTTAGGCCTATGGGAAGAACACAACACAGTTCAGTCTGCAAAGCCAGAACTCTTTGATATCTGCCACCACTTTCTCATGCCTTTGTGTTGCCACTCGGGGTGTGGCAACAGAGTAGAGTGCAAAGGTGGAGGGTCCCCTACAGTGCTGGGGGCCCTACCAGCCCTTCCTCAGCTTTCCACTGTCAGCATATGGTCCTCAGTAGGCCCCCAGCATCCCAGCTTTCCACTGTTGGCACACTGCCATCAGAACAGCAGGGAGACTTACCTGGAGGGGACAGAAGGAAACCGAAAGCTCTAAGCAGCAGGTCAGGTCTCAATTCTGTGAGCCTGTCTTACATGACTTTTCTTACACCTATGCTGATGGTACCCTCTCAGGTCCCTTTGCTGGTCCTCCAAAGGGACAACAGCCAGCCCCACCTGGGAGGGTTCCAATCACTGTGAGGTGGCAGTGTTAGCATCAGTGCACCTGGCACTTGCTGAGGGCACTCCATCAGTCCTGGAGGCTCTCGAGTCCATGGAGGTTGTAGAATAGGCATTAACACTTTGCACACCCCAAAAATTCATGCTAGAGCCTGGCAGTCCTGGTTGTGTTTTGCCTCCACCAGCCCGCTCTATTTTACCATTTCTGTACCTCTTAATGGCATAGAGTTCTATGTGTTATAAATAAATAGGCTGGGCTTCCATCCAAAGGATTTCAGTGGCTGAAAGTGCCCAGAGAACATAAGTTTTCTTGCTTGTTTTTTCTTCCTTAGTATCAAACAAATAAGTTTTGAACGGCTGATTGCTGGGGTATGTGGAGAGCAGAGAACGACTTGTGGGAGTCGCTGTTCTCCTTCCATCATATGTTTTTCCGGGATCCAATTCAGGCTGTCCAGTTTGGCAGCCAGTGCCTTCCCCCAGAAAGCCATTTCTCTGCATTTTACCTTATTGTGTCATATACTCCAGAAGAAAGAAAATTAAAATCTGGGGCTGAGATTTTTTTTTTTTTTTTTAATTAAAAGAAAAGGCATGTCCTAGGAGTCCAGAGAGGACCTGAAGAGTTAGAGAATCAGAGAAAAAGTGTGAGTTAGATACAAGCAGGGAGATTTAAAAGGTGGAAAAGAAACACAGAAGGGGGAAAGAGTCTATGTACTTTTTTATGTATGGAGCATGGCATGATAATCTGATCCCTGTATGCAGCACACAAGGATGGGATGTGGACTTGAAGCATTTCTGTGTACTTCAAACATGAATCATTTCTCTGTGTTGGGAATTTTAAACTCTTCTATTTATTTTGAAATAATATCACAAATTGTAGATAATTGTCACCCTCCTGTGCACAAGACAGAGCTAGCCCTTCCATCCTTGCCTTGTTTGCCTGACATCTAGCTTCTTTCCTAACTATCACTGTTTCGTGCCTCTGTGAAGCTGAGGCAGTAGGTCGTCTGTGCATTTTCTTTCTCCTCTCAAAAGAACCCATGGCTGGAGAAGATGCGACCCAAGCCCAGAGCTCAAGCTCTTTTGTTCTGCAAGACCCTGGCACTGGCTTTTAGATGGCCATACTGCTTTGGAGTCCGGAGAATCAGCAAGGAAGCAGGAAACAGCTTGAGTCATTCCTTCCTCATTGGGAAACAGGCAAATCTGAGCAAGTATTCCATGTTAGGTGGCCAGCAGCTGGAGACTGGGGAGCTGTTGTAGATAAAGGACCCAGGGAGGGCTCTGTGGGGGGTGGGGGTGACAGTGGGGCTGCATGGAAGGGAGGATGCTTCCTAAGGACTCAGTAAACACTAGCATGGTTGACTGGAAAATCGAGAAAGCAGGCAGGGCCTGGAAAGGAGAAAGGGAGCCAGGGAATGTGGCAGGGCCCTGGGTCCCAGACAGGACACGGGAGTGAGGATGGGTTGACTGGATTTGTTCTGGTCTAGGTGTGAGCTCACCAGACAGCTGAACATTTACCCCTGTTGAAGTTAGAGAGGAAATGTGGCCTGCATGTCAAAGGAAGTCCGGTGTGAGTCTGTCCCTTCTTCCCCCTCCTACTCCAAAGTCCTCCAGGAAAAGGAGCTTCTTAGATAGGGTTAGGATGGATGCCTCCAAGTGCCATATCTCCTGGAACCTGGAGAATGGTGCAGCCACAAGGAGAAGGGGACTCACAGCAACTCTGAACAGCAAGGAGCTCACACACCACACATGTCCACCAGGGATCAGAACAGCTCTGTGGGGCTCTCTGCTTCAGTCCAGGGCTCAGCACACACAGAGACAGAGACAGAGACAGAGACAGAGACAGACAGACAGACAGACAGACAGAGAGATATCCTTATTGGATTTTCCCACTCCCAAGTATGAAGCAGGGAGTAGACTTCTGTCTTTGGCCTTTGAAGTTGAGTCATCTGCCACTGTGCAAACACAGGCCAGCCCTTGGCTCCCATATGCTGAGAGCTCTTCTGCCAGCTGCCTTCTGATGGGCAGCCATGTCATACAGAATGTCTTGGGACCCGAAGCTTCATATGTATTTCCAGGGCAGGATTTCATGTCACTGAATATACCGCTGTAAGGGAGCTCTAGTGCTTTAATGCCTTGCCCTTTTAGCATCCCCAGGGCTGTGTGACCAGAGGTCACTATCACATCTGGATGCCTGATAAACCTGCCTCTGACTTCCATGACAAGTCCACCTGCAGCAGGCAGGACTAATCTTATTCTGCAGCCATTCTGTTCCTGGTGGTCATGTGCCTAGACTCCAGGCAGATCTGAAGACTTCCTCAGAACACATGTGGCCAGGGAGGTTTCTGCCATAGCCCGTTGCCTTCTCTGGCCTCTTGCTTAATCAGGAATGTAGACTGGGGTTTGGGGAGTCTGGATTTGGGCGTTTTCTTGGGGGGTGGAATCTATGTCTTTTAGTCATTTCCCTAAGGTTCTTTTGAGAAGACCCTGGGAGAGAAGGATGCTGGCCTCCATCCTGGGTATCTGGAAAGAATGCTCAACCACACCTGTCTGCCGTGTGTTGTGAGGACAAATTTAATTTATTTCAAAAATCTAGCCCCAGGCAGCCTTTTCTGTTTGTTTCTTTAGGGGGAGGGGAGAAACTGAAAAACAGCAGCAAGCTGTGGTTTGACCAGCTAGCAGAAGAGAGATTATCTCTAAAGGATATGAAAGGTTTAATCATTTTAATTTTGTTTTTATTAAAGTTCATCATAACTTCTTCCCCTCCTCCAACATGCACTGTTAGAACAAAAGGAGGTAATATAAATAAATATACACAACCCCTAAGTATTTGGCTAATAAAAAACTCCTTTGGGTGGCTCTCTGAGGAGAGGAAGAGGCTTCATGGCTGGGGATGGTAGGCTGAGCAAGGCAGGCTGTGACAACCCAAGCTTCTTGTCTGGTGTCTCTACGGGTTTCCAGTCCCCTTGTGAGAGGCAGTGGTCCTAGGAGGATCATAACTTCTGCTGAAGGGAAGCAAAAAACTGCAGGTGTTGCCTCATTCTATCTTGATTTTTAAGCCAGCCCAGCCCTTCCAACACTTGTTGCTGAAGAAGGTGACATTTACCAAGAGCAGGGAAATCTGCTCCCATCGGCTTGTCCCACCTCTGTTGTTCTGGCAAAATATTTAAACCCTAATCCTTTGAGGATTTAGACAGCAGAGCCGAAACAGAGACTCTTCAGTTTTCCAATAGAAGAAAACTGGCTTGTTTTCTCCGGCAACAAAAAAATAGACCAATTTTCAAAGTTAATTCAGCTGGCAGCAATCACTAAATGCAGATGAACTGGCCACACTGGTTTTGAGTAGTGTTCCTTCTGCTCCATGGCTGTGACCCCACCCCCACCACACACACACACACACACACACACACACACGATATTTCCCTCACCTGAGAACAATAGAACTGTCTTGAACATTCTGTTCTTGTCACGTCAGGAAACAAGGACATTTTATATAACATTGTAAGCAGTGGATTGACACACTGTCATCTGGTTTAGGCTGACCTGAACTGGCAGTGCAGCTGACTCTCGTTTGTGTCTGCATCGGGACCACATACTTTTTATGTTGCTGTTACGGGCAGCAGCCTGCTCATCAGAAGAGAAGCAGCTTTTCTAATGGCAGCTCCCACTCAAGTCTTGCAAACCACATCAAGGCTTTCACCTAGTGTCTGGGAGAACAAGTGACCTGGACCCTGGCAGGTCATGTGAACATCACATATTTTGCCAAGGTTGTCCTGGGGCTTGAGGACCCCCGGGCATTTGGGCTGTGTCACTAGCATTTAGTCTAGTGCCTCCTTGCAGGGCTCAAAAGTCAACCAGTTATCCCAGCTGAGAAAAAGACTGGGGCCTCAAGTTGCTCCTAGTCAGCCACACTGCACCTGGCTGGTGTGTTCCAAGGGGTGTGAGCGAGCCCAGTCACCCCACCAGCCTGGGTGTCTGTGGGATTGAACTGGGCCAGCCATGAACAGTTTTCTTTGCCCCGGAGGTGAAAGAACACAAAAAATAAGCAAATGGGCCCAGCTCCGTTCTCTGTGAGATTCTTGGTGGGAGCCCATGAGCCTGGCTTCTGTTGGTCCTCACTGAAGAAGAGTCCCCATGGCTCTCTTGCTGAGCACTCCCGCTCTGCAGAGTCAGACTGTATGTCCGTAGGAATTCTGGGCTGTAGCTTGAGTGCTTGGTGCCTTAGTTGTGAAGCCCTGTAGAGTAAGCCAGGATCTGTATTTGTGCTGTCTCCAGCATTCAGCTGTGGACCACAGAGGCTCTTGAGTGGGAGGAGTTTAATTTCTCCTCAAGCAGCTTTGGGAGGAAGGTAGTCAGACACAAGGGAAGGGCTCCACTGAGTCACCAGGTCCTGGGTTTCCATGGAGCTCTTCCCACCAAGCCTTGATCTCAAGGTCCCTGCTCCATTGAGTTAGCTCCAGGAAAGGAGGAATAGGGGAGGACCACCTGTTCCACCCAAGCTTGCCCCTTTAAACACTGCCAGAGCCCTGCCCTTTCTCCCATTTTATCTTACTGGCTAAAACTTGGTGATATGAGAATCATTGGACCATCCATCTAGATATAGTTCTTAACTGCCGGAAGTACTCCCTGATTAAGGTTGGCAAACAGCGGTTATTAGGAAGGCAATTATAGTCTCAGCCATGTGCCTTGTGAACAATAAGGAGAGGATTAAGTAAGCTGTGTTCTGATTATGTGATGGGAAATCTAGGTAACCATTAGAAGTAGTGTTGTAGATGAATGTTTAAGATTATGGAAGATGGCTCTGTAGACAGAGGGAAACGTGAAACCATGTGTAATCATCATTTCCTTTAAAACATATATAAACATATACTGCAATGTTACAACTGATTGTAGTTGAATTTTTATTTCCTTCAACACCCCCCCTTACACAATACATTTTCAAGATCATTCAACAGTAGGCACTCATTTTATGATGGGGGGGGCACAAAGGCAAACTTTCAAGTGTAAGAAGTGGAGAATCTGGTAATTACTACCTCATATATGAAATATACTTGATGGAAAAAAATAAAATGAGTAATAAAGAGGAAAATCCATAAACATGTAGCGATAATGGAATGGCAGGTAGTAGATAGAGAGCTTCGGATTCATCAAGAACAAATCCCATCACACTAATAAGACGAAATGATTTAATGTACATGGATTCCCATTGAAGCGAGCCAGCGTCGTACTAATGCAGACTGTGTGTGCTGGGGACGCCACAGGCACACTAGCGGAACTCCTCCTCCAGGTAACTCAGTGGCAGCTCCCCCGTGTTTTGGTATTGGAAACTGGACATGTTGAGTTTCACAGCCATGTATTAAGCCCATGTTGATGAATGCTAGTAACCATGAATCAAAGTAAAGGAACGGAAGAAATGGACTTGTCTGCTATCCCTTTCTGGGATGTGGGCACACACGGAACAGGACAGATGCCTCTCCTTGCCTCCTTGTCCTTCGTGGGTGTAAAGAATTTTTGGTTTGGATGGTGTCTCCTGTCTCTGGATTGATGAGTAGAAGCAGGCAAAAAAGAAGACCCGGGGTGGTGTGAGGCCCTGGGAGCTTGCTCAAATGCCAGTGAGCAGGGCATATTAGCTAAAGAATGGATCTTAAGACAAAGACCCAAATTGATACCAGGAATTTATTCAAAATGAATTCTTAAAACTCTTGTCTTTCCTTGATCTCTTGAACATGTTCAGAACCCAGAAGAAGTTTTTCCTGACTAAAGGAAGGACTGAGCTGTAGATACAGAGTTTGGATTTCTGGGCTGCTTTGGCAGCTGCTACAGGTGCTGACTAGAATTCCATTTTCATTAGTAACGTGGAAACAACAGTAAATGAAATTTGTACAAAATCTCAAATGTGTAATGCGTATAATGCAAATTCTTAAGGCTAGAAACAAATCTATAATTGATCTGGAGATGCCAGGAGTCTTGTTTTCCATTCGTGACTTTTTTGAATAATGGTAACATTGGTAGAATTTCACTTACAGACTAGTGATGCAGCGTCCTGAACTCTCATATGGAGTGTCCACAAATGAGCCCTTTCCCACTTCAATGGCCTTGTGCTTTCTCCCTCTTTTGGAGTGTAATGCCCTGTGTACACATAAAGGATATTAGTGTATGCAAATACATGCACATGTGCACTCAGATACATACCTTATCTTTCTTTAACTCCTTCAGAGTAAATTTGAGGCATGGTGCTCCTAGCTAGTGTATACTTCCTAAAAGCAAGCATGTTGCTCCATGCAACTGGAGACTAAAGTAAACAAGCCAGAAAGCACTGATGCAGAACTGTTAGTAGTTAGCATATCCCAGACCATAGGTTCTATGTGCCACTTGTGCCTCCTTTAAGAGTTTGTACTGGAGTGGTCTCCCAGCCCTTCCCCAACCCAGTATGGTGTGGACATGCAGCCAGCTGTTTGAATGCCTTCTTTTTCTTTTGTGTTTGTGTGGCGTTTCAGTCTGGTCAGATACCTTAGAAAGGGTGTAGCTGTTTTCCCAGGGCATGCTATCAGGACGCCCGTGTACTGACTTGCGTTTTTATTGATGGCCTCAGCCTGTGTCACTTGGCTTTCCTGGTTCCTTCCAGGACACTCTGTTGATGGTCCTACTTTTCTGAGATCCCAGCACAGGGATACTGTTTAGTATCAGGGTTTTAAATGGGACTGTTTGGGTCACTAAGTTTCTTTTCAGCTGGTCTCCACTTGTTCCTTTTCCTAGAAGTCTAGGAAAAGGACTTAAATGTTCTAAAATGGCGTGGATCGCTGATAGTGCAGGTGGGAAATGGTGACCTTACAAATGGCTGAAGGAACCATTACAGAGTAAGAAGGAAGACTGGAGATGGCTCAGACTGTAGTGTGCTCAGAACAAAAGCATGAGGTACTTAGTTTGGATCCACACTCTGGGTATGGTTGCATGAGTCTGTAAGTCCAGGGCATGGGGAAGTCACATGAGTGTACTGGTCAGCCAGTCTAGTGGGGATGAGAGACCCTGTCTCAACAAGGAGAAGGGGAAAAAAAAGGTGAGGGGCTGGAGAGATGGCTCAGCAGACAAAAGCGGTTGTAGCAGCCTGTGGTAGTGGTGTTAGTGGTGGTGGCAGCAGCAGCCCATGCCTTTAATCCCAGCACTGTATGAGTTCGAGACCAGCCTGGTTTACAGAGCTAGTTCCAGGACAGCCAGGCTATAGGGAAACCTTGTCTCTGTCTTGAAGAGTGTGTGTTGAGGGCAGCACACATTGCTGCTCTTCCAGAGGACTGGAGTTCAGTTGTCAGCTTATACCCACCTGTAACTCCAGCTCCAAGGCTTCAAGTCAACATGGTCTGTGACTGGGACGATGGCTGCCTTGGAGAGATGGAGTGGATTCTAAAATTGCTCCATACTCTACTGGTCAGTGGAGAGAGTGGACAGAAGTGCGAGGTTTACACTCCTCAAAGGACCTTTGGAGAGAGTCAGGAGTCATAGGGTGGTCATAGCAAAGTCTCCTGATCTGCCTAGAGAGATGCCTCTGACTCCCCAACTTAATGGGAGGACTGGAAAGTGAAGCTTGTTTGTGCATTTGGAGCAGCAGAATGAACTCTGGTGTTTAGGGGGGTTCTGGGGAACCACTGGGGACAAAGCAGATGAGGATGGCTGTGAGGGGCTGGGCTCTGGGGATCAGTGAGGTGCTGATGCTGAAAGTGGAGGCAAGACACACAGGGGAGGGGAGGCTGTTACTGAAACCACACTCACTTCCCACACTCCCCACTCTGCTAAATGAATATAGCACTTAATCTGTAGTGCAGCGTCGCACGCATGATTGTAATTATGTACTGTTTGTTTATCTCATTCCAAAAGGGGTTGACAGCCTTGTTTGGCTGATTATTTAATATCTGCTTACTGTTCATCCCTAAAAGTGCAACCCTCTGCAGGGCAGGGGAGGGCGTGCCCTGCCACTCAGCAGTTCCTCAGCCAGCACCCCTGCTTCTGTGGGTACCATCATGGTGTGGGCTCTGAGCATCCCCATCCTACACATGCAGGGTGGCTCTCCAGTGCTCTTGGTGTATTTCCTTCCTCCAGGAATACCCCTTTTCACTGATCAGTGCTAATTAGCCTAACAAACCAACTAAACAGGCTTGTCATAGTGTGCCAAGTGTACAGTCTGAGGCCACCACCTTCAGAAAGAGCTTGATATCTCTCTCTCTCTCTCTCTCTCTCTCTCTCTCTCTCTCTCTCTCTCTCTCTCTCTCTCTCTCTGTGTGTGTGTGTGTCTCACCCAGGCTTTCTTTTGTTTATGTTAAGACTGGACTGTCCCCGGGTCTACTATGTGAGATTTGACAAGAAATGAGCAAAACCAGACGATCCAGGCAAAACAGGAGTGCATCACTTGTTTAAAGCATGCTCCACAGTATATGGGAGAGGTGTTTATCTCACGGTTGTCTCCAGAGGGCACCAGCTCACTGCATTAGTGCCACTCACTGTGGCCTGTGAGGGTGTGTTTGTCCTGAAGTGTACTGTGTCTGTCTGTCCACCCTCTGGATAGAAGTACCCACAGTTCTCGCTCTCTGTCACTGGCTCATCCCGAGAGCTCTCACACTCCCGGTGTTCTCTTAGCTGGGCGATATCATTCTGGACTCTTCCATACCTGCACTGGAAGGTGCCAGTTTTTCTGGTTTGTGTAACTGCTCACGGTAATCCTGCAATATGCTATGCTGCCATGATCAGCCATTTGTGGAGCAGCATCAACGCTGAGCCTCTCTGGACGGGCAGCTCATGGTTGGCAAGGTTGTGACACACTGGGCCTGAGGCAAAGGATTCCAACCACGGAGTCTCAGGCTCTGTTATTGAGGCGTGAAGCTGAGGCCTCCTAGTTTTGCTCTGCCCACAAGGGGAGATACTGATGTCAGTGAGATGTGGTCTGGATTGCTGTAGTAGCAGTCGACAATCCAAAATGAGATGTATTGCAAACTTACTATTTTACTTCCAGAATTGTTACACACACACACACACACACACACACACACACACACACACACACACACACACACACACACACGGAAGGGATTCTTCATAAGAATGAGCCCCCCCCACACAAATTAACTATTCATACTTTTTAGAACCTTTTCCCTTTTTGGAATACAGATCCAGGGAGTCTGGGTGTTGAGTTTTTACCATTTATCCTGTAGCTGGCTGGTCATTTTGTGACTTATGATACAGTTGGAGCTGGAAAGACCTGGAATGGTGGGGTCAGTACCACTGCTGGGTACCCAGTATGTTCAAAGACTTGGGATTGCTTTGAAAGCTCTCTGGGAGGGAGTGAAAGGGCCCTGTGAATGTCCTCTGACATTTCCTATGACCCGGCACCCATCTCATGTTTATCCACATCTCCTCATCTCTGAGGAGACCCTTTTGTGGTCCTTTACCTCTCTGTCAAACAATGAACACCATGTGTTTTTAGATCACACCCAGCCATGAAGTCACACAAGAGCTGTGATTCGTGCCTCTCTGAGCCTGGCAGCCTCAGTCTCATGACAGAACCTGAGGCTTCTTGAGCCTTTGGGGTGATCTGATGAAAGAAACAAGCCCTTACCTTGGAACAATGCACGCACATACACCATAAACTCCCGCCTGCCCCCTTCCATGCTTCCAGTGGCTTGCCTAAGTCATGTTACCCATAAAAGTGGGTATTTGTGGGGGTCTATATCATTAATGCTCCTGTGACAGGTAGATGGGAGAGGTTACACCAAAGAGCTACACACTTAGCGTGGAGCCATGGTATGTTCTTTCTGACCCCATAATTTTTTCTTCTCGCTCTCCATCTCTGTCAAGGGGGGAAAGTTACTCTTTCTTATTTTTCCTTCTGGGTCATTTGCTAGGACAGAGCCTGGTGGGATCTCACTTTATCTGTCTGCAGTGATTTCTTTACCCCTCCCTCCCTCCCTCCCTCCCTCCCTCCCTCCCTCCCTCCCTCCCTCCCTCACTCCCTCCCTCTGCTTTTGTGTTTGATGGCCATGTTGAGTTATCTTTCTGCTCCTCAGCCTCAAATCCTCCAGGCATTTTCTCTGTCTGTGAGTGCAAGTGGAGCCTTCTTCCAGATTCCATGTTTCAGAGACACCTGAGTAGCATCACCATGTTCTTGACCTGCAGGGTACACAGCCCGAGAGAGGGCAAGCAGGGACGAGCCTTGGTTAGTGGAAGCGAGAAGGCCACCACCCCCAGTACTGTTAGCTCTGGTCTGTTATGGATCAGAAAGCCTCCTGAGTACTTCCCACTGTGGCCTGCTTCCTTGGCCAGCGATGGCTGAAAAGTGGGGTTTTCTCCTCTTCCTGTTTCCTATACTGGCTCCATCTCTTGGTTCCTGCCTTTGGATCGGCGCTCTCCACAGTTTTAAGGTGTTTCTTCCTGGGGGCTCCCTTGTGAGCAAGAGGTGCACTGATGCTAGGAGTGAACAGCCTGTGTCCCCAGGGTAGCCTAGCACAGGAGAATGACTGACAGCCCCGTACTCACAGATGAATTGGGTGGGTGGGGTGGACTGGTTTGCACTGGAGCGAACCCACCTTCGGTGGGTTAGTTTATTGTCAACTCTGGCAGGATACCATGAAGAAACAGCTTCTAAGATGAGTAGGTTGTTTTGACTCATGGCTTCGGAGGTTCTAGGTCATAGCTGGCTGACTCCTTTAGCTTTGGGCATGAGATAAAACAGAAATTGGTAGTGACAGGGAAACATGGTGGAGAAGGCTCTTCATCCAGTGGCAGCTGGAAGTGGGAAGTAGGGTGAGGAGGGAGCACACGAGTGTCTGGGGACAAGCTAACACCCTCACAAACACATACTTTGGTTACTCCATCCAGGCCCTGCCTCCCAACAGCCCGTTCAGCTATGAATTTGTCAATGAACAGAACCTTGTTGAACTTAGAATCCTTGTGGTCCTCAGACCCACTGGCCACTGCCAAGGGACCAAGTTTCAACATGTGACTCTTCAGGGACATTTCATATTCAGTCCCCAGGACCTAGTTTTTATGTTGAGAACTCTGGTATCTCAACTCTGAGAAGCTCCCATCGACCTCCTTTCTTTGTGGTTTAGAACTAGATATAGTTCTCAGCATCGTAATTCCAGTTCTGCCTGGGCACATGGAGGTCAACCACAGACGCTTGTTGGTAGAATCCCTTAAGTCACAAGCCCTTGAATGTTACTGTTTTCTGTCAGGTGAATGTGCCAACTTCGATTTAAAATACTTCATTAAGGCAGTTCCATCTGCTTCTCTAGCCTGAGGGTCAGAAGAAGGGTCAGAATGCCGAAGTTACTTTTTAAGAGTCTCTCAGAAGGGCTGGAGAATTTGGAGATCATACCCTGGGTTCGATCCCCAGAAACATGCAGACAAAATCTCACATATTGACACATGCCCACATTGCCTAGTCTTCGTGATGAGTCTGCCTAGACTCTGTGAAGAGATGTGTACCAGCCCATGTCTCTCTGCATCCTGCAGGATTCTGGGAGTACCTGTCATTGCTCAGTTGGCATTTTAATGATTTGTAAATTGCACACCTTTCCATTTCACTGCCTTAGTCCCCATCTTCAAAACTGTAATGTCTGGTTGTTTCCAGACAGCTTGTTATGTGGATGGTTATTGATGGTTTCATCTTTTTAATTACATTTTTAATTTTTGAGAGGGGGGCCTTTCTATTTAACCCAGGCTAGCCTTAAACTCTCAACTCTCCTGCCTCAGCCTCCTTAGTACTGTCACTACAGTTATCTGCCACCATACCCACATGGCTGTTACTCTTGGATCAGATTTGATAGCTGTTGGGACTGAGTTGTTTGCTGTGGTATCACCCGTATGATTGAGTGATACTTGCAGTCATGAAGAAAATAAGGACCAAGGAACATGAGCTGTCTGTGATAGGCTACTTCTAAGCCCCATTCAGAAATTTCTAGAAAAAGCCCCAAGTTTTACATATATCTTAAACTTTTAAGTATTTATTTAATGTGGGTGTTGAGGGACGTGCCACAGTGTACAAGTGAGGGTCATGGGAAGTTAACTTGTAGAAGCTGACTCTCATCTCCACCATGTGGACTGTGGGTATCAAACTTGGGTCATGAAGCTTGATGTTAAGTGCCTTTGCCTACAGTGCCACCTCCGCGGCCCATTTGTTTATCTTCTGATAATATGATGATCTCTTGTTAGGACTGAACTCGGCTCGTGGCATGGGAGCCCTCATGCAGATGCAAGCAAGGGAGCCCTCATGCAGATGCAAGCAAGGGCAGTGCCTCGAGCTGCTGCTGAATGATTAATGTGGTCTTGTTTGTGCTTGCTCCTATCTGTTTCCTAGTGTGTATTTAAGGAAGCTTCCTCGTGTGCTAGGCAGCGTCAAAGCCTGAGGGCCACAGTGGGAAATGTGGGTGGCCTGGCCCCATCTCTCACGGGCTTTTTCTTCCACACAAGCTTGTGGATAGAAAACAAAAAAGAAAAGTATGACTATGGGACAAAGAATTAAAGTTAAAAAGAAAAAAATGTTAGGCAAACAATTAACATTATGTCTCAAGTATGTCTAAGATGGGTTGCCTGTTATTGAACAGTGCTCAAGACAGGTTAGTATCTTTGATTTTGTCAAAAGACTTCTTGTGTTAGAGGTATGGCAGCTGGGTGTAGTATTGAACACCTGAACTCCCAGCATTGAGGAGCCAGAGGCAAGTGACTGTGAGTTTGAGGTCAGCCAGTCTGGGTCTATGTATTGAGACTCTTGTCTCAGAAACAGCCAAACATCTTGACCACCGCTGCTACCACCACCACCACCACCAACAACAACAAGAGCACAAGTCATACAACAGGCCTCATGAACCCTCCCTCCTTCGCAAGAAAACAATGGTGTTTTAGCCATGTGTTACACACATTTCCCTCATTCACTTACTTGAAAGAAAAACGCTCACTTTGTATGTATTTCAGTTGGTGCATGTTTTTAACATATCTACAATATCATTATGAAACTCGTAGAAATCAAACTGGAGCTGATTTGTTTAAATCCAGGTGCAGAGCTGAGAAGATGGCTCAGTGGGTAAAATCTTGCTGTGTAAGTGGAAGATTTTGGGTTTGAACCCCCAAAAACCCACTTAAAGCCAGATGTGTAGCATGCTTTTGTAATCCAATGTTCTCTGGTGAGGTGGGAGGTGGAGACAGAAGAATGCCCAAAGTTTGTTGGCCAGCTAGCTTGACATAGGCAGCCAGGAATAGTAAGAGATCCTGTCTCAAACAAGGTAGAAAGCGAGGACCCCCCCTCACACCCATCGCACACAGATTAATAAATCCAAATGCAAGTGTAGTCTTCATATCTTCATTAACTGAAATGTCTCTAAAACCTCCTTTGAACTGTAGGCTCACCTTCTCACCTCCCACATGCCCTCGAGATTACTGTTGAAGAAGCCAGATCTACTCTTTAAGAATTTCTTGCAGTTTGACTTTTGACGAAGGCATCCTGTTGGTGTTGTCTGTCCCCTCTATGACATGTGGTGTGATGATTACATCTCAACTTGACCTATTGAACTTTTCCTCCAAGTCTGCTGTACATGTGCTATCTCTCCCCAGGGATATGCAACCACCTTATTGATGTTCATTGCCATTGATGACCATTGCCCATGCCTCCCATTTCATTTGGACTTGATTGTAGACTGAAGTTTCTGTCCCAAATAAACACATAAAGGCTCATATAAATTATAAACTGTTTGGCCAATGGCTCAGGCTTATTGGCTAGCCCTCTCTTAATTACTAACCCATTTCTATTAATCGATGTATCTCCACATAGTCTTGGCTTACTGGAGAATGCCCAGGCACCCTGCCTTCCAGTGGGTACATGGTGTCTGGCTGGCAACTCACTCTCTGTGTTCCTCTTCCCAGCCTTCTTTGAGTCTGGTCACCCTGCCTATAGTTCCTGCCTGGCTACATACTGCCTGTCCATTGGCTGAAACAGCTTTATTCATTAACCAATAGGAAAAACATATATTCAAAGCATACAGAAGGACACCCCCCCCCCCATCACTTGACCAATGGGCAATGTTCAAATTCTGTCATTCTTCATTTAGTAGATGATGGTGTTGCTCATTGGTTACTCCAGATACAGGCTAGGTTAATCATTTCCTTTGCCTCTAAAGTGGTAGTGACATTTAGGCTGAGACTTGATTTGGCCATGGCCATGTGAAGAAGGATAGGGACATTGCAGGGTAAGGTTCCAGCTAGTGCTGAAGTCTTAGGGTAGAAGGGTGGACTGCATAAAAAAAAAAAAAAAAAAATCAAAATAACCAACCAAACAAACAAAAACCTGACATCCTTGGTATGGGACACCAGATGGGAAGACCCAGGCTAGACAGGAAAGCAAAGAACCGTTGTGTTGGGAGGGGTGGGGGAGAAAGGGGTGTTCTGCAATGTTCTTATCAGTCATGTGAGGAATGACAAACATCCCTCACACTGAAGGCCTGTGAAAAAGTTCCAGCTCTTTAGATACACCCTCAGGAGCTTGTCTCTGTCTCCTGGTTCAGTATTTATCACCCATGCCTGCACTGCAGCTCTGGGTCTCTCTTGGGGCATCATTGGAGGTGACTTCTCATGTTACCTCCTGTCCTGAGAAGTGTGAGTAAGCATCCAGGTCCTATTCCATGTCTAGGCCCAGAAATAGTTACAGCAAACAGTCCCATCTGCTCAAAGCAGTGTCCTGTTATACTCCTACCTGGCCAGGAGAGTCAGTAGTGGTCTCAGCCATTCGCACCATGAATGTTCCCTGTATTTGGTGGAGGCCAGCACCTCATTTCCAGTGGCTTCTTCTGTGGTGATCTGTAAGAAATTAAAGCACTATTTAAAATTCTCCAGAGTTTTTGTTTCTCACTCTGGGTGACAGGAAAAGGATGGGCCTGGTAAGTAGACCACCAGGCCTCTACAGACATTGTCACCATCGTTAAGGAGATAGACACTGGGAGAAGAAAGTGGAGGTGGAGATAGGGAGTGGCTGGGGTTTTGTCCTGTCCCACGTGGCCTCCCTGAGACCATAATGGTTGTCATAGAAATCCAAACCACGGACCGCCTCTTGTCCCATTTCCACCCACTAAGAGTGGAATCTGGGGAGCTTTTCTGCCTTCCGGGCATGAGCAGGATGACTGGGTTAGTAACGGAAAAGAAAGAGGGTTGGGCCACGTTTGTTTCTCTGTGTCAGGTGTTTCTGGAGTGTGTAAGCAAGGCAAAGTCTTCTCCCTTAGAGATGCCCCTCTGTGGGTCCCTGCATGGAAGAGAAAACAGGCTCAGCAAGGTGAAAGTTAAGCCCCCTTTGGGAGGAACCCAGGGGAGGGCTCTTGGAGGTGACCTAGGATCTAGGGAGAGGCCTGGGAATACCCACAGTGGTCAGTGCACCTATCTATAAAACAATTCAGAGGACCATAGAGGCAAGCTTTGCAATCTACTAGTAGATACACACACACACACACACACACACACACACACACACACACACACACACACAATCCATGCAATAAAAATTACTGAAATAAGAGGCCATGAATTTAAAGAAATATGGGAAGAGTATGGGGAAGAGTTATAGGGGAAGGCTCAGAGGGAAGACAGGGAAGAGGGAAATGCAATTATTTTATAATCTCAAAAAAAGACATACAAAAAAAGCAAAAGTAGATATTTCCCCCCAATGTTGGGAAAGTTATTTGTAAAATAATTAAGTTGATTGACAATAATTAATATGGAAAATTTTGATGACAAATAGGTTAAGAAATAAGCAAACGTGGAATATTATATAATAGCGTAGAGGGCTCAGGAGCTGATGGGAGGTGAGCTAGGCATAGCTTTCCAGCCAAGCCACCTACAGTCGCCCTGCTTAGATTGGCCCTGTAGGCAGGCTCTTCCCAAAGGGAGGCCGGGCGCGGTCTCTGGTCTCTCCATGTCACCCAGGCTGCAGCAACTCATGCATACACTGGGTGGCCTGGTCCAGGTGCCCCCCCCCCCTGCGCAAATTGGCCACAACTAACCTTGCCATATTTAGTACAGTGCTAACGGCTGCTCGCCTCCAAGGGGTAATCATGCAGGCACAAATTCGGGAAGTTGCTAAGCCATGAGCAGTCTTATGAGCATTAAAAGTGTCCTCCTCGCCAGAAAGGTCATTCATAACTTGGCTACCCTGCTGATGTACAGTCAGTGATATTGATTGATTAATGTATAAAAGCCCCGGATCCATTTGCTTCTATGAAAAAGAATAAAGTGCAGTCGACTCTCTTTATTTTCACCTCATCCCTTTGTTTGAAGGACACTTCCCCCTTCTTTTTGTTTGGCCGGCTGTGTTTAAGGGGTTTCAGAAAGCCAGTTTCTGCCAAGTAATGTGTTCACAAAGGGAGCATTGATTCGCATCAGTGTCGCTTCAGCTACCCTTAAAGGTTTGCCAAGGAGTTGCTCTTATATTACCCTTCTGTCCATGAAGGAAGAAAGAATAAATAAGTCATAAAGTCAGCCTCGTTGATTTGAATCTGGGTTCTGGACTTGATCTAAAATCATTTCCTCCAGGTGCCATCCTGGTGAAGGAGAAGGTGCTGAGCAGAAGTGCCGAAGTAAGCTTCGGGAGGGGGGAGCATTACTCGAAGTGACAACCCCCCATACTCACATCCTTCTTGGGCACCACACCCCAGAGAAGAACTCTGGACGTCCTCCCCATGAGAAGATTAGTGCTGATTGGCTGCCTGCCTTTCAGGCTGAGGTGTCTGTCACAGGATCAGGTGGTGTTCTCCCTGCAGGAGCACTTGGTGTGGCCGGCCGGCCACTCTGCTTTTCGTCACTGACAGAAATAGCAGTGCATGAAGCAGACTGAAGCTGAAGGGTTGGGGGCAGAATTTACCTCTGCTTTGGGTAACTTCAAAAGGAGTTGCTTTATTGTTTCCTCCCTCCCTCTCTCCCTCCTTCCCTCCCTCCCTCCCTCCCTCCCTCCTTCCCTCCCTCCCTCCTTCCCTCCCTCCTTCCCTCCCTCCCTCCCTCCCTCCCTCCCTCCCTCCCTCCCTCCCTCCCTCCCTCCTTCCTTCCTTCCTTCCTTCCTTCCTTCCTTCCTTCCTTGTTTTCTTGTTTCCTTCCTTCTTAAAAGCCTATTATTCATGTAACCTGAGGAATTTCCTGTTGTCAAAAAGTCAAAACGGGCTTGGTCTGTAAAGGCCTAAGATATCGTTCTGTTAGCCTTGTGGTTCAGATGGGGTAGAAGCATCTTGGCAGCTAATGAGCCGTATCTAAGGTTTCCTTTCTGTAGCCCTGTCAGAAGTACCTAAGAAGATAGCCCAGTGCTGAACATCATAGAAGGCCATCATTTAGTCAGTATTGGCTTGCCACCTTCTTTCTTTGGGAAGTGTTTCAGGCAGGCAGGAGCATCCCTCTGAGTGGAGAGGAGTACCATCCGCGCCTGAGGAGGTGCAGTCTGCATCTTTGCCTGCAGGTGTCAGTGTGGAGTTCTCCCTTCTAGCTTGCCCAGTGGGAAAAACAGGTGAAAGGCAGAAGGAAATGAAAGCTAGTCACCCTGCCTGTCTGTTTCTGTGAGGCATGATGAACATCGCGGGGGATGAGGATGGCCCCAGCTGTTCATTTAGTACAGACCAGCAGAAAGTGACCTGTCTAGGCTGTGTGGCCAGATGTTGGAAGCTGTCTTTTGGGGTAAGCAATCGTAACCAGCTGAGTGGCCCAATGTTCGTACCTGAATGGAGGGGGGGTGTGTGTGGATGAGGGAAGGTTAGCTATACAATGAAACCAGGAGGGCAGATTCAGTTAATACTGAATTGCCATGAGTTTACTTTTTCATCACTCATATACCTTAACCAAAAAGGGGAACTTGGTATCTTGTATACAGAACAAATAGACTTTTCTTCCTCCTTACTCTAAGGGTTCAGTAACTACACCTTATCTTCAACTTCTTGTTCCCTAGCCTTGAGGGTCAGGAGTAGCCACGCCTCAAACCAGGTCTGTTGTTATTTAGAATATGACAGCCAAACACCCTACTGCAGCCATATCTTTGACCTTTAGGTCTCGTGACTTTCAGAGGACAGTTTTGAACTCTGTCCTTGCGCCAGGATGGAGTGCAGCCATCTTTAGGGGCACCAACAGCCAGAGTGGGAACTAGTAGCCAGCTCCTCGAGAATTGTGGGTATTCATAGCAGGAGCCACAGGGGGGCCTCCCCTGTGCTTGGAAAGCACACATATTTGGGTCTTCCTAGGCATTTGAACCCAAGCTCCTCCTTGATGCCAGGGCAGCCCTCATCCCAAGAGGCGTAAAAGTGTCAGGGTGGTGCTTGCTCCACCCCGCCCCCTGCAGGTGATTCAGAAATCTGTAGGGCTCTGCCCTCTGGGAGTCCCTCCTCTAAAAGCTAGCTGCATTTGGCCTGGGTGTTAATGGGTGTTTCACTTGGGTATGGAGAAGATGCTTACCTCCACCTGCCTCGAGTCCCCAGGAGTCTCCCGTGTTTTGCATGAGCCTTTGGATCCTCTCCCATTCAGCTATGAGCAGAACAGTTGCTGATTTCCTATGGTTTGACTGTAGTACAGGCACTGTGCCAGGCTCGCCAGTGCATCCTCTTTTTTATTCACGAACACAGAGGAGCACAGATGTGTAGTGTCTGGTGTGAGTTACCCTTACGCAGTGTCATGGGTTTCTTTGCTAGCGCTCTTGTGCCTGTGGAAGTGCTGGCCCATACAGGGAGCCAAAGCAACTTTATGTAATGGTTTAATTAAAGCCCTGGTTTTCTAACTTCAGTCTAAATACAGAGCCCTTTTGTTAATGACCGGCGACCTCTCTGCGTAGAGTTTTTTTCTTGGGCGCTTTCCTTCCATGTTTTGTGTTTTCTACTTTCAACATGAAAAGGCAATGTTTTGAGCCACAGAGAGTGGCACCTGTAATCCCAGCAGTTGGGAGGTGGAAGCAGGAGAATCTAGAGTCCGTATGTTCTAGGCTAGCCTGAGCTACATCAGACTGCCTCAGCAACAACAAATGAATAGTTAAGTTCCTACTGTAGGAAAGGTGGCAAGTGACATTTCTGACCACTGGGGGAGATGTTCCATCATTCCTCCACTCCAGCTCAGCATTATTTGGACTGCAGTTGCCCTCCTGGTTTCCTAACGCAGTGAACAAAATCCACAAGCCCTTTCTTTACTTGCCAGAGTAATCAGAAATCTCAGGACTCCCCCCCCCCCGCCCCATTTCTATGGCTTGAGCACTAGTTCCCATATTTCTCTTGCAAAAAGTAAAATAGATTTTCATGCTTGCTTTTTCCGAGGGAAACCTTCCCTTGGTTTCCAGATGAGCCTTGGAACCCGTTATTCCCTCCTCCCTCCGCTGGGGTGATAAGAGCCATCTCAGAGGATAGACCAAGAATGAATCCATTTTCCTTCCCCTCTCTCTGCAGAATAAATTAGAATTTGCCTGATTTAATAAAATGGCTTCATCTTCCCGCCGTCTTCCCCATCTCCAGAGTATCTCTTCCTCAGTGGCCTGCTTTTCTCTAATGGATCTCAGCTCCATGCCTCCTTATTACAGGCTGGCGGCCGCACATGTAATGTGTTTACCGGAGCTCTCACGCACACACACCATTTCGCCGCATGTGTGCATGCACTCCAGGGTTGGGGGATCCTGATGGCTGAAGGTGTGGAAATCTGTCACCCGATCTCATTTTCTCCATTGTCAGATGTGATGGTTATAATTGATGCGGAGGTTGGTGCATTTTGCCATCCATCTGCCATTAACCCAACCTCCTGGAGTGGAGCTGACCACAGCACAGAATATATTTTGGGGGAAGGGGAGAGGTTGAAGATGGAGAATTGCAGCATAAATCTCTCCCTGTGGCCCAACCCTTTCTCTGTATAATTGGAACCCATTTATCTGGGCAGACCGGAGAGAATTTTGCAGTCTCCCCATTGCCCTCGCAGAGACCAATGGGTATTTGTTGCTTGAATTTGGAATGGTTTTCCCATTTGAACTTCCCCCTCCCTCCTAAATTTGTGTTTTAATTTCTATTTCCTAGGCTGATTTTTTTTTTTCCTTCCCCTTTCCATTCTGACACTAATTATGCCAGCCGCATTGGGAGCTCTCACTGCTGGGAGGTACCCAGCTAAGTGTTAAGAAAGGGTTTTAAAAACAGGCTGAACTCTTTCTTAATGAGGCTCAATCGGCTTCTCCTCCGGGTGGTTTTGTTTTGCTGATCTGTCAGTTTTTCAAGGATTTAATTGCACTTTTTTTTTTTTTCCGTATTAGTCTTTGAGATAGGCCTATACAATCTAGCTATAAAGTACTTTTTTAAAAAAGGCAAAAGTTAATAGTTTTTATCCCTCACCTCCTTTTGTTTTATTCTTCACCTTGATCACTCCAAGGCCCTCTTTTGCGAGTCCCTCTGGGGAGCCAGCTGCAGTGAGAGTTCAGAGTGGGAATGGCACGTGGACCCATAGAGGTCCTGGTTGGGTTTGTAGGTCTACAAGCCATCTCCACAGATCTTAAGGCTTCCTTCTTTCTGTAGGCGATGACAACTTGGCAGCAGCCTCCTCTTCAGGGCTTGTTGTCAATCAGAGGCAGGGTGAGCCAGGGGCACAAAAGCTGCCTCTTTGGGAATGGAAGCGATTGTTTCCATCAGGTGGTGCCAGTCCAGCTAGCTAACATCTTGAGTCCTCAAACATGGCAGCCAAGAACAAATCCCAGAGACAGAAGGCAGAAGTTGTCAAACAGAGGAAGGGAGACACACCAAGACCATATCCTTTATGCTATTATCTTTATGGCATAGAAAGACATGCTTGAAGCAATCAGCATGGAGTTCTTAATTGCTTCGCTTACTTCTGCTCTCCTCATGGGACAGATTGTGCAAATGCAGGAGCTGCCAGGCCCCTCATGTTAGCACACTGTCCCTGCTGCACACACTATTTTTAACTAGCACTTTGTTTTGCAAAGATACACAAAGCTTTTTCTTTATTTCTTTGTGTTTTCCCCCCTCCCTCTGCCTAAGGATGCTAAGAAGCAGCAGAAGCAGTAAAAAGCAGCTTTAGTCAGGCAGACTGAGGCGGCAAGCAGCCAAGCTTTCTGAAGCCTGGGTACCCAGCTCTGTCCACAGCACTGCCTTCTACCTCTTCCCTTTGGATTTTATTCACTGCCCTCCAGCGAGGGGTTTTGTTTTGTTTTGGGCCCCTGAAGTTTTTCCCCAGACCAGCCCCTTTTCCTCTGTCTCTCTCCCCATCTTTCCAGAGTGGTTTGCATTCCTCACCCCTGCCTTCAGATGTGGATCCTCCTCTTGAGGAGTTTCAGTCCCCTCTCACGAGGTTGTGAAAGATCCAAGAACCAGATCTCTGAGATTTCAAAATAAAATAAAAGTAAACTCTGCTTAAAAAACACTTTAGCAGGAAAGCCAGGCTAATTGTAAATCAATGGGTCTTAAAATGCAGCATCGATCTCCAGTTAGAAGTTTGAAGGGGAAAAGCAGTAATTACTGCACCAGAAGGTAGTTTTCCTTCTTGGTAAGTTCTGGGCAGAAAGGAGGCTCATTAGGGCAGCACTTTGGAATCTGAGTAATTAGTTTAAAAAGTACTTTTGTGGTGTTATTCCCTCAGCTGGAAATTATCGGAGTCTTCACAGATTTATAGCTCAATTCTGATAAGATTTGATTTATTATTGTGTTCGGTATGGAAGAGCCTTGATACAAAACCACCCAGGTGTAGATCTAGGAAAGCATGGATGAGTCCCAGGGATGAAGTGGCCTTTTAGAATATGCGGATCTTGATTCTATAGTGATTTTTCCTGTTGATTGATGGTGTCTCATGGAGTTTACTTGGAGTCCTAGCATAGCAGTCCCAAGGCCCATGATGAGCTGGGATCCATGGAAAGTATGTATTTTTCTTTTTCTTTTTTTCTTGTCCACACACCCTCTGGCAGAGTGGTTGGATTTCACCCAGCCATGTGACATCACCTGCTGTAGATCTCCAGGAGGCGTAGTCTTCATGAGGATGTGAGCCTTTCATTCTTGCCCAGTTGGATCCACAAGAGCTAGAATATAGCAGGCATAAGCTAGACACATCCAACCATGAGTAGTGAATGAACCGATGGGCAGACAGGCAATTCCTGTTATGTGTTTTTAGACAGATGTTTTTGAAAAGTCACAATGAAAATTTTCTGGTTAGATTACCACAGCCAAGAAAGCAGCTACCCTGAGCATTCCCCCATTGCAGGGGGCTTCATTTTGCTTCCACAGGTCAGGAGAGGATGTCAGATCCCCTGGAACTGGAGTTCTGGGTGGTTTGTAATCATGTGATGCTGAGGACTGAACTCAGGTCCTCTTCAACAGCAACAAGTGCTTTTAACTGCTGAGCTGTCTCTCCAGTCCCCCAAGTTGTGGATTCCTTTAATGGTCTCTGGGAGAATTTTATTTTAGTCCTTTAAAAATTATCTTTTCTTTTTAGTAATTTAAAAGAATTTTAAATTTATATATATTTTGATCATATTCTTCCCCTCCTCCAAGTCCTTCCTTCCAGTTCATCTCCCTCTACCCACCCAACTCGAAGTCTTTCTCAAAAACAAAATCTCTGAAGCCAAGAAAACAAAATAAAACAATACTCCCCCAAATTAAAAGACAAATATCAAACTGTAACAAAATAAAAGCATGGTTTAACACACACACACACACACACACACACACACACACACACACACACACACACACACTATCTGTTGGTCAGCTATTCCTGAACATGAGGCCTGCTCTGGAGTTGTTGATGTACCCAGTGTCATTTCATTGAAAGAAAACTGATTTTTTTTTTCCTCTTCTAGCACATATAAACAACAGTCCAATTGGTAACTTTTACCCTAGTAGCCAGATTTCCATCTAGCCATCCATCCATCCATTTTTTAAAATATAACAAAATAAAATGTAATATGACAAAACGAAAACTATCACATTGAATCTGGGAGGATTTTCAATTCATGGTGGGAACTTTTCATGTTACACACATGTCTTCAGGGAGGTCCTCCCGAGCAGCTGCTGCAGACTGCCGGCCTCGTGTGTACACCAGATGGTATGGTGGTTTGTGAACGGTGGTGATCAAGAGTTCTGATTTCCATTTTTATGTGATGTATTTGTGTTTGTTTATGTATATGCCACATGAGTGCAAGTGTCTACAGAGTCCAGAAGAGGGGGTCAAGCCGGCTGGAACCGGAGTTACAGGCAGTCATGAGATGCTCAGTGTGAGGGGCTGGGAACTGGCAGAGCACAGCATTCTTAATTCTGAGCCCCGCACACGCATGCTGGAGTTACCTTAAAAACAAAAGTGGGAATTGCAGAGATGACTAAGTAATTTGGGGCACTTGCTGCTCTTGCAGTTGGATTCCTAGCAGCCATCTTTAAACTCCAGTTCCAGGGCATCCAGTGCCTTCTCTTGACCTCTGTGGACACCAGGCACGTATACATAGTTCACAGTCAAAACACCTACATGCATAAAATAATTTTAATTAAAGAAAATAAAAACCTAATTGTGAGCCAATATGTAAACAGTGTTTTTTTTTTTTTCTGCTTTGTTTTCTATAACTAGAAGTGCATATTTGTCACATTTACTCATGGTATCAGAAAATGAGACCAAAGTAGAGGCAATGCACATTGATTTAAATGAAGTTACAGAAGAAGTTAAACAGTATCAATAATACTTACATCTTATTTATACGCCATTGTTTCATTCTGTTATTGCATAAATCCGGGTCACACAGAGGTACTCTCAAACTGTCATGGCTTTTAGTAGCCTGATTCACAATCTCCAGAGAATTTTCAATTGGGCCGAAGTGTTTTAAAGCAAAGTTCCTAAGACAACTAGTTACCTTGGCCCTAGGGCTGACTAAGTGGCCTCCAGTGGATAACGTTTGGCACAGTCATAGGGCCTCCATTATGTCAGCATTTAAGATTAAATCGGAATAAAAAAGGCAGAACTTCTGTGGTATTTGGGGGTTCCCAGAGAACAGTCCAGACACCATTTATCCTTTGAAGTACGTTGGGATTTTTGCCATCGGAAGGACCCATGACTGCTTTTCCTGGCAAAAAGACCATAATGTCAAGTGGCTGATGAAGGGCCCCTGTCTGGGTGGCTCCCAGTCACCCCCCAGCAGGTGGCCTCTGCATGGAATTCAGCTTTCTCTTGTGTAGAGAGGCGCTCCATGACCTTTGCCTCCCCTGTGAGGTCTCTAGCTTGCTCCTTTCTGGCATCTGGGAGGGTGACACCTGCCTGGGGCATTGCCTTGCTCAGAACTGGACTCTCCTCTGTCCTGAGACTGTGCAAGCGCTGATGCTTCACTTGGAGGGGGGAAAAAAATGTCACTTTCTATTTATAAACGAGAGGAAACATTTCCATTGTTTATCCAAGACGCCCTGAGCTATGCTTTCAAACGCGAAAAATTATGTCCCTCATCATGGCCTCAGTGAGCTCCTGTGTTCTGTCACTGCCCAGGGAAAAGCTGCTCCCTTCCTCCATGACATCTTGTCACTGGCTTTTGTCGCTCGTACAAACCCTTCCCTCAGCTTAATGCTCATGTTTGCAAAGTTTACAAATAGCATTAGCACACCATGGAGTGGAGTAGTCATTTCTCCCTTTTTTAATTTAATTTTTTCCTAAGACATGTTTAAATTTTAGAAACGGGCCTGGGCTCATTTTGGGGGGTAAACTCCAGTTAGTTCTTGGAAGAACATGACTTGAGAGCTAGTCTCCATGTTTTCTCTTAAAGCTGGAGGCTTGGGTTACCCCTCTGTTGTCATAATTCCCTGGCATTCATAGTTACTGGAGGTCAGTCAGGTTCAGCTCTAACTCCACGCACCCCATGTCTTCAGCTCCCCAACCCTTTGCTAAATCAGTACACCTAAACACCATACTGTCACCCGAAGCCATTCCCCTGACCGGCTGCAGTAATACTGGTGTTGGTGAACTGGTTTACTGTATGTATTTTGGAACAGCAGAGCTCTGCTTATGCACATGAATTTACCGGTCACGTGATCCCCACGGGCAGTGGCTGCTCCTAATGTGGTAAGTCCTTTTCTATACCAGAGCTTGGGTTATATGATGGTGTGTGATAATATTTTCATCCAGGCCTGTTGTCGCTGGAGATTAGTGTATGTGGACAGCAGGGCAGCAGGCAGCACCCTGGGATAGAACCCTAGAGTGGCCCAAGAGCTCGTGGCAGGAGTAGCTACCTTCATGCTGGTCCCATGGTTACTAGGTTCCAGCCTGGGGATCAAACCGTTCTGTTTATCCCTTATTGAAACTCGTCTGATTTTTCTGGTCCTTCCTTCAGTTCATCATAGTAGTTCTTTAACTTGACAGGACAAAACACTTCTGCCATCCCTAGGATGTAGGAAGATGGTTTTCAAATGCAAGAGCAAGAAAAAACAAACAAACAAACAAACCAGAACAAAACACTTGTTTTTGTTAGGTGAACCCTGAATAGCACCCAGACCAGCTGGCCTTTGGTAGACAGCTGGGGACCTCAAGTACAGGCATGCTGAACATGTTTCTGCCTCCTATCCTTGGACAAGTAGGAAACCGAATGGCAGCCGCTGGCCAGGAATTGATTGCATTAATTGATATGCCAATAATAGAGCTTGTTACATCCACCATTGGTTAGGAGGCCAGCTAAACAAGTCTGCTGATCAATGGCACCAATAAAGATTCCATCCATTAATGAGCAACATGGTAATTAATGTTATCCATAAACCAATTAGCCTGGCTAGCTAACATGCACAGATTAGCCTGGTGAGTGGCATCACAGAAGAGGGCAGGTGACTACCCGTGTTGCAAGGTTTGGGTGTTCAGGGAACGTCATGGAAGAGACCCTGGCACTCTGGAGAGCATTCCAGATGGAGAGGGTAAACTTGGTTTTCCGAGCCCCAACACTGGAGTGCAGCAGAGTCCCATCCATACCTGTGGAGAGGGGACTGGACTGAGTGTCTCTTCCAGCCTTTGGCTGAACAGCCTTCCCATGGGACTCTCCAAGGGGCTGTTAGGGGTGTAATGGAAGGGCTGAATCCTCAGGTCACTCTGACCCCAGCTGGGCATGCTCTCTCTAGGGACATCCCAATCCTCCGCTCACAGGCATAACCCTGCGCTCCTGGAAGGCGGGCCATGGCCTCTTCTGGGAACCATGAGTGAGGTTGGTAAAATAATTACCTCCCCCAACCCTCATGTTTCATTAGGAAGAGAAATGTTGCTAGAAGAAAGAAAGGAGAAACAGTCAGTCTGAAGCTGGGCCCTTTCCCTTCTTCTGGTTTTCAGAGATGACATCAGTGGGGTGTCTGCCAAGCATAACCTGGCAGCCTGGCGGCTCTGCCTGACTGCCTGAGATTTCTGGGGACTGTGCAGTTCGCCAGCCCAGCCGTGGCAGCATGCCAAGGTGACGTTCCGTGACTAAGCAGAAACAAGGGAGAGGGAGAGAGGGAGGAAGAAGGTATGTGTGGTTGGGGAGCGGGGGGAAGAGAGTGGTCTGGGCAGGGTGTGGCATGGGGAACCGGGGATCTGAGGAGGCATGTCTGGGGCATCAACTCAGGAGGGCAGATGTCAGGGGAGTGCACTGGCAGGCCAGGAAAGGTCCCTTTGGCCCTGGCTGGGGGTGGTGGTGGCACAGGGCAGCAGCCAGGGATTCATCCTGAGAGACTGCAGAATGAAGGGGGTCTGACTTAGGAGGGAGCCACGTGAGCCAAGCAACAGAGACAGCTCAGAGGGCCTGGCACTAGGAGAAGGTGGCTCAGGGAAGCTTTTAGCAGCACCAGGCCCCATTCTCTGCAGTGGAGTTTCCTTTGCATTGTTAGGTATTGACCCTCAGAGACCCCTTGTGGATTCCCTAATTGAAAATTAATACTAGATCAATGCCATGAGCAATTTGCATATTGATCATAAACAACTTTGAAGGCACCGAGTGTGCAGTGGATCAATAGGGCTCCTGAATAGGCTTCGGAGGGAGCACCTCCCAGTACAGTGCACTCGGAGAAAGGTTAATGATTTGGGAAGTTCCTAACTGCTCGGTGTGGGGATCAGACCCCCACACCGCATAGCGCCAGCAAGAGTAATTAGGGCCAGACCTAAGCAGTCCCCCCCAGGCCTCCTCTGCTCCCCAGCCCCAAAGCCCAGAGGGGAGGGTGACTGTGCTGGTGTAGTACAGGGCTGGACATGAGGGATTTTAGCAGTTGCCTTTTTTGGAGATGGATGAAGTCTTGGGGTAGTTTATTCTGGGAAATGTACTGTAAAAGGAAACAGCCAAGTTAAGGTTCCAATAATTGTTCTGGCCCCTTCCCCAAACACAGTTTTGATGAAATGAAATGGAGGGGTGGAGCCTCGCCTTGGCCAGCCTCCTTCTCTGGCTTTTGCTCAATGAGGAAACCCACATTAGCCCTTCCTTTAAGCTGGGGTGGATTTGGCCCCATTTTGCTTCCTGTTGGGTCAGCTTTCCCTCTCTGGCCTCTCCTCCCTCGCCCCATCACTTACTCTCCCCCAAGGCATGCCTTCTCTCCTCCTGCTCTGGCTTGCAGCCTTGCCTTCCTGCCCTTGCTGCATCCCTGATGGCCTGGAAGGGGTTCCCAACGGTGGTCACTTTTACCTGCCTCCCACTTCCTTCCCCCAGCTTGGCCCAGATCCAGTCCCACTCCTGTCTTGGCTAGAGAAACAGTGAGTTGGCCATCCCTGATCAGGGCCACACACAGCTTGAGGATAGTGGGG
Organism: Cricetiscus sungorus; assembly: GCA_030556225.1. Lineage (NCBI taxonomy): Eukaryota > Metazoa > Chordata > Mammalia > Rodentia > Cricetidae > Cricetiscus > Cricetiscus sungorus. The sequence goes on along the minus strand of JANBXA010000728.1, from coordinate 19,879,081 downwards.
GTGGAGGTGCCCTCTCCCAAGCCTGCCTGTCTGGCCACAGTCCTAAGACATGGGTGAGCAAGGCCTGTAAAACAGGCCACAGAGAGGGTTGAGGGCCATTAGGGGAGGCACCTCCTCTCCAATGAGCTGAGCAGTCGGAGAGCCACAGCAGTCCCCCACCCCAACAACAAAGTTATGTTGTCTGTCCCAGAGTTCTCTGAGGGCTAAGTGTAGAGCATCGCTGGAGGCTCGTGTTGTGTCCCAGGCAGTAGCTGACTTGTCTTTGTGCCATCACCATCCTGGCTCCCCTGCTGCCATGCTGAGCCCTTCCTTTCTTGGGTTAGCCTCTCAGCTGCTCTGGTGCTTGCTGTGGAGCGTGGTGTTCACATGACCACCTCTGGCTCGCTGGGTGTCAAGCTGCTACTCCCTCCTCGAGCATTCCTTCACCCCGGAGCCAGCTTTGTCATAGTAGCATTTCTGTAGGAAAACCCCTACCAAGACCACGGTGTGAAACATGAACCATGCCCACCCCCACCCCCAGCCGCACAAACGGTGCTCTGCAACCAAGGCCAGATGCCCTGGCAGTTAGGTCCAAGGTCACAGGTGCTCATCGGAAGAGGTCCTGAGGAGGAGGAAGAGGCAGAGCACACTGTGCCAGACTTCTCAGAAGTGCCTGTTGTGTTCAAAGACTCAGGCCCTGCAGTGGCCAACAAAACCTTGTGGGACTTGGCCTCCAAGACCTCTGTGACCCTTGTCTTCAACCACGGCTCCTGTAGCTGGCTAGCCATTCTAGGACCTCCGTGCTTTCTGTGTTAGAGGCCAGCCTGTGCAGCTCACAGCATCACTCCGCCCGCCGCCCTCGCTGAACCTTCTTTGGGTCCCCTTTGCCCCTCCCCCTGCTTTGCCATCCTCCCTCATCTTTTCCAGGCTCCTTTACTCAGCTGCCTTACTCTTCCACACTCCCCCACCTCCCCAGCACAACACCTGCCCCTGTCTTGTGTCCTGTTCACAGCCGTGTTTTCCATGCCTAGAGTTAGGTGCCTTGGGCACCTGGACAACCAATGGGTAGACCAGTGGGTAGACAGAAGAGTGTACGCTTCTGGCAAGCTCACAGTGGCGGCTGTAACAATAACTTTAGAAACTTGACCCTTGGTGTTAGCCCTGTCAGCCCCCAAGCCTGTGACCTTCACCAGGCATTTAGCCTCTCTCCACCTCAGTTTCCTCATCCATGGAATGGGACTGCTGATCGCGTTACTTCAGTCGCTTCCACTCTAAGGTAGTAAAGGGTGTGTCGCCTTGCTGGACACAGGGCTGGTTTTCACAGCAGCGGTGAAGGTCTGCACAGGCAGGAGAAAAGGAGAACACCCACAATCCTGCTGAGCACCCCACTTGGCCAGCTGCCTGTGTTCTCACATTGCCATTAAAGCGTTTGTGATCCCTTCAGAGAGAATGGCCATCCATGGACAGGGGCTGCTGACCTGCAAGAGGCAAGGTGGAGAGGCCTCGTGGCTTGGCTTGGCTGGGCGTGGCCACAGCCCTGGCAGCCTAGCAGACATCCCCGTGCATGTGATTACTTCATTGTGGAGCCTTTCATTGACTTGGCTGCACCATGCTGATGGACTGAGACTAGGGACAAGAGCTCGTAATTGAGGGAAATACATTCCCATCACAGGCCTGTCTGCAGCCAGGGGCGAGGGCACTCTGCATGAGTTTGCACATGTTGGGGTGGGGATGCAGGTGTTCTTGTGGGTACAAATACAGATCCTCTTTTCCCCTCCCCTCTCCCATCCACTCAGACACTGGGTACAGTGCCAGAGGAAGGGCCACAGAGGTCCGTGGCCCTGCCTGTGTGTCCCACTTCGTGCTTCGTTTCCTGAAGGAAGCCGTGGGCATTCGCACATCACCCTCTTTCTGTGCACTTGCAGGGCAGGCATCTACCATGGCCTCCCTCTGGTTCCCCACCCGTGTTCTCTGTCACCCTTTCCAACTCTCTGTGTGCCCACCTGCAGCCCTATGCTGTGAAGTCACAGAAGAGGAGCACCGTTGCTGCCCTGCTAATGGACGTTGTGATTTGAAGTGAGGCAAGGAATGGGCAAGGCAGTTGTCCGTGTCATTCATCCACTTGCAGCTGATTCCACAAGGAGCTCAGCTTGGGAATACTGACTACAGGAATACTTACCACCAGATTAAGAAAGGGAGTTTCGAAACAGGACTGGAGGGATGGCTCAGCGGGTGAAGAGCTTGCCGCGCAATCTCCAGCTCCGGTCCCCAGCATCCATGTAAATAAACGGAAGCATGTGCCTTTGTTCCCGGTGCCAGGGAGGCAGAGCAGAGGCAGTAAGGTGTCTGGAGCTGACTGCCTAGTCAGTCTGTGTAGCCTGAGGGTGAGCTCTAACTTCTTTGAGAGACTGTGTCTTGAAAGATACAGGACAATGACTTTGGTCTCCACATGGACTCATGCAGGTACACCACCACCACCACCCTATCCCATAAAGTCAGACACAGGAAAGAATTTAGGAGCAGAAACTAAACCAAAACTCCCACAGGCATTCTCTAAAATCCACAGCCTAGGTCACCAGCTGGTACCTGAGGTTGGTCATTACCAATCAATCGCTTAGTTTACTGCAAAGAGATTTCCCTCCCTTGCTGTCTGGGCCGTAACAGACATCTTCTAGAGTACATAGCCCATGTGCCACCCACATAATGGCTGGGCCATAGAGGAAGTTTGCCTCAGTCACAAAGAAGCATGGGTGGTGTGCAAGCGGAGGAGAGGAGAAAAGGAGAGCCCTCACTTGACACGCGCTGACCCCAGCTGGTAGAGCTGAATGCTGGAGAGGCAGGGCTGAAATTGCAGTCACTTTAGATTATTTGGAGTGAGGAGAGGCAGGGAAAAAAGGGTCTGTTGACTACAGGAAGCTGAATTCTTCCCCTGCTGAAAGCTTATTAGTGGAAGGGGAAAAGCAATTACGTGGCTTTTGCTAGCTCTCTGTGGCCTGGACTCGGGCATGTGACAGCAGCCCTGTCACCAACGCCTTGGACTTAACCCAGATCTAGAATGTTCCTGGGCTCCACCCTTCCAGAAAAGAGCAAGAAGGGGACAGGAAAAAGAGACGCGAGCAGGGAGAGAAAGTACAAGCCTTGCCCTTTGTCCTGGCTTTAAGCCTGGTGGTTATATGTGGGTTGTCATTTTACCACTGGGCAGGGAGTGAACACTTAAACCATTTGCCTGGAAACACGGGTATCTGAGATTCGAGGGGCCAGTTCTAATTTTGAGTGCAGGCTTTAGGTTCTGTTTTTGGTAAGCTTCGTTCTTATTCTTGCTTGTCTTTTCTTTCAAAATATTGAGTTGGATGTTGCCTAGGGCAACTGCACTAACTTGAGACCTTTGAAGAGGGCACAAGGTGGCCAGGCCCCTCCTTCTGTTTATGTCCCTCGTCCTCCTGTGGGCCCCCTCACTGGCCCATCCATCTCTTAACCTATAAAATCAAGGCTCTCATCATCACTTCCTCCAAACAAATTCCTTTGAACAAATGCAGAGCCCTTGGGTGACCAGATTTCTACAAACAGCCTTTCCTTCTCCATAGAGTCTTCAGCTTAAACAACTGGTGTTGTCTTTTTGTTTGGACTACCCTGCTTATTTATTCCTCTGTGGTCGAGCAGCATTTTTTTTTTTTTTTTTTTTTTTAATCTTCTCGGATGTGTGCATCCTTCTCACAGCCCTTTTCCAAGGCCCAATGTCTACTGTTCTCTCAGGACATTCCCCGTTTCTGACTTTTCATCAAAGTTTTCCAGTGAACTTGGTGGCTGAGTCACTTCATAGATTAGCACCTTTTGGAGAGAAATCATGTTGTCTCTATCATAGCATATACAGAACTGGGAAAAACGATTTGTTTCTATCTTACACGTGTGAGTGTTTGTCTGCGTATATATGTATACCATGTGGACAGAATGTGCATGGAGGCCAGAAGAGGGCACTGGATCCCTGGAACTGGAGTTACAGGCAGTTGTGAGCCACCATGTGGGTGCTGGGGACCAAACCCCAGTCCTCTGTAAGAGCAACAAGTAGTTTCGACCACCAAGCCATCTCTCTAGCCCCATATTCTTGATTTTAACATACTCTGCTCTGTTTTTCCCCTCACTGATTATTATTGCAACCCCTCCTCTTTCTGCTGAGAGGGGCTGCTTGGCGAGGGGTGGGGCTCACTTCACTGGGCACCACTGACATTGCATCGAACCTTTGGCTGTTTTCATTCCACCCACTTCCTACAAGACCACGACACACAGTGAAACAAAACCTTCCATCAGTCTAGTCTCTTTTCCTTGCTCTCCTTGTGCAAAGGATCCATTGGTCGTTTGGAAAAGTGGGAGGACCCCCATGTGAAGGGTTTCCCTGTTGGTAGAACATTGACCTGTTTGATTGCTTCCAGAGAAGGATCTCTACACCCCAGAGGAAATGGAATTTTGTCCTACAAACCTCCATAGATCTTATACCTGTGTTAAATACCAGTTCTCTGTCACGAAACTGTCCTTCTCTACCCAAACCATCTCCCACCTCATGGCTATGTTTTGTCTTTGGTGAAGTGTTCAATCTTCCAGTGCCCCCCACGGTCATAGCCTGGAATTGGGCTAACATTTATTGTAGTGTTTGCTGTGATTGATGGTCACTTGTGTAACTGTGCTTTGAGATCTAGTACTGTGTAGACTGGGGACAGAGGATGGAATCTGTCGCTTTCAAGGAAGCCTGGGCTGCTATTAGATCTCTACACTCTATAAGAGGAAAAGCTAAATAGACAAATTAGAATTAGAATCTTAAGGCTCGGTTTAAAACATGGCACCTCAGGGACACTAGAGGAGGACCTACTGTGGGTAACATCTCTGTGAAAGGGACGTGGGTTAGCATTTTGTTAAACCCTAGAAAATTACAGTGTTATTGTGTAGGATCCAAATCAGCAAAACAAAATAAAGACAGGCTTTGGGCAGAAAAATTATTGGCATGGCTTTGAAAGTTCCTCCACAAGAGGAGCCAAGAATTTTCTTTCTCCCATTGGCACAGAAGAACTCCAAAAGGTATTTGCCATCCCATCTGCTTGTCCATACCATAAGTGCAGGAAAGCTCTTGAGCCAGAAAACGGTTGGCTTCTCTCCTGCGCCTCAGTTTCCTGCTTTACTCTAATTCTCTTAGGCTTTGTCAATTAAAACCTGTTGCCCCCACCACCTGCCTGTTTCAGACTAGAGACTTGATGGTTTGGGAGAATGACCTAGGGCAGCATGTCTTCAAATGTCAGGTCTGACCATAAGATCTCCTCCCAGAGCTGGCCTCTTTGCTTGCAACCAGGCAATGTGTTATGGCTATTTTAAGGTTCTCCGGGTACGTGGAGGTAGAGGAGTCTGTTGTAGGTTACTTCCAGGGTCTCTCCGTATGTGTATCTGGTATTGCCTTGTTATTTGTGGTGCCTCAGGAATGCATTGACCTCCTCTGCACATGCTTGGGTCTCCCCACGGACGGGCAGTGAGTTTAGTCAGTGTTTCTCTGGGCGAAATCCCACTTAAGTTGGCCCGACTTCTGTTCTGTCAGATTTGGTTTGGCAAGTGTAAGCCTTTGTTTGTGCTTTGTTTTTATGAATCAGCTTGTTTTACCAGCTGTGCATGTAAGTGGCTTACGATCCGGCAGAAGCAGCTCATTGACAGTCAGTCCCTCGCTGCTCTGCCATCCTCCGGTGGAAGTAAAGGAATGTTTCTGCTTGAGTTCTGCACTTCATGGCGTGGGGGTGGGGGGGGGAGCTATCTTCTGAGCAGTTGTACCTCTCAGGCACGATGGACTTAGGAGTAAGGTGACAACCAAGCTAGGAATTGAATCCAGGTCTGTCATCTGTGTGCCCCATGACTCAGGCCTCTGCAATCAGGGTTCTATTTTTCTCCATCTTATACTATTTTTCTCAATGGTCAGAAACAAAATGTTTACCTGTTACTTTTTTCCTTAATTTGCCTTTTAAAAAAATCTTTTTAAAAACTCCACAATTCACTTTGTGAATCATGCCTTCTCTGGCATTGTGAACACCCTGGGTCCGCACGGCAGCTACCCCACCCTCCCCTCCCTCCCCACCCTCCCCTTCCTCCCCATCCTCCTCACCCTTCCCTTCCATGCCCTGGTTCCTGTATGTGTTGCATCCATCATTGCTGCTGTTCCCGTCATGAGAGCCATCCCTCAAGGTTTTTGCGTATGCCCATTAGGTTCTAATCACCTGCCTCTAATATCATTTCTGGTACATCCTGTTCATTTCCCACACACCTTCATTTGGCTATAGATGCCTGAGTGTGCTTACAGCCCTCCCTACCCCCACGCCTTTCTGCATTAAGTATAAGATCTCTGTCCTCCACTAAGTGAGTTTTGACTCTGAAGGCCGTACCAGTCTTCTATAATGGAAAGCGTTAGGAGTGTGCGTGTACGTGTGTGTGCGCGGGCGCACGTGTGTGCGTGCGTGCATGCACCCACTCATGTGCTTTAATTTACTCTATCACTCATGTGTGTTTATCTATCTTGTCTTCTCCTCTTCAACTATGGAGGCTTGGCAGTGTTTATTTGAAGCAGGGTGTTATTGAAAGACAGATGCTGTGGGGACTGCTCGGGCCTCACACCTGGAATGTTAAAAAGCTCTCAGGCAGAGCTTTTCTGCTAAAAAAAAAAAAAAAAAGTCTCTTTCTGTAGAGGGGGCAGGCAGGAAGTAACTGGTACCCATCCCTTCCAGTGGTCATGGGTGCCTAATTCTGACCCCCCCCCATACTTTAGATGATGTGTGCAAGTCTGTGAAGTGATCTGGTCTGATGAATGTATGCAGGAAGACCTTTTTTCCTTCTTCCATGAAGACCTTCATCTCTTCATGTCTCCCTCAGCTCCAGGGACCCTTGCCTACTGCTTCTCAAATGTGTCCTCCAGACTTGCAGCCTCCTGCAAGTCCTTTCTTCCCAAGTAGCATGTTGAGCTGGAATCAGTATTTTCTCCCAGCAACTTTGTTTTTAACTGCCTGGAAAGAGGCACCTCTCTTGGTATCAAGGACCTTCTGTTTTGCATGCCTCTACTTCCTAGAATATTTCAGTTTGGTGTGTGATTAAAATGCCATTTAAAAGAAAGAGCAAGAGAAAAATAACATTTCAAAATGCATTTGGTAGATCACGTTTTAAATGAAGTACAGTTGAAGGTAGGTAGGGTTTCTTTTTGTTGTTTGGGTTTTTTTTTGTTTTTTTTTTTTGCTTTTGTCCAAAGAAAGGAGCAAAAGTGGGGGGGGGGACCCCGCAAATCCACTGAGCTCCCAGAGAGCGAGCTTCCTTTGTCACAGCACTGACATTGGAGTGTTAATTTTTCATGGTTATTTGGACTGGAAAATGGGGGAAAGGGAGAGATGGGTCTGTGATTATTTCCCATAAGTGACAACACAATCACATCATGCTCTACTACGAACATGCTCAGGGAATTTGCCTCTTTTACATTTTACGTGTGAAAAAGTAACAGCCGCAGCCAGAGCTCTGTAGACAGTCCAGGGAACTACTCTCTGCTGAACTCAGTTTCCTCTGGAGTTGTGGGCTGGAACTGGGCTTCTTATTTCCTGTGCATTCTGAGACTGTGTCAGAGCTGGGTTTGTGTTTCACAAACTGGAACCCGCACCTCTCAGTTATTTTATTTTATTTTATTGTTTTGAAACCTTCCTGTGAATAGCCGCCAGGCGAGTCTGCAGCACATTCCTTCCCTTGTGCTTTGTGGCTACACACTGACTTTTATCCTTTCTGGGATTCTGCAGGGGGCAGCCCAGGTGCTTTCACTGAACACATAGATAAATGGGACCCGGTGCAGTGCAGGCTCTCCGCATTTCCTCCCTTTTTCTCCTCTCTTGACCCCCACCCACCCCCTTAATTCTAGTGTGGTTTTGACAAACTGTTCAAATGACCAAATGGCCTTGCCTGGAAGAGGGAAAATGGCAGGGCTCGTCCTGGCCACACAATGGCAGCTTTCTTAACTCCGTTCAGCTGTCCCGCAGGAGGGATGCTCAGAGAGGGGAATTTTCTCTGCAAGGCCATGGGCTCTGGACGCACAAGGACTCTGTCCCATGGTTGCTCCAGGCTGATGGAGTCAGTGCCAAGGCGAGGAGAGCAGCCTTCCCAGGATGCTTCTTGCTGCACAGTCCCCATTTTTCTTGCTTATGTAAACAGCAGCAGGATCTTCAGATATACAAAAGCATAAATGGTCTCTATCCCCCAATTAGTCATTTTTAATAACACCCAGAATTGCCTTCCGAGTGTTGATTCTTTAGCCCATTGCCAAAAGGCAGGCCGGTGAGGTCGGGGTGGGACCCAAGGTCAGGGCCGTGGTGAGGCTGGATTCCCTCATTACCCACCTTCTACAGAGCTTTTCCGAGTGGCCTCTGGGAAGGTGGTAGCCCCACAACTTGACCTTTCAAAAAGCATCCAAAAACTCCAGGTGTGCCCCCCCCCCAGGTGTCTTCGCTAAACGAACACCACACAAAGCAGAGAATCCCAAAACGAAACAATCACTTCAAAGACCTACACAGAAGAAGCCTCTCACTGGAGAGTGAGGGCACATGGCTGATCTCATCTGTGCTCTCCCAGGCCCTTTCCTATCCTCCTGGCTTCTGGTGGGCTAGAAGGTGGTTTTATATAAACAACATGTCATGAGTTTGACTAGTTTCTTTTCTCTTTACTTTTTTCAGCCTCCCAGGTGAAAAAATGACACGCAGGAATACTAGGCTGGGTCCTGACAGTTCTCCCAGCTGGTAGAGGGCAGTCCTTGGCAAACCTAGCAGAACTTGACTGGGTAAACATGTGAGAAATGGTCAAGGCAATGGGCCCTGGAGAGGGAGCCCCCTTCTGCCCCTTTTTGGCTTTGCCTTTATGTTTTCCTGCCTAGACTACAGTAGTTCTAGCTTTAAATACCTCCCCCCACCCCGTGTTGATTTTTTTTGAGAAATCTGTAAGAAGTACAAAATGGAACAGACGAAGAAGTTCACCAGCTTAAAAATAAACTCAGGCTGGGCATTGGTGGCACAGGACTTTAATCCCAGCACTTGGGAGGCAGAGGCAGGCAGATCTATGTGAGTTCGAGGCCAGCCTGGTCTGCAATGCTAGTTCCAGGACAGGCTCCAAAGCAATACAGACAAACCCTGTCTAGAAAAAACCTAAAAAACAAACAAACAAACCAAAACTAAAAACCAACAACAACAACAAAACAAAAAACCAAAAACCTCAGGTAACCACTGCCAGGTAGGTGTATAAGTTCTGCGTGTTTGGGTGAGAGTGTGTACACTTCTTTCTCTGAGAATCGGAAGACAGGAAGATGTGAAGATGTTATCTGTATTTGCAGGCCACCTTGTTCTCAGAGAACATTCCTGCCCCTGAGAAGGTGTTACCCAGAATACTTCCTTGCTCCAGGTTGCCCCTCAGGCAGCTTCCAGATAGCTTGTGTGTGATGGAAGGAAGTCTGTGAGTGACCAGTTAAGAGGCCAACAGTGTTTGGGAATGTTGGTAGGTAGCTCCTGTCAGAATCACACAGCCCAGGGGGCTCCGAGAGTCGCCTACTGGTAATGTCTTTGGTCACTTTTCAGAGGGATAATGACAGTTTTCTGCTCCACCCTTATGGCTGTAGCTTGCTGTGTCATCACCATTAGATTGGAGGGAGAAGACAAGGGCTGGAGTTAACAAGCTGAGAAGGGAATGGAACAGCTATTTGTCCATTGGTATTGTACATCAATATCTGCTACATTGTATCAGAATTTTAACCCAGGGGATTTTATTTGAAGCAAGTGGTCTAGGCCTTAGCAACCATCTTTTATGCTAAGGGATTTGACCTCTTTTGCAAAATAAAGCATGTGTACCTTGCATAATGTCTGTACCCAGTAGAGGTTTCCCACTGATAATAAAATGCCAAGAGGATTGGACACGCCAGGCTGTCCCTTCACCTTGCCATTGTGCCAGCCAAGGCTGAAAGAGCATAAGCCATTGGCTGGGGCAGATAACACATGCATCTAGGGCCTCCACCCAAGCAAGAGGGACAAGAGGACAAAGCATAGCTCAGGTCCCTCCTGCTGCCCATCACAGAGACACCAGCCAACTGTCCCTGGAGCCACTGGTCAGAGTGTGTGGTGCTTCCCACATGCCTAGGTGGCCTTACCTTGGGTTAATTGGGTTGCAAATGGGAGAAAGACAAAGCTTTAACCCTATCTTCAAAGTAAGCAGATTGGTTATTTTTTGTTTTTCAAAAGAGGTCCCGTATACAATTAAAACTTGTTTCTGGTAAACCTCATTCCAGGAAGGATGGGCTTTTAACAAAAGGCTTTTGACAGCTGCAGGCTATTTCATTTTTTTAATGCCGAATGAAAAATCAATACATTTTTCTGGGTTATACATATTCAGAACAGGCCTGATATTTCCATTATAATGGAAAGCGGGCGTCTGCACACCTCGCCTGTCAGAGCCGCACCATCGCATTTTCCAAGCCACTGCTAAATATTTCAAACCTGATTTGATTGTGGTTCATGACAGCTAATGTTTCTCAGCTCTTGAGCCTGCCGACAGGCAAACGCACTTTATACCCCTTCACCCCAAGCACCCTCCCCCCCATAATGGGGAATGAACAGTTTCATTCTTCGGGGATCACAGATTGGTGTGTTATTTAAGTAACACGTTTGTGCGAGAGCCTTGGGTACAGACACCCTGATTCTTAGGAGAATTTCCAAATTTCTATCATATCGAGGCACTGTGGGGGCTTTGTCAGGTTTGAATTAATCTACATTATCCTGTTAAGAGGTAGGAACGGAGGGATTTGTCTTAATCATTGATTGACTCCCCTTCCCTTCAAGCCTGTAAGCGATGTGTAAAGTACCCCCAATGGACATATCACTCGACCCATTATTTGGGGGGAAACGGTACTTTTTTTTTTTTTTTTTTTTTTTTAACTGAAATGCTTTCGTGGGTGACATACCTGGGGAGCATGTGTGTCCTGGTGGAATGCTGACCTTGTAAGGGTACTGTTTTCTGGGTTTGGCTTCTGCCCTGCACTCCATCCAGCTTGCAGCTTGCAGGTTGCTCATCAAAGTCTCAGAAACCCCCATGGGGCTGACAGCTGACACACAGGCCTCCCTCTGGAGAAGTCACAGGAGGAGAGTCTGGGAGTCACCTTGAACAGGAAGTTGATTGTCAGGGGTTGGAGAGAGCAGCTCACATTTGTGGGATGTTTTTCTAGGTCTGTGGTCCCATCCTCTCAAAGCCTTAAACTGCTTCTTTTGGGGTCTGTTTGTTTGCCAGGATTTTTGCACCCAGGAGGACCCTGTGGCTCACCAGGAGTTGAGGGTGATAGGAGCAGGATGAAATGTCTTGGCCCTAAGAAGCTTGGCTTGGAAGTAAAAAAGAGGTAGTAAAGAAATAGGTTTTTCACCAGGCATTGGTGGCACATACTTTTGATCCCAGTACACAGGAGGCAGAGGCAGGTGGATCTCAGTGAGTTTGAGGCCAGCCTGGTGTATATAGAGTTCCAGAACAGTCAGGCCTAGGCCTACACAGAGAAACCCTGTCTTAGAAAACGCACGCACGCACGCACGCACGCACGCACGCACGGTTTCTAGATTGCTTAGAAGCCATGTTTTTTGTGGCAGTGAAAGACAGAGGGTACCACTGGAAGATGAAGACCACCTTAGTTTTCAAGATTTCCTTCCATTTCTGGGCCATGGTGGAGCTCCTGCTGGTAGAGTGCTTTCCTAGCAGACATGAAGCCCTTGGTCCTAGCAGGCATGATGCCCTTGGTTCCATCTTGTTTGTAATCCCAGCACTTGGGAAGCAGAGGCAGGAGACCTCTATACAATTGAGGTTAGCCTCCTTTACATAGCAAGCCTGAGATTCAGGGGTTTTTTTTTTTTGTTTGTTTGTTTGTTTGTTTGTTTTTTGTTTTTTTAAAAGTTTCCTCTTCTCAGTTTCACACTGAAAATGTAGGGGGAGGCACCCTAACTTGAGGCCAGAGTGGGGCATGACCATGGAACTAGGCTCATGCAGGGTTTTAGAGGTCCTTCTTTTGGTACCCTTCCAAAGCAGAATCATTTGGGGTGCACTGGGCTCACTGCCTTATTCTGAGAACTAGGGCTGTGGTGGAGGTGACCTCCTTGGCCAGGTCCTGCCACACCCTTGAGAAAGCATTCTTGCTATGCTCCCAATTAGGATGGGACATATCATTTCCTTAGTGCTCCAAGGGAAAACCAGTTGTGTTGTGTCTGTTTGAGCTTTGAGAGTGGCGTGGTGGCTGTTAGTGGTGGTAGGTGGAAGGAAGCCTATTCCTTGGAGCAAAGGACAGAATTTTCCAGATAAAACCCATCACCAACCCACGTCTTCAGTTGTCCCCAGCATCTGTCTGTAGTTGATACCACTGAAAGAAAAACAGAAACCCCCAGCTTCTGTGGTGACCCCGGCCAGTTGCCCCTGCACAGGGCCAGAATGATCTGTGGGGAAAACTGCCCCTGGGAAACCCTAGGAAGGAACAGGAATTAGTAGGCAGCCCCAGCTCAGTGGGTAGGATCTGGTTCAGATCCAGAGGCTGCTGCACCCTCTCCCACCCCCCTTCCCCCATCACCACATGTCCAGGGGCCAGGAGACTGACCAACCTTCCCTGAGGGTGCCCAAGCTTGGCCTGTGGTGAGAGACCTTGCGTGACACTTCTGGAACCAGTAAAGACACACCCTGTCTGAAAAGCATCATAAGCCTGAGCTGTCCAGACAGATTTGCAATGTGCAACCCTGCTTTTTAATCATTTCTCTACCTTTATTGGTATTCAGCTCTCACGGTTTTCCGGTTAGTGTCAGCCTGGGCTTTCATCCATTTTAAAAAGCCCTTACCCCCTCTCGCTGTTGATGATGATGGTATAAAGACAGATGGTGTAACTGCTTATGAATGTTCTATTTTACTTCTCCAGGACTAGACCATTCGCTTACAGACGTATATATTATTTCCACATGCTCAAGTTAGGCCGCCCAGACTTGTCTGCCTCCTAGCCAGCTGCCCTCCTGGGCCTTGCCATGCAGAGGGCGACACCTGTAGGTCACATTTGGAACTGCAGAGACTCTTGCAGTTGGCTAAATGGGACCTGGTTTTTGTTGTTTTTGTAAAAGTGAGGTGAGGGCAGTGATCACCTATGAAAGGATCTGGCTTGTTCATAGGTTCCCTAGTCATTCTTTCTAGAGGAAGAGCATTCTCTTAGTGTATAAGCCACAGATGATAAAACAATCTAGAAGCTCAAGAATGGATTTATATCTCAAAGGGAGGAAAATATCAAAATTAATAGTAATAATAACCTCCTGGAGTGATAATTTCCTCCTCACCACCACCTTCTTGAAACATAGCTGCTATTGTTTTCTAGCGTGGAGCAAGGAAGGAAGGCAAGGCCCAGGTAGGTTCAGAGTGAGGGATCTAGGAATAGTCACACAGCTCCCTCCTATGTGCTGCCCCCCCCCTACACATATTCTTGCAACCATGATCTACTCACACTTCACACTCTCTGTCTCCTGATTGAATTGCTCAGAAAGCCTTAAAGTCCTGGCACCAGTCTTAGGTGACAGATCTGAACCCTGCTCTAGTAGCTGCAGGCTCTGGCCTTGGCTTTGGTGGCTAAGTAGGTATGCACCTCCTCTTCTGAGAGACACCTTGGTGCATGGGTCATCACTGGATGGGGAGCTGGCTATTGTAAGAGCTGGATCATGTCCATCTGAGGTGATCATGGGTGTGTGCGCCAGGGAGATGTGCCCATTGAGCCAACTCTGCAATCCCATGTAGTTACTTCATGAGCCCCACAAATGATTTATGCCATGGACCTAGCTGGTGTGCATATGACCAATTTAATATTGGTTAACTTATTGCTGGTATTACCATTAAAGATGAATTTTATAACTATTTTGTTAAAAGCCTAAAATATGCAGAGAACATTTTGCCTGGACATGAGATACTGCATGTATCTTGTGGTACCACTTACTTGTTTTACCCTTTTCATATTTAAGCCTCCCCCCCCGACTCTACAACACTATATGGTGTTGCTATTGAACTGTATACCTAATGAATGTCAAGCCATGAATGCCTGATGTTTGTCTGTTCAAACTAAGGATAAGGTCAGGAGACTCTGTTAACTTTGCTGTGCAGCAAGCCAACAAAGACCCACAGGACACATAGAGAGAGCCTGCGGTCGCATGGAATAAGCAGTCTCCATGTGGTTGCCTCTGGGGCTTTTTGCTGTTTTGTAAGGAAGAAAGACCATCCTTCATCCTTGGGGTTCCTTTTTTTAGCATCAACACACTATCATCTTTCTAGAATAATCCTTATGGCCTTGAGTGTTTTGGAAGCCCCTAAAGATCAATTTAGTGTGACTGTTTTACTCCTTCTGTGGGATAGAATTTAGAGGCTAGTTTTGGAGAGATTGGGGGGTATAACACCTGAATTATTTAAAGGTAGGTTTAAGGTCAGCCTGGGCCACAGCGTGAGACCTTGTCTCCAAGACCAAAACAACCTAAAAAGCAGACTTGTGGTGGAGAATCCAATGGTGCTGCTGGCTAGAACCCCAGTCCCGGGTTCTACATTGTATCCTGGTCTTGGTTCCGACTGAGTCTGGTCTGGGCTTCTTGTGATGGGGTGGGAGTGTGTGTTCTCACGCTTCTGAGCCCAGAAAGGTACATTCCTGGGTCCACATCACTTCAAGAGTTTTTCACCTTGATTTTTGCTTTAGTCTTTAAGAAACGAGGTGTGTGTGTGTGTGTGTGTGTGTGTGTGTGTGTGTGTGTGTGTGTGTGTGTGTGTGTGTGCACGCGCACGCGTGTGCGCGCGTGCGCATGTTACCTGTGTAGGCGCCTGTGCCAAGGCACATGTATGGAGGTATACGTGTGGAGGTTAGGGAACAGCTCTGTGTAGTAGTTTCTTCCCTCCTGTCTTTATGGAGAATATGGGGCTCAAACTCAGTCCACCAGATTTACAAGGTGCTGAGCCACCCTGCCAGCCCTTGTTCGTCCCCTTGACTCACTCTTCGCTCTTATTAAATGCCTGCTTCGGTTGGTGATCCAGAGGGCCAGGAGAACAGAGGGGACTAATGCCCACCTCAGCACCACAGCCTTTCCTTTTCCTCAACCTGGGCGGACAACATCATCAGCCTAGTGGGGACATGGTGACTGATGCATGTTTTTACCCCTTTGTCTCTCCTGTCTGACTTCTAGAATTCCTTATGCCAACAAAACGTATCACTGGCTGTCCTGTGACTCTTCAGAACATAAGTGACTCCAAGAATCCCTGTCATCATCTGGCACATGTGCAGACATTGCCGGGCCAGTGAGGACTCAGCCACTAGGTCTAATCTAGTCTCCAGCCAGAGTTAAGTGCCTGCCTCACTTGGAGAACGCTCAGGTGTGGCATTCAGAGTCTGTCTAGAAGTACCTAACAGTCACACCATCTAGCACCTTTCAGCACCTCACTGCCGCTGTATCCCGGCACACGCTCAGCCTCACCTGGCCACTAGGGAGACAGGAAGGACAGAGTCACTGACAACTGTGGTTTTTTTGTTTGCTTGTTTTGTTTTGTTTTGTTTTGTTTTGTTCTGTTTTGTTGTTTTTGAGGGATTTTTTTTGGGTTGGTAACTCTTGGGCCTTGGGAGGCTAGGAGTCCTTCATCACCTTCCCACTTGCATCCTTGACATCTCTGCTTTTCTCATGTTTCAGAAGAAGTTGTTGACGATGCCGAGGGACCCAGTGAAGCACCTGCTGACCCAGAGGAGCTGGCCAAAGACCCGGGGAGCGGCGGCGGCGAGGAAGGGCAGAGCAAGCGGGCAGGTAGTGTGCATGGCCAACCTTGGACGCCCCAGGCCTTCTCCCTGGGAGAAATAAAGCTGGCAGGAAAGGGGTAGGACCCACCCTTCATCTCCTCTTCCAAAAGTATGATGGAGAGGTCATTTTGTTAGTTGTTATCATCCCCCCAACCCCCCTCCCACCCTTTTTCTTTTTTGAGACAGCATCTCACTTACTATAAAGACCAGGCTAGCCTTGAACTCACAGAGATCCACCTGCCTCTGCCAGGGTTACAGTCTAGCATCGTGATTCCCTGTTTTTCTTTCTCTTTTCCATATTCTTTTTAATCACCCTTTTTATTGAGCACCAGGCATCTGAAGTTTTGAGGTCTTGATTCTAGGGCAGCTGTTTGGCGCTGGTGCCTTGTCCTTCTTCTGTTGAAGGCCCACAAAAGACATTTGTCATGCAGACTTTGGTTGAGGTCACCTGAGTCTCAACCTCAAGGTTACCAGACACAGTGAAGGGTGGGAATTGTTCTGCATCTGGGGACCTGAACAGAGCCCCCCCACTCTTCCCAGCATTACCCTCCTGCAGGGTCAGCATCCACAGGAGGACAGCAGTGTAGTCCAGCAGGGGGACATTTTAGCAAAAGCAGAACAAATTGAAGAAGCCAAGGCAGGAAGTGCTATTTCTGGAAAAGCTAGTGCCAAGAGAGGAGAACGGCCATTTCTCAAGATGACAGGAACTCCATCCTGGGGAGAGAGGAGCTGAGACAGAAGAAAAGCTCAGGTTCAGAGGAGAAGCTGAATCATTTCTGAGAGGATTTACTGGGCAGATAAGTCTCACAGACACCACCACAATGCTAACAGGAAATGCTGTGACAAGCAACAGAAATTATTCTGTTTGGTCAACCTAATTCTTACCACCAGGCTCAGTATTAGAATCCTTTGATTTTTTTTTTTTTTAATAAAGAAAATATTTACCTTCTAGAGTCGGTATTGGTTAGGCTTTGTTACTTTTCTAGGGAAGACTGTTCTTAAATCATATTGAGGGTTGGGGATTGGCCTTCATTATGTAAACAAGATACAGAGTCTTGGAGAGAGGCCAGAGGCGAGCAGTGAAAATGACTGAAGGCTGAGAAGTCCTGCCTCTTTGTTGAGCCTGCAGAAATTGGCTGTGTGGCCTAGAAAAGTAAAATTTGGGAGGCTTCTAGATAACACGAAGGACAGGCATGGGGAGGGGACAGGCTGCTAGCCTCAGTATTTCCTGGGAGCAAAGAACAGGGTGCTGACTGAGCAGAGGGTGCGCCAGGTGGGTTTCACTGTCCCTGTGGCTCAGAGTCCTCTTTGGAAGTAGGCTATGTGGAGTTCCGAGCTTGATCTTGCTCTGTTACTGAGGCCTGAGGTCAGACACCCTGGAAGAAGTTTGTGAGGGAGAGCCAGGGAGGAAGGCGTAGTCATTGGTGAGCAAGGTCTCACCAATGGGGAGAGGTGTTTCTACCTGTGTTACCTTGGCTGTACCCAGTCCCTAAGTTTTACTGAACTGTTAAGGTGATAGATATAGGTAGACATTGCAGGTGGCAGCCAAACATCATGTGCCCCAAGGGAAGAGTGTTTTGCTAACACGCTCAGAAGACCTAGGGTGACCTTCTAGGTCACCTTGTGTGTTAGTTTGATGGGGGTGCTTGGTTTCTGGTCATGACCCTGCCATTTGCTAGGTGACAGCGCTTCGTCTCTTAACCTTTCTGTATTTAATGAGATAGAGGGTGTTAAGGATAGTCCTCAGCATCGTACTGCCTTAATACAGGAAGTTTAGAACAATGCTGGGCATATGGTAGGATGGGCATATGGTATGCCTTGTGTACAGAGTCAGCTTTAGCAGTCAGTCAAGAAGCCTGAGGGAAACTAATAGCCATCTCTCTTAGCCTTCTCCATTTAAAGAGAAAACCAGTCGTGACCATGGTGGCTCCTAGGAATTTTGAAGTTCGCAGAAGCAACACACAGGGGTTTAGCCAGGTCTGGTCACTGAAATTTGGTGTATGTCTTTTGCATGCCATGTGGGTGTTAAAGACATTATAAAAGAATGCTGCTTGCAAAATTCCTGCTATGTGCAACACTCTGCACTGCTGCTTGGCATGTGCTTTTTACATCTGTGCAAGCTGTATAGGGCAAGCCTTGTTGAGGGCAGTTCCATTAAAACTGGCTCGGTGTTTATGATTCCCAGTGAATGCAGTCTTCTATCTTGGCGTTAGTGGATATGTTCAGCAGTCCACTAAAAGGTGTAAAGTGAGAACCATAGAGGTCATGTCCATCACAAGATTCATCCACACAATGGGCCCATCTCTGGCTCTTTGTCTCCAGAAGACAGAGAGAAATAGCAACTCAGGGTCATCCCTTGCCAGAGACACACAGACGTAAAGGAAGAAAGTGGCCTTCTTTGTGCTGACCCCCCTTCAAATGACCCTCCTCTGACCGGAAGTAGTGTTCTGCCCATGGCATCTAAGTTTGTAATAGCAGCTTTCTTGAAGCACTTGGGACTAATTTGATCTTGGAATAGATAACAGGTGCCAGTAACCTTTCTGGAGCCTTCCCTTTTGGATACTTAGTAAAAAAAAAAAAAAATAGTAATTAAGAAAAAAACTATATTTCTCTCAGTTGTTCCCTAAATTGAGCTGTTGCAGTCTGATTAAACATGATGGTGACTGCTTCCTCCCCATAAACAAGTAAAGAGTGGTTTCACAATTTGTTGTGATGATCAGTGGCTGCTGCTGATACAAATTAATATTTCAAGTGGGTTTGGATAATTGACATTTTTTTTCCCCAGCTATTGATTATGTAGTTTGGGGATTTGCACAGGAGTGGAAAATCTTGAAGATTTTAGCGACAAATTTTCTGTTGCTTTTTATGGGAACAAGACTTGGGGTTTCTTTTGTGGGTGTCCCTCTTTGGGGTTCTCAGAGATAGAATGAGGTTGTAACCTTGGATGGCCCTGAAATGACAATCCATGTTCGATCTGTCAGAGAGGGACCAGTGGTCGAGTCCCTCCACCCATGCCAGGCACTGGGCAGAGTTCCAAGGAGCACAAGTTTAGGGAAGGCCTTTGTCATCAGGGTATTTGACACTGTCCTGGGGCTTTCAGAATGCCTATTGTCAGAAGAACATTACAGGCAGGAACTTGTGCAATAACTAAAATGTCCAGTGTCTGCATTGAGCTCAGAGGAAGTGAAATTTAAGTTTTAATTCATTTTAATGGATATAAATTCTTCTGTAACTAGCTTCCCAGCTAGGTGGGTGGGGCTTGTGAAGCCAGCACCAGACACAGTTGCTGCTGCCTTGTCCCCATTACTGTCATTTTCCCTGTGTGCTTTCCAGACATAACCATACCTGATTCTCACTCCTACTCTATAAAATAGTGTATAAACAGCTACCCTCCCACTTCCGCCCTTTTGGGGGGTTAGAAAGCCCAGGCAGAATAAAGTTGAGCAGGGAGAAAGTACCCAGGCAGACTGAGAACTGTATCCTTTGTCCCTGAACTTAGAACAGAACATACTCTTAGCAACATGTTCTGCACTGCCCTGGGGATGGGCTTTTTAGACTAAATACTTGATCTGGTTGACCTCTCTGACCCCAAGAATAAGGAATAGATCCCAAAGTTGTATAGTGAAAACAGCAACACAGGTAACACCAGCATCTTTAAGCTCCTGCTGGGAGCCTGTAGTGTGCGGTGTAACATGCCAGTTACACTGAGATGGCTCAGTCAGTGAAAGCACTTGCCAGGCAAGCCTGCTGACCTGAGTTCTGTCCCTGGACCCCCACAGTAGAAGGAGGAAGCTCGCTGTGACCTCCACGTGCACCTTGGCATGTGTGTGTGTGTGCCTAGTGTGCACACACTAGCTAAGACTAACTTCAGTGAAAGCAAGTTATTGACATGGAAAGGGCTCTGGGTATGAAGTTAGGAAGGCCGTTAACCAATGAGTAACAGTTGGTCAGGGGACTTAGTTATGAGGGCCTGGAGTGGCCTGTCTGTGAAAACATGGTCCGGTAACACCAGCAGCCCCAGCCACCCATGGGCTCCATCGTGCTGAGCAGTGGCACATATACAAGCCATTGAAAAGCAGGGCCAGGCTCAATCAACACACAAGCCATAGAGGGTGGGGGTGGGACAGGGCAGGGCAGGGCAACATGGGAAGGCTTTTTGAAGCCAAGCGCCTGCTAATGGGCCGCTATTTCCACTGTCCAACTCTGTGGTTTTCTCCTTTGAAACTTGAACATGACCTCTTGTTGTCATCTGCTGGAGTGGATTGGAGTGTGAGCATCTGAGATTGAAGAGCCCCCAGTGTCCCCCACTGAACGGTGATTAATGCTGTGATTAGCCAAGTCAATCATTAATTGCTATAAATTAAGTGATATACAATTAGTGTGGTGCTTTATCACCAATAATTAGGGGACAAGATTGAACTGTTGGCAAAGAACCATAGTGAGATGGTTATTGAAACGCTGTAGCCACCGTGGTCTCTAGCCACAGAGCCCCTGAGTCTGGCTAAGGGAGCCTGAATCAGGATGACCAGGGGATGCTAGTGCAATTGTTAAAGCTCCGCCTAAAACAGAGTCATGGCAATGTTCTAAAAGAGATCTCTTAACTGGTGCTCCTCTGAATATTTTTGTTCAATTTTCTGTTAGAATTGCAGTTTAGTGTTTTCTCCTTTCTGGACAAAGGGCCCAAAGGGACTTTACTCTTATTATTATTATTATTTTAATCCATGATGCTCTCACCTCACACGGAGCAATTAGTGCAGTGGAGCGAGCGTCCATGGTTTGAATATGGGAGATTGCTATTAGAGGCGGTATTAATGGGCGGCCGTGAGGGGAAAGTGTGCTTGTGGACCACGGTGCTGGCAGGCATGATTTCAATCGGATTTGACATGTTTAACATAAATGTATAGTGCTCGGCTCTTGCTGAATATGAATAATTCCTACAGAGCCACCGCCCTTCTAATTACTGAGTTCGAAGAAGAAGAAGAAGAAAAAAAAAAAAAAAGCAGGTCAGGCACATCCTGGTGGAAATCTATTACCAGCCCGCCCCATTCCTCTGTTGTTTACAGCTCTGTATAAATAGAGATGCTGTAGTATAGGGGACTTAATGTCCAAACCAGAATCTGTCACCAAATGGAAGAGGCTGCAGCCTTCTCCCTCTGTCCCTCTCTCCCTCCCTTCTTCCCTCCCTTCCTCCCTCCCTTGCCTCCTCTTTTAATTCAGTCAAATACATAGAGACCAAACAAGCTATATGCTAAGAAGAAACATGGATACTGGGCTGGTAGGTATCAGCAGCCATGGTTCTTCATTTCCATTCATGACCTTAGGTGTTTGACCCTCAGTTTCCAAACCTGTCAAAAAACAGGTTGAACCAAATTCCAGAACTTAAAGTTCTGGAATTATAGATGTTTAATCAGAGGAGGCACTGCTGAAGGGGTAGTATAAGCTTCCAAGAATATTAATTACTAAAGTCAGAGCATTAATAACTTTTCCCAAAGATCTTGCTAATGTGTGGACCTTTAATATAGCACGGGCCTAAGTGAAGGGTTCAAACAGGCTTTTCTCCATGGGGCCAGACAGCACCAAGCCCACGTTTCTTGGTGGGATTTCAGAGATCCTTACCCAGTCCTATGTTGCTGTGTGTGGTGTGGGTAGTGATGGAAATACCACATGAGCCAGCCCTGTGAGGTTGGAAACCACCCCCATTCTCAGCCTCTACAGAAGTAGCCTAGTTCTGTCCCATTCTGGCTCTTGCTTCCTCCTCTACTTCACCCCAAAGTCAGTTTGCCTTTGCAGTCTAGTAGGATGAGGGAATGTGGGAAACTGTGCTTGCCTGGCCTCTTTGTGTTTCATGTCCTTGCCGGTGGAAACCGTTACTGGGTTTTCATTTTCACACGGCTAGAAATTGTGTAGCTGTCAGCTTTTTCCAGGGTCCCCTTGTACCCCCGCCCTCTTTTCCATTTTCAGACTACTTTCAGCAGAACTTGGCTGCTTATAGTCATCACAGGCAGAATTCTGTCTCACGACTGAAAACAGACCATCAACTATTTTTATGGTGGTAAGCAAAAATAGATATAGGGTGTGGTACATAGCTAGACTTGCCTGAATTCCAGTAATTCAAAGCTTGGAGCTGAGAATTTATATTGCTAAGTTGTAAGTAATGATACCCTATCAGTTGAGCAAGTATGTATGTATGCGTGTGTGTGTGGGGGGTGCGTGTGCAACTTTGTAAAAGAAGTGTCATGTATAATCAGATAATCATGGCACAAGGTAATGAGAATTACTCTTAAGGTATAGATTGGGGCATGGAATGTAAATGAAGGAGTAAATCATTGTTCATTACTATGGAAGACTCACACTCTACAGGAGGTCAGGAAGGTAACCCAGCCAGCAGGTGCCTGCTTTGCGAATACAAGGGACTTGAGTTGGAACCTCAGAGCCCCATGTTTTTAAAAAGCTATAATCCCAGCTCCAGGGAGGTGGAGGCAGGTGGTCCCTAGCCTATTTGGTGTCTTGCAGGCCAGAGAAAGCCAACACCCTAGAAATGATAGTTATGGTTATCCTTTGGCCTCCACACATATGCACACACAAGGAAATACTTGTAAATGTGCTTGTGATTCTTAGACTGCGGCCCCGTTGATCTTCCCTGCCTCGGTTGAACTTCAGAATTTGTGATGGTCTTCTGCTGTGAGAATCATAGCAGGATTCTTTTATTTTCTTTAATAATTTGTCTTACTTTATATGCATTGATCTGAAGGTGTCAGATCCCCTGGAACCAGTTGCAGACCGTTGTAACCTGCCATGCGGTTGCTGGGAATTGAACTCCAGTCCTCTGGAAGAGCAGCCAGTGCTCTTAACCACTGAGCCATCTCTCCATCCCCTACAGCAGGATTCTTTAATACATACCCTAGTGCCTCATGGTTCATCACTTTTCTTAGGCACAACCATTCTTCTTGGGTCCCCTGTTATCTTGATTTTTGCAGCTAGAGAGCTGTGACCCATTGATCAGGGACTCCTGGCTGTGAAAATTTTGATCAGCGTTCTCCATGAGCCACCAGCGGGTTCTTTAACCTCCTGGGTCAGACAGCTATGCCCTACCCTACAAACTGAAGAATGTGTAACACAGCCACCTTCTCTTGTGATATGAAAAATGGAGAAGACCTGGCAAATCCTGGACTTCTTGAGGCATCACATGATTGTCAGCTGTGTATATGATGGCTGGTGACTGCGTGGCATCTGCTGAGTTTCGTATGTACTGCCTGGCACTGCCCAGAACCGCTGCCAATAGTCTGTTATTACATGGCATGGCACGAGTGCTTTGACATCTAAATGACTCTACTTGCTGTTTCTAGCATCCAGCCCTCAGGGCTGCAGAAGTGTTTCACACTGGTGTACAGAAAATCCAAATTTAAGATGATTTTGCTTGTCCTAAAGCCAGGGGCTCTCGGCCCCATGTGGGCTCCTGTCAGTCCCCAGATATTTCTAAAAATGAAGCCCCTGCAACAAGTATCTGACACTGTGCTCCTGGGAGTGGCGGTAACTGCAAGTCCGGTGTATTGATAAAATGCTTGTAGTCTCCGAGCCGGGATCTGATCCAGGCGTGAGCAACTGTGGTGACTATTGTGCCTTATTCCCTGACAATGAGGACTAATAACTTCCTGTCAAGGGAACCTGCGTGGCGGGGGCATGTTGGGAAAAAATATCTATTCCAAACCCTCCCCAAAGGTATGTGGGAGCACCTCCCCTGTGTACATATCCCTTAGCCCCAGCTTTGGGATTACTGTGGGCAAGCCAAACACGTAGACTGTGTGGAAACTCCGGCACCCATGCACACCTAGCTTTCTCTGCCTGACACAGACAGATGTTTCCAGTCTCCCCAATGTTAGTAAAGGGGACAATGATTTCTGTTTCCTGACAAAGCTGCACTAGGGTTGAGGAGATGGCTGCTTTATAATACTAAGGGGAAGTATTTCGTTTGGTGGCTCTTGGTGTCATCATGGACACATTCCCAAGCTGGTGTGGTTTCATTAACAAAACTTAGTCAAGACACTAGGATGTTAGGACTTGAACTTGGAAAACACTGGGAGAGTGTGATTTTATTTGCATCTTTGGTATTTAAGCTTGGGACCCACAGAGAGTGACTCTAGCTAAGGGCATTTGAGCCTATGAAGACTGAAGGATTTCCATTAATGTCCTTTGGCCTGGTCCCATGAATTGTGTTTCGTTGCGTTTTTGCTGTCTTGTTGAAGGTTTTTTAATCAGTATCTTACTGTGTATTGCAGACTAGCCCTGAGCTTGTGGTTGTCCTGCCTCCATGTCCCGAATGCTGAGATTGCTAGCATGCACCACTGATGCATGTCCTGCGTGGTTTCACCTCTGGTTGCGCCAAGCCCATGATCATTATAGTCACGCCATGAAGCCAGAGGGGAACATGGTGGTTACAGAGCCGACTGTGTCCTCTTACCTGTGGCCACAGCTGCAAGCAGCATGTATGGTCAGGCTGCGGGGGGTGGGGGGGGGCAGGAGATTGGTCAGGCCAGGGGGTACTGGAGACTTTGTGGGGACTGACAGGAGGCCAAAGCAAGCAAAGTTGAGTGACTGCTTCCGAGCTATGAACTAGGACTGCTTCTCAGGTCCCCAAGGCCTGACACAAGCTGGGCTCATGGTGGCAACTAGTGCCTAAAAGTTTTTAAATAGACAGCCGGGCTAGTCTAAATGAGGTGGTGGCTGTATTGAGTGACACAGAGGGAGTGAGGTGTCCTTTTGGGAGGTCAGATCAGCGCAGTTAAGCAGCCTTATGCATATTTCAAGAAGGAATTAGTGCAGCAGATTGATGCCTCTGATGTAGAATGGAGTACTGTTTTCTCCCCCAAAGATGCAAACGAAGCAAGGAGCTGCAGTGGCACCCACCAGTTAACATGGGCTTCCCGCTCCACCACGAGGGGTCCAGTGTTCTCCAGAGAGGCAACTTCCTGGGGAGGCAGTGACCCGATTGCTCAGGAGATTGCCATATTTCCATTCCCAGAGACAAACTTGTGCAAATAGAAGTTAATGTGGATTTGGGCAGGACGGCTTTTAGAGGGAGTAGGTCCCCCTGAGGGACAGCTATGTGTAAGCCTTCACCTTTGGCCAGAGACACTTGGTTTTGACATCAGGCTTGCCTCTTCTTCCCATGTTTAACTCAAAGTCTCAAGTCATCAGTCATTGGAGAGGGGACTGGCAGAGACTCTTTAACTTAATTCAAGTTAGAACAGGACATGTTACGACTCCTACCAGTGACACCAAGCACTGACCTGGATAGCTGTTCTCAAAGTGTGGTCCCTGGAACCTGCCTCACCTGGGAACTTACTGGAAATGCATCTGGCTCAGACCTACAGAGTCACAGGAACGGTAGGCAGGTAGGGCCTGGAGTCAGTATTCATTGAGCCTTGCAAGGAACTTGAACCCTATTTGGAGTTCTAGGACCTGGGTTTGAAACCCCAGAGGCAAAAGCAAGAGCCAGTTTATTTATCCGTCATGTCCTGAGCCCCTTCTAGACCAGAGAGAACTGAGCTTCATTAATGACAGGGTGTGTGTAGAAGAGATGCAGGTGCTGAGTCTGGGTAGAGGACACCATGGACAGCAGAGTTAGAGGTGGGATGGAAGGGTACTGGCCAGAGAGGCAGTGCCACCACAACAAGAGATTAAAGCCTGGGAAATCTTCAACAATCACAGCTAATTATTGACACTTGGGTACACAGCCTTCTGTGTACCTGCACCATCCTTGAAGCTTCTTGTGAATCGGTGCTTATTTCAGAGCCAAAGAGAAAACAATGGTCTTGGATTTTCCCAAGCACTGGCTTGTCTTGTCTGTAGTGGAGTTGATGCAGAAAAAATTAATTTCCGGAAGTAACAGCTGTACCCGTCAGTAATGAACTCACAATTTCTTTGAAAAGGTCCTTGTAGAAACAAAGCCCATGTTGGTGAGACCCGTATGGCAAGCTGAACCAGCGTGGGCACTATCTTTTGCTCTGGGGCAGATGACCTCTTGGGGTGCCGTTCCCAAGGAAACACCTCAGTAGGCTGGACTGGGACATGGAGGAGAATATCCAGTTCTTAGCAGGTGTGTGTAGATCCTCCCCTGCTGTATGTCGCAGGCCTGCTTCTGTTCACTTGAGGTCTCTCCCAACCCTCTCTGAAGCATCTTTAAGAGCCTGACTAGAGCAGAAGGAGACCGTGCACGCCCAAAGACAGCTGGCTGCAAAGCAAACCCTTGAAAGGAATGTTGTTCTCTGTATTAGTGGAGGAAGAGAGTTTAGCCAGATCTCTGGCCACTTATCAAGTGCAGTAGCTCTACAGAACAGAGTCAGAAGGCCCAACTTGTCCCCTGGGGAAAGAACTGCAAGCAAACGCCAAGATTAGCTCCCTTCGCATCAACAGTAAGAAGATCACAAAGTCCTTCTGGAAGACACTGCACTTGTGCTGCTGAGAGGGAGTTGGAGGCCTGCGAGAAGCTGAGGGAGAAGAGCGCACCTCACCTTTCCTTTAACGAGAGCCTTGAGCTGCACGGCCATTATCAGATCTGCTGAAACATCTGCGTGTAGTATGCTAGCATAGCTATCCCAACTTGAACACTTTAATATGAAGTTGTATGAGGGGAAAAAAATTCCCACTTAGTCAACGGAGATAGATAAAAGATTGCTGTAAATTTCTGGGGCAGGTGGCAAGCTGGTTTACGGAATGCAAGGCGATGAGAACCTCTGGCTTACGGAAAGTAACATGAATTAATAATCATTTAATTGGCTCCTCCATTATGTTGCTGGTTTGGGAGACAGGAGTTTAGATGGAGGGGCTGTCAGCGGTGCTTCAGCTCTAAATCTGATGTTGTGAAGTGGGGGTGGTGACTGCCCTGAACTCCTCATCTACAAGACTCAACTGTCAGGCAGTATCCCAAGCCATGGGGGGCTCACCCCAGGACCCCACAAAGGTAGAAACACGCTGGTAAATATCACCTTCAAGTGACATAGTACCAAGAGGAGTGATGGAGAAGGAACTTCCAAGTCACAGGGACAGCTCAGTCCCTGCTCGGGATCTCTCCAAGGTAGTAACACTGGCCAAAAGGGAAGCTGGCCACAGAACAGTGCCCGCAGCCCCGCTGCCAGTCAAAGTGATGGGAAGGTGAAGATTGCATGGGAACACAGGAATTGATTCTGGTAGTACTTCCGTCTTCTTAGATCGCAAGTGGATATGCTGTATGCGGAAGACAGAAACTGCGATGTTAAGGTTCCTTTTACTGTTTCTCCACGTTTCTCACAAGGCAGTGAGCCCTTGCCTTACTTGGCTTCAGCATCACATAGCCCATGGCACTGGATGAGAAACAGTCATGGGCTGCATGGAGTCCGCAGTCCAATGGGGCTATACCTACAACTCTTTCTTTCCTTTCATTTCAGTGAGTCAGGTTCAGACTCTGAGTGGAGACTGAGATTGGGTAAGAGTTTGTCCTAGGAAGAATCTTTTCCTGGGAGTTACAGAGACTGATATTTAGATGCTGTGATTCTATGCAGTCTACACACCAGAAGCTTGCTAATGGATGCTGTTTCTGACAACAGATATGTTCAAACACCATAAAATTTTATCGAAAACTACAAACCAATGCTGAGCATGGTGGTGCACACCTCTGATCCCAGCACTTGGAAAGCAGAGGCAGGCAAATCTCTTGAGTTCAAAGCCAATGATCTACATAGAAAGTTCCAAGACAACCAGGACTATATCAAGAGACCCTGTCTCCAAAAATGAAAAACAAAACAAAACAAAAAAAACTACAAGAAACTTTTTGTGAATTCAAATGAGTTTTCTTCCTCCCCTGGTTCCTTCTGATGAATGGAAGAGGGATGACTTACTACTAATTATGAATAATTAATAAAACTTACCGATAATTATTTTTAGAAGTTAAATACTTAGCGGAGAAATGTGATAAGGTCAAAGTGTAGATAAAGGTTGATGTCTCCATCCACAAGTGGTTTCTCCCAGTAAAGAAGTCATGCACCATGATCGTGTTTCCCCTTTGAATGTAGGGGAATCTCATGGCCTCAGATGGAGAAGCAGGAGTCAGGCTGCCTCCTTTCAGCATTTGTCCTTACCAGTTTTAGTGGCTCACACACCACGATTTAGGAGGCTATGACAGGAAGTGCAACTCTAGAAATGATTTCTGAAGCTCTAACAGCGCCATGCTGGTCGTTGCTGGGTAAGCTGGGCAGGGAGACCCTGACTCTCAGCTACTGGTACATGTGTCCTGTCAGGCGTAGTAGGGATTCTACCCAGCTTTTCACTGTTGCAGTGTGTCACCTGCTTGTCTTAGGTAGTGTGCCATGCTCCATGGATGTCTTCCCTTGACTTGATGCTACATTCTGATCCCTTTGCATTGCCAGGAGCCCAGCACGTTGCCTGTGGAGGATCCATTGAGATTTAACAAATTTTCATATGACATAATTGCCGAAAGGGGGGGAAAACTGTCTTAAGCAGCAAAGTTAAAAAAAAAAAAAAAACAAGACCCCCTGATGTTTTGCACAGCATGGATCCAAATATCCACTTTTCATGGACAGCTGAATTTAAATGCTAAAGCATTTAATTATAATATGTAAAATAATGTAGCTACACAATAAATTTAGAAAATTAACCATAATGCCATTGCCTAAATATGATAATCACTTCTATTTTTTTTTTCTCCAATGACTATGGCTTATCTATAACAGAGTATAATGTACACTTCATCTTTTCTGATTTGTATTTCTGATTTTTCATAGCAATCATTTTAGTGTTTGTAGCACACAAAGGAATGGCTGTACAGTCACTTACTGTACCATGCCCTGTTGTATAATGCCTAGTTTTTGCTTGTTTGTTTCCTCAACCCCAGCCCAAGTATTAGAAATCATTGTGTGGACCATGCTAGGCAAGCACTCTACCCCAAGCTTCATTTACACACACACACACACACACACACACACACACACACACACACACACACACTTCATTTTTGATACGGCCTCACTAAGTTGCCCATGCTGGACTGAAACCTGCAAGGTCCTTCTGCTTCAGCCTTTCAGGTTGCTGTGCCTCCATGCCTGGCTAGATGGTTTCCACTTCGTTTAATGATTGTTAATAAAAATGACGACAGGTAGTTTCTGTTGTTGCTGCCAGTTTACTACAAAGCTCCCATGCACTGATTATGTAAGCCATGACATGTGGTCCATCCATTTCCTTTTTGCTGTCATGACATCAGAGAAGACTTGAAATGACTGTTTTTTTTAAAGGTGTTTTCTGTACTGTACAGTGTAGAGAAGTCTTCAAAGCAGAGAGCCACAGTACTTTCTCGTAGTGATCATGCCACCTCATCTCCTCATGCCAGCCATGTGTGCCAAGCACCGGGGAGAGGTAGAAATTCATTTTGAGACTGTGCCCCTTCTGAAGTGGTTGAGAGAAGAGGCTAAGAAAAGCTGAGTCTCTGTGGCTTGTGATAGACCATTCCCTAGCATGTTGGTGGAGAACTTTCGGTTCATGTGCAGAAATTGTACTAACATGATCCTAACTTAGCATGATCCTACCTGGAACATGCTAAGGATTGGATTCAATGTCTGAGGTCAAGTGAGGGCAGGGGCTAGTGTCAGATCTACTTGACCTAACTCTGAGGAATAAAATAGTGTTCCCACACCTCTCAGGGAAATGTAGGGGACTGAGTAAATCCCCCCCCATCCCTCCTTCCCTCTTTCTCTTCCCTTCCTCTCTCTATCTCTCCCTCCTTTACTTTTTTATTTTATTTTTTTAAATAAAGGATTTGGTGAGCTGTGGGGGGGTCTAATGTCCACTTCTGGGCAGGTTTTATTTAGTAACAATGTTAAGATGCCCTGAGTAGAAAGGAGATGAAACTGGATATTTGTGTTTGTGTACCTGTGGGTATAGTATTACACACACAGCCTGGCTATTGTGTTTCTGGGAAGAAAGGAATAAGGGAGTCAGTGTGCTGATTTTATTTTATGTTTTTAAACACTTACTAACAGCTCCTTAGCTCAGGATGACAAAAGAGCTTTAGAATCCAAGAGCAGTTGGGAGTTTGTGGGGCCAGACAGGGAACAAAGATTCAGATAACAGATTTCACACCTCTGCTACCTTGCCACGCTTTCTATGTTGGAGCTGAAGGTAAAGGATGGACTCTGGTCCTTCAAGGAAGCTGAGGCTGCACTGGTATTTGCTTTTGAGCTCTGAGAGATTGAGATGGGTTGGGTGGTCTCAGCCTCGTTGCTCACTCAGTCACACTGCTGAGCAACCAATTGCTCCTTCTCATAGTCGGGTGGCAGGTGAAGGAAGCCTATAGTAGGCAGTGCCATTGTCCCATAGCAAACACAGGACTACTACTTCACCAGGAATAGAACCCTCATCGCGATTGCCTCTGCTAGAAGGAGGTGTGGGTGGCTCTCTTCTCTGTGGTTAAGTTCTGAGCCTGACCTGATGCCTGCCTGCCTGCCTGCCACTTAGGGATGGAAATAAGGGAGCAGAGAGGATGACTTGGAACAACTAAGCCTTAAAAATATTTCTAGCAATTCTTTGAGAATTTCACACACTATATTTGGATAATATTCACCCTCAACTCCTCCCCTTACTTAGCTCCTTCAAGACCCAGCTCTATCTCCTCCCAACTTCATGTCCTATGTTATTACTTCATCACCACCATCATCCTTATTGACTCCAATGTGTGCTCTCTGTGTACTTCTGGGTATGAGGCCAAAGCAGAACACACAGCAGCGATGGTTGCCCCCGCAGCACCTGCTCAGGATCAAGGCAGTCAACATTCTAGCCTGGAATGGGAAGGAGCTCATGAGCTCCCATCCCAAGTTGAGAAGCTATGGACTGTCAGTTTTCTTTAAGGGTGTGTGGGGTGGGGGGAGGCATCAACCACTCTCCAGCTGTCCAGCAAGTAAGCTTGTAAAGAGAGCATCATTGGTGGCTTCCACTCGCCATCTTTAGCATATACTAGAAGATAAATGAGGAACCTGCTCATTGCAGAAGAAACACTTGAAGTTGTAGGAGCGCTCATGCTGGGGCTGTAACACTCTAGAGCCTGGGTCCTAAGGCATTAGCGTCGTGTGATCACTTCTGCTGGGGGCCAGGAGATGGGAAATGGGCCATGGGGGAACTGGTCTCAAATGTTACAGCACCTAGTTAATCAGCAGCTAGTCCATCACATTAAATATCCAGCCATCATGTATTACCTTTCAAGTGAAAATGAATAACTCCCATTAAGAGCAAAATGGGTTTGAAGTCGATCCTAGACAGATTAAAATACTGTTATGAATCTGTACAGAGAGGAGGAGGGGGGTCTGTGTGTAATATGCCTGACGGGGTACTTTTTAAATAATAGATGAATAGATGCCCTGCAAACTTAAGGAGAACAGGTTACCAAGATACCAGGGTTAAAGGTCACAAAATATACATTCTGGGAAGAGCATCAACTTCCTGGAATGTTTCTTGTATTTAGCAATTCAAAAAAAAAATGTTATGGCCTAATACTTTCAATGAATAAAATTTATTTTTTATAGTAATTTATTATTAAAGTACACAGTTCATTTGGGTGGGTAAAGGCACTTGCCACCGAGCCTTAAAACCTGAGTTCACAATCCAGATCCCACATGTTGGAAAGTGAGAACCAACTCCAGCAAATTGGCCCTGCGATCTTCACATGAGTGCAAGCATATGTCACAACGCACATACGTCTTTCCCACACACACACACACAAACACACAGAGACACTTTCCGAAACAGTGGCTCAATGCTGAGGCATGTCCTTTGTAATAGCAGTGATGTTTTTTCAGTTCTTTATGTGAAATTCAAAGAGCTTGGGAATGAAAACAGTAGCAGCCACAGGGAAGCCACTCACATGAGCTCTTGTCCAGGCCCAGTCCTTACACATCTGTGGACATCATGCCTGATGTTAGAGCTACAAAAGCCTGAAAAATCTGTAACAGTCAGAAATAGGAAGACAGTGAGCTTTATCCTCTCCATCACCATTCACGTCCTTTACCTGCATTCTATCCTTCATTATCTAATATTTGCCTTTCCTGTTCTCCCTTCCATGTCACACCATACCTACATGTACATCTGTTAATATATATGGGTATGAATGTTATAGGCTAGGATCTGCATATGAAAAAGAAATACGTCGTAGTTTTTTTTTTGTTTGGTTTTTTTTTTTTTTTTTTTGCAGTTGGATGACTTTGCTTAATATTATACATTCTAAATCCATCCACTGTCTTGTGAATCTTGTGAGCTTGTTTTTCTTTAGTACTGAACAACATTCCATTCTATATGTGTACCATATTTTCATTATCCATTTTTACCTGCTGATGGGCAGCTAGGTTGCTTCCATTTCCTTGCTATAGTGAATAGAGCAGCAATAAACACCAGGTGCAAATATCTTGGTGGTCAGGTATGGAGTTCTCTGGCTATATGTCCAGCAGCAGCTAGCTGGGGCATATGGTAGTTCTTTTTAATTCTTTGAGGAACCTCATATTGGTTTCTGTAATGACTGTATTAATTTGTACCCCCATCATTGGTGAATAAGGATTTCCATTTTCTGTTTTATTTTGAATTTGGTTTGGTTTTTGTTTATTTTTTTTCCTTATTGCTTTGAGCAACATTCTGAAAACGTGGAATTTCACATCCAAAATAAATGAAAATGCTAGTCCTTAGTTGGCATGGAGGGTTGGGATGAGCAAACCCAACCACATAGGAATCTCCATTTGCCCTTGAGGAGCCTTTCTTCCCATTGAGCTTTCAGCCCAATTATGTCCTCACAAGATCTCCTTGGTCCTTCTCTCTGCTTCCTGCAAATCCTTCTGCCAACACTTCCGCCCTTACTACATGGTACTCAAACCTCACATGCCCCTCTGCACATATCGTTTTGGGGATCTTGTGCTGGCTTTTAGTAGTGCTGGCACGGGCAATCCGAAGAGTGGTTTGTAAGCAGGAAGGGTGCTTCCCTCTCTGCAGCCACTCTGAAGACCTTGCGCATCTGCTGCACTGCTTCGGCAGTAACTCAGGTGCATGCCCTGCCCAGCTCCACTCCTCCATCATGTCTTCCCCAGAAGCAAACTGCTGAACCCAGACTAGAGTTTTAACGTGTTAATATGCAGGTGTCCACTAAGCCTGTGGTGCTGGCGTGATTCCAAGAGGTGGGACAATAGAGGTGGGAGCACAACAGTTGTTCAGGTCTGTGGTGTGTCTGGTACTCGGGCTGGTGAAGCCTTTGGTGAGGCTTTGCCACCTTCCCAGTCTCTCTCCCCCAACCACGTATAAAGCGGTAAGCTGTGCTTAGATAGTGGAAAGTTAGAAGAGATTGGATTTAGATCAAGCTGAGACAGGAGCCCTTTTACTGAATGTCTTTCCTTCTCTGTCCGACATTGAGTTGTTAAGGAATTCATGGAGGTGGGGTGGGATGTAGGGAAACACATTCTGCTTTCCCAGTGTGCATGGGAAGTCATTCTTCCTAGAATCTGGTGTCTTAGAAAGCTCCTGTGGTATCACTTGAGTGTTGCTCCTTATCCATCTCAGGGCATCCCCAGCTGACCTGGTCCACATCTTCTACTTTCTGTTTTAGCATTGTCCAGTCAAGCAGAGAAGGAGTTGACAGATTCTCCTGCAACCTCCAAGCGCATCTCCTTCTCAGGCAGCTCTGAGACCCCATCCTCTTCAAAGAGGCCAAAAACGTCAGAGGAGGTCAAGCCAGAACAGGTGAGGCCAGAGGGGTCTGGGCTCTGTGTATGTGAGTGTGTGTGTGTGTGAGTGTGTGTGTGTGTGTGTGTGTGTGTGTGTGTGTGTGTGTGTGTGTGTGTGTGTGGGGGAGGAGGGGCATGTTTTGGATGTTGATGGGCATAAATGCTTTTGTGGAGGGGGCATAAATGCTTTTGTGGAGGGTGGTATCCTAGATGTTGATGGGAATGAATTTTAGGGGAATTGGGGATGGGGACAGACAAAGTTTTGGGAGATGATTCAGTGGAGTGGTGGATGTGTCCCCATAGATGTACCAGTGTCCCTACTGCAAGTATAGCAACGCTGATGTGAACCGGCTGCGGGTGCACGCCATGACACAGCACTCTGTGCAGCCCATGCTCCGCTGTCCCCTGTGCCAAGACATGCTCAACAATAAGATCCACCTCCAGCTGCACCTCACTCACCTCCACAGCGTGGCACCTGACTGCGTGGAGAAGCTCATTATGACAGTAAGTCAGCCAGGAGGGGGGCCCTGTGGCTCTTCTTCCTTCAGAGGTCAAAAGTCATGTCATAACAAGGGGAAGATCTGTTTGTCAGCCAAGAAAGCCAGTACAAAATTGGCAATGTGAGGAAGTTGTCCCAGCTCTGTGAGCAAGGTTTTACAGTTCCTGCCTTGTGCTGTGTGTACGTGTGGCAGGGTTGTGGCCCTCATTCAGGAAGTCATTATTCAGAGCCTCCAGGTCTTTATTGCCCAGTCTTGGGTCTGCCTGGCTCTCCCATTCTTTCATGCCTTGTTTTACCCTCATAGCCAGCCAACTCTGTTTGAAGAATTTTGACACATCCCCATTAACAGATGGGGAAACCGAGTCTTAACAAAATCCCTCGACCCCATGTATCACTTGTCAACTAAGATTTGAACCCGAATTTTTCACTTCTGGGTATAACTTTGGAATGTGAGGCTTTCTCAAGTGGTATTTTGTTTTCAGAGCAGGAAAGCCATCCATTTGGGTGTGGCATGCTGGTTCAGGAATGCAGGCTTTACCTCTGAATAGGATGCTGTTATGCCTGCAAGCTTTGAAAGGCTAACTCTTAAATCACCATCCTAGACATGGCCAAACGATCAGTATTAACGTTCAATTCTAACCGTGGTGTGGAGACTTCCAAACACTGTAGCTGGTAGTAATGTAGCTGATAATCAGCTGTGCCAGGGTGGCTAGGAAAGTCCTTTCCTAGTCACCAGAGGAAGAATCAGAAGAGCGTATCTTTGCCTCTAGTCTAGTACTGATTCAGCAGTGGGAGAATAAGTTGACACAATTGGCATTTCCTGTGGAAATTCCCAGAGAAGTAGTCTATTCTGAATCCCATGGTGAGCGTGCAGGTTGCAGGTGCATTGCTTTGAGGGCATTTCTAATTCCATTGGTTATGTAAGAATTAATGAGTTGTGTGTATAAGGATGTTTAGTCATGGTGATTGACATGCTAAGAGAATGTGAAACAGCCAGTGGAAAACTCTAAGGCAGGATAGCCTGAGCTTTCCAGAGAGCTTTCAAGCATGAATTCACTTTCCCTGGGCATTTTCAGGTAGGCTGGTAAACTCCATGGAAAGATTCTCTGTAAGAGGGTTGGGTCTTCCTCCTGGGAATGGGAGGGTTTCTGCATGGCAGGTTTCCCTGGCAATTCCCAGCAGTCATGGATGTAAGAAGGGCTTTTCCTGGACCTCACCTCACTTTCTGAGTGACTGGAATCCTGGGAAGTGAAGAATCAGGAAGAGACATGGGGGAAAATCGTTTTCTTTACTTAGCTACAGTTTTCTTCTACTTGGATAGTTATTTTTCTTGTTTAATATGGCAACCACGGATCTACAGTAATCTCCATGCCTGGTATACATTAGGCAGTGAAACAGTACATCTCTCAGTTCAAACCTGTAAATTGTATTTTGTTTATTTAGATGTATTCAGATATCCATTGTTGGTCATCCTTTTATTTGTTTATTTTGGTTTTTCAAGAAATGGTTTCTTTGTGTAGACCTGACTGTTCTGGAACTATTTGTAGACCACGTTGGCCTCAAACTCACAGAGATCCTTCTGCCTCTGCCTCTGCCTCTGCCTCTGGGGAGCTGGTGTTAAAAGGTGTGCACTGCCTGGCTTAGGTGGTCATTTTTTTTTTTTAAATAAAAGAACTAGAAAGGCAAATTTTAAGGGGTAACTTTCATGATCACTCTAAATCTTTTGCTAGTAGAATTTTCAAGGGCGGTTATTACTATGGTGTTTGCTTGGGTCCCAATCCCTAAGATAGTTCTGGAAGTGATCCACTAAGTATCACTTGGTCAAGAAGTGATTTTTTTTTTTTCAGCCTTTAAAGACCAATGGAAACAAGACCACAGCCATCCCTGCCTATTCTGTTTACATTAAAGCTTAATACACACTGTTGCAGGCCCTCCTGGTAGCAGCGTACAAATACAAAAGCATTCATGACAGTGCCAGGGAACACTCAGTATGCTGGGAGAACTCACTGGTTAGCTTGTCCTTGACCTCTCCCCCCCCCCACACACACCTATGGTGAGGTTATGTAGGAGAAACTACTAGCTAAAACACCATGTTCTGTATAGAACCCTCATGTGCCTCATCTTTCTAAAGACAATAGAGATTTCTAAAGACATTAGACATTTCAGAGAAGTGTGCAAATTGTGGGAAGTGTGCTGGTTATAGGAAATCAGTCTGCTAGTACCAGTGAGCTGATATAGATTGTGAAGGAAGTTGAAAGTAGTGAGACACGTGAGAGGTGTAGGTGTCTATGTGCTTCCCTTGACTTCAAAGCAGATGCGGGGTGCTTTAATGAACCATGTTTGCTTGGGAAGCCGGAGTCATGGCACGACTGTCCCGTGCCCTGGTTCCAATCATGAGGATAGTTTCAAAAGTGATGTGTTTTCTTCTCAATCCTGAACAGATGAACCACTGGGGCGAGGTGGAGGGGGGATGGCAGCCGTTCTCTAGGGCAAACCCAGAATTCTCTTTGATGACTAGCCTACTAATCTTGGTCAGATGCCAGGGTCGTTGTTCTGAAAAGTTTGGTGTTAGAACAGAATTTGCAGTTGTTCTACAACTAAGTGATGATAATGAACCTGTGGTTAAGATCATGTCCCTGAAGGGTATTTTACAGTAATTTTATTAGAAAATCAGCCCTGGGAAAGTATTGGTTAGGCTTTCTGACAGTTTATCTGTTTGTGCTTAGCCAAGTGGAGCAGCACACTCTGAAAGCAATCTGATGAGGGTTCCTCTAAACAAGCCTGCTTCCGTGTTTCCTCCGGAAGGAGTGGCAAGTGTGCCTGCTCATTCATGCTCCCGGAGGAGGACATTGGGTCTCTTGGATCCTGGATGGCAAGGCAAATGGCAGTGAGCAGAGTGGCTTAGACAGGCAGCTTTGGCTGCAGAACGGGAAAAGCTGGTGAAGGCTCCCAGATGCTCAATCCGTGATGGATGCGGGACATAACCTGGGTGTCTAAAGCTAGACATTCTGAAGAATTTTTATTCAGTGCCTTGATCCAAAGTCTCAGGAAGTAGCTTGTATTGGGTTTCAGTCCATCTGAAAGTAAATTCTGCCCTGATAAATGGAAATAGATTACTTTTTACGCAATGTCTTTCCGTTCTGTTGTAAATGGAGAGTGTTTTGAGGAGGCTTCATTTAATAATACCTTATCAGACAGCTTTCAGGAACCTGCAGTGTCTAATACGTCTGTTGCTATGGTAACAGCTGCTTGCTTATGCTCTGCATCTCATATCTATGTCTTCCATGGGTCCCCTTCTTTTTACTGATGAGGGGTCTTGAAAAAAACTGCTCGCCCCTGGCAGCATTTGCGGCACCAGCCCTCAACCGTAGAATGCGCACCCACAGCACTCACTTCTGCGTGGCCTGTTGGAAACAGCTCAAACAGTACCTTTTTACACATTATATGAGAGAAGGAAATCTCCACAAGGGCTCCTCCACACTTGGCTGGGCAATCTCTCACCCCATGTTGATTTCAAGTAACCAAGTCTTATTTCTAGACAAGCCAAGGCTTCAGACTGGGGGAAGCGTTGGCACTTCTACTCTGCCCCTGTATTTCCCTTCTTTCAGGGGAAGGATGAGAGCCCAGGGACACATGTTTTTTGCTCCTAAATAAGAATGGGAAAGACCACCCACCATGCATTTCAATACTCTTAAATTATTCTAATTGATCAGTGTCTTCTAAATGACAGGATATACCACTGGGATCCTAGATCATTAATATGGGGACATTTTCTTTGTTCCTTAATCACTTAACAAAATGGGACCTCACAGCTGCAAAGAGGCTGAGCCAAGAACACCTTTTTCTGTAGCCCTCCCTCTTCCTCCTCCTCTTTCCTGGTCAACCATTACTCCATGTTTTATACATGCCCAGATGTCCCTCCTGTGGTCCTGGCCCTGCCTTGCCTCAGGGTTTTCTCAAAGCCTCTCTTTGGGGACAATAGTTTGGTTGCCTGTGATCTTTAAGCAGTGGCTATGACTCTCTCCATTCCCTGTATGTGGGGATGGGGGGGGCAGGCTTCCCCCTCCCCCACAGGGGGCCTCTTCTGCTCCCCCTGGCCCTGGGGCTGTCACACCCACCTGCGAATCAGCTCTTTTACTTTGTCCCCATCTCACAGGAAGGTAATGAAAATAATCGGGCTTCATTAATTCCAAGCCCTGTGAGATGATAGCCATTTGGAGCCTGTTTGCCAATTAGATGGTCTAAATTAGAAGTGACCTTGGTATACTGCCACTGCTTGCCTCTCGGGGTCTAATGAAGCTATGCTCTCCAATTCATTCTTCCCCAGCACTCTTGTCTGTGTGTACACACATGCACATGTATAACTATTTATGTTTCTTGTCTCCCTCCCACCCCACCCCCCCAGCAATCTGGTCTGCATAAATGTTAATGTAACCTACAGTTTTATTTGTGTGTATGTGTAAGTCTTAGGCATTCTGAATTATGACTATATAAACAACCTCCAAGAAGCCATTTTAAAAAGGAAATGGGTGGGGAGGAGGTAGACAGGTTAGTCAGTGAATTCAGAGTGACAGGTAGATAGGAAGAGTGCATTCCAGTGCTCTGTGGCACAGTGGGCCAGCTACCATCAACAGCAGCAGACAGTTCAAATAGAAGCTTCTTAGTGCTTGGTGAGG
This sequence comes from Cricetiscus sungorus, assembly GCA_030556225.1. Lineage (NCBI taxonomy): Eukaryota > Metazoa > Chordata > Mammalia > Rodentia > Cricetidae > Cricetiscus > Cricetiscus sungorus. Next base: position 19,840,348 of record JANBXA010000728.1, on the reverse strand, counting down.
AAATGATAAATATTTGAGGAGACGAATTTGCCAAGACCCTCATTTGATCAGTACACAGAGTATATGTGCTGTGAAACTTCATGTTGAGCCCCATACATTGTACAATATTATGTGTCAATTACGATGTTTTAAAAGTAGGCCAAGCGGTACACATCATCATCCCAGCACTCAGGCAGGAGGATTATGTGTTGGAGGCTTGCCTTGGGCTATATGACACTTTGTGTCTTAAAAAAATAAAATTTAAGAAGTATGCTATTGTTATTTTTAAGATGATACATGGACAGACAAGGTCTCGTGGAGACTGTGCTGCCATGCCTCCCCTGTAGTGAGAAGGAAGTAAATGAGGGGGTACTCAGAAGGTCTGCTGTGAGTGGGGCCCCTTGAGGTCTGTGCAGGGCTGGAAGAGAGCCGGTACCTGCCTCCTCTCACCAGGCAGTACTCCCTTCGCCACTAGTTGGAGTCCAGGCCTGAAAGCAGTTAAGTTTTAAGTTCATGCCTAGTGTTTTGGGACCAAAGCTGTTCTGATTGACCAGAACACAGGGAATGACTCAGTCCTAAGGCTTCTGGTCTTCTTCCCTCTGCCGTGAGTGATCCGCTGTGTTGATTTCCACCGAAAAGTGAAGGCTTTGAGTCTTCCCTGGAAATGTAGGTCATGGCAAATCTACCTTCCACCTGGAGTGGTTAGCCTTTCAGAAGGACGCACTCCTCAGTGAAGGGTGACATCAGGTTCCTCAGGGTTTCCTAGAAGATGACCTCTGTGTCTAGAGTATAGAGGGTGTTGATTGTATCGATCTAACCCAGGCCATCTTATCTTGACGTAGCATTGACAGATGAACTTGAAGGACTGTTACCATGGGGAGTTAGTAGGGTATAACCTGAGCTACACATGGTACTGAATGTAGACATTCAACTTCTGTTCAGGCTGGCTAATCTTTCTAACTGCAGTTTTCCTCAAAGAAATGGCAAATAGCTGCAATCCCTTCAAACATCATGGTGGGAACCAGAACTACTAAGATCCTGGGTGTACAAGATGTATCCTTGGTGCTTTGGGGTCCACTCACCACACACAATCTTGATTTATAATGCAAAATATTGAGGAACTAGGAAGAGGTTAGAAACTGGTATATTCATGAACCCACGTCACCATTTGGATTTGGCCAATTCACTTGAGTCCATGGATTTTCCCATTGGGAAATCTTGGGTACCCTGAAATTATGTGAGGCGTTCTGTGCTCACAAATGTTTTTCCTGGAGGCTACAACTTCCATTGAACTTCCTGAGAGGTTGAGGTCTCCCCAGGCTACTCTGAGGGGTAAGATTCTTGGGAACAAGAACCCTGTCTTGCCACTGCATCTCACAGCCATAAGCAGAGGTGCCGCCCAGTAGAAGCAAGTGGAAGGCAGGCGAATAAACAGAGTCACGAGGCCCCTCCCTTTCTACAAGGGTGGGAACTGCTTTGGAATTACTTAAGCATCGAGCCTCTTGGCTTGATGTGACACCCTTTGGTTTCTATAGTTACAGGTGAGGGTTGCTCAAACTAGAAGAATTTCAGCCTTGGAGTAGAGCACCCCTTTTCTCTTATCAAACATGGTGCCTATACACTTATTAGGAAGATATTAAAACCTCTGCTTCCAGATTTTTCAGTACCTACTTCTCAGCCAACACTTTCTCCCAGCAATCCCTTCATTTCTACATACTCTGGAATGTACTTAATTTGGCTCAGGAGAGATGGGAGGAAAGTAAGAGTGTCATGGCCAAGTAATGGCTCTAATCCACTGATTTTTTTTTTCTCCCTTAACTAGAAGAACTCTATTTTAATATTAAGTCTATTTAAATATTCCGAGATAAGAGATGTGACTTCACATGTTTGTAGTTTATAGATATGCGGGTTTCATAGTTTCCTATTGCTGTGGTAAAAGATCGTGACCAAGAGTAAGTTATGCAAGGGAAGACTTTATTTTATAGACTGTGAGGTTCCATAGGGATAGGAGTCCATCATGGCATCAGGCACAGATGGCTAAGAGGTCACAATGTCAGCCACAGAACAAGAGAGAGAGAGAGAGAGAGGGAGGGAAGGAGAGAGACAGAGACAGAGAGACAGAGAACAGGACATGGGGTAAAGCAGCAAGTCCTCAACGCCCACCCTAGTGGCATTACTTCTCCCAGCAAGGTGGCACCTTCTCAGCCTCCAAGCAGAACCACTGACTAGAGACCAGGAGTTCAAATATGTCTGCCTGCGGGAGACTTGTCTTTTTAAACCCCTGCACATGGTCATCAGGGGGGAAAAAAAAATCACTCCATATGCCATATGCATGTATGTGTGAGCTGATTGCTGTACTAGCTGATGTTGGAGGTATGGATGGGTCTGAAGGGCAGGCACCTGAGGAGAGGAAGGAGTGGCAGAGAGCAAGATAAGATGCATTCATGTGCTTCGTGCAGAAAAGTTGATGGTGGGGTCCACTTGTTTGAGGGTCTCAGAGATTTGGCCATATGAAGAATGGCTGTGATTCAGCCCTAACCCGGCTTGACCCTCTACACTCAATACTTTGATGCACCCGCTGGAAGAGAAAGCCTTCCCAGATCTTCTCTCAGCGCAGTGGAGGGACTGATGTGCTAGGCCCACAAAGACTGTGGCTGTGGCATCCTGAACCTTCTGTGCAATCCAGAAGCCAAATATGATTAGAAAACAATGGTGGCCAAGGCATCCACTGAGGAGGCACCACCTTTGGACTCTTTACCGAGCAGTTGCTGTTGGCATGATTACATTTCTGGCCCTTTAGAAAGAAGCTTGGAATGCAAAGCTCTGGAAACTGGGAGGAGGAGGAAGAGATGCAGGCCTGGAAATATTAACGTTTGGTAACTTATGGGGGCCCAATGGGTCGTCTACACAGCGAGACAGCATCACTGTAGTCCCTGAGTTCCCTTCAGGGTTCTTCCTCTTTGCCTCCTGGGGATTTCTTGCCTATTAAATTTCACATGCCAACTCGTTCCCCACCTCCCCAGGACAGGTTGGGCATAGTATAGATGAGACAAGGCATATAGATAAAAGCCACTCCTTAAACACACATGGGGCAGGAGTCCCAGGTCTGGAGGCCAGATTAAGATGCAGAGGAGCATGCGAGGTTGATGATTATATTTCGGGGAGTGTTAATTGATGGAAGGTGAAGGCAGACAAAGAACTGCTGCTTACTGCCTTCTTGAATCCCAATCAGGAATTATGATTAAAGTCGCAGCGAGACAACAGAGGGCTGATGAATTGGTGTCTTTTTTTCCCCCTTTTTTTTGCCGTCATTCACACTTGATTGACTTCAACCTTTCAAGTGCAAAAGTCTCTCTTTTCCATTATTATTCATAGCCATCTGAGTTTTTCTAATTAAAGTGTATGAAAACAATTACTGATCCGTCGTACTGAGTCTGTTAGAGGGGTTGTCTGCCTTACTGTAATGCCTATAAAAAGCCCACGGTTTTCTATAATGATGTGCAGCTGAGGTGTTAGATAATTTTATTCTTTTTTACTCTGTAGGGCTTTTTTTTTTATTTCTCATGATTCATTTTTCATAATTCCTAAAGATCCCAAAAAAGGACTGATCCTGCAGCTACAACTGAGAAAAGAGGTGGTGGTGGGGGGTTCTTCTTTCCCCTTCCCTTTCTCCCCCTCTTACCCCCAACCTCTTGCTCTCCTTGACTGAAGACTATAAATTAATCGGTGACCTTTCACTCCTTGGATTCCCGCTGGACTCCCCAACCGCACTGGTCAGAAATGCTTTCTATTAAAAAGAAAATAGATGGAACAGGTTTGGCAGTCTCCACTCCATTCTGGACAATTCAACAGCAGCTAGCTGTAAGCAGCTGCCGCAGGCTCTGTGCGCAGCGCAGCTGTCTGGGGCTGGGCACATGCCCTTCCCATTCACCTGCCACACACCTGCTCTTCCTCACACGGGCTTCTAGGGACCCTTCTCTGCCGCGCCTGTTGCTTAAGTTGTGTGCCTGTTGGCTTCTGAGACGGAAAAGAACTGTCACACACCTAAATGTGAACTCTCTTTGGTTAGTGGTCACAGTTGTTTGGGTTTCCTCGACTTGGTGAGCCTGTTGTTGATGGCACTAGAAAGCATGCCAGCAACAATTTGAGAAAGGCTACAGTCTTATAGTCGTTAAAATATTTTTAAAATAATAATTTTAAACAAAACTCTAAGTGAATCTATTCTTGCAGCGAAGTTTTGTCTGATTGGTACTGCAGGGCCTCAGGGTTACCATGTCACCTCCCGTTACTTCTCCACTAATTGTCAAATTATAGACAGTTTCTAATTCATTTGGAACTGTTATTGCTGCCAAATTTTCCTGCCACATTGGCAGGCAAAGAGAGGGTGCAGTTATTTTCTCTTTTAATTTTGAGAGTGTTGCATACATATTCAATGAGATATGATCATATCCACACACATCCCCACCCTGTTTTGTCCTCCAACACCATCCATGTGTCAATAAACATGCCCCCTCCCTTACGAAGTGGATGATCTGTAGGTCCCACCTCATACTGAGGTGCAGGTAGTGAGTAGTAGCTGGGGAAGGATCACTTGATTTTATTTTATTTTATTTATTTTTGAGGATGTGGCCACTGGTGGGTTGCACATGTGACTTAGTAAGATTGTTGCTCTTTAGATGGAGAGCCCTTATTCCTTACCGTGGGTACTGAAGGCCTGTGATCAGTTGTTGGGACTGGCTTCTGGCCACACAGCAGGGAGGCAGAGGGAAAAGTCTGAGGATCTGACCTAAAATGTAGCTACTTAGATCAAGGCTAATTATGGAAACGCTCCATTAGGGGCTCACAGCCCAGTCTCAAGGTCAGGGAGGGTGCCCTGCTGTAGAATTAGCTGCATGGCTGAGATACTGGCTGGGCTCATGTTCCCTCTGATGCTGTGTACCTCAGGCACAAAGGCTCTGGATGAAATTCCAAGTTAAGTGAGTTAACAACAAAAAAATGCTTGTTTGCACTTGCTCTCAGCTTGTAAAGGGTTACAGTGTTGCTTCCTGGAAGATCTGCCAGTGTGTCTGGGTGTCCTTAGCCCTCCCTTTGTTCTCCTCTCTCCTTACCCTTTCCTTCACTCTGACTCCCCTCCTCTCCTTGCCTGAATACATTTTGAAAACAGTGCTCCAATGCTCCCTGCTTCAAGATTACCATGTACTTTCCTAGGTATGATTTAATTAGGGCCCTTATTATGTTTGCAGCAGCTTAAGGTGGGCCTTTCAACTTATCTACCTAATTGGTTGCACAAGAAGTTTCACAGCCCATGACAAAACATTGTCAGTGATCAAAGTCAAAATTCTGCATAAAAGAAAAATATTAATAATAAGATTATTCTTCAAGTGTGCACTGCTAATTATGTCCAGAATGTAACCGTAGAAACACTTTTGACTGATGTGAGCTTTGTCTAATAAACATGAATCTTCACTGAGCTATGAAAAGTGACACCTCTAGCTTAACACTGGTGAAGGCTAATTTTGCTTATTAAATAATTTTTAAACCTTTCGTATTTGGTGTCTGTTTCCTCCACGGTCTGACTCCTCCTGTCTCCCTGCTTCTCTCTTCTCAGGTGACCACTCCTGAGATGGTGATGCCCAGCAGCATGTTCCTCCCTGCCGCTGTTCCAGACCGGGATGCGAATTCCAACTCAGAAGAGGCGGGAAAGCAACCTGGTTAGTGTCATAATCTTTACGCCTACAGACTGAGACAAGACAAATTCTTGGGTCAAAGTTTTCATGGGGCAAGAGCCAAGGGAGTCCTTATCCTGAGTGAATGGGACTGATGTTGGATTTCATCACCAAAAGCTATATACCTTATATAGGTATATAGGTCTGAGCCTGTATCCTGTGGACAATTCTTGACAGATGGTTATAGTTAAAGGACTGTGTATGAGATCCAGTGGGGAACTGGTATGGGGCATATGTCCCCCTGGAGTGCTCAGTGAAAGACTGAGATGCTAGAGATCTGCCATTCGAAGGTCTTAAGATCCCGTAGTTGTCTTTCTTGCTGTCTCTGCATAGAATTCTTGGAGTCTGCTGGAATTGCCTTATTGTAAACCTAGGATTTGGAAGGACCGTGGCCATGGACGTTTCCACTGAAGTTGTCACGCCACAGTGTGGTACCTAGGCCTCTGTGGAGCTCTCCTAAGTCTTTACCACTCCTACAGACATCTAAGGCTGACACCGCTGGTGCCTAGCCTTCCTCCTTGTGATGTGATCTTATTGTTTAAGGAAAAAAAGTAATGCACTTTAGTAATTGGAATAATCACTGTTTACTGAATAGGAATAGTGCCGACATTCTAAAGCCACATTAGTACTTACCTTCTAGCAAGGGCCTGGGTTCAAGGAACAGTGATTGAGGAAAAAAAAAAAAAAATCACATTAAACATAAAACTAAATGCTTTTTAAGAAACCCAAAATGGTATAACTTCCTCACAACTTAGCACAGCACTAGTGCAAATGTCCTTTACAACAGATCTAATGCACTAACGTTTTTATAACAAACAAACAAAAAAAGTGAATATAAAGGGTACCATTAAGATCGGTAACCTTCGAACTGCCTTTCGGGAAACTGAGGACTGTTAGGACTGTGATATGACATAGGCACGTTATGAAGTGGGCCTATTGAGACCCTCCTGTTCACCTCTGCTTGTGCACATTTTGTTTATGTACAGATTCTGCTGGCCCTGTGGAGAGGTGCTGGTGCTCAGTTGGGTGTTTCCTGTGTTCCTAAAGCCTGGCTAGATGAATGGCTCTGAGTGCCACCCTAGGAACAAAGCCGTCTTTATCTTTGGGCTTGATGTGTTTGTTTTTTACAGAAAGTTCGGAGGATCTGGGAAAGAACATCTTGCCCTCTGTAAGCACAGAGCACAGCGGAGACCTGAAAGCCTGTTCTGCTGACCCCAGTGGTGGGAGAGAAGACACAGGGTTCCTCTGCTGGAAGAAGGGATGCAACCAAGTCTTCAAGACCTCTGCCGCCCTGCAGACCCATTTCAACGAGGTGCACGCCAAGAGGCCTCAGCTGCCTGTGTCAGATCGCCACGTGTACAAGTACCGCTGCAATCAGTGTAGCCTGGCGTTCAAGACCATCGAAAAGCTGCAGCTCCACTCTCAGTACCACGTGATCAGGGCTGCCACCATGTGCTGTCTTTGTCAGCGCAGCTTCCGGACTTTCCAGGCTCTGAAAAAGCACCTTGAGACAAGTCACCTGGAGCTGAGTGAAGCTGACATCCAGCAGCTTTATGGTGGGCTTCTAGCCAACGGGGACCTCTTGGCGATGGGAGACCCCACCCTGGCTGAAGACCACACCATAATTGTGGAAGAGGACAAGGAGGAAGAGAGTGATCTGGAGGATAAGCAGAGCCCAACAGGCAGTGACTCTGGGTCAGTACAGGAAGACGCAGGTTCAGAGCCAAAGAGAGCTCTACCCTTCAGAAAAGGCCCCAACTTTACCATGGAGAAGTTTCTAGACCCTTCTCGCCCGTACAAGTGTACCGTCTGTAAGGAATCTTTCACTCAAAAGAATATCTTGCTGGTGCACTACAATTCCGTCTCCCACCTGCATAAGTTAAAGAGAGCCCTTCAAGAATCGGCAACTGGTCAGCCAGAGCCCACCAGCAGCCCGGACAACAAACCGTTTAAGTGTAACACTTGCAATGTGGCATACAGCCAGAGCTCCACGCTAGAGATCCACATGAGGTCTGTGTTGCACCAAACCAAGGCCCGAGCAGCCAAGTTGGAAGCGGCAAGTGGCAGCAGCAATGGGACTGGGAACAGTGGCAGTGTGTCCCTTAGCTCCTCTACTCCGAGTCCCGTGAGCACCAGTGGTGCCAACACTTTTACCACCACCAATCCAAGCAGTGCCGTCATGGCTCAGAGCTCCAACTTGCTGAGCCAGGTGCCCACTGAGAGCGTGGGGATGCCGCCTCTGGGGAATCCCATCAGTGCCAACATCACTTCCCCTTCAGAGCCCAAGGAGGCCAACCGGAAGAAGTTAGCAGATATGATTGCTTCTAGGCAGCAGCAGCAGCAACAGCAGCAGCAGCAGCAGCAGCAGCAGCAAGCACAGACACTGGCCCAGGCCCAGGCTCAAGTTCAGGCTCACTTGCAGCAGGAGTTGCAGCAGCAGGCTGCCCTGATCCAGTCTCAGCTTTTTAACCCCACCCTCCTTCCTCACTTTCCCATGACCACAGAGACCTTGCTGCAGTTGCAGCAGCAGCAACACCTGCTCTTTCCTTTCTACATCCCCAGTGCAGAGTTCCAGCTCAATCCAGAGGTGAACTTGCCCGTGACCAGTGGGGCTCTGACGCTGACAGGGTCAGGCCCAGGCCTGTTGGAAGACCTGAAGGCTCAGGTCCAGATCCCGCAGCAGAGCCACCAGCAGATTCTACAGCAGCAGCAGCAGCAGCAGCAGCAACAGCAGCAGCAGCAGAGTCAACTGTCTCTTTCCCAGAGTCATTCAGCTCTCCTTCAGCCAAGCCAGCACCCTGAAAAGAAAAACAAACTGGTCATCAAAGAGAAAGAAAAAGAAAGCCAGCGGGAGAGGGACGGGTCAGAGGGGGTAGAAGGTAACATGGGACCAAAGGAATCACGGCCAGATGCCTTGAAGGCCAAAGAGAAGAAAGAGTTGGCACCAGGGGGTGGTTCGGAGGCTTCTATGCTTCCTCCGCGCATTGCCTCGGATGCCAGAGGGAATGCTACCAAGGCCTTGCTGGAGAACTTTGGCTTTGAGCTGGTCATTCAGTACAATGAGAACAAGCAGAAGGTGCAGAAGAAGAATGGAAAGACGGAGCAGGGCGAGAGCCTGGAGAAGCTTGAGTGTGACTCCTGTGGCAAGCTGTTTTCCAACATCTTGATTCTGAAGAGCCACCAAGAACATGTGCACCAGAATTATTTTCCCTTCAAACAGCTGGAGAGGTTTGCCAAGCAATACAGAGAGCACTACGACAAACTCTACCCGCTGAGGCCCCAGACCCCAGAGCCGCCACCACCTCCACCCCCACCCCCTCCGCCCCCACTTCCTGCGGCACCCCCCCAGCCAGCCTCCACGCCAGCCATCCCTGCATCTGCTCCACCCATCACCTCACCCACCATCGCCCCGGCCCAGCCCTCCGTGCCTCTCACCCAGCTCTCCATGCCGATGGAGCTGCCCATCTTCTCACCACTGATGATGCAGACTATGCCGTTGCAGACTCTGCCAGCTCAGCTGCCCCCTCAGCTTGGCCCCGTGGAGCCTTTGCCTGCCGACCTGGCCCAGCTGTACCAACACCAGCTCAATCCAACCCTGCTCCAGCAACAGAACAAGAGGCCTCGCACCAGGATCACAGATGACCAGCTCCGAGTGCTGCGACAATATTTTGACATTAACAACTCCCCCAGTGAGGAGCAGATCAAAGAGATGGCAGACAAGTCTGGCTTGCCCCAGAAAGTGATCAAGCACTGGTTCAGAAACACTCTCTTCAAGGAGCGGCAGCGTAACAAAGACTCCCCATATAACTTCAGCAACCCTCCCATCACCAGTCTGGAGGAGCTCAAGATCGACTCCCGGCCACCTTCACCAGAACCCCAGAAGCAGGAGTACTGGGGAAGCAAGAGGTCCTCAAGAACGAGGTTCACTGACTACCAGCTCAGAGTCCTTCAGGATTTCTTTGATGCCAATGCTTACCCAAAGGACGACGAATTCGAGCAACTTTCTAACCTGTTGAACCTTCCAACCCGTGTCATAGTGGTGTGGTTTCAGAATGCCCGACAAAAGGCCAGGAAAAACTATGAGAATCAGGGAGAGGGTAAAGATGGAGAGCGGCGTGAACTTACAAATGACAGATACATTCGAACGAGCAACTTGAATTACCAGTGCAAAAAGTGTAGCCTAGTGTTTCAGCGCATCTTTGATCTCATCAAACACCAGAAGAAGCTGTGTTACAAAGATGAGGATGAGGAGGGGCAGGATGACAGCCAAAATGAGGACTCCATGGATGCCATGGAGATCCTCACCCCGACCAGCTCCTCTTGCAGCACCCCTATGCCCTCCCAGGCTTACAGCACCCCAGCGCCATCAGCCAACACAGCTCCCTCTGCTTTCCTGCAGCTCTCAGCAGAGACGGATGAACTGGCCACCTTCAGTTCAAAAGCAGAGGCGAGCGACGAGAAGCCAAAGCAGGCCGACCCTCCCAGTGCACAGCCAAACCAAACCCAAGAGAAGCAAGGACAGCCAAAGCCAGAGGTGCAGCAGCAAGAGCAGCCTGAGCAAAAGACAAACGCACCCCAGCCCAAGCTCCCACAGCTGGCTGCCCCCTCCTTACCACAGCCCCCTCCACAGGCACCCCCTCCGCAGTGCCCCCTCCCCCAGTCGAGCCCTAGCCCTTCTCAGCTCTCCCACCTGCCCCTCAAGCCCCTCCACACATCAACTCCTCAGCAGCTGGCAAACCTACCTCCTCAGCTAATCCCCTACCAGTGTGACCAGTGCAAGCTGGCGTTCCCGTCCTTCGAGCACTGGCAGGAGCATCAGCAGCTTCACTTTCTGAGTGCACAGAACCAGTTCATCCACCCCCAGTTTCTGGACAGGTCGTTGGATATGCCTTTCATGCTGTTTGACCCCAGTAACCCGCTCCTGGCCAGCCAGCTGCTCTCGGGGGCCATACCTCAGATCCCTGCCAGCTCAGCCACTTCTCCTTCAACGCCGACCTCCACGATGAACACTCTGAAGAGGAAGCTGGAGGAGAAGGCCAGTGCAAGCCCTGGTGAAAACGACAGTGGGACGGGGGGAGAAGAGCCTCAGAGAGACAAGCGTCTGAGGACAACCATCACACCGGAACAGCTAGAAATTCTCTACCAGAAGTACCTGCTGGACTCCAACCCGACCCGAAAGATGCTGGATCACATCGCGCACGAGGTGGGCTTGAAGAAGCGCGTGGTGCAGGTGTGGTTTCAGAACACCCGAGCTCGGGAAAGGAAAGGTCAGTTCCGGGCCGTGGGCCCAGCACAGGCCCACAGGAGATGCCCCTTTTGCAGAGCACTCTTCAAGGCCAAGACTGCCCTAGAGGCTCATATCCGGTCTCGGCACTGGCATGAAGCCAAGAGAGCTGGCTACAACCTGACTCTGTCTGCCATGCTCTTAGACTGTGATGGGGGACTCCAGATGAAGGGAGATATTTTTGATGGAACTAGCTTTTCCCACCTACCGCCAAGCAGTAGTGATGGTCAGGGTGTGCCGCTCTCACCTGTGAGTAAAACCATGGAGTTGTCCCCTAGAACTCTTCTCAGTCCTTCCTCCATCAAGGTCGAAGGGATGGAAGACTTTGAAAGCCCCTCCATGTCCTCAGTCAATCTGAACTTTGACCAAACTAAGCTGGACAACGATGACTGTTCCTCTGTCAACACTGCAATCACAGATACCACAACCGGGGACGAGGGCAACGCTGATAATGACAGTGCAACGGGAATAGCGACTGAAAGCAAATCTTCTGCACCTAATGAGGGGTTGACCAAAGCAGCCATGATGGCAATGTCCGAGTATGAAGACCGGTTGTCATCTGGCCTGGTCAGCCCAGCCCCGAGTTTTTATAGCAAGGAATATGACAATGAAGGTACAGTGGACTATAGTGAAACCTCAAGCCTCGCAGACCCCTGCTCCCCAAGTCCTGGGGCAAGTGGGTCTGCAGGTAAATCTGGTGACAGCGGGGATCGACCTGGGCAGAAACGTTTTCGCACTCAAATGACCAATCTGCAACTGAAGGTCCTCAAGTCATGCTTTAATGACTACAGGACACCCACGATGCTAGAGTGTGAGGTCCTAGGCAATGATATTGGACTGCCAAAGAGAGTTGTTCAGGTCTGGTTTCAGAATGCCCGGGCAAAAGAGAAGAAGTCCAAGTTAAGCATGGCCAAGCATTTCGGTATAAACCAAACAAGTTATGAGGGACCCAAAACAGAGTGCACTTTGTGTGGCATCAAGTACAGCGCGAGGCTGTCTGTACGTGACCATATCTTTTCCCAACAGCATATCTCCAAAGTTAAGGACACCATTGGAAGCCAGCTGGACAAGGAGAAAGAATATTTTGACCCAGCCACCGTACGTCAGCTGATGGCTCAGCAAGAGCTGGACCGGATTAAAAAGGCTAATGAAGTCCTTGGACTGGCAGCTCAGCAGCAAGGGATGTTTGACAATGCCCCTCTTCAGGCTCTTAACCTTCCTACCACGTATCCTGCGCTCCAGGGCATTCCTCCTGTGTTGCTCCCCGGCCTCAACAGCCCCTCTTTGCCAGGCTTTACTCCATCCAACACAGGTGGGTCCTGTTCCAGGTGATTGTTTTTCAGAGTTCAGTAGACGCTCAGTTTTGCAATGTGGTTACCAACACTCCGTGTGGTGGGCAAGTAGGAAACTTGCCTCTTCAGTCACCTAAAAGCAACAAGATTGCAGTTACTGTTCCCATCCCACCATGTGTCCTCAGTGCCAGTGGGTACTTTGGATTCTCCTATGTTGGGATGGAAGTGAACAGTTTGGAATGAACTCTTCTGACATTACTGTCTAAGAAGCATCTGACATACTGATTTCCAGGGAATTTCAAACCTTGTGCTCACATGATCCCACGTACCATAATTGTTATAAGTAGAAGACAACGGAATTGCCCTGCTAAGACTGTGTTGGACCCTGTAGCAACTAGCTGGGTGGAGGGAATTGAAATCAACCCTTTGTCCTCATGCATGCAGTCTCGCTCACCTTTGGAGAGCAGGAAGCCACTCTTAGATGCTGGGTGCTGCCTCCACCAGTTCTCTTCTGTTGAGAACAGTGGCTAATTTCCACAGAGACTTTCTCTTAGAATTTACTGGCCGGGAATCTTGTACTAGGTAATACAGTTCTTAGTTTGGACAGGGAGACATTTAATCTCTCAGACAGATGGCTGATGTGTACGCTAGGGATCCTCAGCCGCCCTTTCATGCTCCCTTCCCTCACTCTCTTGTGCATCTGGGATCACACACGTTTGCTGCTTGTATGGCCTCTCTTAAAGATGAGGACTTTTGCAGTTCTTCCGACAGACATTGCTTTCTTGTTTTTCCTCATCTATCTTCACTCATCTTCTCACCCTGCTTAGATTGGGCCTCCCTCTCCAGCATCCTATGAGGATTAGGCACATGCTAGCAAGTCCCCTCTACCAGGGTCTGTGCTAACCAGCATGCACACTAGACCCTCACAAGGCCGCCTTATCTTTCCGAAGTTTGAAGCTTCAGTCGCTTCCTAGAGCAGTTCTAGTTAATTTAGCTTAATAATGGTGATGGTTAACAGAAGCTACTGCATTCCTGCTCTCAGTTTCCTACCAGAGGGAACAAGAAAAGAAAGCCTTAAGACAAAGATTTTTGCATAACTTTATCGCACAGACTGATGTTGAAACCAGCAAGACGTAAGCCAGGAAACAAATTGTGGCAAGTGGTCAGACATTTGAATGATCTGTGCAACCTAGGGCATTGGCAAGAAGGCCCAGTATATAATAAGAGAAATAAGAGGATTGGGACCTTATCCCAATAGCTCATTGGGTAAAAGCACTTGCCATGGAAACCTAATGACATGACTTTGATCCCCAGAGCCCACCAAAAAAAAAAAAAAAAAAAAAAAAAAAAAGTTGATGCATTGGCATACATCTGTAATCCCAAGATTACAGATGAGAAGGGGAAGTAAGAGATTCCCCCAGAAGCATGTGGGCTAGTGAACCTAACCTGGATGTATCTGGGCAGGCCTAAGAGAGACCCTGCTTCAACAGGGTGAAAGGCGGGAACTGAGTCCCAAAAGATGTCCTTTGGCCGCCACCTCCCCACTATAGCACATGAACACCCTGCCCCGACACACGCACAAATGATAATAAAAAATTTTAGAGTAGACTTAGAATATTTGCTGTATCCCCTTGTTTTACAGATGAGAAATCTGAGGCCCAGAGAAGTCAAGACCATTCAGCAAGCTAGGGTAGGAGCCAGAACTCCCATCCAGGCCTCTGGGCTCCCAGTGCTATATGCTCTTCCACAACACCCAATACAAGCCATTCAGTCAGCAGGTATATGTGCTGCTCAGGCTCTGACCACATAGAGTGGACTAGAGAAACAAAACTGTACTCTTCATCATCAGGGCAGCCAGACGTTCCCCAGCTACCAGCACCTCAACTGCTGCAGCTTACGCTGGACTTGGAATGGGAGGGAAGGTACTAGTGTTTATGAAGCAGTTACTATATGCCAGGCCTGATGCTAAGCTCTTTCACGCATGGCTATTCATGCAGTCCCTGCAATCTACTATAGAAGGCTGAGTGAGGTTCTAAGAACTCTACTAGGGGACCAAAGGTCACACATCTGATGTGTGTCAGCCGTGATCCACACAAGGTCAGTCCGACTCCACGGTAACTTGAGTTTCTGGGGGATGAAGTACCTTGCCCGGTTCTGATCTTACAGATCAGAAAAACCAGTGTTAGGGCCGTGGTGTTCGAGTGCAGCCAGTGCAGAGCTTGGTAAATAGCAGGGGTTCGGTAAGTGTTTCTTAAAGCTCTTGCTAGCCCATCAGTGGAACACACATAAGGCTTTCTGACCTGAACCTTTCTCTTGAAAGCGTGCAGCCATGGGTGTGGGCAAATCAGCAGACATTCCTATTGGCTTTGGTCCCAGACCTACTGCCTACTGGCACACAGAAAGCCATGCCCTAAACCTGTCGTTTATAATCCCACTCTGCCTCACTTAGGCCAGCTCAGCCAACAAGTCTTTGAACTTTTCTCACCAGCCAGTCACATCTTACCGAGCTTCAGTCCCTAGAGTACATTAAGGAAATCGGATGAATTGCCCTCAGTGGTTGTACTGAAGGAAGCTTTGTTTCCCCTGGGATTGGCAACGTGAAGCAACCTTCCTCTTTTAATATGGATGTTTTGATGCTTTGATAGACCGTATCATTCATGTTGGAAATGAACACAGTCTTTATCCAACTCTGGGCTTTCGGAGTGTTTTGTTGTTGGTTTGTTGTTGTTGTTGTTGTTTTTCTTTCCTCATGAAGACTGTCATGTTATGTGACCTCTACCTCCGATTTCTGAGAGAAGGTAATCCTAGTCAAACACGTGTCCTGTGATACACTGTCTAGTCTCTCAGCTGTGGTAAACATGGAGGTGTTCGAGGTCGTTGTCTGTGTTCTCTGACTCCTGCCTGTTGTCAGCATTGTACATTGTTCAGTGAACTCTGCCCCTTCCCAGCGCATGCTTTCTCATCACCGCTAAAGCTTGGTGTGCCATCTGTGGTGATACTCTTGTTTCATCACTCTGGAACTCAGTCTTCATGCAAGGGGCAGCTGTGGAGCCAATAGGCTCTTAGGCCCTAGGGTGGGTAATGCTTTCGTGCACAGTGGTAGATTAGGGTTGAGCAAGATCAAAGATAGATAGGACAATACTTTTTATGGTCCCAGTTTTACAGTTCATGATCACCAGTAAGCAAAATCGGAGTGGTGGGAAGGAAGGGCTCTGATACCTTGGGGACTGAGGTTGTCAGCCCGAGTGTCTGCAGCCCCACTGCAGGCCCTGTTGTGTATGGTTTTACAGAGGCAAGAGGAGGTAGTGTGTCTTAGTCTACAGACACACTACCACAGATGAGCTGATCTGAGGCACTGGAGCGATCGATGTCCCCTGAATGAGTTGTTTTCTTCCTTCCCAGGCTTTTCCTCTACCTTCTCATTCATCTTCTCTCTGCCCCCCTAAAGCATCCACTCAGCTGCGGTGGGGCAGGATGATGAGGACACATGCAGAAACTGTTGTGTTTGTTCATGTGGCCGGGGGCCCCGCTAGGGCCTTGCTTTGGCTTTCTGTCTATGGCACTTTGATGCTGGTATTTGGTTTACTGAGTCCCAGTTGCTAGAAGATAGTTTGGGGGCCTCCAGGCTAATTTGTACCGGACACAATGAGTAGTATGTTGGAAGTACATGGCAAGGAAAGGGTGAGCTAGTGAGTGTTGATGATGTTGGGAGTGGAGAAGTATGGAAGCTGACCCAGGTCTGTGTCTTGATTAAAAAAAAAAAAATACTTGGCCGACTAATCCTGGGCATGGCAGGGTATACCTGTTGACAACACTGGCTTTGAGAAGACTGTGACTGTGCCAAAGGCACAGGTGCAACACCTTGAATTTCTGACTCACCACCCCTAGACTGATCCTTGACTTTCCTTTCTGTCTCCATTCCTTTTAGCTTTAACGTCTCCTAAACCGAACTTGATGGGTCTGCCCAGCACAACAGTTCCTTCCCCTGGCCTCCCCACATCTGGATTACCAAATAAACCGTCCTCAGCCTCGCTGAGCTCCCCGACCCCAGCACAAGCCACGATGGCAATGGCCCCTCAGCAACCCCCACAAGCCCAGCAGCCGCAGCAGCAGCCTCCTCCTCCACCGCCAGCAGCCCAGCCGATACCCACGCCACAGCTCCCCCTGCAACAGCCACGCAAGGACAAAGACGGTGAGAAAGGAAAGGAGAAGGAAAAGGCACACAAAGGGAAAGGGGAACCCCTACCTGTCCCCAAGAAGGAGAAAGGAGAGGCCCCTACAGCTGCTACAGCTACCATCTCAGCCCCACTGCCAGCCATGGAGTATGCAGTGGACCCTGCTCAGCTGCAGGCCCTGCAGGCGGCCTTGACTTCAGACCCCACAGCACTGCTCACGAGCCAGTTCCTTCCTTACTTCGTACCAGGCTTTTCTCCTTATTACGCCCCCCAGATCCCTGGCGCCCTGCAGAGCGGGTACCTGCAGCCTATGTATGGCATGGAAGGCCTGTTCCCCTACAGCCCTGCCCTGTCGCAGGCCCTGATGGGGTTGTCTCCAGGCTCACTCCTGCAGCAGTACCAGCAATACCAGCAGAGTCTGCAGGAGGCGATTCAGCAGCAGCAACAGCAGCAGCAGCGGCAACTACAGCAGCAACAGCAGCAGCAGCAACAACAACAACAAAAAGTGCAGCAGCAGCAGCAGCAGCAGCAGCCCAAAGCAAGCCAAACCCCAGTCCCCCAGGGGGCTGCCTCCCCAGACAAAGACCCTGCCAAAGAATCCCCCAAACCAGAAGAGCAGAAAAATGTCCCCCGTGAGGTGTCCCCCCTCCTGCCGAAACCCCCCGAAGAGCCAGAAGCAGAAAGCAAAAGTGCGGACTCCCTCTGTGACCCCTTCATTGTTCCAAAGGTGCAGTACAAGTTGGTCTGCCGCAAGTGCCAGGCGGGCTTCGGCGACGAGGAGGCGGCAAGGAGCCACCTGAAGTCCCTCTGCTTCTTCGGCCAGTCTGTGGTGAACCTGCAAGAGATGGTGCTTCATGTCCCCACCAGCAGCGGTGGCGGCAGCGGCGGTGGCGGCGGCTCATACCACTGCCTGGCGTGCGAGAGCGCGCTCTGCGGGGAGGAAGCGCTGAGTCAGCATCTCGAGTCGGCCTTGCACAAACACAGAACAATCACGAGAGCAGCAAGAAACGCCAAAGAGCACCCTAGTTTATTACCTCACTCTGCCTGCTTCCCCGATCCTAGCACCGCATCTACCTCGCAGTCTGCCGCTCACTCAAACGACAGCCCCCCTCCCCCGTCGGCCGCCCCGTCCTCGTCCGCTTCCCCCCACGCCTCCAGGAAGTCTTGGCCGCCAGTGGGCTCCCGGGCTTCGGCCGCAAAGCCCCCTTCTTTTCCTCCTCTCTCCTCATCTTCAACGGTTACCTCAAGTTCATGCAGCACCTCAGGGGTTCAGCCCTCGATGCCAACAGACGACTATTCGGAGGAGTCTGACACGGATCTCAGCCAAAAGTCCGACGGACCGGCGAGCCCGGTGGAGGGTCCCAAAGACCCCAGCTGCCCCAAGGACAGTGGTCTGACCAGTGTAGGAACGGACACCTTCAGATTGTAAGCTTTGAAGATGAACAATTACAAATGAATTTAAATAAAAAAATAAATAACAAACCAATTTCAAAAATAGACTAACTGCAATTCCAAAGCTTCTAACCAAAAAAACAAAAAAACAAAAAACAAAAAAAAAAGGAAAAAAAAAAAAGAAAAAGCGTGGGTTGTTTTCCCATATACCTATCTATGCCGGTGATTTTACATCCTTGTCTTTTTTTTTTATATATATATATATATTAAAAAAAGAAAACACAAACCCTAACCCTGTTACATTGTGTCCTTTTAAAGGTACTATTGGTCTGGGAAACTGAAGTCCGCAGGGCCTGCCTATTGTCGTTGGAGCTTAAACCCCTTGTATATTTGCCCCTTTTGAGAACTGTCCCATCTTGATAGCACAGAGGAGCCCGGCATGCACTGTATGGGAAAGCACTCCACCTTGTTGCAGTTTTAAATTTCTTGCTATCTTAGCATTCAGATACCAATGGCTTGCAAAAAGAAAAAAAAAAAAAAAGAAAAGAAATGTAATGTCTTTTTATTCTCAGGTCAATCGCTCACACTTTGTTCTGTTTTCAGAATCGTTGTTTTATATGTTTTTTTTTCTTTTGTTCCAGAAAAGATTTTGTTTTGTTTTGTTTTGTTAATTTAAAAATGGGCAGAAAGTATTCAAGAAAAACAATGTGAACTGCTTTAGCTTTCTGGGGATTTTAAAGAATAGCTTTTCTGCTGAAGCCAGTTTCAAGGGGAAAAGCTTAAGCACTCCACCTTCAGAGAGAAAAGAAAAAGAAAAAGAAAAAAAAACACACACACACACAAAGAGTGTTGAGGACTTGTAGCTTAAAAAAAAAAATGAGTTTTAAAAACTGACTTTCTGTATTTATGGTAGGTATGACCATTTTTGGTGTTGAGTAGATTGCTGCATTGGAAATGAGCTGAAGCAGTATGGTAGATTTGAACCCCTTGTGCATTTAGCTTTTGTGTGGTCCAGCGACAGCTCCTCATTTGATGTCTTGTTCATCCCTAGTGGATAGATTGCAATCTGTTGCTTCACCCAAGCTTCTCTTCCCTTGTCCCTTCAATCCACTTTGTCTCCCCAACCCCAACTGCCTTCCTTTCTTGGAGGGTGGCTACAGAGCTATTTTATAAATCTAAAGAAAGAATTTCAGAGGACTCCAGGGATCATCAGAGTCCTCACAGATTATTTTTGGTTGGGGAGTTGAGACTTTTGAAAGGCATTTAATTTTAGTTACCTGTGTCTGGTAGCCCTGAGCATTTATTCTTTATCCTGGTCCTTCTTTGCTTTTTCTTTGTGCCCCCCCCCTCCTTGATCTGTGGACACTTCTAATATTCTTTTCTTGAACTAAAACACTTGTTTCAGTTTGTGTAATTGGGGCTGTGTGCTTTTCTTTCTAAGAAGTTTTTTGGCTAGCGATTTGGTTTTTGTGTTTGTGTCTTCTCTTTCCTCTCTCAGAAAAAGAAATTTCATGCTTTAAAAAAAAAATCCAAAGACACACCCTTTCACTGCTGATGCAGAAAAAGGGAGAAAGGGTTCTTGTTACTTGAGAATTTGTTTCTGATTTAAACAAACAAGACTTAGTTTAATAAAAGAAAGAAAGAGTAACACAAAAGAGTTCCCAGGTCGTTGTGTGCTCCCTCTGCAAGCAGAGAGGCAGTTGTTAATGACAATTCCAGATACCAAAAGGCACATTTTTTTTTTTTTTTAACTTCAGAGTTTTGTCCTTGTGTTAGGCAGTCTGAGCGGCGAGTGATCCAGAGTGCAGCCAACAAAGAACAGATAGCAATGTACAGAGAGCAAAAAAGGAAACCCGTGCATCAGGCACTTGTGTTCCTGTTAAGATCCATATTCCTGTAACACAACACAATGCAACACACACCCATTTTCATCTTAAAACGGTCTGAACTCTGAAAGGAAAACTTTGTGCTGCTAAAACATAAGTTTTGAAGACAGATGCTTTGCTGTTTCAGTTTCACAACCAAACACCAACAGACATAATCTCCCTCACCCCCAAAGTGTGCAGCCCTTGGCCCTTACTCTCTTCCTTATGTTTCAAAGGGAACTTTGAAGACTGTGAATCCAGGTTCCGTTGGTCACCTTCCGGACTTCTTCCCCAGTGCTGGGGCCACTCATCAACTTTGCAAAAGACTGGAGCATTCCAAGATCTGAAATCTTTCTTTTTTTCTTCCTTTTTTTTTTTTTTTCTTCTTTTTTTTTTTTCCCCCTTTCCTTTCTTAGTCGGGACTATTTTTATGAATTTGTTTTCAGTTAAAGAAAGAGTAGATCCTAAACTGTTGTACATATTTCTAAGTAGGCTGATGCACAGTGCAAATTCCTTTTTAACTTTTTAAAAGTAGAAATACTAAAAGAGTACCACCTTAACTATTCATATCAGTATCCAGTTGTAGCATAAGGTGTCAAAAACAAATACGCAAAACACTGTTTTAAATAGCTATTTCCTTTTACAAGAATTCTTGTATTTCTCCCTGTGTTTTGAGATGAACACTTTTAAATTTTAAAGTTGTACAGTTTTTTTTGTTTTCCATTATTTTATCTTGTTTGTAACTCTATGAAATATATATATATATATATATTTGCCATTTAACTGTTGTATGTTACTGTGTCTGTATCTATAGAAAAATGTTTGTTTTTGGTTCTCCGTGTGATACCAATTAACAATTTAACACTAGCTTTACCTGTCATTCTGCTAGGTCTTCTTGAAAACCGTTTTGTTTTTTTTTTTTTTTTTTTTTTTGGTTTTTGTTTTGTTTTGTTTTGTTTTTGTTTCTTTAAGATGATATTGCTTGGTAATAGTGCAATTTCTATCCTCCCCATTCTTAGCCTCCAGTTCCTTTGTAACTCTGCCAGCCCTTCCCTGATGGTTTTGTTCTGTTTTGAGCTACCATCATCCTCCCTCTGTAAGGCAGAGTGAGTGTCAGTGGTTCACTGTGCCACGTCTTGACCCGTGGGTGTGTTTGGCAACAATAAGGTAGTGGGTAGACTGGCTAAGTGTGATTTTCCCCACCAGTGTTCCTCAGAGGAGATCTGTGAGAGTCTCAGCCTGGAGTGGGTTGTTCACTGAAGGCTTTCCTCTCCAGCTGTACCACCCCACACATATGGCCATCAAAGAAGACATTCTCAGCACTAACCCAGAGATAGCAAAGCAGTCAGTAATGGTGAAAATCAGAAGGCAGATAAGAGCTGGTCATGGATTTGTGGACTAGCAGCCACAGTGGCTGTGATCTGTAGCACAACAAAGTATATACATTTAATACAGTGCTCAGCTGTTTAGAAGATCTCACTCATGAGTTTACTCCTGTCTGCTGTTGGAGCAGGGAGCTGAGTAGACCATCTCAACTCACTTTTAAAATCAGTTCCTAACTTCTATTGGCACTTAGGGTTTTGGTTTTTTATTAGTTGTTGGCAGGAATTTCCCCCTTTAGTTCCTTCATGATGTGGCTTGGTGCTAGACACCATTTGGCATGCAGCACCAGGATACGATATGTGTCAGAATTAGAGTTGTTTCTTCCATCCTTTCTCTGTCCCTCCCATAAGGTTAAGAAGGAAAACACACACTTACACACAGACACATATACACACACACACTGCATCTAGGAAGTTCGGTTTTTTTGTTTGTTTGTTTGTTCTTAATTAAAAGCTATTTAAAAAGATGAATGTGGCCAAAGTTTTACACGATTGAAAATAAAGACAGGCGAGGCGGCACATGTCGAAACCTGAGTTATCAGGCATGGCAGGAAGTTGCAGGAGAGAGAGGCAGTGACCCAAGCCAGTGCACTTGATGTTCATGGACATATATTTTTTTTAAATAATAAATTAAATTAAAACATTTTAAATAGAAGCATAAAATTGAGTTGGTTGTTTGTTGGCGCTGAGATACTGCCCACTGTGAAACAAAGCTTTGACTAGTTTTTTGTTTTGTTTACTTTCTTCTGGGGGGGGGAGGGGGGCAAGTTTGGGTAGGAAAGAAAGCATAAATGAACGTGACCCTGAGGTAAAGAGGTATATGAACAGCCTTTGCAATGTACAAAAAACAAAAAACACAAAAACACACAAAAAAAACAAACAAAAACAAAAACAAAAAAAAAAAAAAATAGAGCAAGTGAAACCAAAAATGATGTTCTTGGTGTTTTTCTATAATGTAGTCTTGTTAGCTTTTTTGTTACTGTAACAATGCTGATCTCGAACTGTACCAAAACACATGGAGACTAACAGAACCACAAGGGACTCTCAAACTGAAAAAGAAACTTGTCACAAAAACTTTGTTGTCATAGTTAAGTTGATTGTAGATGGTAATTGAATATACTCCTTTGAAAATATTTCATCAAGTATGTTTCCTGCTCATTGTGATACATTAAAAAAAATATGAGCAAAAGTTCTTGTCTGTTACCAGATTTGTATGCATGCACTGGAGTATACGTGAAAGGGATGCCCACAGCTGGGGAAGTGTAAATTTCATCAGTGTCTTAAGGCTGTGTGTGCCAAGTATACTTATCCTAAGGTGGGTGAGAAGGTACACAAACCACAATTATTCTTTGGAGTCTTTGTACTGGTGTTTGGGCCAGAAGACTAGCTCACTGGACTGCCCAGAATAAGCCTGATGCCTTGGAGAGCTCCTGATCTAGAGAGTCCCAGTAGTTAACTAATTTCTAAATTCAAACATTCCCACAAAAATCCAAGACACCTAGTGCAACCTCAAGTGAAGAAATTTCACTAATGGTCAGGTGAGAGGTAGGTTCAACTGGTTTGCAGTGGGAACTGGATCTAGTGTTTATGGCAGCAGAAGGAAGCAAGTTAAGCTCAATCAAATGGCTGGCAGTTTCCTTGTCCTAGCAAAGGGCTTGTCCCAGCTTCAGGTAAGAGAATCTGAGGGAGCAATACACAAGTATGGTAGCCTCAGTAATTCCTCCATGCAAGGGACCAAGTGCCTGGTGGAAACCTTCATTTTACAGTGGGTTGCTTAAGTTCATTAATGAGGAGCACATCTATGATGGGCCCAAAGGCCTTCAATTCATCTTTAATTTATTAGGCACAGCTAATAAATAATTAAGAGAATTCTAGCAGCCAGGCTTGGGTGCCACTGCAAACTGGTTATGTCCTTGCAAGGACTGCAGTATCAGCAGCTGACCAAACAGGAACCTTCTCTTCCAAGGTGTTAAGCTAAGGAACCCCCTTCTGTTGGTCCAGACAACTACTCTCAAGCAAGTCTTCCCTGCCCCCACTCCACCCTGGTGATTGGTGCAGCAGCCTTCAAGAGGCAGCAGTGGCCCTATTAACTCAAAATCCCAGTCTGCAGGTGTCACACCATTACTTGGACTCAGAGAAGAAAGCTGCTTCTGTGGCCAAGACTCAAAGATCTGTGCCCAACAAGTACTGCCACTGCCCCTAATGAAATCCAGCCATTTCCCCAAACATGAGACTTTGCTTTCCGGTGTTGCTGAAAAAGCAGATGGCTGTACAGCTGTGTCATTCATCTTTCTTCCCAACCCTTGAAAACCTGCAGCACAATAAGAGTTGCTAAGCTCCAAGGCCATCTCTGCCTTTCCATGCTACTTCAGGGAGATCACATTGAGTTGTTTTCAATGAAATCTATTTTGCATAGGCTACAGATTCTTTCACAGGTAAATTTTTACCCAGAGAATTGGGTTAGAGACCAGAATTGGGTTCTTGTTCTTGCTCAAGTGGATATTAATTTCCTTGGAACAAATAGCCTCCCTACCCTCAGGGGGAAAAAAAAAAAAAAAAAAAAAACGAGAAATGGCAATATCTAAAACTGAGCAATATGCATTGGGTAGCTTTTCTAATTTGCTTTAAAGAAGTGTCTGGTATCTAGGCCCCACTGTGGACTAAGTACTTCTCACTTTGAGCAAGTTTAGAAGTTAAGTTGCAAGAGTCAGGCTGAAGAATGAGGAGTTTGTGCCTCCTGCTCTGCAGCCTTAATTTTAGCAAGACAGACATCCTCACTCAGCTTCCACATTGCTTCTGGGCAGACCAGACAAAACTTGCACAAAAACGGGTGGTCTCTAGGCTGTGAAAGCAGAGGTCAAGGTCCGTTGTTCTCTGTTTCATGCCAAGGGTGGGTGTTTTCTTTCTCTCATACATATATACATATAGTGTTTTTGTAAAGATGTTTTTCAATTCTTTAAACTAGTGCCATGCTTTAGTTAGGTTTCTGAGATTAATGTATGGGTCGGGGTGGAGAGAGTATCTCACTATATAGTCCTGGCTGGAACTTAATAAGTAGCCAGACTGGCCTTGAACTTGCACAGATCTGCTTGCCTTTGTTTCCCAAGTGCTGGGATTAAAGCAGCATATTTTAAAGATGTTTTAGCCAGTTAGGTTGGTTTTCTCTGAATCTTCTAGAATTTTCTAGTTACAGGTAACAAAAGTAAATTTGGGTTAGCCCTCCCTGAATATGGCTATTTAACCTAACTCTTGAGCCCTGTATTTTTCTGAGAATGAAAGCTTTCAAATGAACCATGTTACTCTTAGGTCAAGATCCTTTGGCCTGAGAACTAGGAAAAGCATCAAGTAAGAGACCTGCTTTGGTGAGCATTCTCGGGCTCTCTGGAACTTCTTGCTGCTTTAGAACACTCATTCTTCCCAGACTGCTCCCTCTCAGGCAACCACTCTCCTTTCTCACTTCCCTGCTCTTTCTCTCTGTTGCCTTCTCATTGGTAGGGCGTTAGAAAATACTCTGTAAAATGACAGCTTTTGTTGTCTTGCATCTAGACATTAAACCAGGGGCTTCAAACATTAACAAGCAAGTACTCTATACCAGGCTTCATAGCCATCCTCAAATTACATACTTCTTTGATTATTCCTCAAATAACCTATAAGTAAGTGACATTTATCCTAAGAATCCAGGATAGGCAAGGGGCGAAAGCCAACTAGCTGTGTTTAACCTTTGATATACCTTTGCTGTCAAAATTCCTGAGACACTAGAGAGGAATGAATAGAGTGAGGTCAGGTCCTTTGGATCAAATTCTGGCTCCACCATATGGACCTTAATTGAGTTGCTTATCCCTACTGTAAAATGGGGATAAAAGTGCCTGTTTCACAGAACTGTTATGACAGCATTGCCTGGTACATTCTAGATGCTCAGTATGGATTTGCTTCAACTATCAACCCTCCATTTCTTTCTGTGGTCCCCATGGACTGCAGTTTTCTTGCATCTCTTCCCAGAGGGTTTGGGAATAGCAGGTGAATAGTAGGTCTCATCAAGCCTGCTCCCTATGTGTTGTTCTGATTTCTTGCCTGCCTATACCTGTATTAGATGGTGTCTAGAGCTTCTAACAAGTTTCTGTTCATGAGTTCTTCAACAGCAGCTTTTACATTTCTCTATTTTACTAACCAACCTCTAGTGACGAATTTGGTCATGAAGAAAAGATGGCTTGTGGTTGGCTTTGGTGTGCCAGAGTAGAGGTATATTTGCATCATGATGCCTCGAAGAGTTGAATGGCTTAGTATAAGATTAAAAAATAGAGGGAAATGAGTCCATCACTTATCTGTTGCCTGTTTGAAGTAGGTCTGATGCACAAGTCAAGAGCTCTAGAATCGGAAATGAGACTTCAAGAATGAGTAAGTTATTGGTAAACAAATGTGAGAGGATAGACAAAGGGGACACACAACCTCATTTCCTATAGAAAGCTGCAAAATAAACATGGGACATGCATGGGAAAGATCATGTAGAAAAGGTATGAGTAGAGTTTATAGGTTAGCCTCTGCATCTCAATAACGGAGGCTTTAGGAAATAATTGTGTCTAACAGAGCAATGATGAACTTGGCAATGAAGTTGCTGGTACCGGTATCAGATGGCTACAAACACTATGCAGAACGGCTCCCGGGTGATTTTTCTTTTCTCTGAGAATAACAATTCTTGTGATTTTCCTTTTCTCTGAGAATAGCAATCCTTAAATGTAGCCACGAGATAAGATCCTTCATGTAGTGTCTTTTTTCAATCTGTAAGCTTGAAAGCATGATTTGTATTCAGCCTAGTTTTATTTCCTTTCCAAAATTTAAAGTTGTGACTCTTAAATGGCCTTTAATGCCTAATCTGATGCCATCCATATTTACTGTGCAGTATTTACTTGTATAGAACTGTCTCACCACTAGTTTCATCGCATATTGGTATCATTATGATGTGCCTTCATGGTTTGTTGACCTCCTGGACCTATAGATTTTGGCCTTTTCTTTCTTCTTCTCCTCCTCCTCCTCCTCCTTTAATTGACAAAATTTTATCAATGCTCCCACCAACAGTTTTAGGATAAGTGCACTGAGGCTAACTCATAGCTTACTGATATTATAGGTTTTCCATCTGTCTAGCTGGCTTTGTGTTTTTCTTTGTCTAGTCTTTGCTATGTGCTTTATTTTGAACATTTACGAGTCTATATTTTTAGATTCATCTATCTTTTCTTTAATCTGGAATGAATTCTAACCAGTATATTTTTCCCCATCATCTCAGACACTAAATTCTTCATTTCTGGAAGCTTAATTTGTATTTCATTCAACATTTGAATGTAAACATACTGAAACTAATATTAAGATCTATTTTCACCAAGCGTGACTGTTCTGGCATGTAATTCCAGCTGGGGCAGGAAGATCAACTTAAGTTTGAGGACTGGATTATTGTGTGAGACTCTACCTCTAAAGAAAAGTTTACAAAGACAAAAAGCATCTGCTCTACTGTTACCTTCTGCTAAGTTATCTGCATAAATACTGGTTTAATTGATTACTCTTATTAGTTCTGCGCTTTGTTTTCCTGACTCTGCATGATCACTGATCTTTGGTTGAGTATTCTGTGTTCTTATAAACTTACTTAAACTTCTGCTGGGCCATGCTATGCTACTTGGGTCCCTGAAGGTCTAGTTCTGCAGACTAGCTAGCATTCATTAGTCTATTCCCCTCTACTGAAGAATATTTTTTCTGAGAACCATTCTTACCTTGAAAGCATCAGCTACTGAAACTTCTTACCCTTAGTCTTACAGCTGCTAGGTCCCCCACTTAAAGCACACAGCAAGGAATAAAACAAACAAACAATCCCAGCTAAACAGATAGATGTCAGTAAGCTATGAATTAACCTCTGCACACTATTTCTCCATAGTAGTTTCTCTTTGATACTTATATCCTGGAACTTTCAGCTGCTTAGGCCCCCAAGATTCGTCTTTATCTCTTCAACGGAGATGTCTGTCTACAGCTTCACTTAGGGCTCTCACTTTGTGGTCATCAAAAGGCTCACTTGCTTCTGCCTTTCAAGGCTCGTGTCCTTTCTTATTGTGATAGCTAGGGCTCTTAAACACTATTTTTCTTGCATGTAACTTTAGTTTTTTCAGAAGATCTTTATTATTCCATCTCATCTGAAGGCAGAAATCAAATGTATTGTTGAAACATATATCAAGAGTCCTATGGACCTTTCAAAGTGCTGCCACCACTTGTGAAGGTTCTAATTAACACAGGGCCCTGATCCCAGCAGATTTCTCAGGGTGTGGTATGATCTAATTGAGTTTGTAAGACTGCAACTAATTCATCTGCATGCTTACAATGAACAGAAGTGGAAAAGACTAGGTAAGTGAATTAATTATTCCACTCTCCTTTCTGGCTTGCCACAAGGCCACGTAGAATGGAGAGAACATTTCTGAGGGTTAGAAGTTGTGGGCCAGCCTGTGGAAGGCTGTATCTTCCTCCTCAACTACAAGGGTTTTCTCTATTTGAGCTTTTTCACCGAAGTGACTTCACTTCAATGTCTTCCTTCACAAAGATGATTTTTCAGACTAACCTCAGCTTAATAGAATTCATTGATTTTAAAGTGTGGCTGTTGGAGGTGAATTTATTGTGCTAAGTAATAAAGGGCAGTAACAAAGGAGAGCTAGAAACATTAGCCATCTTTGCTAAACTTAAACTATAGCTTTTGATTGCCTTTAGTAGAATTTAGTTTCTACCTACATTGAGTAAAAACAGATGAATCTGAACATACAAGGGGATACTGCAAAACAGCCCACTAGTACTAGTGCAAGCTGAGGCAGCCCTTGGGAGATGGCTAAATACAGGAGCCGTCTCTCATGCTCCAACAGCAGAGCCAGAAAGCTGGAGGGCCTGGTAAAGTTTCTCTAGGGAAAGTGATGGAAAGGTGGGGGGAAACTAGAACTGAAGTTTTTAGGACAAAACTCCATAAGAAGAAAATTTCAGGTCAATTGATCAAGATAGAACTAATAAGGGACCAAAGAAGGAGACAAATGTACTAACTCAGATAAAACTGAGGGAAGAAAGACAAACCAAGAAATTTCCGTGGATAAGACTGTTTTTTTTTTTTTGTTGTTGTTGTTGTTGTTGTTTTGTTTTTTAGTTTGTTTTTTTTTTTTTTTTTTTTTTTTTAGCTCTTCATGCAGGCAGCATGAAGCCAGTGGGATCTCTAGAGCCATGAAACAGGAAATTTCCCAAATCACCCATTCTTCTTAAAAGTTCAGGAATGGTATTGTCACAAGAGAGGTATTCACAAGAGAGGACTGTGGTCAAATCCCACTGGAAAATATAGTTTGAAATTAAATTTTCAGTCTGGTGGGATGGCTCAGTGGCTAAAGGTGCAATGTTTAAGTGAGGGTAGGAGGAATTGGGGGTAAGATGGGGAGGGAAGAAAAGTTAACTCAAAACAAGACTATATTGATGGGAGATGTTATTCTGTATATATGTTTCTCATACTGGTTAATAAAGCTCTGTGGCCAATAGGAAACAAGATAGGTGGGGCTAGGAGACCAGGAGGAGGAAAGAGGAAGTAGTAGGGAGGAGTCGAGATGTAGCCCAAGGAGGAAGGAAGACGCCCACCGTGGCTCCCCAATAAGGCGACCACATGGAAATACTTAGATAAGTAGAAATGGGTTAATAATTAAGACAGAGCTAGCCCATAAACAATAATGGTAACTGGCCAACAGGATTGTATCAAATACAGAGTCTCTGAGTGTTATTTGGGGCTCAGGTGGTGGCGGGACCATGGCGGCAGGACCGGGAGGCTGGCGGGGGGGGGGGGGGAAACCTGCTGTAACACTATATATATTAAAAACCTATTTGGAAATTTACTAATCTGTAATCCAATTAAAAATATAAGTTAATCAAGAGGGAGACAGAATTAGATGTTTGAAAGCCTGCGTGTCTGGATAATAGTGCTTCTGAAAGCTAAGGGTTATTAAACAAAACCCTAGTGCTGTATATTAGATAGCTTCTCATGAGCTGTTCGTCAGGGAGGCCTAAGAGGCCCCCAAGACAGCATAAAATCTTTGCACTCTTCTTGGTTATCTACCAGTTGATAGGATCCTATCTGAGACCCACACACCACATACACGGCTTAGAGAAATGAAACTAGAACTGAGCTGGAAGCATCCTCCCTGCTGAAAAGCTTTTCCACTACCAGAAGGTACCACATAGGCTGCTGGGAAAGTCTTCCAATCTGTGACGGCTAAAAACTACAATACCAGCCTGCCAGGCAATAGTGGTGCACCTATTATTGGAGTAACCAACGCCAACTGATAGTCTGCCTCAAAAGAGGGGATTCATGCCTAGTACTGTAAACCTAGTCCCAAACTCAATGCTAAGAGGGTCTTCTTAGTACCTAGGGTGAACTTAACTACTCTTGTTTAGCTAAACTGTCATGGTATCAAGCTGACTTCTAAATATTTATATTTATGATACTACTTTCAACCTTAGAGACGCTTCCCTCTGCAGTGAACAGTGGTGAATGCAGAGATCCATGACTTTCCAAGGTACTGACAATGAATAATGATTGAGTGCTTAGCCTTAATTTTTACCACTCCCTCTTAGTCTCAGGGACCATTGCAGAAGAGGGGCAAAATGAATGCTAAGAGCCAAAAGATAAGGAGAAAGGATATGATATGCTACCTTCTGGGTATGGCACAACCAATGTCATCATGACTTCACAGGACTATAGCTGCCTGTATTAGACCTGTACAAGACTGGGCCTATCAACAGTCAATCATGGATCAGGGGAGGGGCTTCCTGAGTCCTACCCCTTCCTACTAAACTATTGGCTGGTAATGGATTATGAGGGTTGCCATAGTCATTGTCTTTAGTTGTGTACCCACTAAGGAGCCCATCAAGCTCCTATGGGCATTTCCAACCCCATAGTCACGATGAAGACCCTGATTAAAATTCGATAGATTTCAGACAAATAAAAAATTCAGATACATGTTGGAAAGTGACTTCTAGTTAGGAAGGTAAGGGACTGGAGGGGGTCTAGAGGGGGGGTGGAGAGGTGAGAGCAATTAAAATGTACTTTATAAATGAATGAAATGGTCAAAGAACAAATTCATTAAAAGTTATTTTTAAAGACAATGTGAGATGCAACCTATAGGAAAAGTACCTGCTATTTGTAAAACTAGCATAGCACTAGTATTAAGGACAAGCAACAACAGCAAAAACTACCTAAAAGGCATTAAAGAATCTGGAGGTGGATTTTAGTGGTAGACTATGTGCTGAACATTTATGAGAATCTAGGTTTAGTTCCTTCACCTACAAATGTAGAGGACAAGCATACAAGTGGGCTAAAGAACCTGAACAAATACTTCAGGAAAGAAATGTTTTAAAGGACAACAAACAGCTGGGCGGTGGTGATGCATGCCTTTAATTCTTAATCCCCACACTTGGGAAGCAGAGGCATGTGGATCTCTGTGAGTTCAAGGCCAGCCTGGTCTACCAGAGCTAGTTCAAGACAGCTAGGGCTACACAGAGAAACCCTGTCTTGAAAAAAACAAAACAACAACAACAAAAAACCAACAAGCATCTCAGTAACTGTATAAGTAACCCAGTAAATGTAGATTACATCTACAAGGGACAGTACTACACAGACAACCAAAGAGGAGCCAAGAACCTTAGACCTCCAAGGTAGCTTGGTAATGATAGGGATTTGCTTTGTATCATTCGGTTAAACTCTGTGTTTAAGTTTAAATCTTTTTCTGGAGCTGGAGAGATGACTTAATGGTCTTCCTTCAGAAGACCCAAGATCAGTTCCCAGCTCAAAACCATCTGTGATTCTAGCTCCAGGAGACTCACCCTTTTCCAGCTTCTGGTAGACTTGCAGGTATCAGTGGATATACTGTTTTGAGATGCTGAGCATCAGGAATGGCAGAAAGACTCAATTTTCATTGTACTCATTTTTAATTGTTTGAACTTTATATTATGGCTTAAATTTTCTTAAAAACCTGTTTAAAACATATGTCATATTAAATGAGCCTAATATTAAGGTGGGCCAAGAAAACTGCTCTACCTCAGGGAAGAAGAGGCGCAGATACAAATGTTGCCTTCTGAAGCCCAGATAGTTCCTTGGGTTAAGTTTTGCAGCAAGTCACTTCTTATAGGTTTTGACTGTTGCTACAGTGTTACCTTGGTGAACTTGTAGGCACTAATGGTAAAGTCACTTTAGTTCTAGAAACAACCAAGATGAGTAAAGCTTCAGAGTATTTGGGTTTGACTTTGATGCTTCCTAGAAATAGACACTTCTCTCCCTGGAAATTCCCTTCTGCTGGTTCACTTAAACTAACTCTACAGCAAATTCACAAAGTGGCTGACACACTGGCACAGAGTTGCAGCCTTAAGATTTTTTTTAAAAAAAGTTATTCTAGCCAGATGTTGGTCTTTAATCCCAGCACTTGGGAGGCAGAGGCAGGCAGATCTCTATGAGTTCTGGTCTACAGAGCTAGTTCCAGGACAGATTCCAAAGCAATATAGAGAAACCCTATCTCAAAAAACAAAACAAAACAAAGTTATTCTCTTGACACTGTAAGTGAATTGCTCTAGGGTTTTTAAAGACTCATAACACCCTTCTGGATGTCTATTTATGGGAAGAAATGAGCTAGTCACAAGAAGTTCCTGTTTAGTTAGGTGTTTGGTGATTTGGTAAAGCTTTAATGGTGCTTTGATGCTGGAGAAGCCTATGCAGTAGCTACAATGGACTCATCTGAGACTCATCACTCCCCTGTCCTAAAGCCCCACCACGTACAGCATTTGTTCCCATCACTAGTTCCAGTTGCACTGTCACTTCATCCTCAGCTGGAATGACTGCACGTACACCCTCTTTAGCCCGCTGGCTTTCCTTCCTTCCTATTTGTCTCCCTTTCTCCCTCATGCATGTGTTTTAACATCCCACTGCCAATGAGTGATTATAAATGCCCTTCCTTACAACACACTGAGAATAGCTAGATAACTTCCTCTTCATGGTCAGAGCTGAAGTAGGCTCACTTTGTTTCTCAAGCCTATTTTTATGTTTACCTCACTGAACTGCTCTTTGGGTAAAATACACCATAATGTATTTGAAGGAAAGTAAATATTTTTTGTAACCTTGCTTGATTTCATTTTTAAAAGAATGATGCTAAGTTTTTATTTAAATTCCGTGGTCCATTAGATATAAAAACTGACTATATTTTAATATACTAGAAATCATAGAAAATGTGAATTCATAAATTATCTCCTAAAGTTTGTCACCTAACTAAAATCAGTACCTAGAATATTTGTGCAGGTAAGCCTTCCAGATCAAAGCAAGTCAGTGGGTTCATCTTAGGTTTGGACTCAGTGCTTTAAAATCATACTCTTTTATACTGAATGTTAACAAATGCACCACTGTGCATTTTTGGCTGATGTAGTTGTGAATTACCTCAGTGGTTTTTCTCCCTTTAGAAGAACATAATGTTAACTCTGGCTCTAAAATGAGACCTGGTTATCTGTAAAGCAACATGTTCTTCAGGACTCTGGGACAGATAGTAGATGGCAAAAGGAATATCAAATATAAGCAAGTCTGGGATATCTAGGACATCTCTCTGCACTACTGTGTTCTTCTCACAAAGTAGGAGCAATGATGTTGGTTTTTTTAAAGGTTCACATGCATCCTAAGAGGAATGGGATGCTGTGTCTACACAAGAAGATCTTTGCTAACAAGATCTCCCTTTCTTCAGATGAAAATGTTAAGTTCTTCCTGCATGTTGACCTTGCTGTAGGCTTGTAAGAGCTCATGGACAATGTCTTCCTTTGTTATTCCGAGCAAAATATTTTAAAAGATGCCAGATACAGGCAGAAAATGACTAGCCTCAACCATGAATGCCCTTTAGTTACTTTCCTGGACTCTTTGTAAGAGAAGAACTGCTTAGCATCTCCGTGTCTGTGCATCTACAAGGGCTAACAATGTAAGCAGGTAAGCAGAGGAGATGCTTAGGACCTTCTGGCTTTCAGGGACTGCAGTGCTTGTAAAGTGCTTGTCTTGCCTAATTCAATCCCCAGAGCCCATGGGGTGTGGGGAGGCACCCACCTGACATGTGGTATGTATTTGTAATCCCAGTTCTGGGGAGGAAGAGGTCAAGCACTCCTGGGACTCATTGCCCAGGTAACCTACTTTTTAATCAGACCAGTGGCAGGGAGTAAGGTAGACAGCACTCAGGGACCACTGTCAGAGGCTGTTCTCTGGCCTGCATGAACACATACATGTGTACCCATGCACAAAATATACACATGCATACATGCCAGTTTTCATGTGTGGGTGGGTCTAGATCTCTCTGTGCTTGTGGTTTTAGGAAATATGAATTGGAAAGGAGTTTACAGTATATGGTTGAGGCTCCCAAAGGCAATGTTTAGCACAAATGGCTTTTCTCTAGCTGGCTATCATATTCAGAATCTTCATAGACTGGCCCTGGCTTTGGGCAACTGACAACATCTTTGGGTACTCTGTCTGGAGACATTTTGTCAGCTGCACCAGACTCAGCTTATTGTGGGATATGGTGAAATAAATCCTAAAGCATTTCTCCTGTTTATCTGGCAGAGCAAAATGACACAGCTTCATTTAAATCTGCATTTTTTTTTTTTTTTTTTTTTTTTTTTAAACCTATCTAGCTTTCCAACCTGGGGCTGGAACTGATTGGGTCTCTAAATGCTTTCTTACCGTCTGTTCCTCTCTCTAACAGGCACAATGGTTTACTCTTGAGGCAGGGGTTCCATGTAATGAGTCATTGCTTCTGTTAACTTCAAGAGCCTTTAATTATTTCCACCATTTTCTCCATGTGTTTCATCTGCCAACTGTGAAGCAGAGGCAGGCTGCTGGCCGTCAGAGGCTGGAGACGTCACCGGCCTTCCTTGCTGGCAGAGAACCACATTCTGCATCGTCTGGATTCATGGGTGAACTATCCTGTCTCAGAGTTTGTACAGCACCTTCTGTTTTTAGTTTACTGGTGAACAGGGCACATCACAAGAACTTGGAGTGCAGCTAAAGCCAAATCAGACTTGACAGAAAATTATTAGCAGGGTACAGAAGGAAAAAGATCCCCCTTCCTTTCTGTAATCAGGTTAATATGTGCGTGGAATGCCTCACTTAAAAAGGTAGTGTGTTTTGGCAAAGCTGGTTTCTTAAGTAGAATTTCAGTTCCCATTATGCGAGGCTATCCATTGCTGCTCTGGCAGGCTCTTTGATCAGTGAACTCAGTGGGGGAGAAGGGCCTGGGCATATTAATAACTTCAACATGTGGCCCTTCGGCCCAGCTGTACCCTTGTCTTGGAAATAGGCCAACCTGAAGGAGTTTTCTTAACATGACCTATATATGCATATTTGGGGAAAGGGTAAAGGCAAGGTAAGGGTTCAGAGAAGGGAACAGAATGGGGTTTTGGTGGTAGTTCCATTTCCCCTGATACCTACTTGAAGCATTCTGCTACCTATATATTAGGATTCTAGGGACTCAGGCTCCATCCTCAACTTTTACTATCTTTATCCCCTTTGATATAATGCTATAAAGATTAAAGATGCTGGCATCTCAAGACAAAATTGGAGAGAAGGCAAGGGACACTGTAAAAGTCTATAGAGATGAGAGATTGATGCAAACCAGGTGCTTGAAATAGGAGCCTGGGGTCCATGTAGCCAGGAATCTATCTTTTACCCTCTCCCTTTCCTGCACTGGTATTTTGACT
The DNA here is from genome assembly GCA_030556225.1 of Cricetiscus sungorus. Taxonomy (NCBI): domain Eukaryota; kingdom Metazoa; phylum Chordata; class Mammalia; order Rodentia; family Cricetidae; genus Cricetiscus; species Cricetiscus sungorus. The sequence continues at coordinate 19,805,495 of JANBXA010000728.1, read as the reverse complement.
TCCATTTTAACAATCACAGGCTGTGGTCCTCATTACATTCCTGCCATAATCTGAAGCCAAGCTCCCTCAGTGTGTTACCTTGCGTGGCTCAGTAGCTTCCTTCAGCACTTTTTTCTGTGATGTTTGAAAGAATGGTTGCCTGACTCTACATCATAGTCCCAGAACAGGCTGTATTTTCATCACAAACCATCTTCCTCACCCCACACATCCATGTTTCTCATTCCATCTGCCTGGCAAGGACTTCTCACAAAGGATTGGTGGGAAGTGATCCCAAAAGGTAGGATATGACACCTAACTCCACAAGTTAGGACACATATTTGATTTTTGTTAACAAAGGTCAAAATAACAACGGCTTAAATGAGCCAGAAGATAATGTTTGTCAAGGTGGGTAGTTCAAACAGCCGCAAGGAATTGCAAAGATACCCCTGGCATTTCAAGTGCCTTGCCTCCCTTTCTCCTGCACTTGCTTTTCCCCCCAAAGATTCCTCTTTAATTTAGGATTGCCTTTTCAGCTCCACAGTTTCACAGGAAGTTGAAAGTGAAGGGAGGAAATGCTCCTGTTTTAAAGTCGTCAAGATGGACTTACGGCTTCTCATATCCCATTGCCCAGAACCCAATTACCTGAGCCCACTTAGCTGCCAGGGCCATGAATTCTTTATCTACTGGCTTTCTAGGCCACAGAAACACAACTATGGGGATTGTGATATTGAGGAATAGTCATAAAATTGAACTCACACAGTTATCTTCTAGATAGAAGAGAATGAAAAGACTCAATTTGCTAAAATTGTGAAGGTCGTGTATTCTTTTGGTTTTGAACTAGTATTTTCTGATGACTTCTCGTTAAATAACTAAGCATGCAGGTACTGTACAGAGCTCTGGGCCTAGGAATATGCTTCCAGAATAGCCCTTGTTGTCTTCCCATAGTCATGAGAAAGGGATTGGAGAGAAATACAGGTGTGTATCAGTGTGCACATTGAAGAATGGTGAGACCTCACTAGACTCTGAAAGCAGAGTTTTCAGAGAGGATAAAAGAGCTAGGTAGGTATGCAGTGATAAGAAGGTGTCCTATGCTAGGAAGGAGATTCACATCTATTCCATAAAAAGAAGTAAAGGATACCAAAGATTATCAGCAGAAAATACGTAGATTTTTGTTTTGATGGTATGATTCCGACATAAAAGATATACTTGATCAGTTTGACTACATGAGCATTAAGGGGGGAAAAGTCTACTGGCACAAACATCATGAACAAAATCAAAATAGGAATTAAAAACAAGAAAAATATTATCTACACATATGACAGCTGTTGGCTTCCACTGCCACAAAACTTAGTATTTTGTCTCACACAACTATGAGGATTGTGATAGGCTAATTTTCTTATGTATTAAAAAGATCAGAAGGTCAGTAATATAAAAGCATTCTTAAAAAATTACTAATGACTTTCCAACCTTGGAATTAAGCTCAAAATTGCTTAAAAATGTAAATGAATCACTTGGTACTGGTGTGGGGGCTACAGAAAATTGGTACTTAGGGCAACAAAAGGTTAGTTTAAAATAAAATAATTTGTTCTTAAAGTAAAAAATAAAAGTTCTATTCCACTGTGGTGTACAGTCTATGAAACAGGCCCCCAAACTTATTTCCCAGTTGTGCTGGCTAGTATTATATCAGCCTGACACAAGCTAGAGTTGAAGAGGAGCGAGATTCAATTGGAAAAAAACAAGCCCTCCATAAGATCCAGATGTAGGGTATTCTCTTAATTAGCGATCGAGGTGAAAGGGTCCAGCCCATTGAGGGTAGGGACACCCCTTGTTTGGGCTGGGGGTTCTGGGTTCTATAAGAAAGCATGCTGAGCAAATCACAAGGAGCAAGCCAGTATGCAGCACTTTTCCATAGCCTCTGCATTAGTTCCTGTCTCTAAGTTTCTGTTCTGTTTGAGTTCCTGCCCTGACTTCCTTCTTTCAATGACGACTAGTGATGTGGAAGTCTAAATCAAATGAACCCTTTCCTCTCCAACTTGCTTTGGTCATGTTGGTCATGGTGTTTCATCACAACAGTAGTAACCCTAAGTAGGGCACTAGCATTGACATTTTGGTGTAATTCCTTCACCTTAGGTTTGGGAGGGATCTATTGACTCTCTTCTAATAAAAGACTATATAGCCAGAATAAAAGAATAGTTTCTAGATGAAGCTGTGAAAAGATTCTGATTTCTATCTTTCTCATTCTCTTACTCTTGCCTTCTCCCTTGTCATTCTAAAGACTCTCAAGTGCCCCATTGTTAGTGGTCAGCACGGAGGCTGAGGTCCTGCCGCCTAGGTAGCCAGGTGAGCTTGAAGCAGGTTGTTTCCTTGTTGAGCCTGAAGGTAACTTAAGGCTTAGTTCCATCTAACACTTGACAGCTTTCTAAGACTGAACCTGTGGCACCAGCCCAGCAAGTCCTTGATACACAGACACCTGAGATAACAGATGAGTTACTTTGGTTTGGTTGTTTGTTTGCTTGCTTGTATGATCTCACCAAGATTTGGAATGATCTATCGTGAAGCAGTAGAAAAGTAATAAAGATTGAATAACTAGAAAAGGGATCCTATCTTGGCTTTGGACCTGGGAAGTAAGTAGAGGCTAAAGGATTTTGGATAACAGGTTATAAAAACAGACTCTTAGCTGTAATTTTTCACTTGGAAGAAGCTGTCAATAAGCAAGTGGGAGACCTGCAGCTGGAAAGTGGCAGAAATGGACCCTTGTTTCCTAGTGTAGAAAGCCTGACAACACTGTTCCGTCTAGTGACATGCAGAGAGGAGAGTGTAGAATGAACCAGATGGAATTCAAAAGGTTTGAAGCTTCTGCTTACCTTGTTCTTAGTCTATAGAGATTTTCATTTCCACAACTATAAGCTTCAACTCATGCAATTTTATTGACACGCACACACACACACACACACACACACACACACACAAGGATGGAATGGGGAAGTACACAGCATTGAAAGGAAACTTAAATCAAAACTGTCCTTAAGAAAGACCAGATGCTAGGATGACTAAAGACTTTAAAACAATAGACTTATGGGTACTCAAAAACAACTAAATAATGATAGGAAGAAAAACATCCTGAGCTAAAAGATATAATAACAAAAAATTATAAATTGATTGGAGCAGTTAAAGGAGGATTTGAGAAGACAAAAAGAAGAAACAGAGAAGAGAAGAGAAGATAGATGAAATCATTGAGTCTGAGAAATGGAAAAGATGGAAGAAAAGTGAACAGGGCCTGAGGGGCACACCCAGATATACATCCATTATGGCCACCTCAAAAGGATGAGAGAAAGTAAACGGAGAGAAGACTATTTGAGTAAATCTCAACTGAAAACTACTGGACTTCCATGGAAGATGGCATAGAGACGGTCAATGAGCTCAAACTCTACCAGGATGAAGTCAGAGAAGCTTGTGCTAAAAAACACAACAGAAGCCACTTGTTCACTATAGTGTTCCTCCATAAGAATTCCAGTAGTTTCTCACCAGAAAATGTGTAGGCAAATGGGCTGATACACTAAAACATTAAACTTTACAACAAAATCAGCCAAGAATCTGATGCCCAGCTGAACTGTCCTTAAATATAAGAAAGGAAGACATTTGCAAGTAAATCAGAGCTGAGTGAATTTGTTAGTCCATAGCGTAGACTTATCCTTCAAAAGCGTCTATCATTGGCTAGATGTGGTAGTCAGGCCTTTTATCCAGGCCCTTGGGAGGCAAAGGCAAACAGATCTCTGGAAGTTCCAGGCCAGACTGGTTTACAGCAGAGGTTCTCAACCTTCCTAATGCTGTGACCCTTTAATATAGTTCCTCATGTCATAGTGACCCCCAATCATAAAACTGTTTTTGTTGCTATTTCATATCTGTGATTTTGCTACTGTTATGAATCACAATGCAAATATCCATGCTTTCTGATGGTTGTGATCCACAGCTTGAGAACTGCTGATCTACAGCATGAATTCAGGGTCAGCCAGGGCAACAAAGTAAGAGCTTGTATCAAGAACAGCAACAGTGATAAGAGCAAATAAGTTGGAATGAAAAGACACTAGTGAGAAACTTTAAACTATATAAAGAAAACAGTATCTCAACAAATGCACACATGAGCAATTACAAAAATTTATTAGTTAAACCATAGTTTAACTTTGGTTTGAAAGTCTACTTCTACATGATATAGCAGACTAATAATTTTTAAGTTGTTAGTTCAAAAATCTGGTATTACTGTCATTTTTGCTTTGTAGCTCCACTTTTATTTTCTGTATATTTTAAGAAATGAATTTTAAAAAAACAATTTTTAGTCTATGCTGTTGGATACACAATATACACTATTGTGACATCAGTGACAAAGTAATGAGGTACAAAGCTGTTCTGAAGCAATGTCTTTTTTTTTTGGTTTTGTTTTTCATATTAATTCAAATTTGAGTGTTGTTACTTGAAAATGTTAAATGTTAATCATACAAAAATAGTCATAGAATATATGTAGAAAAGGAAATGAAAAGCAATTAAAATCTCCAAAGTGTTAGTTTCTTTTCTTATTGCTGTGATAAGAATAGCCCAACAAGAGGGCTGGAGAGATGGTTTGGAGGTTAACAGCACTGACAGCTCTTCCAGAGGTCCTGAGTTCAGTTCCCAGCAACTACATGGTGGCTCACAACCATCTATGATGAGATCTGGTGCCCTCTTCTGGTGTGCAGGCATACATGGAGGCAGAATGTTGTATACATAATAAACAAATAAATCTTAAAAACAAAGAAAAGCCCAGCAAAAAGCAGCTTAATGGAGAAGAGGTTGAGTAGGCTCATAGTCAGTCACTGTGGGGAAGGCAGGTCAGCAGGAACCTGAAGCAGCAAGCCACATCATAGTCTCAGTCAAGAGAAAGAACAAGGAAGTAACGCATGCATGCTAGCTCACCCTCCCCCTTTCACTCAGTCCAAAACCCAGCTCATGGAATAGTGCCACGCACATTCAGGGTGGATCTTCCCACTTCCATTCACTTAAGGAAATTCCTTACGGGTTTGCCCATAGGTAAATCTAATCTAGACGGTCTTTCCAGGAAGTAAGTCTCCCTTCCCAGGGATTCTAGATTTTGTCAAAACACTCTCTATCCAAAGACACAAATACGCTGTGAAAGGATGAAAAACATCCATTCCACACTGGGTGATGTAGTTCATTTGGTAGCGCCATTCAGACCTGAGTATGCCTTGGTTCCAGTGATGTGGTTCCATTCCATCTCAACTTAATGGTCCAAGAGTTGAAACCTATTCTTGCTTCTCCAAGGCTAAACAACAGGATGTTTGGCCCAAGTGTAGCTATTGGATGTCTTGACCCTAGAGACCTAGTAACATGATGTTTGTTTTAGGGCATGGTTGCTTGATGTTTTGGGTATCGGGAAGGTAATTATGTATTTGTTCCTTGTATCATGGTTGGGAAGTCTTTTGCCCTCCCTATTTGATTGGGGTATATAAGAACTATGAGCAATAAACTTGGGCCTTTTTTAGAGTATTCACTGGGAGCCCTCTCCACTCCACCTTCTGTCTCTTGTCTATTTCTTTCCTCAATCCACACTCTCTTCAGGGACATATGGACAAGTCAGCAGGACCTGATAATCCAATCTCTGGCACTTCTCCCACATACACAAAAAGAAGAGAAAGTAATTTATTCCATATAAACAGCAACCAACAGAAAGTAGGGAAGCTATATTAATAGAGCAAAATGGACTTTAAAATTTGGGGGTTATATAGGACAAAGCAGACAGGTTCAACATAGCAAGAAATAATAACTATAATTATTTTTATGCTTATATTTTATTGTCAAAATATAAGAAGCAAATTTGACAGATCTGAAGATATAGGTGGCTCAAGCAATTTCTGACTGGGGATCTTAATATGCCACTCTTCACAGCATTTAAAAAGGGAGAGAGCACATAAGACAAGACAAAAACATGGGACATATAGCTGGGCATTGATGATATTGATGATGTATGTCTTTAATCCCAGCCCTTTGGAGGGAGAGGCAGGTGGATCTCTGTGAGTTCCAGGACAGTCAGGGCTGTCTCGAAAAACCAAAAAAGAAAAAGAAAAAAAAAAAAAGAGGGGAACCATATATAGACTAATCAAAAGCAGAATGCACATGTTAAAAAATGTGCACGTGAGACATTCTTTAAGATAGATCATATGTTAGGACATAAATCTCAATAAATTCAAAAAGTGATTTCATGTAAAATATTCTCTCTAACCACAGATGACCTTAGAAATTAATAGTCAAAAGTAAATTAAAAGGTTCATACCTTTAAATACCACACTCTTGAATGACCAGTGTGCCGCAGAAAAAATTACAAGGAAAAATAGAAAATACTTGAATATTCATACAGTGTACATGTTCATTAAGAAGATGACCAACAAGATGACTTAGTGGGTGAAGTGTTCATCCTGTAGTCTTAACAGCCCAGCTCAATCCCAGGAGCCCTTGGTGGAGGGATAGAAGCCACTTCACAAAATTGTCCTCTGACTTCCACATGTACGTGCCTGAAGTCAAACGCACATCATACACACACAACAAAAATGCCTTAAAGAACAAAAATCTGAAATCAATAAACTGACTTTACCAACAGACTAGAACAAATGAAAAAGAAATATCACAAGAGATTTAAAAACACACACACAAGCAACTCAACAATCAAAAATTGGTCCTCTAACCTTCAGCTATACTGACAAAGTAAGGGGGGCACAGATTGCTAACATCAGAAATGGGGACATTACTACTAACATCCTTGAGGAGGAACTGTGAACAACTGCACAGAGCAAATTGGATCTAGATGAAATGGACGGATGTCTAGAAGAGCAAAACCTTCTGAGACTTAGTCATAAAGAAACTCAGAATTGACATGGACCTCTTGCAGCAAGCAGAGTAGGTCAGCAGCCAAGCCTTCCCTGGAAAGAAAAGCCCGGAACTGCTGACTTCACTGTATGTTTTACCAAACATTTAAAATGTCCAACCCTTTCCAGCCTTTCTAAAGCGTTGCTGAGAGAGGAGCACTTTCTCAGCGTTTCAGAGAACCACTGCTTGACATGAAGACACACAAAGTTACTACAAGGAAACTACAAACTGGTAAACCTTATGTACCCTGGAACAAAATTCCGCAGCAAATGACTACCAAACTGAACTTAGTTGCATGTAGAAGGATTCCATACTCGCCTTAACTAGCTGTGACTTATTCCTGGAATGTGAAGGTGGTTTCAACATATGAAAACAAAGTAACATACCATACTGGTAGAAGAAAGAGGAAATAGTCTGTCATCTTGACTGATATAGGAAAATCACTGAATAGCACTCCATTACCTTTCATAATAAAAGCACTCAACTGGCTAGGAGAACGGAACTATCTAACGACCCTGTTACAGTTTGGATAAGAAGTACTCCTTCCAAAGCCCAAATGGTAAAGGCTTGATTACCAGATAATGGGCTTGGAAGAAGTGATTGGATCTTGAGCTGTGAGTTATACGATGAATTGATCCAATGAATTCATGACTTCATGGCACTATTGAGAAGTGGTGGCAACTTTAGGGTTGACCTAGCTGAAGGAAGTAGGTCACAGTATGTCTTAGAAGGTTTCATGTTGTCTCTGGTACCTTTCTCTGATTCTTTGGCTTCTAGCACCCCTACCATACAATCTACATGATACTCTGCCGCATCCCAAATCCACAGCAATAAATCCCCCTGACCTTGGACTGAAATTATCACCATTAAATTGTGAAAGAGTAAGAGCTTTTTCTCTAAGATTCCAAAGGAGGCTGAAAGAATGTCTGGTTTTACCCCTTCTATTCAAAATACTTTTAGAAGTTCAAGCCAGAGTAATTATGCAAGAGAATGAAATAAAGACCATTTACTTTGAAGAAGTAAAATTATCAGCTCACAGAGGACATTGTTTTCTATAGACAGAAAGCTTCTACAAAAAAAAAAAATCTTGTTATAGAAAATTCTCCACAATAACAGAGCACAAAATCAAAACTCCTTCCAAAATTGGTTTTATATGCCAGCAACTAACAATCTAATAAATAAAAAATTCTACTTATAAAAGTATCAAGAAATTATTAATTAGCCAAGGAAATAGAATATATGTATAATAAAAATATAATGAAATTTTTAAAAAGACATAAACAGAAAGATAGCCCATATTCACAGTTGCAATACTTAATATTGTTAAGAATGTTAACATTACCCAAAGTGATGTATAGATTCAATGGAATTGCTACCAAAATCTCTAGAATATTTTTGCATATATAGAAAATAACCAATCCTAAAATAACTATTTAATCCTAAGGAACACCAAATAGCCAAAATATTACTACAAAAAGAGAACAGTTTAAAGACTCCATTTTTTTTTTTTAACTACAGCAACCAAAACAGTGTGAGAAGCTAGGAAGATGTCTCAGTTTGTAACTAGAGTGATGCCCTGAGTTCAGATCAAAGAGCCACGTGTGGCAACACGTGGCTATTATCTCAGCATCAGGGCTTGACAGTGTATCTAAACTCCAGCTCTGAAACTCTGCCTCAAAAAGCAAGCTGTAGATCAATATAGGAATATATCCAGTATTGACTTCTGCTCTAGATGCACATGAGTGAACACACATGCATGTGCGCATGCGTGCGCACATACACACACACACACACAAATGCATATATACATACGTATATACATATAATATAGAAACTGTTGATGTAGGCATACAGACATATTTGTAAACAAAATGGAAAAGAATAGACAGTCAATAAATAAACTTTTATATGTAGTTGTCAAGAACTAAATTATAACCTACTTCCTATATCTACTTGTGGAAGTCATGACTGCTCCTGTGTAACTATTAGTGATAGGAGCTTTAAGGATGTGGTTAATGTTCAATGGGGGTGGGTCTTTAATCCAATAGGACTAGTTCCCTTACTAGAAGAGGAAGAAACAGGAGAATGCTCCACCCTTTGAGGATAGATATACAACACCAAATAAGTCAGATGTTATGAAAATTTTAAATTTAAGCATATTAAAGGATATTACCAATATAGCAACTTTTAGTATGGGGAAAATATTTTCAAATTATACATCCAGTAGGTTTTGGCATCTAGGACATGCAGAGAATCTCTGAAACTGAACAGTAACAACAAATCATTAAAAAAAAAAGACAAAGTCCTTAAATAGACATTTCTTCGAAGAATATTCACAAATAGCCAATAATGCAAAGGAGAAGGTGTTCAACTTAGTGGTTATTAAGGGACTATAAATAGAAACTAAACCAAGGTACCCGCTCATCCCCAGTAGGATGGTTTCTGTTAGAAAGAAAAGCAGAAAGTAGCTTATGTTGATGAAGACATGAAGAAATTAGAACATTGTATACTTTTGGTGGATGTGTAAAATGTTACTTCCAATGTTGGAAACAGGAAGGTGGTTCCACCAAAAAATAAAAATAAAATTATAGTATGATTCAGAGATTCAATGTCTGGGTATATATGCCAAATTACTGAGAGAAGAGTATTAAAGAAAGACTTTTATACTCAAGCTTATAACTGAATTATTCATAATCTGTCAAAAGGTAGAAATAATTTAAGTATTTATCAACAGATAGACAAGCAAAATATAACACACACACACCATGAAATGTGATTCCGTTCAAAAAAATTCAGGCACATGCTACAGCATGATGAACCAGTCACCAGAGACAGACATTGCATCATTCCATTTGTATGACTTCCTAGTCAAATTCATGTGGACAGAAATTAGAATGATGGCTGTTGAGGGCTGGTAAAGTAGGCAATGTGGAGTTCCTGACTAATGGGCATAGAGTTTCACTTTTGTAAGATGAGAGGTTTGTGGAGGTGGAATGGTAATGGCTACACAACATGAATGAACTCAACACCGATGAGTGTACATCCTTACCTTTTTTTTTGGAAAAAAAATTAAAGATTCAGAACTTGATAGTTTCAAAACTTCACGTCCTCAGAGCTAGAGAAATGGCTCAGGGGTCAAGAGCACTTGCCGATCTTGCAGTTCAGCTCAGAACCTACATGGTGGCTCACATCTGCCTCTAACCCTAATTTCAGAGGATCTTACACCCTCTTCTGATCTCCACGGACACCAGGTATACATGTGATGCACATACATATTTATAAAATAAAACTAACATTTAAAAATGTCCAATGTCTTCAGATTTAAAACGTAAAATACTGAGAAATGACATCTACAAAAACTTCGTATTGTGGGCACTGCCAGAGGCCTCAAGGCTGTGCCAAGGGTGTGGCTGTGAGAAAGCTTTACAGATAAAGGAAGCTGAAAGGTGGCAACTCCATAACCTACTCAGTCACACTGAGGGACAGCGTGCTTCTCAGATCTTCTCCAGCAAACAGGGTCCCTGGGAAGCTTAAAAGCTCTGTCCCTTAAACTTCTAAACACCAACCTAAGGGGAAAAGGCTTGTCTAGGAGGTTTCTGTCCTGACTTTTGTGGAACTGAATCAACACCAATGAGACTTACAAGGACCCCATGATGCCTTTGTAAGAATTCTGCCAGCTTGAACCGAAAAGACGGGATGGAAAGTCAATGCAAAATTAAAACAGGCTGTGGGATCCCCAAGTTCTACTGACAGGCAAAGCAGGCTAGACCAACGGAACTGCAAGATACATTCACTCCCTTTCTGAGTAAGAAAGGTGACTCAAGGTGAAACCAGAGCCCAGACTGCAAAGCCAACACTCACAGAGATGCCCCCTGAGCCTTGAGAGCTAACCAAAGAACTTCCAACATCAAAGCAACTGAAATTCACAACTACAGAGAACCAGGATTCCTTTATACCTCCTATTTTCCCTGTTTTTAAACAAAAATATCCAGTCCCCATCTTTCTACCATCCAGGGGGTATTGTGGGCAGGGAAGACTTCATAGAATGAGAACTAATAGAACCAAAGCAGCAGGCATTGAGAAGACCTTACTGTTCACATGGACATGAGTCTGGTGCTGAGTACATTTTGCACAAATGAAGGACTTGGATCACTGGGTTGGGGGGCACAGAAGAAAGGTTATGCTTGGCAGTCTCTAAAATGGCCTCTAATAAACCCATATTCCCATAGTAGTACCTTCTTGCAATCTTCTTTGCTTGTTATAGGTCCCAGTGTCTTGGTATGTGTGAAAGCATAGGCATGTGTACATGCATGGGAGCAGAGGTAAATGTTGGGTATCGCTCCTCAGGAGCCAACCTTGCTGTAGTTGAGATCAAATCTCTTGCTGAGATCTGGAGCCTGCTGATTAGGTCAGGCTGTAACGTTGTCCCGCCAGCAAACCCCAGAGTTCCTCAGTTCCCTGCCTCCCTAGAGCTGGGATATAAGCATGGACTACCTTAACTGACTTTTATGTGGTGCTAAATCAACATCAGGTCTTCATGCTTTGTACAGTGTCTGCTAGTGTTACTTTTTCAATTTGGCACAAGCTAGAGTCAGCTGAAAGGAAGCAGCCACAATTGAGAAAAGTCCCCTATAAGATCCAGCTATAGGGCATTTTCTTAATTAGTGGCCCATGAGGGAGGGCCTAGCCCATGGTGGGTGGTGCCATACCTGGGCTGGTGGTCCTGGGTTCTATAAGAAAGCAGGCTGAGTAAGCCATGAGGAGCAAGCCAGTAAGCAGCACCCCTCCATGGCCTCTGCGTCAGCTCCTGACTCCAGGATCCTGCCCTGTTTGAATTCCTGTCCTGGCTTCCTTTGGCGATGAACAGTGATGTGGAAGGGTAAGCCAATTAAACCCATTCCTCTCCAAGTTGCTTTGGTGTTTCCTCTCCAAGTTGTGGTGTTTCATCACAACAATAGAAACCCTCATTGAGACATATGACAATCACCTTATCAGACTGAGCCATCTCCCCAGCCCCTGCTGGTGACTTTTTGTAAAGGAAGATGAAATGCCAGTTCCCACGTTGAGTTACAAAAGATTGTGGATTCTATCTTTCTACTTAGTCTCTTGCTTTTTGTCCTCACTCACTCTAGGTGACACCATCTGTCACACTGTAAGCTTCCCTGTAGAGAGGACAGTAAGAACTTAAAGCTGGCCAGCAGCCACTGAGCAAGCTTAGAGGCATTCCTCTACAGCTGAACCTATGACAATACCTTAATTAAGCCTTTTTGGATATTCTCTTTCAGAAATAAAACTAACTTGACCCTGAACTCTTAACACACAAATAAAAAAAAAACCCTATGAAATAATGAATAGTTATTTTATATTAATAAATTGGATTAATTTGTTATATACAATAGAACTAATACAACTTTCATGAATATTTATTTATATTTATTTTCAGCATGCATGAGACAGTATATTGTCTTTCATAATATAATGTCTTAGACCAATCATAAAAGCTAATTCTACATGATTGGCCCATGAAAACCTGATAAATTTCAAAGAGGAGTATGGGTACAGATAAAATCTTGGGATCATATAGGGGAAGTATCATGGCAATAGTTTATTTTTTATTCTTTTTTTTTTCTTTACTTTCTTTTTTGCATTTTGGGGTTTTTGTTTTGTTTTGAGACAGGATCACTATGTAGCTCTGGGTGTCCTGGAACTCACCATATAGATCAGGCTGGCTTTGAACTCACAGAGATCTGTCTGCCTCTGCCTCTGCCTCCTGAGTGCTGGGATTAAAAGTGTGTGTTACATCCAAGTTATATAATTCTAAAACCCACTACCATTAAAAAAAAAAGTAACCATAGTGCCCAGGGGATAATATGTAACTATCTGTATTAATTAGAAGTTACATGTGTGGAAATGAAGTTTAACTTTTCAATTTGAGAAATTACACACATACACACACACATACACACACACACACACACACACACACACACACACACACACACACACGAGACTGTTTAGCTGAGAAGTCTAAAAAGAGGTAGGAAGCATAAATTAATAAATAAAAGTCTAAAATGTGGGAAACAATAAAATTAAGAGGAAGTAAATACCAAATGCTAAGGGATTACTCTTTCCAGGTCTCTATATATGAAAGCTCTATTGGAGTGTATCTTCAACAAGCTTTTAGATTTATTTAACTTTATGTGTATAAGTGTTATGTTTGCATGTGTGTATGTACACCATGAATGTACCTGGTGCACTCAGAGGTCAGAAGGTGTTGGATCACCTGGTACTAGAGTTATACATAATTATGAATCACCGTTTTGGTGTTGGGAAGTGAACTTAGGTCCTCTACCAGGGCACAAATGTTCTTAATCAAAAGCCCTCTCTCAAGCATCCCAGAATGTGTGTATATATTTAGGGAAAATACAAATAATCATTTTTAAGATTATATGTTATGGTGCTATATTGTGTAAGCACCAGCATTGGGTGTTTGGGGACAGGGCTAAAGATGGGTAGATTCCTGAAGCTCATTGGCAGGACAGCCAGTTGAGTCAATGAAGTTCAAATTCAGCGAGAAACCCTATCTCAAAACATGAAGGTGGAGACCAATTGAGGACAGACATTAAAGTCTACCTCTGGTCTCCACATGCATTAAATATGCCCACATGCATATGTATGTATGTATATATATATGTATATATATATATATCACTAACAAAGTACACACACACACACACACACACACACACACACACACACACACACACACACACACACAGGAAACAGCAAATTCTGTGCCAAATGCAAATTGGCACAGAAAACATTTTTTTTAGCATCAAAGAGCAGCCCTTTCTTCTTGGAATATGTCAAGCCAAGAAGTTTTTGTAGTTCACATTTTATCACTATGTAGCAGTGTTACAGAGGGGGTAGTTGATGAAATTAGGGAAGAGAAAGAAAAATGAGGTGGTAAGTCAGAAAGGAAAAGGCAACACTTTCATTATCTGTTGAGGTCACATGGTTAGGAGGCCTCTTGAAGTTCCAGAGGGCACACAATTCACAACTAATATTGATCTGGTCCATGTGGCAGGGAATAGAGGACACTGCCAGCTTGGAGCAGGGCCAGGAACAGAAGAGAGCACTCTACAGAAAGGCTCTGGTTCAAGGCTGCTGTGCAAATGGCCTGGCCATATGACTCATAATATTCTAGCAGATCCTATGGTGTTGAGGTATCAGCTGTGATAACATGTGCAGCACGTTTAGCACACTCTACAGGAAGAAGCATAGTGTGAAATCTGGGGTCCTGGAGCAAGGCCAGAACATCTGAGCATAAAATTACATGGCTTTTAACAACAGTTACTGACAAGGCTCTGGAGATGGAATATTTCCCGCTGAACATCTATGTCCAGAACTGCTAAACTCACAAATTCAGTTTAGTCACAAACTTAGTTTGCTCACAAACTGTTTTACTCCATAAGACAGGGATACTGCATACAGAATAAAGATGGTCTAGATCAGAGAGCAGTACAGTTCCCCAGGACTATGGACAACGCACTTGTAAGACCAAATACCCTGTGGACAGCCATGTGGGAGATGTGGATAAAGTCTGAGTACTGAGATAATGTTCTAAACTTGGGTTAAATAAGGATGGTGGCAGCATTGCAGCCTCATTCAGAGGTGGTCTTAGGAAACAGCAGACGGAGAAAATCTTCTTATAAGACACAGTTTCAGACAGAGGTCATCCACATTAGGTGGGAAGAGAAGTAGCTTGTGATTAAAATAGGGATTCATGGGCAATGACAAGCCACCTGCCATATTGACAGGAAGGACTTGCGGGTTAGAGGCACAGGCACACTACGAGCAGGAACCATGAAGATCTCTGTAGCATAGATGCTCACCAGGAACCTGGATGGAAAGAGTGTTAAGCAATCAACTCATCAAATGGTATTGTGAGTTAAAGTTAGCCAGTTTTAAACCACTGGCTACCCCTCCCCCCCACCCTGCATCATAGCCACGAAGAAAGCGACCAGAGAGGCAGAGATAGAGTCTCAGTAGCATGAACTTTCATGAACCAAACCTGATTTAGGTCCTGTTGTCTCTACAATCCAACTTGCCAGCAACAGATCCCAAAACAGCCTTCAATGAAGTAATTAGCTATTGGATGGGAAGTTAATTACATTGGACCTGTTTCATCTAGGGCAATCCAGGACGATCCAGCTGACTATTTTTGAGACAGAATATCAAGTACTCTAGGCTGGTTTAAAACTTCTTACATAGTCAAGAATGGCCAAATGTCTGATCTTCTGCTTCTACTTCCAGTGGGCTGGCATTACAGGCATGTGGCACCATGGCCAGTTCATGTGGTGCTAGGGGTCTAACTTAGGATTTCATATGTGTCATGAGCAAGCATTTTGCCAATGGAGATATATCCTCAGATCTTTTTTTTTCTTTTTCTTTTCTTTTCTTTCTTTCTTTCTTTCTTCCTTCCTTCCTTCCTTCCTTCCTTCCTTTCTTTCTTTCTGTCTGTCTTTCTTTCTTTCTTTCATCACTGTTTTCCCTTTCTTTTCCTTGGGACACCAGTCAGCACCATACCACTATATAGGAGCTCAATAATTCCTGGCATGTAGCCATAGAATCCTGGCCTGCTTTGTAGTATTTATTACTGTGATTATTTTTGTCATTCATCAGCCAGGATCCAAGATGGTGTCTGTCCAAGCATTTCTTTTTGCTTTTGCCCTAATCCGGAGCTCCCAGTACAGAATGAGGTGTGACTGTGGTGTATTTGGACCTCTTTGCTAAGCTGATTTTGGAGATAACCCTAATGTTGTCACAAAGCCCATTGGTAGCTCTGTTCTCTTCTGGTTATATAAATGTATCTTCCTTCAACATCCCCCAAACTTATCTGAAAGTCACAGTCTATTGCAATAACAGAAACTTTATCCCCAGCATTCTTTGATGAAAGAAGCCCCCATCCTTAGGTTTTGAGTCTTGTGTTGTACTGGAGATTTATGTCCACCATTCATATGGAACATTTTATTCTTTATCTCACAAGATCTAAGCCTGCAAAGATATTGCTCTCCAAATTTTAAATCTCAGCTCATGGTTTTGTTTTTCTATCTATCCACGGAGCTATTATTTATGAGATTATCACTCTTAGGCTCCTGATAGTTTACTGAATGGTTAGAATGTTTTGTTATCATAAAAAGTCATTGAGATTTAAAATCCACTAAAAATGTGCATGCGGCCACGTGCTCTCTCTCTCTCTCTCTCTCTCTCTCTCTCTCTCTCTGTGTGTGTGTGTGTGTGTGTGTGTGTGTGTCTGTGTCTGTGTCTGTGTCTGTGTGTCTGTGTGTGTAGACAAATGATAAACCTGTCATTTCTCTGGAGCCATCCTCCTTATTTTTTTTCTGGTACAGGATCTCTTGTTGGGACTGGAGTTTGCTGGCTGGCTAACCTGAGATCTCCAGGGTTCTGATTGTCTCTGCCTCTCTGCCTTTCCAGTGCTAGGATTACAACTGTGTGCCATTACAGCTTGTGTGTGTGTGTGTGTGTGTGTGTGTGTGTGTGTGTGTGTGTTTGTGTGTGTGTGTGTGTGTGTGTGTGTGTGCGCGCGCGCATGCGCGCACTGGGGCTTGAATTCATAGCCTCCCTTTCCCAGATGAACCATCTTCCTAGTCCCCTATAGCTGGCATTTTAAATATTTGCAGGTAATATTTTTTTTTGAAAATTGACTGAGCATCTGGGAGAAGGGTGGACCTCCAACTCATATTTCTTGCTAACATAAATTTAAGAATGTATAAATTTTAACATGATGCCACTGAGGTTCTTTTGATGCTATAGATTGACTATGTGCCTTCAGGTATTCAGTGTTATTTGCCTTTTTATATTTTTATTTTTATTTTTGAGACAGGGTTTCTCTGTAGCTCTTTGGAAGCTGTCCTGGAACTTGCTCAGCAGACCAGGCTTCGAACTCAGAGATCCGTCTGCCTTTGCCTCCTGAGTGCTAGGATTAAAGGCATGTGCCTCCACCACCTGGCCTTGTTTGCCATTTTTAAAATAGAAGACTTTGTCATAGACTAGCTCTTGGTTGACTACAGGAATTGACTAATATGTAAAGAAGTGTAAGACTGAAACATTGATTCGGGATCAGCACCAACATCAACCTATTTGATTGTTGTTTTCTGACTTCAATTTCAACAGAATGCTATTCAAAACCATCTGAGTGCTGGGAAGATGAATCAGTGGTTAAGGTGCTTTTCTCACAAGCCTGAGATCAGAGTTCAGATCCCCAGAAGCCATATAAACACCAGGTGGCCCCCGTGGCAGTCTGCAATTCCAGCCCCAGAAGGCAAAGATGGGGAATTCTCAGAGCAAGCTGCCTGGCAAGACCAGGGTTTGATTGAGAGTTCCTGCCTCAATGAATAAAGTAGAAGAGAGATCAGCCTTAGGCTTCCACATGCCTATGCACACATGTGTACCCCCACACATAGAAACACACATATGCACATGAAAGTGGAAAAAATAATATACATATATATACAATTTTTAAAGCTCATTTGTTTTGCTAGTGTTGGTTAAAATCCTCAGTGTTCAAAGTGTGGCTCATACTTCCTGATTACAGGTTTCTATCAGGTCTTGCTTGATGTTAGTTTCTCATGTCATTTGTCATCTTTGAGCCCAGCTGAACTTTGTGTTTGTAAAACTACTAAACCTGCTGCTGCTGCTCTATTACTTATGAATTATTGCTAAAATGGCCACCTGGTATTTATCACAGGTTTTTCCTATGGAAAATGCTTTTTATTCCTGTTGCTCATCAAGACTTAGTAAACCTTTATCAGGAGAGTAGATAGTAAGATCGCTGTGGTTAAAACATCTGAAAGCCTTTCTAAATCTTCTTTGGGATGATACTAAGTTGTTGCTTACACTGTCAATCCATGGGTGTCTGAGCACGCTGAACCATGAGTGCTGGACACCCATTTAGACCTTTAATATGTCCACACTAATGCATTAACAGACCTTACAACACCCTCTGGGAGACTATAAGACATTCATAGGATGGTCTATTTAAAAGCAGGAGATTAGAAATCACAGAAGGTCAGTTTTTGTTACCTAATAATACTAATTACCATCCTGGGGCCCTTTCACTAATTACCAGTCCCTTTCAAAAAGTGTGACACTTCTTGGTACCTAAGAGAGAGGGAAGAGGGGAAAGACTCAAGTTTCAGTTTAAAAAAGAAAAAGCCTAAATGTTTCAAACAGTTTGCTGGAACAAAGAGAAACAAAGAAATCTCCCCAGATGTCAACCTTTTCCCCAGAGATCAAGAGGCCTGGGCATGGACAAGGGTACAGAGTAGAGTAGTGCACTTCTGAGCTCTGAGTCTGCAGGAGAGCTTTCTCTTGATTGATTAAAGAAGCAAAAAATACTGAATTAAAGCAATCTGGCCAAGTGAGACTACAGGTTGGTAATGGCTTTTTCCTCCTCCTCAAGAAATTGCAGGACGATTCTATACATGTGGGAATGCGCAGTCTTCTTCAGCACACATTTCATTTCAATTTTTGAAATGGTGAAAAGTTTTTCCACATGAACAACCAAGTGAATGCTATATTCAGATAAGTCATGAATCACATTAAATATATAGTAATCTGTGCATTACATGTACATCATGCACATAAACATATTACTTTTGATCAAGGTTTGGTGCATATTTGTTACATGGCCCACTGTTCCCATTTATTAAAAAAATGTGATCCAATTTTCTTTGTTCCTCTTTTAATTAGAATTTTCACAAGGCCCAAACTTTCTTGCATTTCCTGCATTTCTGAAACTGCTTGATCTCCTCTGGGACTCTTTTTTTCCCCCTCAAAACTAGGTATGAGAAGAGTTCATAGTGATAAAATTCTGAAACTGGCCAGAGAACTCAGAGTGAAGGCAGCACATCTGAGGTTCTGAGAAAGGACAGCAGTGGCCAGGAAGACCCCAGACCCACCTCCCTCTACGTTTAGCCACTTTGGAGAATGAATTTCTAAATGAACCATGCTTCTACTTAGTCCTTTTGAAATGAAGAGTGAAAATGTTGTACTTGTCATCTCCCTCACAGTCAGAGTTCAACTGGAAAAAACAACAACAACAACAACAACAAAAAACCTCCCCAAATAGCTCTTTCACAGTTCCCCAAAGATAACTTGGTCACAACTCCAAATAATATTTTATCAGATAATAGTCTGCACGAGGCTGTAATATTTTGGTTATAAATACAGTAACCATGTGACCTATCATCCAAACAGGGTATTCTAAACACCAAGGTTATCAGTAATTGGTAGGTCCACCTGACAAAAAACGAGACAATCCTAGGCACACAGAACATATAGCTGTCCCAAGGGTCGCTGTCCTCCTTTCTACCTTCTTCCATTGCTTGAGAGAAAATTTCCACATCATACCTTTTTATGAACCTAAAATGTTCAATTCAATATTTTGGTATAGACAGCTTCACAACCATCACCCCCCAAAAAATCTCAGTCATTTGATCATCTCCAAATGAGACTGCATTCTTTTAGCAGTCTCCCCCACACCTCTCCACTAACTTCCTATTTAATCATTTACCAATGTTTCCTCTATGGATCTGTCAATTCTTGATGTTTCTGATAAATATAGTTACCCAATAGTGGTCTTTTTGGTGGCTTTCAAAGTTAAACCATGTTGTAGTGTGGGTTGGCACTACATTTCTTTTATTTGTAAATAGTGTCCTACTATAAATATGCACCACATTACATTTATCTATTCATGGGTTGATAGACATTTAGGTTGCTACACTTTTTGGCTATTTTAAGTAATGCTGCTATGAACATTTGTGCCAAAGTTTTTGTGTAGACATGTGTTTTCTTTTCTTTACCTATACCTGCCCCCTCCTCCCTTTTGTCACCTTTATGCAACACACTCACCTTACAAAATTCTAATAGAAGGTTTCCACACACCAGGCAGGAAAGCCAGAAGTAGGTAAGAAGGATGTGCAAGGAAGACCACTGTGTTGCTGAGGCCACTAAAGTGAGCATTTTTGCTTAAAAATGTGTATTTATACTTTTTTAAGTGTTGACTCAAATGCATGTTAACAGATCAGACTGCTTAAGAAAAGACTCAGGGAGGAAGCGAGGGAGGGATCAGAAGAAATTCCTGCTGGGCTACCAAGGGTCCTTGCTTCATAGTTTAAAATCATTTACCCAAGAGCAGATGGACTAACACAGCAAAGCTAATCTAACACTTGCAAAAGCTCCAGGGTCTTTGCTCTGCGAGCAAATATTTACATTCTGTGTCTAGAATAAAAAGTTTTAATTTCTTCTGTTAATAGTTTACTCACTGATGACTTCTTTAATTTGGTCCTTTTCTTTAAAATGCACGACACAGGCGAGTATGTTTTCAGGGAATGTGTTTAACCTTATGAAGATCTACACATAGGTATAATGGTCTTATATGAGGAGACACAGTGAATCTAGATGTGTTAAAGTAAAATCAATACCAATGGAAGAGGAAATTAGAAAGGAAGTCACTGATTTTTTTTTCTTCCTCTTTTTCTTTCTTTCTTGTCACTAGACTGTGCAAGTTGGGAATTCTTAGGAATCATTATGTATAAAAATCTCCAGGCTTCCATTCTAATGGGTTCCAGGTTTTCCAGCTATGGAGATGAGACTAACAGATTTAGTAAATCCTTATTTATTTGTCCCAAAGGTCAGGCTGTACTGTCTCTTCTCTGGTGCTGGTTTCTATTCATCCTCTGCTTCTTCTCTGGGGTCTTTTGCTGCCCATCATTAATCTTTCAAGCCACAGCTGGGTGGGTTCAGAACGCAACTATCAGAGGAACTAAGAAATGAAATATTTACCCATACCAATGAGGGAAAAGGTCTATCATTCTTAACCCTTAACTCAATCTCTTCTATTCTATTCCATTCTATTCTTTATAGATCAAAGGTATGATAAATACACACAAACACACAGATACACACACACACACATATATACATACATACATATATATATATATATATATATATATTACTATCTACTCCCATTTGTAATGAGGTGTAATATAGAGAGCTCAGTTAGTTACCATGGAGATATGGGTCCTGTTTCTTATCACAAAGCCACATTATCGTTTGTTGTCAGCCAAGGAGGGATGACAAAGGCCTCCCCAAGAGCCTAGTTCTGCAATTACTGAGCAATCAAACACCTCTTCTAATAGTGCACATCCAGGTACACACGCTCCTTGCTCAATGCTATGTTCTTTTCTTCCCTTTGAAAGTCATACAGAGTAGGTAGGATGCAGTTGCCAAGAACAGACATCTTCTGTTGGATGTCCTATTATACAGGATTTCAGTGACAGTCCTTAGTTTATATTACAGAGCTCATTAGTTACTCTCTGCTTAAAGCCCCTCTTGAGTTATAACAAGTATTTTCTTTTGAGGATATACAGAAATCTTCCTTTTTATGCATTAGCTGTTTTATCATTTACCATTAACTTACAAAGTGAGGTGGATAAATAAAAATCAATGTCTTTATATTTCCTAGAGCTTTCCCTGTTTCTTTAATCAACATTACTAAAACTATCAACAGAAAAACAAAAAGAAGGAAAAGAAAAAAGAATGACTAGCATTAATTGCATCTGGTGGTGCTATCTACATGAACAGAGTACACATGATAGGACTCTGTCCAGTGGTGCTGTCTAAATGTACAGAGTTCACATGACAGGACAAACAGAAGGTCCTGGGTTTCTCTAAGGACTTTTATTTTTAGAGATGACTGGGCTGTTCCCAAGATTTGCCTTGGATGCTCAGACAGACATTTTGAATTCTCATTGAAATTTGGGGTGAATTAGAGGATGAACTGAGGCATTCAAATTAGTCTGATTATAGATAAGCTTCTTACAGTGATCTTTGCCCTGTGCCATGTCTATAATTTCATAAATTACACAGTTGTCTTTGATTTAACTCTCAAGTCTTAGGTTGCTGGAACTCCCCAAGGAAGCAGGATGCTTTCTTTTTAAAAAGCACGAGTATTGTTGGGATTGGGAGAGACAGAAACAGTGAAATACTAAAAAGTTTCTGGGACACAATCCCTTCTCTGAACACACCTGAAATCTAATGAGGGAGACAGCCTTTAAAATCTACATACCAGTAATGATCAATGAACCAAACAGCAAAAACTCTACAAGAGCCTTAATGTTAGTGGGGAGAGGTCACCAACTCCAGAATTTGTGCTGTGATTTGAATGTGTCCCCAAAGTACTTATGTTACAAACACAAACCTCAAAGCAACAGTATTTAAAGGTGGAACTTGGAAGAGGTGGTGAGGTTACCTTTTAGGTGAATTGATTAAACTTGGTTCGAGAAAGGAAGGAAGGAAGGGTGCAAGGGAGGGAGGGAGGGAGGGAGGGAGGGAGGGAGAGAGGGAGGAAGAAAGGAAGGAAGGAAGGAAGGAAGGAAGATGAGTTTGACCTTCTCCCATTGCTTTCTCCATTTCCTCATCTCTGGGCACTTCCTCCTCCATCACTGGAACTTGCTCTTGTACCATAGGACAGTGCATCATGAAGTCTGTCATCAGACACAGCTCCTCAACCTCATATTTTCCAACCTTCAGAAAAGGGAGCAAAATACACTCCTATTTATTAAAAGTTGACCAGCCCGGCATTGTCACAGCAGCTCCAAATGGACTGAGGCTGCTGCTAAGGTCTGATGCAAGAGGAAGAAGTCTTGAGAAAAAAAAAACAAAACAAAACAAAACAACAAAAAAAAAAAACAAAACAAAACAGAAAGAAAAGAGAAGGGGGGAAGGCAGCTCAGAAAAGAAAGACAGAAGGAGTGAAGATTCTCCAACAGGAATTGTCATGTACTTCTGGGAACTGTGGTCACATTAGCATCACCAAAGCAAATCAGTCCTGAGTGAAAAGTTTCTGCACCCCAAAAAGCCTCTCTGCTGATGCAGCAATCCAAATCAGGCCAAATCAGACCAAATCAGGCCAAATTAGAAAAGGCCTTCCTGGATGACACTCATGGTTGGCCTTCTAGCTCCCTCCCCCCCCCCCCCAGAGAGGAGACGGGAAAGTGACTGGAAAACCACAAGTCTATTTTCTGGGTGGGTGGGGGGCAGTTTAAATATCCTGTGGGAGTGGTCTTGAGCATCTCTGGCGGTGGGGTTCTCATTTTGATGGGGTTTGATGGGGTTTCTGAGATGCAGCAGGGTTTGAAGGGAGATAGGGGAGGGGGCTTGGGTGGAGCTTCTACCAGAACATTCTAGACTTTGGTTATATGGATGCCAAGGGCTGGGGTGAAGCTTCCATGATAACACTGAGTAACTAGAAAGAAAATGTAGAATCGATTCAGGTCACGTAATAGCTTATTCCTCTTAGAACAACCCTCAAAGTACTTTCCTCCTCATTTTACTAGACAAATAAGGTGAGGCATAGGAAAGAAGAAGGAGGCAGAGGAAACAAAGTAGAGAGAACATACATTCAAAATGTCTCAGTAGAGAAAAGCAAACAGAGTGCAGACACATTCTACGGTAGATGATCCCCACGTGCCAGGAGACCAAGGTCTGTGCACTCATATGTTTTCACCTATGTGCTAGAATCTTTGTTGGAGCTGCACCATGTATATTAGGCTTTGACAAGGGCCTGATCAATGCTATGATTGTAATGGACCACAGACTCCTGGTATTTTTGTTGCCGAAAGATGGCCTTATAAAATATGCAGTGTTTTGGGACTGAACCCCAGGGAAACATTTGATCAGTGCCATGAACTGGAAGAAAGCTAAACAAAACCTTCTAAGGCTGTTCAAAAAAGTGTGTAGAGAAGGTTCACTAGACAGTGGGTGGAAAGAGTGAAGACCCTCATGATACTGCAACAGTAAGGGCGCCAATGAACCTCATGTGTTCCATGTGCCCAGCAGTGTATTCAATACTTTGTGAGCCTGGTCATCAGATCTCCACACATGAGAGAAGAAACCCAAGTTCAAACGAAGTTGCTGCCTGCTTGAATTCAAAGAAGCACGTCACCAAATGGAACCTAGCAACTTCATTCTAGGATAACAAAGGAAATGAATACACTTTGAAATGTGTGACTGTTAATAGACATTTCTTCAGTGTTTTCTCTCCTGGTTCCTTTGATAAGGTTACAATAAGGCATGAGAATCATTGGTATTTTCTCTGTAGATGTTGCCAAGAGAGGAAATGAAAGGTATATGTATTTTATTTGCTCATTTATGTGTGACATTTTATTCCTATGAATATAAAATCTTATTCATCACTGTACCCCAAGGTTTAGATGAGTAGTTGACATACAGTAAAATCTTAGTAGATTCATATCAGCTAATGCAATGGATGCATTCTGTAGTACTTTACAATTTACAAAGTATTTACATATATTAAACCGTCAATATCTCACAGGGGTTAATCTGCATATGAACTACTATAGTAAAGCCAAGTCAGAGACTTTTTCTTACCATCACATGGAGCTTTATTTTCTGAGAGCTTTCAGCTAAATTTAAATTCTTGTGGTCCAAGGAGATGCTTAGCAGGTAAAGACACCTGTTGCCAAAGTTGCCAACCCTAGTTTGAGTTTGATTTCCCTGGAACTCACATGGTGGTAGATGAGAGAGAACCCACGCCTGTAAGTTGTTCTCTGACCTCCACAGGCATCCTATGACAAGTGTATCCATGTACAAATGTATGTGTACACACACCATGCATGCATGCACACTATATAAATGCAATAAATTCTTAGCATAGTTGTGTGCCTGATTACTATCCAAACTTCTTTCCTTGATAAGGACTTAGTAGAATGAAGGGCAGTAAAAACATCTGTTATTTATATGAATTTTAAAGTTTTATGCCATTTTCAATGGACAATGAAGTCCCCGCTTTATTGAAGGGACATGCAAAAAATACCCTTGCCTGCACTTGCGGGGGGTGGGGGGGAGGTTGTTTCTTTATATGTTTTTTTCTGACTGTTGAAGTTACACTGCTCTGAACCATCTAGATAAAAACAGAACATGAAGATTAACTAATCAAAAACGGCTGACCAACGCAGGGAACTGGTTTATAATGCCAAGTTTTAAGATGTTCTGAGCACTTGAGAACAGCATGGCACTTTGGGGTGGAAAATTCAGTCTTACCCCTTACATGTCCTTACATTTTCTTTGTTGCTTTATCCCAGGATTAGGAATATGCCCTTCATGAGAGTTATCCCACACCACTCCCACTGGCCTGCTGCTACACCCAAGAATTGACACCCGAGTGCATCCTCCTCAATCTCCACTGTGTGACTTGACAAGAATCAACACTGATCAGTGTAATGGAAGACACAGATGGCAAGCGGTTAACTCTGATCAAAGACCTGAAGACATTTCAAAAGCTCTACATGACTATTGTCCCCATTGCCAAATGATTTGTGCTGTTGTCATTGTTGTCTGCAGGACAGAGCTTGGCTAGCAAACATCATTAAGAAAATCCATGTCTATTTTAGAGAAACATTGCCTCTCTCTCTCTCTCTCTCTCTCTCTCTCTCTCTCTCTCTCTCTCTCTCTCTCTCTCTCTCTCTCTCTCTCTCTTGGCTGAAGTGATGACTGAAGTCTTTTCCTACCATCTTTTCTTTTTAGCAAAAGGCACAAGACTGAAGTTCTTGCTGGTTGCCATCCAGATTTCTGCTCTTTATTCAGCAAGGAGTTGTTTCATTTCCACATTATTCACTGCTTCTCCTTTCCTCTCCTCGGAGAAGTAAGAAGTCAGAGGCAGCCACATTCTTTGTGCTTACCACAACAGGTCTTCCTAACTGACTGTATTACTCATTATTTTATGATATTTGTGTAAAATGTATATGCCATCGTGCATTAAACAATTAGCAATACAGATTTGTACCCATAAACATACTTATTTTGGAAACATATTTTACCTTAAAACTTAGAATGTGGTTCACTTGCCAAGAAAGGGGTTATTTTTAAGTAAAACAAAATGGGACATTGGAAGTTTTTTTTTTAGGGATTTTTTTTTTGCCACATCACTACACCAGAGCAGGTGGAGGTGGTAAAGCAAATTTGACCAGGGGCCAGTGAGAAAAGCTTGCTGTGCAAGCCTGACAACCTGAGCTCAATTCCTAGAAGCCATACAAAGCTGGGAGAGAGCCAAGTTGTCATTTAACACACACACACACACACACACACACACACACACACACACACACACACACACTGTAGTATGTATGCCCATATACTCTAGAATGATAGTTAACTACACACAGGTACACAGCATGGCACAGAGGTTCTTAGTAAACTCTATTGTGGTATCAGCAAGTGGTAACTGACTATACCGAAAGTGGTAGTGCGAGTACTTACCCTTGAAACACTGCAAAGCCTGAGGCCATCCACATGAACATGAAGTCCTCTTTGTTGCAACAGTGCCTAGAGTTAATCAACCTCAGGCTTTGCTCTCTTCCCTTAGCTTCTTTTTCATGAAACAGAGTTTTAAAATATAGGAAACACAGATATTTGTAGATGTCCATATGCAAATACTAATAGAAACAAAGAAAACCAACGATATCTGGCAGTGAAATGAATACATTCTGACCCTTAAACTTTAAATATACTCTATCTCCATTTTAGAAGTATACATTCAAGGAACTCTCACTGTATATTAATGATTTACTTTTTTACTGTATTATTTTTTTCATTAAAGATGTAGTGCAATGTGTATGCAACATTGCTGGTGATTACCTACATATGATAACATCTAACCACACAGTAATAATCTGGGAGAATTATACATTTATTTATTCATAACTATACACTTTTGCATTTTTAGCAAAGTTCTTTTTGACTGCCTTTGCTACTAGTTTAACAAGCTATAGATACAATAAAATTTGTTCCATTACTTTAAAAATCCACTTTTTTGTTTCATTTTTTGTCGCTGCCATTTTTGTTCATTTGGTTTGGTTTTTATGAACTCCCCCCCACCACCACCATACACAACCACACACGCACACACACACACACACACACACACAAATACACACACTCTGGTCACTACACTTATTTCAAAATATTTTTATTTCTTTTAAAGATAATTTAAATCCCAAAACTTAAAAGATGAGTATGTTTATATCTTAGAGACTCTACATCTCTTGCCTTTACCTTTTAATTTTATTCTCATAAACAATTCTCCAGTCCAAGCTGTCATTTCCTCTTCACAAGATCTCTCTTTGAAATATCTCTAATCACTTGTACACAGTACTACCATAATCAAACATAGAACCTATCTTTTCCTTCTCTTGTTTATAAACCTTTAGTAGCTTCCAGTATAACCAAAAACAACAGAACAGAGCCTCGGTTATGTTCATTCATCCATATCCCCCCACTCTCTCTGCAATACATATATTTTTTCCTTTCATAATGGTATGCAATATGTAGCAAGTGCAACATCATCCTTATTCCACAGAAGATAAACCAAGATGCAGAATGCAAATCAGTCAATCACTTGACAATGTGCAGTTTCTACCTTGGGATTTAGTTCACAGCAATTCTGGCTTTGGAGGTCTATCTCCCTGTCTCTTCCTAAGGCCTGTTCTACTGTCTACCATCTCCTGATAGAACCAACTATCTTTCTCCTTCTGCGTCTTTGTTTACAGCTTTTTTTTTTTCTGTCTACCATGCCTTTCTCTCCTTCATGTAGCTCAGTGAGGACCATGCCTATCCCATTGTGTATTTTATTTACAACATTGTGTCTTGTACTATATTACTTTGCATATACATTCTAAAACTGTAACTCCTGTAAAGTGGAACAATTTATTTTATCACTGTCTTTCTTTCTTTCTTTTTTTTTTTTAATCTGTGACTCCAGACAGGATCCAAGGAGGAGGTGTAGAGTCTCCTCCATGGGTTTTATGGAGAGTTCCTTTATCCTTCTGTGTTAGCCTCTTAAAGTACCGCGACAACCTTAAAAGGGCACAGGAAAGGGCGCACTGTCTTTTTTCTTAACAATGAAAGGAAGATTGGAAGGCAACTGAGATGGAAAAACAAAATCAATCTACTACTGTTGGGTGAAATCATTATGTTAGAAATATACACATAGGCACTCAGTAAATGTTAATTAATATAAAAGAGATTATTATTCACCCCTAAGAATCCCCCAGAACCATTTAGACTATCTCCATTGCTTTTGGTTGTTCATCATAATGTGATAACAGCCTTTATTGCTAAAGACACCATATACACTGATTCAATTTAAAACCTTCTCCACAGAAGGAACACATACGTGGTTCTGCAAATCTGACCAGGAACTTACGGTATGAGATCTCACAGCCTATACTATTATTCCACTAAATGGACATAGTATCGAACTACTTTTTAAATTTATATATCTATATCCACAGTTCAGTCCTCAGACCTCACTAGAGAAGTTTCTTTGTGCAGTGATATTGCTTAAAGAAAAACTCACAACTGGCCAAAGTACAGAGAATAAATGACTAAGGACTAGGACATCTAAATTACACTCCCTCCTTAAGGACCAGGGGCTATCACTGAAGAGTGGACAGAAAAATTATAAGAGCCAGAGGTTGGAGACGACAGAGCAAAATAGTGTCTTCTGGACATGACAGAGGCTGTACTTAGGAATTCACAGCAGCTGTGGTTATCATAATGAGACCTGTATAAGATCAAGCCTATCAACATGGAATGTGGAGGAGTACATGAGCCCCTATCCCTAACTGATGAGCTGTGAACAGTTAATGGTTTCTGAGGGAAGGTGAGTTAGTTATTTTAAGGGTATGGATTCTGGTAGGTCACCCACACCAGCAAATAGTCCTACACCCAGAAGTATACAAGCAGCAATATGTGAACCAATGAGTTATTAAATAATAATATGAGTTAGAGGAGATTGGAGGAGTGGACTTGAGAGGAATTAAGGTGAAGAGTTGGAGGTGAATGTGATCAGAATACATTTTATGAAGTTCTCAAAAAGTTAAATATTTTAAAGCGGTTATATTCAATAGATTGTACATAAGTTCTATGGGAAATTCCTGGAAAGTTTTGGACAGTATGTAGCATTAAAAATTGCTGTGAAAATAATATTATAGCTGGATATGGTGGTACATGCCTATCATCTCAGTACTCAGAAAACTGAGGCAGATTGAAAGTCAGATGTTATCCTGGGTTACACATAGACTTTAACTCTCTAGAGTGAGACACACAGTGATACTGTATCTCTAAAATCAAAGAAAAACAAAACAAATAACAAAAAAGGTAACAGAATTTTATAGATTTGACTATTACTCACTGATCTCTTACTACATACTAAGCATGAAAGATGAAAAGTCAAAGGTAAAAATGAAAATCACAGTGTCTAATGAACAACAACAAAAATCTTGTCTCTTCATGCATTTCAGGAAAGAAGTCTAAAGAGAAAGTGGAATTGGAAGTTTTCCACAGTACAGAGTCTTAAAACCACAGGTGTCCCATCAGCAGGGATGGCAAGGGAAAATCCTTCAGAGTGAAGCAGAAATGATGCAGGTGCTCTCAGAAACGTGCAGAAAGAAGGTCTCTCATGTAAGTACATGTAAATCAGTGTAGTGTTACATGTCCTCAGTCACAGTACATAGCTGGGAGCTGGGAGCTGGGAGCTGGGAGCATCAGGGGCTCATGGTCGGTCATCCTTACCTACACAGTGAAGTCAAGCTCAGACTAGCTACAATAGAGTACAACACACACACACACACACACACACACACACACACACACACACACACACACACACACACCACATACACACAGAGAGAGACAGAGACAGAGAGAGAGAGACAGAGTTCTATGTTTTATATATTTAATGTGCAGTAAGTGTCTGGGAAATTTGAGGGGGTTTGAGGTTCCTGGGTGGGAAATGTCACACTAATTCAAAGAGTGGGTAGAGGTGATAGTTTTGTCTTTCATCAAAAATGAAGCTTCCATGTTTCTATTAAGGGATATATTTGAAAATGTTTTATTTACTAAACTGCTTTATGGTAATGTCTCTAAAAGAAAGTCTAGGTTCTTAAGAACAGCTGATGTCTTTATGAGTAAGGTGAAATCACTCAAGCTGATTATTTCCTCCAGGTTGCAAAAGAAGGTCTGAGTTACACTTGTTACTATCCACTGATGCACAGAGACATAGTTCAGAAGTCTACTCATAGTAGATGGCTGTGCCCAACCACAGGCTAATACTGATGAGTTTACAATGAGCGCCTACTATTATGAACCTAGGAAAGAGACTATGACAACAGAAGACCATGGTATGAGCTAGGTACACAGCAGCAGCTCATATTCATAGTTGAAATATTTGGAGCAATCATAGGACAGCATTATTGCTTTTTTCCTTTGCCTGGAAAAACAGGTGCACATCCATTCCAAACAAAGTAAGAACATCCTCTGTCTTTTGCCTCTTCCGGTTAGAGGTTGATCCACTCTTTTGTTATCCATGTTATGTGTGTGGTCCATGGAGAAGAACACTCAGAAGAAAGAGCCTTTCTGTGCCGGACAGTCATGTTTAATTTGACTTACTCATCTCCAGAACAAAACAGGCCTGAAAGACCATTAGAGCACAGAGTTTAATAGTGACCCTCAGGCAACACTCAAAATATTTAGGGAAGAGGGGAATGGGGTGATCTGAAGAGAGTGGCCCCCATAGGCTCATACATTTGAATAGCTGGTTCCCAGCTGGTGGACTGCTTAAGAAGCAATAGGAGGTGTGGCCTTGTTGGAGGAGGTGTGTCAATGAAGGTGCTCTTTAAGGTTCCAAAAGTCCATGCTAGCCCCAGTCTCTCTGCCACTCTGCTTCATAGTTGTGGGTCAGATGTAAGCTCTCAGCTGATGCTTTGGCACCATGTCTGCCTGCTTGTTGCTTTGCTCCCCACCATGACGATCGTAGACTAATTCTGAAACTGTAAGCAAGCCCCCCAGTTAACTGCTTTCTTTTATAAGCTGCCTTGGTCATGGTGCCTTTTCACACCAATAGAACACTGACTGAAACTGAAAAGAAAAAGAAAAATGAAGCATGGCAGATCAGGTAGAAGACATAGAGGTTAAAGAAGAACAATAATAAGGAACAGAGTCATAATAGGTTGCAAAGTAAAATGTGTATGCTTGTGGTTCACAACGTAGCTGCTGTCCTGCAGGCCAGTTCTCAATGACTGAGCACCTCATGTGGGGCACCATTCTAAGTACACTTTTTTGGTAGCTCACAGAGTCCTCTGAACAAAGACAGGATTACTAGAAAAAGCTATCAACACTGCTTCATGATACACAGTGCTCTCTGCAAAGCAGATATCTGTATTTCTATTACGCAGATAAGAACACTGAGGTGACACATTAAGTTAACATACAACTTGTTAGCGTGACTAGACTGTTTGATTCCAAATACTCTTTTGAAGACATATGGATGCTTATTATGTCAAGCACAGTTCAAAAGAGTGCACCAACATTCTTGATCCTTGTAACAACCCCACAAGCATGGACACTACCCTTACTTCTGCTTCCCAGAAAAAGAAACAGAGGCACAGAAAGACTGGACTCAGGGTTGTTTGTCTGCTCTTGGGGAAATTAGGGCTAGAACCCAGGAAGCAGTTGTAGAGCCATGCCCTTAGCGTAACACTAGTCTGCCTCTTTTCCTCTAAATGGGTAACAGAGCAATCGTTTGAGGTACTGCAAACCAGGAGAGGTCTTGCAGCAGAACACACACTGGTACCATTACTGGGAATATGTACTGAGCCCTTACATACCTGCTCATCCAGATCCCTTTCAGGAATGCTTCTCTAGCTAATGCAGTGCTGCAAGAAAGCTCACCTCCACTATCTGCTCTCAGTTGAAAGAAACTCTCCTATCCCTCCTCTTCCGTGGGTGTTGATCCTAAGGGGGACACTAATAAACACCTTGGTTGCTAGATGTGGTGGCACACACCAATGTAGCAACAGCAACAAAAAGGAAGACAAAGCCACAAGACCATCATTTGGATATCTCTCTGCTTCTCTGCCTTGGGGACCACTCGCCTAGAAAACCTACCTCTGACAACTCACTACATCATCTCACTTAACTCTCCTAGTGCCATGCGTGGATCAGGTGCTGTTATCTTTGTATGATCATTTTTGTAAATGAAAGTACAAAGGCTTAACTTGGCCACAGATAGAGTTGGTCATGGGCAGATGGAACCAGAACTGGAATTGAGATTGTCTAATCTTGAACTTCTCTGCCTCAACTTTCCAAGTGCTTAGATTATAGGTATATACACCATACCTGCTTTACATGGTGCTGGGCATCCAACCCAGGGCTCTGAGCACCATCCCCAGTCCTGCTGTCTAGTTCTAGGGTTTATGAGTGTTCTCAGAATCTGTGTGATTAGATGCAGAGGGGATGGCTTCAGCAATTGAGATTTACTAGTGCAGTGTGCATTTAATACTGAGGAAGAGAGGGGACATCTGAAAAGATGCCAGTTGTGAGGCAAAACAGAGCATACCCAAGAACAATAGCGGTAACTGAAATGGCCTGGAATGTAAACAGGACAGCCTGAAATAATTTTCCTCCAGGTCTTCAACAACTCATTTCTTGGGAAGACAGAAATGAAATAGCAGAGCAGGGAAACATTCAATTAGATATATACACATGTATGTTAAATTAGCTTAAACTCAAAGAGAAAAGGTTTAGTTCTCCAAGATGAGATGTTTATCATTTAATACATCTGTCTAGTATCTTTCCTCACATGAGGGAAGTTGAAAACATAAAACGCCAGCAGATGGCCCTGACTTTAATGAGAAGTCACAAGGTCTGAGATCTGTCGAATATCCTCAGAGATATGGAGTAGTGTTAAAAGATGGGACGGAGGGAGAGAGCTTCTGCCTGAGTTATAGTCCATGATTACAGACTTTATCCATTGCTATAAATTTGCAGGTGCTTTTATCTATCTTAATTCTACCACTCTTTCCAGTATAGCTATATTCAAGACAAAAACAAATTTCATGAGTCATATGTCAGCTTAAGTCATGTGGAATCCATTTTTTTAATTACACTTACTATTTTTTTTTTTGTTTGTAGGTATAGGTATTTCCAATAGAGGCAACTGAAAAAAATCCAAACATTAAATTTATTTCTGACCTTAGTATGTCTTGGGTATACCTCTATTTCATTTAAGTCTAAAGTAAATCTAAAATATACCAGAACATAAGAAGGCTGAGAAATCAAACTCTGAGAAAATGGGATTCAGTTAGCAGGGATTACATGCATCAGCGAACTGTACTAAAGTGAACACTTGCAAATGCCAGAGGTTCTCTCTCTGAAACTGGGGAGTTTGAAAGGAAAATCAATCATGCTGGAGAAGGTAACCCCTCTTCACCCATCTCTAATTAGTCAAGCACAACCAGGTGGGGTTCCTATCACAGCTGGATCAAACTTGTGAAATTGGTTTTGATCCAAGATTCACTGGTACATCATGAGGAGGAAGCTGCACTCTGATCAAATCCTTCACCACCAGCAGCAGTGATCCTAAGGGATGTTTCTGTTGCTTTCTTCCTACCCATCCTACACTGTGCTCACGGCGCCTTCTGTTGACTGCACTGCACTCAGTGTGTCTTCGGCTGGTCACAGCAAGTCTCCCTGGAATTACCCTGTAAGATCTCAGATTGCAAGAACAGGCAAAGAACCTTTAAACTGGCTGAGTTCAAGGTTAACCTGAGCCTTCAAACCATATGTCATCTACCTGTAATCCCAGCACTTAGGGAGCTGATGCAAGAGGAGGACTTCTGGGCTACACAGTAAGACCTTGTCTCTCATAGAAGAAAATGAAAGAGAAAAGGGAAGGGGGGGACCCCACTATATTATTAAGTGAAAGCAGGCATAAAGAAGCGGTTCTTCAGATCTTTTATTTTTTAATAAATCAAATAATATTGGCCATATTGTTTTTATTAGGGCAAAACCTCTTCTGTAAAGTCACTGCTCAAGTCTAATAATGGAGTAGGTAAAGGGTTTCTGTATTTTTCTGAATAATCAATACCAAAGCTGCTGATGTAAATTTATTTGAACTCTGGGGAACACAACCTTTGAAGTTCTGGGAAAATTTTAAATATAGTGTGCAAATCAATAAATGGACAAAAACATCACTGTCGATGTATTCATTTTTATTTGGAGAGAAAACATGTCCTTAAATGTAATGGCTCACTCCCTCTATGAACCTTTTCCTAATTTTTTTTTTAAACATAAAAAACTTGTGACAGTCTCTGAACATGAAACATTCTTTTGGGCTATAATTAGAAATGGTGCAGAGGTCCCTCTCTCAACAGGGTGACTCCTTAAGCTCCCAAGAGCCTTCCTCCTCCTCCTTTGTATTGCTCATATATATATATATATATTCTTTTCTTCACTCGTTAATTCACATTCAAGTCTAGAGCATGCACTAGCCAGAATGGCTTGAGAGTATTTTATGGAAGGATTCTCCTGGCCTACTTTGGTGGTATGTCTCATTTTGAACGGAATGCAGCTATGAGATTTAAAATATGTATCTATTTTTCATTGCTGACTATTTTCACAGTCCACTAAGCAAAAATACAAAGCAATTTTTTTCTTACCCCCATTTTCTCTTCCTTCCTTCCTTCCTTCCTTCCTTCCTTCCTTCCTTCCTTCCTTCTCTTTCTTCCCCTGTGGAGTTCAAATTAAAGAAAAGTGAAAATTGAAGCTGTTGTACGCGAGGCGATTGCAACATGCATATTTGATTTTTATGATGGATCTAAATTGCTGAATAAGACCATGGAACAAAGAGAGACTGCAGCTTCCTGCCCATCACAGGCAGCCACTGAACGCAGAACAAAAGCTTCGGCCATTAGGGGCTCAGCAGGGAGGCACATTATATAAATGACTTTGTCTCCTTTGCCCCCTCCCCCCTACTGGGTGCACTGGACAAGGGTAGGTGTGTGAGTGTGGGGGGATGATTTAGTAGGGCAAGAGATAAGAAATGCTAGGAACAGCTATGGGAAGAGGGATGAATAGTTGCATTATGATTCAAAGGGGCCATGTTTTACTCACAGAGCCAGGGCCGAGGCAGAGCACCACCCAACACTACTCCCTAGAGGAATGTGGTACGTTTCCAGGGAAACCTTTACCTTTACAATGATGAAGCAAAAAGAAAATGCCTAGGAAAAATTATAAATTCTAAAATTCCAATATTCCAAATTAATTGCCAGATACAGTCAAAGAACAAATCTACCCATGATTCACTATAGCCCTAGCTTTCTAGAAAAAGAATGCATCAATACTGCTTTCTAGAATGAAGAAAAGAAAAGATGTATTGATAAGAATCCACCCTGTGACATGATGTGGAGTCAACCTGCTTTAGCCGCCTTCCCTCTGGCCCTGTGCGTGACCTGTAGGCTTCCAACACCAGCAATCAGCAACAGGGTTAACAACCTCTGAGCAGAATTTCTTTTGTAGAAGAATATGAGAAAACTTCACAAAGGTGAATTGTTTACTGCTTCTAAAGTCACTCAAAGGAAGGGTGGTGGGATTTCCAGAATTGCAGCAGAATTAGGCTGGAGATCTCCCAAGTTCTTTGTTGGAGGGCAGATGGGGTTAGGAGCAGACTGTGGCTGAAGTCTGGGTCTCTGGCCACCCACTTCTATCTCCGTTGTGACTATGCATCCCTGTGAAGAAATACCTCATAGCAAGTTTCCATTTCAAAACCTGTTCTTAGATGCTATGATACTTTGCTGACTCCCTAACAAAGTGAGGAAGTCTGTCTGTCCCCAAGTAACAAAAGTTCTTTCCCTTCTGTGTTGTGGCAGCAGACAGGACATTCTTGGAGGGAATGGACCCCAGTGATGAACTCAACAGCCTCATGACATCACCTCATGCTGACAGTGTGGTACAGCCAGCTCAGGGAAAGGCCACAAGGAAACTGCTGGTTTTTGTTTTTTTGTTTTTTTGGTTTGTTTTTCTCAGACCAGCACTACCATCTCAAACCAGTGATTAATCTGAAGCAGAGACAAACCTCATCAGAGGTCATAAGGGACAATGGCATGTTGTCATTGTCTTAAACAGGTCACCAAGCTACATTTTGCTAGCACTCTGGTTTCTCCCTTTAAGGTGGTTAAATATTAATTAGAATATTATGTATCTTTTGGTGTGGTGGTGGAAAAAGTTCTTTCGAAAGTTTGCTTAATAGATACATGTGAGTGGAGAGACCTAGTTTGTCAACAGTTTTAAGCAACTGGGGTAAATATGTGGTTAGAGGGAATCCTCAACTCTGGTCACCAGAGGTGAGTGACAGTCGATACAGATAAATTAGTGAAGGCGAGACTGTATGGGCATTCATGTCACTATTTATTTAGTTAGTTATCAAATATTCATTTAGGGCCTATTATTAATATGAT
Organism: Cricetiscus sungorus; assembly: GCA_030556225.1. Classification (NCBI taxonomy): domain Eukaryota; kingdom Metazoa; phylum Chordata; class Mammalia; order Rodentia; family Cricetidae; genus Cricetiscus; species Cricetiscus sungorus. Next base: position 19,769,199 of record JANBXA010000728.1, on the reverse strand, counting down.
TCTATTTGCTATAGGTTCTAATGCAAATAAGACATAGTCCCTAAATAATAAAATACCATATGTGTAATTGTAGCTTGCCAAGAAGATATTAAATTTTTCAAATAGCTACCTAATTCATGATACATGATAGAAGTTACCCTCAAAGGAGAAGGGCATCTAAGGCCAGGCAGGAAAGAACAAGATTCTCTCAGAAACTTCTGATCGTCTGAAGTACACCTCCATTCCCAGCAAGTCAAGAAGAGGGTGTTCTTGGACACCTTCTCCTCATCTTTACCCTACAGAGAAGGACATTACTTTATTGCCTTAAAAGTAAAACAAAACACCAGCTTGACTAGAGACTTCCATAATTCAAATTAACTTCAGAGCAAAGTCAGTACTCTGTCTAGATACGGTAACCCCCAGCCCCACATGCTGTCTAAGCATGGTAACCCCTAGCCTCCTGTGCTGTTTATATTTACATTTACAAAAACTAGGGGCTGGGGCGGTGGCTGGAAGCTAGGAACACTGATGGATCTTGAAGAGGAATGGAACTCTGTCCCCAGGACCCATACGCGTAGCATGTGGTCACAGCCACCCTCTTCTAGCCTGCATAGGCACCTGCACCCTAATGGAACACATATATATACACTCGGGTGCATGCCATACACATGAGCAAACTTAAAATAATAAACTCATGGAAATTAAATACAAGTTAAAATCCAGTTCTTCAGTTGTACTAGCGATACTTCAGATGCACTTGAGTGTAGCCATTGTACTGGCCGCTGGCAGCAGGTGGCTAGTACAAGGACCCGAGTTAGACACACAGCAGCTTGGGCACACTAGCCACACTTAGAGCACTTGGTTTCAAGAGAGCAGTCAATATCACAGGGGACAGTACAGAGAACTTTCTACCACTATGGCGGCACCCACTTCTGCTCTTTCCCCTTGCTATGTCGCTCAGTCCTTGCCATCCCTGCCGTGAGAGTCACACATGGCTTGACCCCTACTCTTCCAGTCACAGCTCATACCACATTGCCCCTGCCCCCATAACTGTCTGCACTTCAGCCGGGCCACCATTCTCTCCCCCCTCTGTCCTCAGGGCCTGCACACACTCAGCACACACCCTAGCAGTGAGCTGGACCTCCAGCTCCCAGGGTTCGCTTGTCCAGGACACCACACTATCATTCCCTTTCTGTGGACCCTCCTCCTCCTGCCTCACCAGCACTTCAAGCACAAGTGCACCTATGACCGTGCCAGGAAAGCCTGCTCTGGCCGATTCAAACCCTCCCGTTCAAACTCACATGCCTTTCTCACTCACCATTTATCACAGCGGCAGATTTACATTGGTTTGTGCCTTTTTTTTTTTTTTTTTTTTTGTTGATTTGATTTGATGCAAGTCAGCCCCTTCAAATCCACTGAGAGCTCCTTGAGGGCAGGGACCACGTCTGTTTTTGATAACTGTTATATTCTCCAAAGGGGGCAGAATGAGTGGAATAAACTAGGAGTTTAGCAAACGCATTTGACTGAATTAAGGATGAATGTGAACAGAGATCAAGAACTAGTGGTGAGCTGAAAGATATGTTGCTGCTTCCGTGCCCTCCAAGCACCCAGATTAAAAGCGAGTGCAGAGGAAGGCTGTGACTACAGGACTGTGGCATGCTTGTTTCAGGTCCTTAAAAATAAGGAAAACATCCCTCCAAACAAAATACCTATTGGAATACAGAAGAATTATGGTTATATTTGCAAACTGTTTCTTTGCCTGAATTTTCTAATATTTTTCCACAGTGATATAATAAGGATATTAACATTTTACTTAAAGCTAAGAAAAAAAACAGAACAAAACAAAACAAAAACCTGTTCTAAGCCAGGCATTGGTGGTGCACACCTTTAATCCCAGCACTCAGGAGGCAGAGGCAGGTGGATCTCTGTGAGTTTGAGGCCAGCCTGGTCTACAGAGCTAGTTCCAGGACAGGCTCCAAAGCAATACAGAAAAACCCTGTCTTGAAAAACCAAAAACCAACCAACCAAACAAACAAAAAACAAAAACAAAACAAAACCCTATTCTCATGCAGTCAAAGGACAAAATATCTTTGAATGATTTTTAGCACTTCAGCTAGGCCAGAGTTGAATTTTGGGTTCTGCCTTTTGCTAATTCTGTGGCCTTGAACATGCTGCCTGCCTCACTACTCAGAACCACACACACTAACTGTAGATGATAACATTGTAGAGTATTTAAAGTAGGTGGGAAGACGAAATGTAATACTGGATATAGACTACTCGGTAAATGACAACTGTGTGAGATAAAATAGCCACACAGGAAGTCGTCTGGCTAGCTAAGCACAAGCTCCAAGTTAGTATGTTTCTTATATGTAGCTTCAAAAATACCATTTTAGATTCAAGAATTCTAACTGTGCTTCACTTATTTCCTTTTCTCTTCTTATTTTACACTGTGTGTGTGGGTGTGTGACCAAGCGCGTGTGTAATCTTCAGAACTAATCTCAGTTACTTAGGGTACATAGACTCATCATGTTTAAAAAAAAAAAAGAGAGAGATGTAATCTTGGGAGCAAATCCAGCATCCAAAGCCACAGCAAGAGGCTGGGAATGTGGCTTAGTTGGTGTGCTTGCCAGCAGGTGTGATCCCTGGTACTGCAAATGTCTATAATCTCAACATTCAGGAAGGACACACAAAGAGAATCAGAAGTTCAAGGTCATCCTTGGCTACATAGGAAGTTGATGCCAGTCTAGGATACCTGTCACACACACATACGTGTGCATGCGTGCGTGTGTGTGTGTGTGTGTGTGTGTGTGTGTGTGTGTGTGTGTGTGTCCAGGGGCCTCATGCATGCTTACAAGGGTTGGGGTGTGGATATTTTGGTAGGAAACAAAATACACAGCCAGCACCCATCTGTGGTGCCTCCATCTGGGAAGGTCACCCTTTTGCATCTTCCAGTGAGAGGGCCCTCTTTCAGCCTGTTGATACCTGTACTGTTTATAGTTTCCCTTCTTCACTGTTTTCTTCCTTCTTTTGTTGTATTTTTTGATATTAGTCTTCTCTTTTTCCTACCTTCAGATGGATACTCAGGTAACTTAGCTCTCACCTTCATTTCTAGCACACACATTCACAACCAAGTTTTTTTTTTTTTCTACACGTATGAGCTGAACCTCCCATGTTTTAATACAAGGTATTTTATTTTCTATTGTTCTACTATTTTTCCTCAAAATATGAACTATTTTAAAGTTTACTTTTAATCTGTAGTGCTAAGAGAAAACACTTTGCATATGTTTGTTTCTTTGAGATATGCTGGCACTCTCTTCATAGACAGAATATAGTTGCTATGGAATTAATACCTGCTTCCAGAAATAACTTGCAACATAGACAGATGAACACCAGCAGGTTCCTGGTCCCAAGGACACCTCTGGATGTTCTCCTGTCCTCATGCTGCAAGCAAGAGAGCTCCCAGGGCCCCTTCCCCAGACTTAGTTCCCAGCCTTTGTGCCCACTCCCAATGGGCATGGTCAGTGCCACAAGTGTGGACAAAGTGAATATCTTACTACAATTCCCCTTTTAGTGTAAAGAAAAGATTTAGGTTCAACACAAAACTATATACAAAACAGTATATATGCTCTAAGAAAAGGAAAATCGAGAACATACTAACTTATGACCTACATATCTAGTCCTAGGGTGAAGGCATAATGGGGTTTACAATAGAGTTGTCTTAAGCTGGAAAGCTTAAGTCTAGTACCTAATATATCTAACTAGGAAGAGAGAATAATAGTTGTGATAGTTTAATCTTTAACCTCATCAAAGACCTGAGAAGAAAAATAGCAATACTAGAGGCAGAAAGTGCAGATGGGCAACTTCCAAATGGTGCAGCTAGGACAGAAACAGCAGGCTACCTGGACAGTCACACCAGGTCTCACAGCAATGTTGGTACCGCCAGTTTTTGCTAAGGCCAAGAGTACCTGACAGACCATAACAAAAGTAGGGAGGTAGAAAGGCTGTTTTACCCTGACTTAGCAAGGTTCAGCAGTCTTCTACATTTGTTTCCAGAGGCACATAGGACCACATGTCCAAATCAATGGTCTGGGTGGGGGCAGTTCTTTGCCCAAAAGGCCATTAGCTGAAGCGAGGATGGACTCCAGAAGGAGCGACAACAGTGTCCAACATATTTTTGGGAAAGTGCAGGTGCTGTCAGGAGCAGTAGTGTCTCATGTCAACAGAGTACTAATATTAAAACATTTAAATGCCATGTTCTGCAGGTCTATGAAGATCAAGCATCTATGTTTGACTAATCTCAAAGGTATAGGAAACATGGGTGAAGATAATCTGTAATACTCAGGAACCTAGCTGTAAAACTGATTGAAACTTCCCTGAGTAAAGCAGGGACAAATACCTAAACAATGTAACTATGTACGAATATATACATGTATAGCCCTAAAACAGAGGTAGAGTAGGAATCTCTAGACCAGAGGTAGAACTATAAAGTGTAGCATGATAAAAATATCCTAAACTGTATCACTATATAAAATGTCTTGAACATAAGTAAAAGTATACATACATAGAATATGGTAAGTATAATGTGCATAAAACATCATAAATGGAAAGATTTTACACAATCTGACAAAATATAATATACAATTCATCCAAAAGGGAATATAAGCTTAATTTTACATAGGTTACCACATATAAGAATCTATAACAATGTAAAATTACTAATATAATTTACAAGAAGATAGGCTAATCTACCTATATTCCATCTAAACCATACCTTTCCCCACCATACGCTATTCCTATCTAAAAGATATACCTGAGTCTAAGCATCACCTTCCATACCAAACCCTAAGTAACTAAAACAAACCCTAAGAAAATGAATATTATCCCTAAATGCTAAGAGTAGGGGAAGGGAGCATCGTTATTTTAAGATTACTTCCTGCTGAAATGGGATGATGATTGCTCCATGGGATCCTGTAGGAAGAAAATTTTTAGGAACCAAATTTTTCAACAGGACTGGCTGTGACATATGTAGCTAGTCTCTGTGTGGCAGGAAATGCTTGACTGGAGTTCTATATGAAACTCTGTCCAGGGTGTAATAAGAAAGTGCACCATTTCAGCTAGCTAGTTAAGAGTTGTCTTGAGCAAAACAGTCTCAAACCAGTTTTAGGTTGATGTTTGTAGTCCAGATGCGTCAGGTTGAGTCCAGTGGAAATGACAAAGTGGGGCCCCATCTTCTTTCCAGAGAGTTTAAAGATTGCTGTTAGGAATTGTTATTATTTCTTGTGGAAAACTTAAACATCAATATCAATATAAAATTTTCAATTTTTAAGGTATGCATATAGGAAAAGGCAACAATATGAGAAAATTAGGATTTCAGAGAGAAAATTGCGTATAAGCAAATGAGTCCCCAGATTTTGTTTTCTTTTGCCTTACACCAATTGGCTTCTTGATATAAGGCAGAAACTGTGAGTTTAATCTTAACAACATGCTTGAATTTAAAGAAGGAAAGCCAAATCCAACTCCAAAGCCATTGGTTTACATGAACGGGGACTAAAGAAATACTAGATAGTAAAGAGAAATAGATTTCTGTATAGAAATAGTTTACTAGAGTTAAATATTTTTACCATAAATCAGATTCCTCTGCATTTAGTGATTCTTTCTGGAGAGCTGTCTTCTCTTTTGTAGGTACCTACATGTTTAGTGTCTTTTGGCTGTTTAATAATATGTAGCTGTCATATGGATTCTGAAATTTTCACTAAATTCACTAAAATAAGTTAGATTTTGGCCATTGGGATGATTCAGTTGGTGAAGGTTATTACTGCCAAGCCTGAGGGCCTGGCTTGATCCCCAGAGCCTACATGATGGAAAGGCAGTGCTGACAGACTCCTGCAAGGTGTCTTTTGATCTTCATATGCAGGACAGCACAGCCTGTGCCCTGAGTTCCATGAGAGCCTGGGCAATAGAGTACGACTTTTCTCTAAAAACAAGCAAACAAAACCCAACTTAATATAGAAATGGTAAAATTAATAAATGAATGGTTTCTAAGGCAGAGGATTCTGGGAAAATGGTGCAGCAGGAAACACTAGGAGTCCAACTCACCATCTGGGCAGCAACTGTCCCAGCAGACCTTGCTAAGGTAAGGATTTGAATTTGAAGACATCCCGATCAAAACAACAGGCAGGGCTATATCTCAGTGGCAGAATACTTACAGAGCCTATGGAAGGACCTGGGTTTACATTTCATACTACAACAAATAAACAGATAATTAATTAGTCAACACATTTTCCTTGCAAATTTGTCGCTTTGTTCCTTTCTTGAAATCAGATGTTTAAGGACTAGGATGCTGTTTTGGTTACTTTTCTTTTGCTGTGATAAAACACCATAACCAAGGCAACTTATGGAAGAGAGAGTTTCTTTTGGCTTTTGGTTCCTGGTGTCAGGGAGGCACGGCAGCAAACTGCAGGCATGAGAGGAGCAGGAAGATGAGAACTTCTATCTTCAAACACAAGCACAAAGCAGAGATCGCAAGTGAACTGGAAACTGGAAGTGGTCAGGCTTTTAATCTCAAATCCACCCCCAGCGATGTATTTCCTTCAGCAAGGTTGCATCACCTAAATCTTCCCACATGCCAACTCCAACTAGGATCCAAGTATTCAAATGCCTGAGAGTGTGGGGGGATGCTCATTCCGAACCACAGCAAATGTTCAACAGCCATTGCATATATGTTACATTTTAAGTCCGGTCAGGATCAGAGAAGACCTAAAATCTTGATTTTAATTTCCAGCCAGCCTCTAGTAAAAAGATAGTCTACAACAGCTTTTAAAGCAGAAAGTAAGAAATGGTTTCCAGTCCCAAATTCAGTTTTGTGAAAGTACTGACATAAATAAAAAAAAAAAAAAACAAGGAAAGGTCCACTCAAAGATAAGTTAACAGAGCCTAAAAATCCCAATAGAGGATGTAGAGACACTCAGTACATTATTATGAATAAAATAAGGAGTTGATAGACCAAAGGAAGCAAAGGGTATTTGTACCTGAAAAGTATAAGAAATGAAAAATTCCCTCAAAATAGTCAGAAATAGATTTGAGCGGGAAGTACAATTAATTAGCTATTTTCAATGCAAGTGAGGTTATCCAGTCTGAAGAACAGAAAGAAAAAATATAAAAATGAAAATAATCTAAAGGATTCAGGCAGATAAGAGTATATATTCTGTGATCCTCAAAAGAAAGGACTACTCCAAGGAAGGAGAAGAGAGATGTTATTTTGATATTTAAAGGCAGTGTCTGAATCCCCGAATTTCATGAAAAGCATAAATATAAAAAGCTACCAAACTCAGCTGACTCCAAGGACTCTGAACCTGCACAACCCAAGGAACACTACAATGACACTGTCAAAAGACAAGGGGGGCTCTGCAAGGGAGCAAGAGACACCACCTAGAGAGTGCCAGCAAGAGGGGTTTCCAACGACTATCATCAAATTATCAAAAACCTTGCCAGCCAGAAATAGTGGACTGAAAGAGCAATAAGCAATTAATCCAGAATCTTTGTTCAGCAAGATTGTCTTTGAAAAGTTGGGGAGGAGGAGGGGCTGAGGACAAGGTGCAGTTGGAGAGTAGCTGTTTAGTTGCATGCCTGGGACCTCAGCACTTCAGAGGCACAGGCAGAAAGAGCAGAAATTCAGGAACCCAAGGACACCTTCAGCTGCATTCGACCTGTCTCAAGGAAAGAAAAGGAGAAACTAAGGTAATTTTTGATAAAGAAAAGCTTAAGAAATCTGCTGTAGCTAGACTTGCCTCTAAATAGACATTAAATAACAAGCCAGATATGGTGGTACACAGTTGCCATCCTAGCACTTAGGAAATGCAGGTGGAAGGATCAAGAATTCAAGGTCATTTACAGCTACACACTGAGCTCAAGGCCAGCCTGGCGTTTGTTGTGACTCCATTTTTATTTTATTAATTTATTTGTGTTCTTGTGTGCATGCACACACTTCCCAGGGCATGTGTGTGAAAGGCAGAGGATAATTTTTGAAAGTTCTCTGCTTCTGCTATAGGTTCTAGTGATGGGACTCAGGTCATAAGGCTTCACCGCTGAGCCATCTGGCCAGCCTTCTACTTTTATTTTGTTGTGTGACTCAAGAAACTAACATATTTTTATAAAAAATTCCAATTATTTCCCTATATTTTCTGAGCTTCCTGTATGTGCAGATACAATTTTGCAACATTTTAAAAATGTGGTTAGCATTCAATATAATGGGTTTGGTTTCATTCCTATCTATCATTTTATTTGGTGTTCATTTGTTCCCTTATCCATGGCTCTTCCTGATACCCCCTGACCCCCTCTCACTGGCTCTTCTCCTTGCCATGGAAATCCTGTTTCTCCTTTCTTATCATATTCCACTCTATTTACTCCCTTCCTTAAGATGTCTCCCTCCTCCCTTGTGATCCCCTTACTAGTTTTGTGACTGAAACACTCATGTTTTTAAATCCAAGTTCTGCACACAAAAGAAACATTCACAGTTTGTCTTCCTGGATCATTTTGCTTGAGCTGGAAGACATGTTAAGAAAACTGTTTTGTTTTGTTTTGTTTTTATTCCACTTTAAGTCAAGTGGGTAGAAATTTAAATTAGAATGTTAAAATTGAAGGTAGTAAGAAAAAAATTTAAAAAAATTTGAAGGTAGTAAATGTATTTCTACAAAGAATGGCTGCAGAATATACACAGAAAAAAATGAAAAGAAATTAAAACACTGCTCTATAAAAAATTAACTCAATAGAAATTATGACAGTAATGTAGAAACTGACAAAAATCCCAAGTCATCAAGTAAAAAATGGCAGACTGAATGAAGACATTTTTATCAGTAATTACTTTAAGTGTAAATAAAATAAAATTTCAATAAAAAGATAGAGATTAGCAGGATGGCTTAAAAACACAATCCAATTATATGCCATTAAGGTTCACTTTGGATTTAATGCCACAATGGGTTTCCAACTGATGAAATGACAGAAAAATATTTTACAGAAATAGCAACTAAAAGAGCATGAGTTGTTGTATCTATGTCAGACAAAACAAAAAACAAAAAACAAAACAAACAAATAAACAAACAAAACAAATGGGACAAAGATTGCTCTTTTGATAAAGGAATCAATCCACCAAGAGGATAGAGCAATTTTAAACACAGACTCACCCAACACTGGATGACCTAATTTCATAATGATAAATAAGTAGATGTTAAGAGAAAGACTGCAAAGCAGTAACAGTGGAGATTCCAATACTATTGTTTCAACAGCAAACAAATAATCTAGACAGAAAGTCCACAAAGGAACAGATGACTTGATATTTTGGACTGAATCAACTCAACAGACATAAACACACATCCCATACACCAGAGCAAAAGTTAGTTGCTAGAAAGGGAATTCAAGATCAGAGACAATAGTCAACTCCATCATTATGATCCTTGCCCCAGCCCACCCCACCCAAAACTGCCTCATTCTACAATGAGAAATGAAAGGAACTTGGCTCTCTGAGATGTTAGCTTGGACCTTTAAAATCATTATCAGTCCCAAACCATCCGAGCACATGCAGTTCCCTCAGACTCTCACTAGATGACCAGTATATGACTTTTGATAGTGGTATTTCTCCTGTCAGGACAAATTCAAGAGTAAATGGCCACTACATATGCCCTGAAGCTTCAAGTCAACACTGCATATATCCAAGACATGGTATGGTTATGCACATAACTTATTTATCATAAAAGGTAGAATGAGTCACATGATTCCCCATTAAACATGCCCCTCTCACTAATATTAAGAAGCAACACTCCAACTATCCATGTGGAGTTTTCACTCACAAGGTCCTAAATACTTCATCTGCTAAATAAATCTTTTGATTATTGGCTTACTATATATGTGTTTAAATTCTTTTATTGGCAATGTCAAACCTTGGACCAAAGGGACCTGGGTCTCCTGTTTGACCTCTCTTCTAAATATACATTTAACTCAAGCACACATTAAAAACACTCTGTGACAGAGCATACATTAGGCCACAAAAAGTCATAACAAATCAAGATTAAAATCAGGTCAAATATCTTTTCTGCTTAGTAACAATAGAATTTTAGAAAGTTCAATAATACATGGTGTGTTAGTTCCTTCCTCTGTGGCTGTGATGAAACTCTCCAACAAAAGCAACAGTAGGGCAAAAAGGATTTATTTCAGCTCACAGTCCAAGTTCAAGTTCATCATGGTGGGGATGTCAAGGCAACAGGAGCTTTAAGCAGATGGTTGAATCATGTACACAGTCAGAGAGAGCAGTAAATACAGAAGTGTTCACTTTGATTTCTGTAGTCCAAGATCTTCTGTCAAGGAAATGGTCTCACAAGCAATTAAGATGGGGCTTCCCATGTTAAGTAAGATAATTAAGATATTTCGTGACAAAAATGTCAAGGAATCAGTCTACCAAATGATTATAGATTTTGTCACATTGACAATTAACACAATCACACATGGAAACCAAATAATATGCCCTTGAACACTCAACATATTAAAAAGGAAATTAAAAGGGAACCTGAAATATCTGTGGATAAATGAAAATGGAAACACAACATACTAATTAATACACGCCTAGAAACAAATGTGTTACCAAAACTGAGTCAAGAAGAGATAGACTGTACCAATAATGATCAACATGGCTTCACAGTGGACTTCTATGGAACATTTAAAGAAAGAATTCCGATTGTATTAGTAACTTTTATATTGCTGTGATAAGACACTATGACCAAGGCAACTTACAGAAGAAAAAGTTTATCAGGGCTTGTGACTCCAGATGGTTAAGAGTCCATCATGGATAGGAAGTATCAGGCATGGTAGCTGGAGTAAAAAGCTGAGACATCTTGAACTGACAGCACAAAGTAGAGAGGGACTGAACTAGAAATGGCTCTAAATTCTTATTCCCCCTTTTTTATTTAAATGTAAAACAAGGTTGTCAATCCCAGTTCCCACACCCTCCCCTATTACACCACCAAACCTCAGCCCATCCCCTTTTTGCTCCCCAGGGAGGATGAGGCCTTCCATGGGAGATCTTCATTTGGAGCAGGGCCTAGGCCCTCCCCCATGTGTCTAGGCTAAAAGAGTATCCCTCTATGTGGGATGAGCTCTTAATGGTCCTTAAACTCTCAAAGCCTGCACCCAGTGACATACTTACTCCAAGGTCATACCTAAACATACCCAAACAATGGCACCAACTGAGGACCGTGTATCCAAATGCCTGAGATTATGGGGGACATTTATCATTTGAATTACCACATCAATCTCTCTCAAACTCTTCTAGAAAACTGAAGAGGAGGGGTAAAGCTCTTACTCATCTTATGAAACCTGAATTACCTCAATTCTAAAGGACAGTGTTACTACAATAAAAGAAAATTACAGGCAAACACACATGCAAAATTTTTCAACAACAAAATACTAGCAAACCGAATCCAATAGCACATTAAATGGATCATTCATCATGATCAAGAGAGGTTTATTTATGAAATGTAAGAATTGCTCAACAAAAAAATCAATCGATGTGATATACCATATTAACAGATCTAAGAAAAAAAAAGCTCCAGACACAGAAAAAACATCATCAATGAAATACCATAGTTAACATCATACCCAATACTTATTATATGAGTTAGTGTTCTCTAGAGGCACAGAGCTGACAGAATATATGTATTAAGAGGGGATTTATTAAAATAGCTAACAGGCTGTGTGGTCCACTAGTCCAACAATGGCTGACTCCTGGCCAAAAAGGCCAACAATCTGGAGGTTATTCAGTCCATGAAGCTGGATGTTTTAGCTGGTCTTTAGTCTACATTGGAATTCCACTGGTTCTAAAACCAGTGAAGGAATACCTCAGCAGCAGGAGAGATGGTTTTGCCAGCTAGAGTGAGGATAAGCAGGCAAACACAAAATGTCCTTTTGTGTAGGCTGCCATCAGAAGATATGGCCTAGATTTAGAGTGGGCCTTCCAGTCTCAAAAGATCCAACCCAGAAAATCCTTCACAGGTGTGCTCAGCTACTTGGGTTCCAGTTGATTTCAGATGTGGTAAAGTTAACAACCAAGATTAGCTGTAACAATGCTGAAAAGCTTCTTTCCACAAATAACAGGAACAGACAAGGATGGACACTCTCACCTCTTTTAGTCAACAGAGCCCAGCAACTTCAAGCCAAAAATAAATTATACAAGAAAGAGGAAAACAAAAGTTATCCAAAAGGAAGGAATAAAGTCAAATTGTTCATGGATGACTGATTGTACATCTATAGAACCCTGAAGACCATAGCTGAAAATTATTAGAACTGATAAATTAACTCAGTAAAAAATAAGAGGAAAACCAATGCATACAATCAGCAATAGCTCTTTATAACAACAACGGGAACTATCAGAAAAAGAAATTAAGAAATTGCTACCATTTATACCACCACCAACAAAAATTATGAATAAACTTTACCAAGGAGGAGAAACATCTATACACCTAAAACAACAGTGGAAGAAACTAGAAATGGTATAAGTAAATGAAATATATCCTGTGTCATTGGATTTGAAGAATTAATTCTGATAATATGTTCATGTTATTTGATGTTATTTATAGATTCAATGTTATCATCATCAAAATTCCAATGTTATACTTCACAGAAACGTAAAGAGATTCCTTAAATTCATATAAAACAACTAAAGGCCTCAACATCCAAAGCAGTCTTGAGTAAAAGAATAAAGCCACAGTAACCAGAACTGCACAGTCCTGTCATAAAAACAGACACATTGACTAATGAAAGAAGGAGAAGCCCAATGAATGGTGTTGTGAAAACCAGATCTCCACATGTACAAGGGTTAAAATGGACCATTTTCTCATGCTATACATAAAAATTAGCTCAAAAGACACCAGTTATTATTTCTTTTTACATTTTTTTGTGGTGCTGGGGTAAACCCAATGCCTCATGTGTGTCATACAGCTATTAAACCTAATATAATTATATGATTTCCCATATCCCTTTCCCTTCTCCAAAGCCTTCCATGTACCTTCTTATTACCTTTCAAATTCACAACCTCTTTTTCTTAATTACATACATGCACACACGCACACACATATGCATGTGTGTATATTCCTAAATATATAAATACAACATGCTCAATTCATATAATGTATATATGATATATATATGTGATATATATGATGTAATTATGCTAGAATGTCAAAAATATTAAAAACTATGAAACCTTAAACTATAAAACTATGATGGGGAAAATACTTCTCAATACTAGTCAGAACAAAGCTTTCATGGGCTCAATCCCAGCCACAGACCAACAATTAGGTTTCATTTGGCAGCTGATGGTTTTGGGGGGACAGATGCTGAAGCCAAGAGCCATATATGGGTCCATGGTCCTTCCACAGCTGGTGTCTGTGTTGTTATCTGTGACCCATGTTACTGCCAGGAGTGATATGAGAGCTGGCCCTGGTGGCCTGGGTACCAGAAAATGGTCTTGCTCCTCACCAGCCACCTCAGCTGGAGAGCTGCTCCCCCTCCCCGCCCAGAGAAATGGCCCAGTGTCGTGGGCTCGGGAGAACTGGTCCTAACCCTTAACATCCCTGGGAGAACTGCCCCCACCCCACAGCTACCCCGGCCACCACAACAGGAGAGCTGACTCTGCACATGGGAGAGCCGCTCCCATGCCTTACCAATGTGTGTGGGAGAGCCCTGATGGCATGGGCATGGGAGAGCTAACCCTACCCATCTCCTAAGGGAAGCAGTCTGGGTGGAGGTTGGGACTGATCAACTCAGCTACCACCTAGGGCCACATCTAGGGCTTTGAGTTGGCCCACCCCAACACCTGCCTCATCTATGGCCTGCAGGAAGATGTGAAGGGACTGGTCCTGTGGAACTATAACTGCAGATCTCCATGACTTAGGGCAACAGCAGGTTATCCTGGAGGAGTTTTGGTGAGGTCCAGTACTGATGGTGTAGCAGAGACCTTGAGCCTAACCAACAACTCGTTGCAATGAACATTTGCATGTAAAGCTGTTTGAGAAAAGGGTATACCATGTGGCACGTGATACACCACAGCTCCCAGGGCTACTACAACAAATGTATATGTGAAGGGGAGATGGGAAAGATGGAGAAGCAGTGTGTGTTTGGCTTTTTCCCTTTGATTATTATTAATGTCATTTATTACTTTTGGGTGGAGAGGCTACATGGGTGGAGGGTGAACATGGAAACATGGGGAGGGGACTGGGAGATGAGTGGGATTGGGGTACATGATGTAAAATTCTCAAAGAACCAATACAAATTTGTTAATAAAAAGCATTATATTATAGTCCATAAGTATTACTCCATTAAATTCTTTTCTTAAAATCCTCAAGAAACTTAAATTTCTTAACTTCAGTTTTACTACAAAGCTGGGCATGGTGTCTCATGCTTGGAATCAACATTCAGAAAGCTGAAACAGGAGGATTGTTGAGTTCAGTATCAGCCTGGAATGAAGCCAGTCTATACTACAGTATGAGACACTGTCTTGAAATAATCAATAAAAAACCAGGAAAAGAAAACCTCTGCTGCACTGTTATAGTAATGTATATTATAACATAGTAATTATAACTACGTTGTAAGCATAAAAATATATACACAAATGAGAACCCAAAATACACTCTAAGAAATGGCCAAATGTTTTACTTCAAGAGTGCCAAGACCATTCATTGGGGTGTCGGGGAGAAGACAACTCTTTTCAAGAAACTAGACATCCACATCCAAAAGAGAAAGCCTGGACACGGAACAGCAGACATAAAAATTGGGTTAAAATGGGTTAGTGACCCAAATGTAAAAGCTGAAACTGTAAAACTCATATAAGAAAACACAGGGGAAAATCTTCAGTGTGTTGGATTAATAAGTGCTTCCTGAACACAAAGGCACAGACAGCAAAAGAAAAAAGCCAAATTGAGTTATAAAAGTAAACTTGTCATGATGAAAACTAGCAGCTTTTTTTTTTTTTTTTTTTTTGGCATATGAGAACATTTTAAGTAAAAGAAGGAACCAACAAAATAGGAAAATACTTGCAAACCACAGACCTAATAAGACTTTGAAACCCAAATATATCAAGGCATCCTACATGAAACCTGAACATTTCCATCACAACCCATGGCCAACAGTTCAGTCATCTGAGTCATCCATATGAGTTTGCTTCTATTCAATGTTGGTTCTCTTGGTTCTATCTAATATATGCTTTTTCTTGTGTCCATTTTTAGATTTAATTGAGTACCAGTGTTTATTTAAATAATTTTAATGAGGCAGTTGATGGTTAGGACAATTTTACCTTCGATTCAAGTTCGTCTCTTGTTGCAAGATATTCAATCACACTGTGAACTCCGAGACTGCTAACAGAATAAAATCAACATTTGGTCAGCAGGCAGAGCCAGCAACTAGTTGACAGAAAGTAGTTACAGGGAGTCAGATAGAATTCAGAAGAGGGATAGAGAGATGCACAGGAAGTTGTAGGGAGGGAGTTTGAGTGTGGAGGTTTTTTGTTTTTGTTTCCTGAGGCAGAAGGATGTTCTCTTTTTGAGTTGCCGGAGAAGGAGTAAAGTCAGTCTTCAACCTCTCTGAGCCAGCAGGTTTTCACCCCAGCCTCAGACTCCAGAGTTATTATTGGTAAAATTGTAAGATATAAATTTAGATAAAAACTAAAGTCTCTGGCGTGGCCAAGGGCACAAGCACCTCCCCAATATCCAGAGCACACCAGGACTTATAATTAACTGAAGGTTCTTATTGGTCCTTGGCGGGCCCATTTCAGGTTCACCCGGACATGTAGACATGGTCAAATACCATATCCTTCTTAGTGGCCTTTGCATGCCAATACTTCCCCTAAGTTTCATTATTTTTCTAATTTTTTTTTAAAAAAACTTTAAAGCCTCTGAGCAGTGTTTAGGTGGAGATCCTTGCAGTTACAGGATTTATAGACACTTCTACAAGTAGATGCACTTCTAAACACCAGACTCATCTCTCTCAGATAGCTCCCAAATTGGCCTCATAATTTTCTGGTATTTTGTTAATATGGATAAGCCTCAGATTCTTCTATTTTATACACTTTACCTAATTGTTTTCAGTAAGGTGAATAATCCAAATTACTTAATGTAGAAGTCAAACTCTCCAAGTTACTTTTAAAAACTTATGTAATTCTGTGTTTGAGTGTATGCTTGTACACGTGGGCACCCATTTATGGATCAGTAGGAACATATGTATGGGTGCAGGTGTAAATGTATGTGTGAGTACATGCATGCAGAAGGCAGGGGACAACCTCATGTGTCATCCTCAGGAGTACCATCCACTTCCTTTGAGATGGTCTTTTGTTGGTCTGGATTTCACAAATTAGGCCAGACTAGCAACCCAGTGCACCCCCTGGAAACCACCTGCTTCTGCCTCCTGGTACTGGGAATGCAGACACACCACTATGTGTGGCAATTTTACTTGAGTACTGAGGAATGAAGTGTGAGCCTTGTGTTTGTGAGGCAAGAACTTTACATTTGACCAGCTCCCTAGCCATGGATATTACTTAAAAAAAATTTAACAGTCCAAGTGAAATTTCCCAAAAGAGTCAGATGACCACTTATATCAAAATCATCTAGGATGTTGGTTTAAATTTCTAGCCAGACATGGTGATACTTGTTTGTAGTACCAGTCCTTATGAGCTGAAGGCAGGAATATTAAGAGTTAAGTCCAGGCTAGACTGTGTGAACTGTATGAGACCCTGTCTCACAACAGCAATAATAACACATACTGAATAAAATGCAAATTCTTAAATTCTGTCTCCAATACAGCTGACTCAGGATTGCTTTTTACACCAAGTCCCAGTGCCCTGATTGCAGGGGGGAAGGATGTTGCTTTAGTAGGTAGGAATATTTTCATAGTTTTTCATTGTCTTGAGTATGGCAAAAGTACTTTTATTTAAATGATGCTTGAGTAGGCATAAATAAACTACTACTCTATAGATGAATTAATGGAAATATCTACCCTTTAAAGAAAAGCTCCTATTGTAATCTGCATCTTTAAAATGTAATTAAGTCCAGAAAAGACACAGTAGAACAGGATTCTGCATTCATGCACATCTTTACACTAAAGTCAGGAGGTTCTAGACTTTTACTTAAACATAAATCATTGGCCTGAAACAAGAGACATATATCTATAAATGTAAAAAAATCCAATGGAGAGACAAACGAATACAATTTCATCTCCTTAATAAGATAATAGGTCTTAACAGGAAATTTCAACAACAGAAACCATTGTCTCAGTTCTCTACTAACTTGGGATTCTTATTTTATGATTTCTCAGAGCAAAGACTTTTGAGATCAAGATAAACGATAAGGATGAGCACTACTGAATATATTTAAACTTAATCATAGCTCTTAGCTACATTTCCTATTAAAATTAAAATATCCCATTGAAATGAAAATTTCAAGTTTAGGAAAAAATATGAATAAGTGCATTCTCTTACATAACTTGGTTCTGTTGCTCCTTGGCAGTTAAAGGTTTGCAGTCAGTTCTTACTTAGTTTTACTTCAGCCAAGACAGACAAAGTAGTTTTTATTAACTTCATCTGAGGCGTTAGTTACTTTTAATCCCTTAATTTGTATGTTTGTGTATATAAAAATGATGTGAAAAATCAAACCCCAGGGCCTTGTACATGCAAGGCAAACACTCTGTCTCTGAGCACATGAAAATATTACTAATTTCCTGGAATGTATTTCCAAAATGCAATATCATATTTTGTATAGTCATGCTGGAAGGTATACACACACACACACACACACACACACACACACACACACACACACACACCTACATGCACGTGAATGAGTGCACACACACACACACACACACACACACACATTTGTACACCTACATGCATACACACACAAATCTCCAATTGTGTTCTTTCATGCGATCATTGCTTCACTGGTAGGAACATTTTAAGCAGCTTTTGCTGACCTCTGTCACCTGTCTGTTCCTACTGTTGAGCCATTTTCATAAATGCTCATGTAGTCCTTGTTCCTTTAACTGGCGCTAACCACAGCAAGTCCCAGAACTCTGTTCTTCCATCCAGAACCTTGAGCTCTGCTGAGAAGGTGGTTCCTCCTAGGTTGACCTGTCTTTCAGGCATGTGCTTAGTCTTTCCAAGGAGCTGCTTCCTTCCTTCCTTCCTTCCTTCCTTCCTTCCTTCCTTCCTTTCTTTCTTTCTTTCTTTCTTTCTTTATTTCGCTCTATAACCTGCTTTCTAAAAGTCGCCATGAAACATTAAAAAAAAAAATCCAACCAAACAAAACCCAAACTCACATTATCTGGGAAAAACACAAAGCAACAAGGCTAATCAGAGAGCTTAAAAGAAACCCTACAAAGCAGGGATCTAGGGACCACTCTGATTACCAATCCTATTACTCAGGTCAAAACAATATTGTCCTTTAGCATAAACTGGCTGTTCAGTTCTGAGGTACAGCTGGATCATGGTCCACCTTCTATATTGGGTTTGGAAATGAACCCTTCATTCCTGGGCGCCTACAATACTGAGTCTGAAAGTGAAAGTGCAATTTAAAATTACAATTACTTTCACACATGTCTTAAGTCATGGATATAATTATGTTGTATTTGCCAATATCCACACAGCTCTTGCCCACCTTCCATTCATCAATATCAATAAGGGAATCTACCTGTTAGTTCCCCTTTTAAAGGCTCCCATTCTTTATTTCTACCTCAACCACTAGATCCAGGAATAAGCTCTACTTTTCTTGATGAAGACAACCCAAAATGTGGAGACTACTAAAGTCATTAGCAGAGACAGTGACTGGCAGTTACTCTCTTCTTGGTCAAGTTTTAAAATACATAAGAAGACATATGCAGAGGTAAAGGATAGGGTTCAAGAAATAATATCATTATTTACTAAGTGAAAAAGAGTAATTTGGTAAAATTTCATGCCACACGAGCAGTTAATGTTTATGTATTTTATGTATTTGATACATATATTTGAGAATAAGAGAACCTCATTAACCCAGGCTGCTCTCAAATATATAGCCAAGAGTGACCTTCTACCTCCCTCAGTCTCTCAAGTACTAGCATGACATGACTATGTGCAGCTCCAAGTCTTCATGAAAAGTAATGTTAGAATTAATGAAATAAAAAAGTGGGGGAAACTTTGTTAGAAATCCATGACTCTAGCCACAAATCTCAGACATTTCTCTCTCTTTTTTAAATATTAGAAAACAATTCAAGATTTGACTTGAGGGCTTAGAAAGTTTCTTCTTTTCTCTGTAAAAGTGAGAGGATAAAGGGGCATGAGAGGAAAAGAACCATCTGGGCTTCTCTCGGTGATGCTACCTCTAACATTAAAACTATCCAAGTAGCAGGCTCACCAAGTTATATATGAATAAGAAGAGTCAAAACAACTTCGAGAAACACTTTGGGCGCTTACAGAATGTTTTCCATTAGCTGTCTACTTTTTCCTTTGTTCAAGTATTTGCAGTGGGAAAGGAATCCATGCTGCTGAGAGATAATTCCCATAATGCACTATGGTCTGTGCTGCACCTGAGTCCTCTGCTCATTAAGGATACCTATCTATGCCTTTCCTCTTTGTTTTTTAAGAGGGCAGAATGCAGCAATAATTCAAATGCCCAGGCCTTTCCCCACACATCATTTTTCTAACAGTCCAAGAGGAGCTGATTCAAGATCAAAGGTCAGAGGCTGTGCTCCATTTGCCAGCTGGCAGTAAGCTCCAAGGACGGAGGGTGCATGAAGCGTGACAATTCCTCAAGATGCTCATTCGCAGAGCATGGGCAGTATCCCCACAGACGCCTCTAAAACACTCATTTTATCTCAGCCTGGTGAGTTGGATAAAAGGCGTCAGTTTTCCCGAGTGGTCTTGCAGAGCTTCGCAAGCTATGATCCCAGCTCAGAGGCTGACTTTACACCAAGTTGATAAAGCTGGAGAGTGGATAAAAAGTTTGTATTACAGATAAACATTATTCACCCTGTGGCTCAGAGCACGGCCAGACACTGAACAAGAGGCAGACACCTGGAACCGGGGTTGAGGGAGAAACAGCAGTTAGCATGAGCATTCTCTGGAGCGACCAGAAAACTTCCAAATGGAGAAGTCATAATAGGAAATGTGGATCTGTAGTTATTTTGGAGGGAATTATTTTCCTCTCTGAACTTGTTAGGTTTTTGTGTACTTTCCCCATACCACACCCAGAATTTGGCTGTTTTTCCCTTCCTAAACAGCTAAACTGAGATGCTGTATATAAGAAATGGAAAGTGACAAGATATGACCGAGGCATTGGAAATCAATCCAAACTAAATGTGCTTCTTAACTATAAGTGAACAGTTGAAAACACTCCTCTTTTATAGCCATGGAGATAAATACTCTGTTTTTATTAGGAAAAAATTGCTTTGGACTGAATAAAGTCATTTGATTAACAAGTCAAAGCAGATGGTTTATTGATGTTTCAGAAAGGAGTTTACAAGGTCTAGTGAAAAAAGAGACTTGGCTCCGAATTAACAAATTACCCTGGTATAGGGGACATTGACAGTTCACTGCTAATAGATTTATGGGCCACTGCTGGGTGTTTCATCCCCATTTGGTTTTGTTACAGTAAAATATTGTGGCACGAGTAACCTATAGCCTTATTGCAATATACTATACTGACCCCTGACCCTAAGGACACAACAGCAAAACTGCGTATTAGAGTTTTAATTTGTCTTAATCTAACAGGATCAGCACCAGTGTTATGTGCTTTACTCTGATGAAGCTATTTGGTATAACTAACACATGGCATTCTGGCTTCAGATTCACCAATACTCAATACATTTAGTTCTCAGAGATAAAGAGTTGCAAGTTAAGACCCAGAAGTCACTGGCAAAATGGCACACAGTTTGAGACCAGAGAGTGTACGGAGACTACTTATTATTCAACCTAGAAGGCGGTATTTCTTGCTCTTGGGAAATTCCAGAATCTTTTGTATTTAAAATTAGATCTTTAAAATATTTATTGCCCATTTTTAAAGTGTGTGTGTGTGTGTGTGTGTGTGTGTGTGTGTGTGTGTGTGTGTGTGTGAGAGAGAGAGAGGGGGGGGGGAAGGGAGGGAGAGGTGTTGTGGTCTGTATGCCACAGTGTGCATCAGTGTGCATATGGAGGTCAGAGGACTGCTGTGTGGAGTCTGTGCTTGCCTTCTGTGTTTGTAGGGACTCGGGATCAGGGCCATCAGGCTTTCACTGCAGGCTCTTTTGCACACTGAGTCACCTCTCTCACTCTAACACCGCATACTCCTAGAATTTTTTCAAAGATTTAAAATGTTACGAGTATGTGTCTATGTCTATCTGTGTGTGTGTGTGTGTGTGTGTGTGTGTGTGTGTGTGTGTGTGTGTGTGTGTGTGTGTGTGTGTGTTTGCCATTTGGGAGGGTGCCTGTGGCGGCCAGAGGAGGATGTTGATTTCCCCAAGCTCCAGCGAAAGTTGTGAGCCTCCTGATTCTAGGTGCTGAAGAGTTAACTTGGGCCTCTGAAAAGCTGCAAGCGCTTCTCACTCCAGGCCATCTCTCCAGCCCTACATTACCTATTCTTTTC
This sequence comes from Cricetiscus sungorus, assembly GCA_030556225.1. Classification (NCBI taxonomy): domain Eukaryota; kingdom Metazoa; phylum Chordata; class Mammalia; order Rodentia; family Cricetidae; genus Cricetiscus; species Cricetiscus sungorus. Next base: position 19,747,597 of record JANBXA010000728.1, on the reverse strand, counting down.
TCATGGTTTCCAGTCCTTCCTGCTTTTATGTCATTATATTTTTTTCATGTTTTTCTTTCCTTTTTTTAAAATTTAAATTTGCAACAAACTTGTTTTACATGTCAATCCCAGTTCCCTCTCCCTCCCCTCCTCCCCTGTCCCCACCTCCTCCACCCCATCCCCTTTCTGCTCTCTAGGGAGGATAATGCCTTGCATGGGGGATCTTCAAAGTCTGTCATATCATTTGGAGCAGGGCCTAGGCCCTCGCCCATGTGTCTAAGCTGAGAGAGTATCCCTCTATGTGGATTGTGCTCCCAAAGTCCATTCGTATACTAGGGATAAATACTGATCCACTACCAGAGGCCCCATAGACTGCCCAGTCCTCCCAACTGACACCCACATTCATGGGGTCTAGGTTGGCCTTCTGCTTCATTTGTGTTGGGAGGTTCAGGTCTTCCTGGTGTGGAGTCCCTAGACTCAGGTGACGTCATATTGATCTTTCTGTTGTTGACTGTGTAATTATACTGTCGTCTATCCATTCCTTCTTCCAGTGCGTACTGGTGGGGTCTCTCCCTTCCCTGGTGTGTACGAGACCAAGGTTCTCTTGAGGTGGGTGCAAACAGGTCCAATGGCTCTCCTCTTCCAGATGGTGGAGGCGGGAGTAGGACATTGGCAGACTCTAGATGGGCTGGTCTCTTGGGATGGTCCTCCTCCCCCCTCCCTGCCCCCCCCATGTGCAATCCCCAGTCTCAAGAGGCTCTGAGCAGGGCGTCAGAAGGCAGGATCCTCCCAAGGGTGGAGCTGTTGTTATTATTTTAAAAGTCATTTATAGCCTCTGATAACACTATCATTGAAAATCCTTGAGCTAGTACTAGTATGCTGTGCCAAAGGATGACATGCTTTTCTTCTGCATTTCCTCATTTTTGGATATTAGCTCATTTTTGTAGTTGTATTCTAATTCTATTCATGGGGCTCCTTGGTTGTGAGTGTGTCTCTTTAAAATTCTTGTTTTTGCTTGCTGAAGTGCTATGGAGATGTTTTTGGTCACAGTGACTTTTACTGTTAGTTTCTCAGGAAGTAAGGTGACCACTCATGGTTAGAGGAAGCCATTGTCTGCTCTCCAATTTCATCACGGGCTCTTTTTCTCCTCCTCCTTTCCTCCTTTCCTCCTTTCCTCCTTTCCTCCTTTCCTCCTTTCCTCCTTTCCTCCTTTCCTCCTTTCCTCCTTTCCTCCTTTCCTCTACCTCACCACCCACATCACACCCCTATGTACCTTAACTAGGAGCCAGCTGTAGTCTGTAGTCTGACTTTTTTTTTTTTTTTTTGAGCTCTCTCTCCTAACAAGATTACTATTCCTATCTTTATTTGGAATGAATTATAGGAGGAAAGTTTAACTTGAAGGTTTTGTTTTCCAGTGCAAGAGACTAAATCTGTACTTGGATTTGTTAGATGACCTGGTATCGGGCAATATAGAAGGAAGGCACCAACGAACAATGATTCCTTGAACTAATTCACCATTGCCTCTCATAATGAATATATTAAGAAACATGCTGGCATATTTTGGTGTTCCCATAGACCAGAATTTTCTTTTGACAAAATAAAAACTAGCGGTCCCCTGGGAATATCATTTGCATTATTGGGAGAATGCTTTTAGAATCTTGTTGAAGACCTAATTTCAAGTGTGAGCTGATCCCACACTTGAACTCTGAGTATTCTGATGACTATAAACCTACGGTTCCATCTTTTGCTGGTGTTTTGTGTGTTGCCAATGATGAAGAACCCTGTTATCTCAGATTTCCATATAGTATATGGAAAAAGAAGAAGGAAGGGAAAAATTATCATTTTTATCCTTCAAAACTGGCTTGGAATCCATTATCACCTGCTCTAAGACTGAACAAATCAGTTAAAAATATGACCTACTAGTAAAGCTGCAATGAGAAAGATAGCTGCCCTTGAAGATGAACTAACTTTTCTTCAGTCTCATGTTGCAGTAATAAATCAGCATAGAAGGAATGTCATCATTATTAGTGACTTTTGGGCTGAGTGCAGAACCAGATCACTTCCCAAGTTAGGTACTTCCTCCTCCTCTCCCTCCTCCTCAGTCTTATTTCCAGCCTCCATGTTTTTCTCCCATGCAACCTAGGTCTTATACATGCAAAATAGACAATTGGGTAACTAAAATGAAAAGGCAACCCTCAGGTGGTAGCACGATGAATGATAGCCACCATTCAAAAGACCAAAGAGTTAATGATGTTCCAAAAATGTTGGATGTCCTAAAGAACATGAATAAGGTCAAACTTCGACCTACTCACAGGCCATCAGGTGGTAGACCCATTCGAAAGAGAAGACAGAATTCACAGTGGGATCCAGTGTCTTTAATATCTAACACACATACACAGAAGTTTGTATTTCAAGATGATTTGACCAAGAAAATAGATCTTGGAGAGTTCTGCATTTTCTAATCCAGAAATGTCACATTTCCCTAACAGAAAGTCAGTGATTTAAGGGAAGAGTTGATAATATAAAAGCAGTTATCTAGGTATCAGGAGTGAAAGCTGTGCCTGCCCTTGGAAGGACAGATCCAGAAATGTTCTGCGGATCCAGAAATCCTTCACTGCCTTTCAGAGAATCACAACCTCTGTTAGGGTGATTAAGCCATATCCTGGGACCCATCTCTGCCTAACCTGAGGGAGAGATTTAAGAACACTTTGTCCCTGGTTTTGGAAGATCTGCATTTAACTGGTTACTGAAGGAGTGGGTGTATAGATTTTCCCCTTTATGTGAGTGCTACTGAAAACAGGGTACATGCTTCAGTGATTTTCCTAAACAACTCTGGCTTCCTAGTTAAGCGCCTTTGAATTTTGTACATTTGTGTGATATGGCTTATTTGGCCTTCAGCAACTTGGAGATTTTTCAGTGAGAAAAAGGTGATATGTTTTCTTTAAGATGGCCATACTTTTAGGATCTAACTTTCTAAAATTTCCTGAGGTAGTAAATTATTTTGACTACCTAGTGCTGCAAGAAGTAGCCTCTTGATAAGTTTTATCCACACTGGCTTTGCATACATGCAGGCCTGACATGATTCCTTTGTTCTCTTCTACATTTGCATCTTATTGATTTATTTATCTTATTTTACATATCGATCCCAGTTCCCTCTCCCTCCCTCCCTCTCTGTCATCCTCCCATGCACCCCCCCACATATTCCCATCCCACCTGCCCCACTCCACAGGGAGGTTGATCCTTCCAGGAAGGGTCAACAGAATCTGTCAAGTCATTTGGAGTAGGGACTAGGCCTTCTCTTCTGTCTCCAGGTTAAGGGAATATCCCTCCATGGGGGATGTGCTCCCAAAGTCCTTATGTGCACCAGGAATACATCCTGGTTCCACTGTCCGAGGTCCCTTAGACTGCCCAGGCCTTCTAACTGAGACCCACGTTCAGGGGCTTGAGTCAATCCCATGCTGGGTTCCCAGTTATCAGTCTGAGGGCCCATTAGCTCCTCCTTGTTCAGGTCAGCTGTCTATGTGTTTCTGTAGCTTGGTCTTATCCTCCCTCTCTGCATCTGGATTCCAGTTCAGCTCAGTGTTTAGTTGTGGGTGTTTGCTTCTGTTTCCATCAGCTACTAGATAAGGGCTCTGTGATGGTAGAAAAGTTAGTTATCAATCTCATTATCAGGGAAGGGCATTTATGGAAGCCTTTCCACCGTTGCTCAAATTGTTAGTTGGGGTCAGTCTTGTAGGTCTCTGGACATTTCTCTAGAGTCAGTTTTGTCTTCAAACCTATAATGTCCCCCTCTTTTATGGTATCTCTCTCTTTTTCTCTCCTCTATTCCTCCCCTGATTCAATCTTCCTAGTCCCATGTGCTTTCCTCTCCTCCCCTTCTCTTTCTCCTAGCTCTCTCGCCACTTATTGACCCCCTCCCCCACTCCGAATATGCTCAGGAGATCTTGTTCCTTTCTCTTTCTGTGATGGACCTTTTATGAATCTCTTAGATTCCTCCTTGTATCCTAGTTTATCTGGCGGTGTGAATTATAGGCTGGTGATCCTTTGCTCTATGTCTAAAATCCATATATGAGTGAGTACATACCACGATCCTCTTTTTGCAGCTTATTTTTAAATAGATTGTACAATAAATGAATTTTTTGAATAAAGGATCATTTTTGAATGAATGTTAATAATGTTACTGTTGCCTTGTCCATGTGATGAGTAAACATTTTTTCTGATCTCTTTTCTCAAATATGAAAAAGTGATCCATTTAGCAAAAAATGTTTTTCAATTGTTATTTATTGTTATTTTTCTAAGAATGTGGGAAAGATTACTGAAGCTGAATGGAAAAGTGGTGCATAGATTTCTCTACCATCATTTAAAAAGTTATTCCAAAATATCCACACATAGTAACTTGCTTTATTATTATAGTGTGGTTTGGTTTGTTCTCTCTCTCTCTCTCTCTCTCTCTCTCTCTCTCTCTCTCTCTCTCTCTCTCTCTCTCTCTCTCTGTGTGTGTGTGTGGTGTGATCTCTGTCTCTGTGTTTTCTCTCTGTCTCTGGTCTCTATTTTTGTCTCTCTCTTTCTCCCTGTGCTCTGGGTGTGTGACTCTGGGATCAAATGCAGGGTCTGATGCCCAAACCTCAGCATGAGTTCTTTATTTAAGTGTGACACATTTGACTCACTGCTTGGTAATTTCTGATTAAGGTTGATAATCTGTATCTAACACACACACACACACACACACACACACACACACACACACACACACACACGAATTCTGTCATCCCACTGATTTGTTTTCTACTCAGAAAAACAAAGAAACAAACACCCAAAAAACAAATAAAAACCTAAGAAGTAAAGAAGGGCAGTTTAAATATACATCTAAGATGCTGATACTTTTGCAGGTGAGAAGAGCAATGACACAGAGTAGAGGAATGGCTGCCTTTCAGATCTTACCATAAATTCAGTATTAACTCCAGTGGGAGAACAAAAAGTCACCTGCACTTAGAGAAATCACCAAACGTAAAATGGATCAGATGACCCTTTCCTTACAAAACAAGAGGGAAAGCCTTGCATTATTTCCAAGTGGTAGCATGGAAAGGCCTGAAATCAGGGAGCTTATGCTAATTTGCAGGAGTTTGAGCTGGGCAGCAGACTATACAATGTCTGCATCTGGATGCTACACCTGAGGATGCCACAGTGATGAATGGACAAAGATGCATCTTTCATTGCCTCTCCTTAGGTGACTAGTGGACAGAGAAATAAAGGCAGACACTCTTATGATTTGTCCTGCTCCTCTCTACCCCCATGATAAGATCTGCAGAAATAATTTAAAAGGCTGAAAGATAATTTACTGTTTTTCTCTAAGCATTCTTTCTTCATTCCGTTTTCACTTTCAACAAGTACTAGGCACTAACCAAATGAATTAATCCTACTGAAAAGTAATTCTGGTTTTAATTCTTCTAATCTATGAAGGCAAGGGTGTAATGATTTCACTAGACCCAAGATAAATGATAAATGGGTGTTTATTGGGGAACACTTACACAGAAAAACACAAAGAACCACGGGTGCACTTCTCTACCTTTCCTACCTGTGATTGGCTGACCCAAGAGAAAGACCGGAGCAAGTGAGATCACACCTTATGCTTCCCTCGCCTGCCTGAAGCCATACCCAAAAGGGTGAGGCCACTGTTATAGGCAAGACTGCTACAAATCTAGCAACAAGGCTTTTGATAAACTTTGGTAGAAATTAATGCTCTTCATTTCTGGGTTTCCCTTTTTATTGGTTTGTTGTTGTTTTCCTTCACTTTTTTTTTTTGCCCTTATTCTTCTAAAAGCTGTATCTATGACCCCCCCAATACCCACTTCTTTTCCTCTTCTCTGTCATGAGAGGGGTATTATGGAAGACAGAATTATAGAATTTACATTTTCACACCATCTTCAAATTTTACTATAGATGTCTGTGCTTTGGGGAAAAAAATGTAAAACCTCAGTTAGCACATAATTAAATATCTAGGCAAATACTTTTCTCAGGATAGACCTTAAAGTGAATCTTTGGAGTCAGGAGAAACAAGAATTGCTAAATGACACAGCCCATTCATAGTACATTGCAGGACAAGAGGTTGTTTGAGTGAGGTAGGAGGCCAGGCATATCACTAGGTGACTCTGGTGTAGAATCTGTGCTGGTTCAAGGACAAAACACAGATAATGTGATATCAAGCCAATGTGTTAGCCTTAAACAATAAAAGAGATGCAAACCTAAGCAGTTTTGCTTCAATAAAACCACATCGAATGAGACCGTGAACATGTTTCAGAAAGGTAATGAAGCATTGTGAATTATGTGTACCTTTCAGATCTGAGCCAATGGCCATGACTACCACTCTTCCAATTTTTCCTCCTCTTCAGCAGTCTGAGAGTAGAGATGCACTTGTGTAGAAATATCCACCGTGTATCCCAACCAAAGCAACTGCTTTAAGAGCAGGAGTTAACAATACAAGGCACTAATAGCTTATAAGGACTAGCTTAGGTAAAGTACTGAATGCCTGTTTAGTTTTCACCAAATATCTCAGTGTCTGCCATTCCTAGATTAGCAACATTTCCTATCGTGAATTGCCCATGGCTTGTCTTTCATCTCGTATTTTAAACTATAACAGAAAAATAAAAGTATATTTTAAGGGCACAAATGAATCAAATTTGTATTGCAAGCAAAGTCTTCATTGCTTACACTTCAAAATTATACTTTTGAAAAGTAATCGTTAGGCTGGCTGATATACATGGGAGGCCTGCTCTTTTCTGAAGAGAAAGGAGGAGAGGATGGGGGGAACTTAGGGGAGAGGAGCTGGGAGTGTGCGAGAAGAGGGAGAGAAAAATGTGACTGGGCTTATAAATAAATACATTAATTAATTAATAAAAAGAAAAGTAAATGTTAGCTCATCATGGTAGGTCACATTGTAATCCCAGCATTTGGGAGGCTGAAACAGCATGATCACTAAGGTTTCAGGCCAACCTAGGATACAGAGTGAGTTCACCTTGGAGCATACGGTAAGACCTTGTCTCAAAAAAATAATTAAGAACAGCTGAACAACTAAAATGAATAGCACAACAGCTACTGTAAAATGTTTTATGGTTAGAAAACAAGGCAGACTGGCTGGAAGATGCTTCCATGGGGAAAGTGCCTGCGAGGATCTGAGCCCCATCTGCCTTACTACATTAAAAACTGGCCATGATGGCACATGCTGTAATCCCACCCACTGCTGGGACTCTGAGACAGCAGGATGTCAAAGGCTTGCAGGGCAGTCAGGCTATGCACCTGCTGAGCGCCAGGTTCAGCGTGAGACCCTGTCTCAAGCAATAAGGTAGAAAGTGAGGGGAGGAAACTGGCACTGGCTCCTAGCCTCCACATGAACACACATGAGCATGAGAGGGGACATAGGAGGGAGTTACACGTTTAGAAAGTTTTCAGAAGGCAAACAATTCCACTCAAATCAAGTAACAAGAAGGTCGAATATGTTGAAAGAGGAAGGTTGGTGAAAGAAATGAACTTTAAAAATGCATAGAGAGCAGAGAATAGGGAGAATGAGAGGCTCTCATTAACTAAATATCAATGAAAAAGAGATATAGGATCACCACAAAACATAGCAAGTGAACATTTGGGAAGAATGTCAAAACTAGCTCCTTCCTTTTGTCTTTAAAAAGGCTGATAGTAGCCAAGATAACCAAGACCAATACCAAGAAGCCAGCATGTGAGACCAGTACTTGCGCAAAACTACAACTATAGAAAAGGTTAAAAATCAGACAGAGTGGGAAAAAATCAGATAGAAGGGGCTTAAGAGCACTAGCTGTTCTTCCAGAGGTCCTGAGTTCAAGTCCCAGCAACTACATGGTGGCTCACAACCATCTGTAATGAAATTAGGTGCTCTCTTCTTGCATGCAGGCAGAACACTGTATACTAGATTTAAAAAAAAAAATCTTAAAAAAATAGGATAGAGAAACAATTGCATATAATTATTAGTGTGAAAGTCTTAGTAGTGTTTTGGTTTCCTAAAGGTCCAAAGCTAAACCCATCGTCAAGAGAGAACAACAAAACAATGCAGAAGACACCCCCCCACCCTGCCACCACCCACCAGCACCCAGGTTCTAGAGGTAGAACAGCCAGAGACCTTGACTTATGTAACCAAGCATTGCATCCATGAAAACTGTGCACTCCCTCTTGATTCATATTCACCTGGCCGTGAAAGACATGCCCAGGTGATTACTAGTGGCCCTAATTTTTACTAAATTCGCATCAGGCTCCATAGACTTCTTACAAAATGCAGGGTTTGATTTAGAATGACAACTTAAAAAGAGCAATATCATCAAATAGTTTCAAATCCTTAATTATTATTTAATAAATTTTTGTGACATTTAATAGATCACAAGGAAAAAAAACTATTATAGTTTGGTTTTGATATGACAGAGTGCATGCCGATGGCATTAAAGCTCACTCCTTCATTCTGGTCAGACATTACCTGATAACACCCAGTGACAAAGAATTCAGTACAAAAGGAGAAATTTAAATCACATTACACCAATTTTAGAATTTGATAAATAGGTCAGGAATAGAGGACAGTGATATATGACAGAAGGCATGATAGTAGAAAAATGATAAGAAATGGAGCTAAATCCCATATGACTTTCCTTTTTGTCAATATCTAAATTAAGCAAGGACTCTTTTAAGTTAATGGAAATGGACTGTGGTGGTTTCAATAAGAATAACCCCCATAGGCTCATACTTGAATGCTTAGTCACAGGGAGTGGCCCTATTTGAAAGGATTAGAAGGATGAGGAGGTGTGGCCTTATGGAGAAACTGTGTCACTAGAGGGTTCAAAAGCCAGTGCCAGCTCCAAGTATTCCGGGGTCTGGTCTCCCTTTGCCTAGCATCAGGATGTAGCTCATAGCTATTGCTCCAGCACCTGCCTGTGTGTGGCCCTGCTCCCCACCGAGATGATAATGACCTGGACTTCCGACAGTAAGCCAGTTCTAATTAAATGCCTTCTATCATTAGAGTTGCCTTGGTCATGGTGTCTCTTTGCAGCAACAGAACACTGTGATTAAGACTTGAGCTCTTTGGATAGAGTAGCTCTGGGGAAATGAGCTGGGAAGCAGAAAGGAAACATCAAAGTCTGGCATTTGGAGACATTTGCAGGACTTGGAGGTGCTTTGGAAAGCTGCTTGGGAAGACTAATTTGAAAGACATTGCAGATTCAACTATGTGTACCTCTACCTCGCAGTAAGAAATGACACAAGCACCCGGCATGGTGGCTCAGCCCACATCACCAGTACTTTGGATACTGAGGCAGGAGGATTGCCATGAAGCTAGACTAGGCTACACAGTGAGTTCCAGGTCAGCATGGAGCTATAGAGTGAGACCTTTTTTTTTTTTTTTTTTTTTTTAAATAAGAGTAAAAGTTAAAAAAAAAATAAAGAAGCCAAAACAACAACAACAAAAGGGGCAACAATTCAGTGAATGTATATTTTATCATGAAAGAGTTAGATCTAGATGGGGCTGTCCAAATATCTAGGTAGTTTTACAGCTTTAGCATACATTCTTTCTAAACACAGTATAGGAAGTGGATTGAAAATAAGAGGGAATATAATATGAGTGAGTCTCTTTCTACAATTAGGGTTTGTGAATCACTACAATAAAGCATGAAAATCCACTGCCACAGTTAGGCTAATTCTATAATTATTTTAATATTTGGCTAGTTTAATTCAAAGTATGAAAATAGCCAATAAGCTGAGGTTGGGAAAAACTTAAGAAACTCTGAAGAGACAGCATAATTGAGTAACTTAAAAGGGAGGCAGCGATAGAGCAGCCAGGATCAGAATAAATTACCCATTTATTAAAATGAAATAGTAATATCTTTAAAGTGATAAATTCCTGAAATAACTAGACAAAAGGAAGCAATCAATAATTCTAACCTTAACTTTCACAGGAATAGCAAGAAAATATTCTCAATTATCTTCCATGTAGTCCTTAATAATACTCTTCAGAATCCTTGGCAAATTCACAGGTGAGAATTGTATAAACTCAAGTAATGGCCAATGGTTCCTGATTAGCCTATGTAATTCATTACTCCCCCAGAGCAGTGATAAGCAAAGCTGATAAAGAAACAATTCATATGTGCCAGGAACATCAGGTTCGTATTTATAGATCTTAGAAATCTCTAACTTTGGGGGAAGGGCACTGGGGATTGAACCAGGGCTATCACAAGTGCTAAGAGAGACCTCTGCCAGTGAACTATAACCCGACTCTCCTAAGTTTCAAACCTCCAGGGATTGTGAGCACAGCAGACATTTACTCCCTCCAATAAAACATTTTTACTGTTACTTGTGAAAGTTAAATACCATGTTTGTTGAACTACAAGTGTGACAAGCATGGTAACATTTGTGGGTTTCTTTCTTCCTTCCTTTCTTTTTTTCTTCCTTTCTTTCTTTCTTTCTTTCTTTCTTTCTTTCTTTCTTCCTTCCTCTCTTTCTTTCTTTCTCTCTTTGTATTTCTATCACAAACAATAATGATTCTTAGATAAAACTGTATTTGTTATGCTCAGAATGAAACATATTAAACTAAAATCAACATAAAAAATCAATACTCAAGTTCAAAATGTACAGATATAATGAAAACTAAATCAAACCAAACTATTTCTTAGATTTTAACTTCTAAATCACATCATGTGTACGTGTGTGTATGAATATGTGTGTGAGTGTGTATGAGTATGTGTGTGATCATGTGTGTGTGTGTGTGTGTGTGTGTGTGTGTGTGTGTGTGTGTGTGTGTTTGCTATGGTCAGGACCAAAGTTGAATGGTGTTGCTAGCCATCTTCATTGCAATAATAGCTAAAGAAAACGTTCTTCCCTATGCACATCATAAAGAAACCAGAGCTTTTCTCTCTGGTAGCAGATTTGTTGGAAATAAACACACACTGCATTTAATCACAAACTAACTTGATGTTCACAAATATAAAATGTTTTTTAAAACAAAGCTTATTTCTAGGTGCTAAAGTTATAAGATATTACTTCAATTCACACCTTTATAAAAAGCAATATATCACAAGTGATGACAGCTGGGGTAAAGCAAAGAGGAAAATGAAAAGGGACCATGAGAGCCAAGTGTCAGATGAATGAAACACAGGGAAATCTGGAAACTTTTAGAGGAGTTCTTCAGCTTATGACAGACAGTGAGGGCCAGGCCTAAAGACTGCACATGGGGAGAAAATTACAAACCAAGTCTCCACAGTACTTAAATTCAAAGATGCAATTTCCACCCCAACTACCACAATATAAAGATTAAAATGGAAGTCGACAATTTTGCAGGATGAAATGAATGAACAAAATAGTGACATTACAAAATCAAAAGTAATGCGATTTTATTCATATGTTATCAGTATTGCTTTTGTTTTTCCAGTGCTGGGGATCAGACCCTAGGCCTTATGTACACTAGGCAAGCACTGTACCATCACCGGTCCCCAAGCTTATGTTGTATGGTGACAAGTATTTTGTTTCCCGGGTTATTTATTGTTTTAAGATCTCTTACAAAAATTAAAATCATTTGGTGGCAATGCAGGTAGGTAGTCAGAGCCAGAGTTCACGGATACCATTTCCATGAAGAGTTATCTAGAAATCAATCAAAATGAAAGACAATTAACAATACACCTAAATCAGGCATCTCTGTGATATGAATAATCAAAGTTATTCGATGTTATAGCTGCAACATGGTGAAATTTTAAGAATGGACATGCTAAGCTTCAAAGATAGAGATGGCTCAGTTGGTAGAACGTTTATCTAACAAACACAAAGCCTTGAGTTTGAGCCTCAGGTCCATGTGAACCATTCATGGTAGTGCACATCTGTAATCCCATAACATTGTAGTTAAAATTCGAAAGATCAGAAGGTCAAGGTTAGCTTCAGTATATAGTGAGTTCAAGGACATCCTGGCTTACATAAGAAATTGTCTCCATTAAAAAAAAAAAAGGCATATTGGGCTTCAAAGAACTCAAGGTCAAATGAAAAGTTCTGGATCCTAACAAATAGGTACAGCTGTTCAAAACTTAAAAATCAAGAGATGGAAATTAAGATACCTACGGTGCTGCTGCTAAGGAATAGATGGCTTTCTAAACAAATTAAGGTCTAGGTGATCAACATTCAATGCATAATCTAAACTGGATTTTCCCATGAATTTTAGTCAGTGAGCATGAATAGTTTGCTATCCATTACTGAAGTAGCTGTATAAATGGCAGTTATGGTTCTGACAGATGGGTGACAATCACATTATGACAGGGTTACTTCAAGGAATATGAAGAAGGAAGCCTCTTGGGCTCTGCTATAAAAATGTCTAAAAATGTGAACACTGAGAGCTATTGCAGGCAGAGGAACACCATGCCCCTTTTACTGCCCACCACAAAGTTTTGCAAAGAATGAATGATCAGCATGTGTTACTGTTTAGTGTTTCTACCTTTCTAGTGCAAGCAGTTCAGCATCCTATAGAAGTGTGTGCCAGAAGTGGGTCTGGCAATGAATGATTTGATAACCAAGCACACAGTTCAGGGAAGTAGAGCATGATCTGGCAGTTTTGTTGACTTGTTGCATATTATATGAAGTTTGTTATATTTTTATAGAAGACAGACATATCTATTTTTTTTAAAGGGATGGATTCTGTTCTATTTACTTTTGTGATTCAGAAATAATCAAATTACCTCTGTGCTGTAGAGGCATGCAAGTAGCCAAATGATTAACAGCAAATATCCTCACAGCATTCAAAGGACCTGAGAAAAGACCTGGTTAGGGCTGAATAGATGACTCAGTAGATAAGAACATTTGTTGTGCAGGCGTGGGTTTTAATTCCTTGAATCCAAGTGAATGCTGGATGATGGGGCAGCTATAAGCAAGCCCAACTGGGAAGGCTTGGAACAATGAAGAGACAAGCAGGTCTCCAGAGCTTGCTGGCCAACTCGCCTCATTTATCAGTGAGCTCATGGTTCAGAGAGACCCTATCTCAAAGCATACAGTAGAGAGCAATAGAGGAAGCTGTCAACATTGACCTCTGGACTGACTATAGGTGTCTACTTGCACAAACATGTGCACACACATATACAACCCAAGAAAGAAGCGTCTTGGCTAAATCCTCCATCAAATGTAAGGATCTCATTTCTTCAATTTCAACATCCCTTTCCCAACCATGTGGAGGTTCTTCTTCATTACTGTGCCCCATAATCTTGAGCACACATGGTTGGGACCAGGGCGTCACCACTACATTCCTTCTACTTTAACCATGTTCTTATATTTGCTGGTAGTTGAAATTTACTGAGCCTAATAACCAGTATATTTGCCTGAAATTGGCCTCAGATTTAGTTTTTTTTATTGTAAAAATATTAAAAAAGAAACATTCTTAAACCATAAAATAAATATTCGTATAGGCTTTTGCTTTCCTGTGAAGACTACATTTTAAAATATTATCTAACATTTAGTCAGTACCCTGGTCACCTACACACAGGACAACGACTTATGCTAGGGCCACTGGAATATGGAATTACACACTCCTACCTGTAGTTAATTTCTTTTAGTTGTTATTCATTTAAGTCTCAATTCTCACACACTTCTCAGACGCTATTCTTGTTTACGCCCTTTGTCCTAGCTGCTGGTGAGGGCACATGTCTGCAACACTGGCATATAGATATGAGTAAAGCCATGTCAGTTTAGAAATTAATCAAGCTTGTAAGTAATGTAAATAAAAACAGAGAACACTAAGAGTTAGTTTGTAATAGGAATTGAGAAACAATGGAGAGGGTAATGAGGTTGGCAAGGTGCTCCAAGGCTCTATAAGCGTCTGTGTCTGAGGAAGGAAGGGTCACCTACATCGGCAGTTATGAATGGAAAGACGTGTAAAACTGCTCAGTATAATTTGCTGAAGATGAATATACTTGTCTGCAGTGTTCTGGGGCTTAATCATTTTTATTACTACTTCTATTTTGTCGACAGTGCTTAGGTACTAGCCTGGCATAAAAGGAGCTCTGTCTTCTATATGTCCTTTTGCCAGAGGTTTGAGGAACAGAATATTCTTTCTGTGGCACGCAGAGGATGCAGACATAGTCTCCCAAATCACCATATAATAAATTCCTCTCTACTTTGTTATTCATTTGCACCCTTAGGTGTTTCTGGCCATTTGATGACTTTCAGCTCTCACTCTCTTTGAATTCCCATTTTCTTTTATTGTTTTCCTCTAATGCAATGGCTTCTATTTTGGAAGGGCAGAACCTCACCCTGCTATTCCCATTCATCTTTCTCTGCAACCTTTACATTGCTTTAATGCCCTTTGCTACTTGCATCACCTCCTAATTTAATAGCATCTGTGAGTTTCATTAACATGCTTTTTACTCCATTTTCTACATCATTAATGCGGCAGCCACATAAGACAGGACATAACACCGGTCCTTGCAGCACCTAGACACATTCCCCTACTTGATACATTGCCATTTATCGTTTATCAATATTTTTTATGGTTCTCTAGCCATTTTTAAGTCCCTCTGACTCTGCTTATAACCAAGATAATTTGAATTAATTGTGCACAGATGTCAAGAGGCACTGCATCAAATGCTTCACTGAATTTGAGAAACACTACATCTACTACAGTTTTTGGTTTATGAATATTAATTGTATCTAAAAACTTTAAAATTTCAGATCTTTATAGTTCTAGCTGTTTCTGTATATTTATTTCTCTTTTAATATTTGTACTATTATTTTCTTGTGACTACAAAATAATCTTTTTTTCTGTATTTTTTTATTGTGTGAACGTGTACATATGTGCATGCTCCCACATTTGCACGCTCATGTAGAGGCCAGAAGAGACCTAGGATTTCACTCCTCAGGAGCTATCCACCTTGGCTTCTGAGACAGTCTTTCACTGAGGTCTGGGGCTTGCCTAGGCTGGCTGGCCACTGGGCTTCAGGGTTCTACCTGTCTCTGCTTCCTCGGTGCTGGGACTCCAAGCACCCACTGCAGTGCCAGTCTCTTTCACATGACTGCTACCCACTGAACTCGATTCTTATCAGACTTGTATGACAAGCGTTTTAAGGTGGGGACATTTTTTAAACTTAGCAATTATTTTAGGTTAGCAGAAAAGTTACAAAGAGAGCAGAGTTCCCTATTCTAGTATTGGTATCTTACAAAATTGGTATATGATTGTGAGACTCAAGGAGTCCACAGAATAATAGCAGACTGCCATTAACCAGAGACTTCTTCCTTGTTCCCGTTTCCATTAAACTTTTTTTTTCTGTGCCATCACATGTAGAGGCCTTGTCTGCCTAGTCTCCAATGATCTTGGACACTTTCTCTGTTTCCCATTTTTATTATTGCTATAGATGGATGACTTCGCTCAAAATCCATATGTTGGAGTCTAATCCCAGTGCTATTTGGAGGTAGGGCCTCTGAGAGTAGATTATGTCATAAGGACAGCCTTTGTGAATATCAGCACCCTGTTTTAAAAGGCCACCGAGAGCTCCTTTACCCCTTTCAGTCAAATGAAGTCATGGAAGGAAAGCCTAAAAGCCAGGAAACAGGGAATCATCAGATGCTGAATCTGCCAGGACCTTCACCATGAAATTTCCAAACCAAGACCTATAAAGAAATAAATGTTGTAAGCCACCCACCACATGGTAGTGCCATAGTGTGTGCCATCCCCAAAGACCAAGACACAAATATCTTGACAATTCTCAAGAGTGCTAGCAGTTTTGTACATGTTTACACATAGCATGAAAATTATGGGGGAAAATGTGCCACCAAAGTAGTCTTCTCACTACACCATTTTGGCAGGGTTTGGTATTAACCTAACCACTACTAGTGATATATTTTGGTTCCCTGGTTTAAGTAGTATGTCTGTTTTCCATTTTCATACTCCATTCCACGCATTCTCAGTGGAGGCTATTACAACACCACTGAGAACAAAACACTGGTTCCTAGCACACACATGTGAGAAGTCTCAGCACTCCTAGGAGAGATGGGCAGTGGAGACAGCAGATTGCCCAGAAGCTCATGGACCATCTGTCTTGTGTGCAGAGATGTATTTTGGTTAACAATGACAATTCTTGGAACTAAGATAACTTGACCTCCCTGCCCTATCGACACCCAGGAATAGCTAGCTGGCCATGAAAAATGTTTATCAGTCACCTAACACTCTTTACCTCACCACATACCCTACTTCACTAGCTACCCCTAGCATGACCACAAGGCAAAAAAGGGAAACATTTCAGACCCCTTTCCATTTTGCCTTTTCTGCTCTCTAACTACCCTGCCTGTAAGTGGATGCCAGGGTCCCTGGTTCTTAGAACAGAAACACCCCTTAAAGAGTCTTTTCCTGAATAAAGCCTGCACTACTGATGAGCCATTTACTCCCTTCTCTTCTGTCTTTTGCTCTCTCTGACATTACATGGAGAACAATGAAAGAAAGACACTGTCAGAAACAAAGGAGAAGTCAATGACTAACACTCTAGGGTATTTTCTGACTTCTAAATATGAGCACAGTGGCACACACACACACACACACACACACACACACACACACACACACACACACACGAGAGAGAAAGAGAGAGAGAGAGAGAGAGAGAGAGAGAGAGAGAGAGAGAGAGAATATACCCATACACAGAGAAAGAAAATATCAGAATGAAACCAAATATGTTATGTGCTAGTTTGAAAAAACAAAAGATAAATACTACTTTAGTTACTTCTGGCTTTCATAAAGAGTAGAATATCTTAAATTAGATAATCCTCTTTACAACAGTTATATACTCCAAAATATAAGAAAATGCTTGAAATCAAATGCAGACGGAAATATGCCAGTAGATTACATTTATGTTCATCTGGTTTTTTGTTTGCTTGTTTGTTTTTTGTTTTATTTTGTTTTTTGTTTTTTGTCTTTTTCCTGTCAGGTTACTCCCCTGTCTGCATGGTGCATAGGAAACAGAATTTACACAAGAAATAGCAATTAGGATGGGAGTCAGAAATCATGGTGTCAGGCTGCTGGAGCAGCTAGAAATTGAAGCAAGAAGTCTCTAGAAAGACTCAAACAACAGAAGAAGAGTGGAAAGTTGCGTCAAGATCCTTGCCAGGCTCTTCAATTGTACTTTTGTATTTAAGATCTGAGAAATTTTGAAATAGCAATAACTAACAAGTAGAAACAGCTAAGCAGAAACTTAATAGCTTCCCAATGATGAATCACATTAAAGAGGGAATTCCTTAAAGTTACAGAATTATTAAACATTTTCAGGCTTTTTAGAAACCCCAGAAGAAACATATCTTAATTTGAAAGTCCCATGCCTAATAAAAAGAGAAAAAAAAAAAACAAAAAACAAAACAAAAAACAAAAAAACAAAAAAAAAAAAAGAAGAAAAACTGAAGCAAATCCTAAAATCAAGGTTTCACAGAATCAGATCTACTTGTAAAATAATTATTTTCTAAAGAAAATTCAAAACACTCTCCCAAGTAAGACAAATACATTGTTTACAATGGTAATTGTATAATAAAGCCTTACAGAATGGGAGGTGAGCACAAAGTCCTACCTAAGGACTATAAGAGGACTATATATAAGGGCTATAGTTAAGGCAACTGAGAGCACTCAGAGAAAGAACATTGGTGCTGGCTTCTTCTCCCCCTCCCCCCTTATTCTTTCAAGACAGGGTTTCTCTCTGTAACTGTCCCAGATATTCTGAAACTCTCTCTGTAGACCAGGCTGGCTTTGAATTCACAGAGAGCTGCCTGCCTCTGCCTCCTGAGTGCTAGGATTAAAGGTGTTCACAATTGCCCATTGGCTTTCTTTAAGAGTATGGCCTCCACTAGGTTGACCATGCTCCAGCAGAAGGACTACTTACACCCAAGAATATATGGGCAACACAAATTGTACTTGAGAGGTGGGGGGAGGCAAGGAGGGAAAACACAAATTTGGGTTAGTAGGGAGGGGGCAGAGCTGAATCTGGAAGGAGCTGGGGAAGTAGAGTGAATATCATCAAATTACATTGTATGAAATTCCCAACGAACTAATAAGAAATAAGAAAAAACGTATAATCAAAGGACAAATAGTAGGAATAGATCTACTGACCACCCAGACTAAGTCAGGCCTAATAGAGTAGTCTGAAGGCCCATTAAGGGAAAGAGCCTCCTAGCCAAAGAATGGATTATCCTCCCTTAAGAGATAATACAATTAGGCAGATCAATCACCAGAAGGTCAGGTTTACCTTAAGCTATGCTAAAGAGGTAGGAGGAATAATTAATCCTTTAATGAGATAATACACTTTTCCTTCCCAGAATCCTCACCCTTTAGTGTAGGCCCTACAAATTGCCTTTAGGTTCCATTGAGCCTGCTTACATTTCTAAGTGAGTATATAAGGAGCACACATATAAAGAATTTCAGGGTTGTGGAAACTGAAAATAAAAGCCAAAAGCAAATGGAAATCCTATGATTGAAGAACTCTATATCTACAATTTTTATTTTTATTTTACATATCGATCCCAGTTCCCCTCCCTCACTCCCTCTTTTTCTCTTCCCCCCTCAATGCACCCCAACCACCCTCCCCTCCCATTCTCCCCCACTCCACATGTAGGGTGATGCCATCCTGGAGGGGTCATCTAAATCTGTCAAGTTATTTGGAGTAGAGACTAGGCCTTCTCTCCTGTCTCTAGGTTAAGGGAGTATCCCTCTGTGGGGAATGTGCTTGCAAGGTCCTTTTGTGCACCAGGAATACATTCTGGTTCCACTGTCAGAGGTCTCTTGGACTACCCAGGCCTTCTAACTGAGACCCATGTTCTGGGAGTCTGAGTCAGTGCAATGCTGGATTCCCATCTATCAGTCTGGTGGGCTCATTAGTTCTTCCTTGTTCAGGTCAGCTGTCTCTATGTGTTTCTGCAGCGTGGCCTTGTCCTTCCTCTCTGCATCTGGATTCTAGTTCGGCTCAGTGTTTAGTTGTGGGTGTTTGCTTCTGTTTCCAACAGGTACTAGATGAGGGCTCCATGATGGTTGATAAGTTAGTCGTTGATCTTATTATCATGGAAGGACATTTATGGTAGCCTTTCCACTGTTGCTCAGATTGTTAGCTGGAGTCTTGTAGGTCTCTGGACATTTCTTTTGGTTCAGTTTGATCTTCAATCCCATAATGGCTCCCTCTTTTATGTTCTCTCTCTCTCTCTTTCTCTCTCTCTCTCTCTCTCTCTCTCTCTCTCTCTCTCTCTCTCTCTCTCTCTCTCATCTGTCTTCTATTCCTCCCCTGACTCAATCTTCCTAGTCCCACGTGCTTCCCCCCCTTCTCTTTCTCCTAGTTCCCTCTCCACTCACTGCCTCCGCTCCCCATGTGCTCTGGAGAACTTGTCCCTTCCCCCTTTGTGAGGGACCTTATATGAATCTCTTAGAATCCACCTTGTATCCTAGTTCCTCTGGCGGTGTGAATTACAGGCTGGTGATTCTTTGCTCTAGGTCTAAAATCCATATATGGGCGAGTACATACCATGTTCCTCTTTTTGTGAATGGGTTACCTCATTCAGGATGGTTTCTTCAAGTTCCATCCACTTGCCTGTGAATTTCAAGATTCCATTGCTTTTTTCCCTCAGAGTAGTATTCCATTGTGTAGATGTGCCACATCTTCTTTATCCATTCTTCACTTGAGGGGCATATAGTTTGCTGCTAGGTTCTTGCTATAACAAATAATGCTGCTATGAACATAGTTGAACACATGTTTTTGTTGCATGGATGTGGATCATTTGGGTATATGCCTAAGAGGGGGATTGCTGGGTCTTGTGGTAAACTGATTCCCATTTTCCTGAGGAAGGACCATACTGATCTCCAAAATGGCTGTACAAGTTTGCACTCCCACCAGCAGTGGAGGAGTGTTCCTCTTTCTCCACAACCTCTCCAGTATAAGTTGTCATTGGTGTTTCTAATTTTAGCCATTCTGGCAGGAGTAAGATGGTATCTCAAAGTTGTTTTGATTTGCATTTCCCTGATAGCTAAGGATGTTGAGCACTTTCTTAAGTGTCTTTCAGCCTTTTTGATTTCCTCTATTGAGAATTCTCTCTTCAGTTCTGTACCCCATTTTTAACAGGGTTATTTGGTGCTTTGTTGACTAATTTCTTGGGTTCTTTGTATATTTTGGAGATCAGCCCTTTGTCAGATGTAGGATTGGAGAAAATATTTTCCCAGTCTGTGGGCTGCCGTTTGGTCTTGTCAGAAGCTTCTAAGTTTGAGGAGATCCCATTTATTAATTGTTGATCTCAGTGTCTGTGCTACTGGAGTTATTATGTTCAGGAAGCAGTCTCCTATACCAATTTGTTCAAGGGTACCTCCCACTTTCTCTTCTAAGAGGTTCACTGTGGCTGGATTTATGTTGAGGTCTTTGATCCATTTGGACTTGTGTTTTGTGCATGGCGATAGACATGGGTCTATCTGCAGTCTTCTACACACCATCATCCAATTGTGCCAGCACCATTTGTTGAAGATGCTTTCCTCCTCCCATTGTATATTTTTAGCTGTTTTATAATATCAGGTATTTGTAGGTGTGTGAGTTAATATCAGGATTTTCCATTCAATTCCATTGGTCTACTTGTCTATTTTTGTGACAATACCAGGCTGTTTTCAGGACTATAGCTCTGTAGTAGAGCTTAAAGTTGGGGATGGTGATGCCTCCTGAAGTTCTTTTATTGTACAAGGTTGTTTTAGCTATCTTGGGTCTTTCATTTTTCCATATAAAGTTGATTATTATCCTTTCAAGGTCAGTGAAGAATTGTGCTGGGATTTTAATGGAGATTGCATTGAATCTGTAGATTGCTTTTGGCAATATTGCCATTTTTACTATGTTTATCCTACCTATCCAAGAGCATGGGAAATCTTTTTTTCCTTTCCAATTTGGATCTCCTTGATCTCCTTTTGTTGTCTTATTGCTTTACCTAGAACTTCAAGTACAATATTGAAGAGATATGGAGAGAGAGGGTAGCCTTGTCTTGTTTCTGATTTTAGAGGAATCACCTTAGCTTCTCTCCATTCAGTTTGATGTTGGCTATTGGTTTACTGTATATTGCTCTTATTATGTTTAGATATGTTCCTGTTATCTCTGATCTCTCAAAGACCTTTATAATGAAACGATATTGAATTTTGTCGAAGGCTTTTTCAGCATCTAGGGAGATAATCATGTGGTTTTTCTTTTTCAGTTTGTTTATATGGTGGATCATGTTGATAGATTTTCATATGTTAAACCAAGCCTGCAACCCCCCAGGGATGGATCCTACTTGGTCATGGTGGATGATTTCTCTGATGTATTCTTGGGTTCGGTTTCCCAGTATTTTATTGGGTATTTTTTCATCAATGTTCATGAGGGATATTGGTGTGTAGTTTCCTTTCTTAGTTGTGTCTTTATGTGGCTTGGGCACCAAGGTGATTGTAGCTTTGTAAAAAGAGTTTGGTAATGAACCTTCTCTTTCTATTGTGTGGAACAATTTGAGGAGTATTGGTATTAGCTCTTCCTTGAATTTCTGGTAGAATTCTGCACTGAAGCCATCTGGCCCTGGGGTTTTTTTTGGTTGGAAGGCTTTTGATGATTGCTTCTGTTTCATTAGGGGTTATAGGTCTATTTAAGTTGTTTGTTTGTTCTTGATTTAATTTTGGTAAGTGATAGTTGTCCAGACATTTGTTCATTTCCTTTGAATTTTCAAATTTTGTAGAGCACATGTTTTCAAATATGACCTTGAAATTGTCTGGATTTCCTCAGTGTCTGTTGTTATGTCCCCCTTTTCGTTTCTGATTTTGTTAATTTGCATGTTCTCTCTCTGCTTTTTGGTTAGTTTGGATAAAGCTTTGTCTATCTTGTTGATTTTCTTGAAAAAATCCAACTCTTTGTTGCACTGATTTTTTGTATTGCTTTCCTGGTTTCTGTTTTATTGATTTCAGGCCTCAAGTTGCTTATTTCCTGGCATCTGCTCCTCAGGGTGAGTTTGCTTCTTTTTGTTCTAAGGTTTTCAGTTATGCTGTTAATTCTCTAATGTTATTGTGCTCCATTTTCTTCATATGGGCACTTAGTGCAATGAACTTCCCTCATAGCACTGTTTTCAAGGTGTCCCATAAGTTCGGGTATGTTGTGTCCTCATTCTCGTTGAATTTTAGGAAGTCCTTAATTTCTTTCTTTATTTCTTCTTTGACCCAGGTATGGTGTAATTTCACATTTTTCAGTTTTCATGAGTTTGTATGGTTCCTAAAAGTTGTGCTGTTGTTGAATTCCAATTTTAAAGCATGGTGGTCTGATAAGATACAGGGGACTATTCCAATTTTTTCCTTATCTGTTGAGGTTTGTTATGTCACCTAGTATGTGGTCGATTTTAGAGAATGTTCCATGTAGAGTAGAGAAGAAGGTATATTCTTTTGTGTTTGGATGGAATGTTCTATAGATGTCTGTTAAGCTCAATTGAGATATAACTTCTATTAGTTCTTTTGCTTATTTGTTAAATTTCTGACTGGTGATCCTTTCTAGTGGTGAGAGTGGAGTGTTGAAGTCTCCCACTGTAAGTGTGTGAGGTTTTATGTGAGCTTTGAGTTTTAGTAGCATTTCTTTTACGAATGTGGGTGCCTTTGTATTTGGGGCACAGGTGTTTAGAATTGAGACTTTGTGCTGATGGATTTCTCCTGTGATGAATACAAAATGACCATTTTCATCTCTTTTGATTAAAATTGGTTTGAAGTTTAACTTGTTAGATATTAGGATAGCTACACCTCCTTGCTTCTTGGGTCCATTTGATTGGAAGATCTTTTCCCAGAGGTAATGTCTGTCTTTGATGCTTAGATGTGTTTCTTGTATGCAGCAGAAGGATGGATTCTGTCTCCATATCCATTCTGTTAGCCTCTGTCTTTTTATAGGCGAGTTAAGACCAGTAATGTTGAGGGAGAGTAAGGATCATTGATTGTTAATGCTTGTTAAATTTTTATTTTAAAATCAGAAAGAAAATCACCCAGTGGAATCTATAGCAAACTGGATAGTGTACAAAAAAGTATTAGTGAATTTGAAGACAATTCAACAGAAATTATCAAAATTGTAGCACATAGAAAAAAATAATACAGACTGATGATAATGAACAGATCCTAGATGGCACATGCACTCAAGACTAAATCATCTAACACATTTATAGTTGCTATTTCAATGGGAAACAGAAAACAGGGGACATGAAACAAAATATTTTCTAAAACATTGTTCAAAAAAATCAAAAGCATTAAAAATAATAACTATGGTACATTAAAAGTACAATAGTGACAATACTCCATTGAGTATCTCATGTATCATGGATACATACAAAAGACATGTATAGTGTGTCATATGTCCACATTAGGAGTTTTTAGCTAGGCTTCCCAGATGATATACTCTCAGAAGTGCCTTCCAAGATTCAAAAGAGAAATGCTGGTACAAAGCCAAGGAAATGCCTATTGAGCTGTTTGATTCAGGGGTAGGTTTTTTTTTTTTTTTCTTATGTAGTAAATTCTCACCCTTTTCTTCTGGATTACATTTCTTCCCTTTCATTTATGACTACGGTCTATATTGTTTCAATTTTATTGCATTTACAGAAACACAATGTAAATTACTTATGAGAATTATTTCCAGATGAAGCCAATGTGGAGAGGCAAGTTCTTACTAATCAAACTTTTTTTTTTTCTTAAAGTGGAGGTATATGGACTGATCAAAGATGACTATTAAAAGTTTGCATACATGTTCCTTAATGTCCTCTCCCATTTTGTTAGTGTGGACTCACAATTCTGATCCACTTACCTTAGTAAGCATGAGTCACTTACCCCGTGAGCATGAGTCACAGGAGTGTGCCACCAGGTCTTGTCCTTCTCCCTTTTTCACACAAGTATGCATTCCCTTTAGTTTCACAAATGATACTTGCTGGCTTGCTGTAGTTTGATTGTGCAATGCCCCTCATAGGCTTGTGTGTTCGAACGCTTCATCTCCAGATGGTGGTGTTGTTAGAGAAGGTTGTGGAACCTTTAGGAGGTGGAAATTTGCTGGAGGAGTCAAGGGGCAGGGCATGCCTTGAGGCCTCACAGTTCTACTTACTGGTCTCTACCTGCTTTCTAACTGCAGTGCAATGTGACCAACTGTGCTCATGCTGCTGTAGTGATGCCTTCCCCACCAAGACCGACTCTACCACTTTGAAACTATAAGTGGCAACAAACCCTTCCTCCTTAAGTTGCTTGAATGGGGTATTTTGTTGTATCAATGTATAAAGTACTCCTGAGTGTACCACACCCACCCCTGCCAGCAAGGAGGGACGTGACTCCGGGAAGATCTTCATGCAGTTTTAATCAGGATCTTTGAAACATGTTTCCTCTGACCCGAGGGGGCCTGGGAGACCCCTGCACAGGCTTAAATATACTTGCGCTAACCAACCCCAGTGAGCTACGTGGACCCTGCAGATAGGCTACTCTAACACGGAAGCAGACAGGCTGAACAGATAAGGGCTTGTTTACACCAGAGAGCCCTCACCAACGGGAAGGTGTAAGGCGGAAGCCAGCGCCACTTTAAGGCGTGGCACTTCGTGGCTCTCTACACCTGAGAGAGAGAGAGAGAGAGAGAGAGAGAGAGAGAGAGAGAGAGAGAGAGAGAGAGAGAGAGAGAGAGAGAGAGAGAGAGAGAGAGAGAGAGAGAGAGAGAGAGGAGAGAGCCCAGTGCAGTGGTACACTCCTGTGACTCAAGCACATGGGGAGAGACTGAGGCAAGAGGATCAGAACTATAAAGTAACTAAGGCAGGGCTCTTCCTTTCATTCCTTCCCCCACTTGGTTCATTTGCTAATACTGCCAATAAATAAGTCAGCTAATCTTAACTGAAAGTGGAATGTGTCTTTTTTATTGCTTTAAGTTTTGAGAGGAAGGCTGTGTATTTTAACGTCATATATAACCATGCTATAAATTTACTTTCGGCCCTTGGATAAAAACCACCTGCAGAGAGCAGCCATAATTAGCATACCACTTGCATATGTGATCTGCCTTAGGTAAAACTGATATTCATAGGTGTTTACCATTTTTAGTTGTGATGCTCCAAGAACTTTCTACAGTAGCAGAAACAAACTGGCAGAAGCAGTTCACAATCAAAGTTTCTTAAAAATTGGACAAAGAATGAAATTGATGTTAGTTTGTCTAACAAACTGATACAAAGACTTAACTGGTAACAGAAGAGAGTAAGCAGCATGAAAGATAACCTAAATCTCCTTCTCATTAAGATTAAAAAGCAATGACAAATACTCTATCACACAAAATAACAGATGTAGGAGTTTTTGTTAGTAGAACACCAATGTCGTTTAGGCATCCATACTTCACAAAAGTCCACAACCCATAGCGCAGGGACACTTTGTGATTCATGTAGGCTTCTGTCTGGAAAACTCACATGTTCATTCTCCTCAGCAGCAGTAATTAAGAGGTAGGGATGTGACTCTGTGAATAAGGTATCAAGAGAAGTGTGCTGGAAGGCTGCTGAGGAAGATTTTGTTACTCTTACAGATTAACAGATTAGAAGAGATGCTGTTTTTATTGCTGGATGCTATTTTAAAGACAAACTGAAGAGGTTATCTTGTGAGACTCTAGTTTAAAAACAAGGGCAAATGCTTTAAGGATTACAGTGTGGACAGTGATAGTCTGAATCCTTGCAATGTCGCCAAACGATTGAAAAACAAAACCACACAGCAATGTGGGAGCTGTCTTACTCCAAAACCACTCTCATGAGCGTGTCTCTGTGTGTATGTGTGTGTGTGTGTGTGTGTGTGTGTGTGTGTGTGTGTGTGTGTGTGTGCGTGCGTGCGTGCGTGCTTGCTTGCTGGGTGTCAAATTCAGGGCCTCAGTATACTAGGTAAGCACTCTACCACTGAGTTATACCTGCTACCCCCAAACCTTTTTATTAAAGAACACATTTTCCAAATTTCACAATACTGTTGAGGATTATGCCAGGACTCATCTTACCTGCCACATCCACAGGTCCCTCCCACATTCCATCTAAACTCTCCACCCAGCCAGACCTCCCACATCATTCTCCAGGGTCTACACCAATGAGTTGCTTAGGCCCTTCCCTTTATAAATTTGCCCCCAGCTTTCCATATCTAGCCTGGATCCTATATCTAGTGTCCAGGTATAATCTGGCTATCCCTGTTTATGCCAAAACCAATCTCTAGGCTCTTGCCAGAACCTTCCCTGCCTACCCTCTAACCCGTAGGGACCTCTCATGCCACACCCAATCCTTGCACCCACCCAGATTCACTCCCACCTCCAGGCTTGGACAAGGAGGCATATCCTATATACCAGCCTAGTTCCCTCTACCCACCTGATATGATTCCCACCAAAATTTCCAACCTCTGGTACCAACCCCCAGGCCCCCCCCCCACATTCTCTTTTCAGCTTTATCTACTTTGTCCATATAAGACTTAGAACAAAAGAAGTCCACATGCACAAAACTCATTGTAAAATACAAAGAATATGATAGATTATGCCAGTATCTCTCCCCAGACCCTACCAGTTCTGTAGAAATATCTGCCAATGAGAATTACCTAGATGAACACCTGGATGCAGAGTTTAAAAGAACAATTATAAACTTCCTTAAATAGCTCAAAAGAACTTAAGAAGACACAATAAAATGGTCCAATCAAATTAAGACAAAATAATTTAAAGCAAATAAAAGCCCGAGTGATGCCCCCACAAAAGACAAACATAAAGAAATGACAAAGATCATCCAGGATTTGAGAATGGAATTCAATAAGGAAAAAGAAACAGTGAAGGAGATTCAAGCTAAAATGAAGGTAGGTAAAACCCAATAACTCAATTAAGGAACTCAAAGCAAAGGCTTAAAGTAGGAAAGAAGTACAAACTAAGGAAACACACACCTGTACAGATAAAAGCAGCATACAGAACACCAAATAGACAACAACAGAAAGAAAATCCCACAGCATATCACAGTTAAAAAACAGTATTCAGGACACACACACACACACACACACACACACACACACACACACACACACACACACACACACAAGTGTACTGAACACTGCAAGAGAAGAAAACACTGGTCACACTGTTGTATAACAAAACTTTTCCTGGGAAGATACAACAAACATGTCCACTCACTACAGACAGGGATATGGATACCACCAAAATCTAACTTGGTGAACCGATACATATTGTTAGAGTTATTTTTATAGGAATATGATTGAGGAGTTACTTACAGAAACAGAAATTATTTTAAAAGACAGATGAATCACCAAAACCTACCCATGGGTGACAGCTCACAAAAGCTAGGAATCTGGAGCAAACTGCACAGCCTGCTGATAGCTTGACATGTCGGAGAGTATCCTTTCCAAGTCATCCAGTTTACCTAAACCTATCCCAGACAGCTTAACTCATTTCTGCTTCTTCAGGCAGCTGGTCTGTCTGAGTCTTCTTTGTGGCTTAGATTCCTGAGTCATCTTCACAGCTTGTCTTGTCTGAGAGGGACTCTCAGCTTTTATTGCTTACTCTGGCATGGAAGGGCTAAGTGAATCTGGTCAGTTTTGGGAGTTCATGAAGCTATTTTGAGTTGTTTGCCTTCCTATGTAAAGAGCTAACTTGCAGGGTGAAATGCTTTAATCTTGGAGGAAACTGCTAAACAACTCACATATAAAGGAAAACCAACAAGAATAAGAGATGATTTAAAAATAAAAACTCTGAAAGCTAGAAGACCCTGGAGTAATGCATTCCAAGTCCTAAAAGACCATGCTTGTCAGCCAAGCCTAATATACCCAGTGAAACTATCCACCATAACTGAAGCAGGGGAAAAAGAACTTTGCTAAAATTTTTTTATAGCTAGCAAACCAAACTTTAAGAAACTATAAGAAGTAGTATCTCAGCTGTTGGGGCTCAGCAGTCTGTGGACCCCACCTCTGATGGGTGGGATGCCTATGGCCACGTAATCACTACGTCAGGCTTTACCTGGCTGTTCAAGCTTTTACCTGGCTGCGCAAGGTACCCGGTTATGCATGCGCAAGCCCCCTTTTTAAAGCAAGCGCCCCACACCCCGCTCTCTCTCTCTCCGCTTTCGGTTGGCCACCAGCTACCCCCCTTTTCCTCTCCCCTCTCTCAATAAACTCCTCATGGGCACTGAGTCTCGTGTTTGTGTTTCTTAGGCAATAGCAGCTGCAAAAGAACAACATCAGGAGTTTGGCTCAGTGTTTAGCTGTGGGAGTCTGCTTCTGCTTCCATCAGCTACTGGATGAAGGTTCTAGGATGGCATATAAGGTAGTCATCAAGCTCATTATCAGGGAAGGGCATTTAAAGTAGCCTCTCCAGTATTACTTAGATTGTTAGTTGGGGTTATCTTTGTAGATACCTGGACATTTCCCTAGTGTCAGATTCCTCTTTAAACCTATAATGACTCCCGCTAATATGGTATCTCTTTCCTTGCTCTTCTCTATTCTCCTGACTCAATCTTCCTTCTCCCTCATGTCCTCCTCTCCCCCTTTCTCCCTCTTCTTCTCTTCTCCTAACTCCCTCTCCCCTCCCCCCATGCTCCCAATTTGTTCAAGAGATCTTGCCCCTTTCCCCTTCTCAGGGGACCATGTATGTCTCTCTTAGGGTCCTCCTTGTTTCCTAGCTTTTCTGGTGGTATGAACTGTAGGTGTATGATCCTTTACTCTATGTCTAAAATCTATATATGAGTGAGTACATACCATGTTTGTCTTTTTGGGACTGGGTTACCTCAATCAGGATGGCTTCTTCTAGTTCCATCCATTTGCCTGACAATTTAATGATTCCATTGTTTTTGTTTTTGTTTTTTTTTTTCTTTTTCCACTGAGTAGGACTCCATTATGTAAATGTACCACATTTTCTCCATCCATTCTTCAATTGAGGGGCATTTAGGTTACTTCCAGGTTATGGTTATTACAAATAATGGTGCTATCAACATAGTAGAACAAATGTCCTTGTTGTATGAATGCACATCTTTTGGGTATATGCCTAATAGTGGAATTGCTGGATCTAGTGGTATACTCATTCCCATTTTCCTGAGGAATCACCAGACTGATTTCTAAAGTGGCTGTACAAGTTTGCACTCCCACCATCAGTGGAGGAGAGTTGCCTTTTCTCCACATCCTCTCCAGCATAAACTCTTTGGTGTTTTTTATTTTAGCCATTCTGATAGGAGTAAGATGATATCTCAGAGTTGTTTTGATTTGCATTTCCCTGATGGCTAAGGATCTTAAGTGTCTTTTGCCATTTTAGATTCCTCTATTGAGACTTCTCTATTTAGTTCTGTATTCCACTTTTTAATTGGATTATTTGGTGTTTTTGTGACTAGCTTCTTGAGTTCTTTTGGAGATCAGCCCTCTGTCAGATGTGGGATTGATAAATATCTTTTCCCACTCTGTGCACTGCTATTTTGTCTTGTTGACTGTGTCCTTTGTCTTACAGAAGCTTTTTTAGTTTTAGGAGGTCCCATTTATTAATTGTTGATCTTAGTGTCAGTGCTACTGGAGTTATGTTCAGGAAGTGGTCTCCCCTGTACCAGTTTGTTCAAGGGTACCTCCCACTTTCTCTTCTAAGAGGTTCAGTGTGGCTGGATTTATGTTACAGAGAGGAAGAAGTGATGAGCAAAGGGGTCAAGAGAAGGCTGGAGAAACCCATAGAAACAGCTGGCCTGAACAAGGGGGAGCTCATGGTCCCCAATCTGATAGCTGAGAAACCAGCATAGGACTGACCCATCCCTCCTGAATATGGGAGCCCATTCCACGTAGAGGGATACTCTCTCAGGGATACACATGGGGGAGGGCCTAGGCTCTGCTCTAAATGATGTGATAGACTTTGAAGTTCCCCCATGTAAGGCCTCACTCCATGGGAAGCAGAAAGGGGATGGGATGGGGTTGGGGAGTTAGGGGAGGAGGGGAGGGAGAAGGAACTTGGATTGACATGTAAAACAAGCTTGTTTCAAATTTAAATAAAAAGAAAAGAAAGGAAAAGAAGCAATATCTAAGGCTAAAGAGAGAAGCTGAGAAACTTTGGGAAGAAATACAAAGCCATGACTACCAAAACACAAAGTACCACTAATAACACAAAAGACAACCACAAAAGTCACATGACTCGATTAACATACATATTTCAATAATAACTTTAAATATAAATGGCTTCCACTGTCCAATTAAAAATTAAAAAAATAGGCTGACTAAATGAATCAAAAAGCAAAAATCCACCTAGCTTGTCTACAAGAATATCTTGACTTTAAAGGTAGGTTATCCACACTTTGATTAAAAGTGGATAAAAATACTTCAATTAAATGGGACCAGGAGGCAAGCAGGCACCACTATATCTTAATATCTGACAAAATGGACTTAAAACTAAAACTAATAAGAAGAGATAAAGAGGGACACTTCATTTTAATCAAGAGAACAGTTACCAAACATACATTACTATCTAAAACATATATATACCAAACTGGCTCACCAAGTTCATTTAAAAAAAGTATTACTGGATTTAAATACACAGGTTAACACCAGTCCTTTATAGAAGGTGATTTCAGTAACCCACTTTCTCCAATAGACAGGTCATCTGGACAAAAAATAGACATAGAAACATCAGAATTGACATCATACATCAAATGGACTTAACATATCTATAGAATATTCTACCCAAACACCAAAGAACACATATTAAACTGAGAAGCACACAAAAGCTTTTCTTTTTTTTTTCCTTTCTTTTATTACTTAAAAAAATAATTATGGTGGTTTGAAACAAAAATGGCCCCAAAGAGAGTGGCACTATTAGCAGGTGTGGTCTTGTTGGAGGAAGTATGTTACTGTGGGGGTGGGCTTTGAGGTCTCTTTTGCTCAAGCTTCCCTCAGGGTGACTTCCAGTCAAGTTCCTATTGCCTACAAGTCATGATGAAGCACTCTCAGCTCTAGCACCACATCTGCTTGTATGTCACCATACTCCCTGCCATGCCTCTGAAACTGTAAGCAAGCCACCTCAATTAGATATTTTATTTTTTATAAGAGTTGCCATAGTCATGGTATCTCTTCACAACAATAGAAACCCTAACTAAGGCAATAACAATTTCTTTATTGATTCTTTGGGATTTCACATCATGCATTACAATTCTGCTAATCCCCAAATCTTCCCATATCTTCCTCTCACCCTTGCAGTGTCTCCCCAAAAGATTATAAAGAAATTAAAACCAAACCAAACAATTAAAAACAAAAAAGAAAAACCTCTTTGCTCCTCATCTTTCCCACCTCTCCAACATCTCTTTATTTGACTTAGTGGCATCGGGAGCCAAGGTGTGTCACACAGTATACACTTGTGTCTAATCAAAATATTTGCAAATGTTCATTGCAATGAGTCACTGTCTGGTTAAAGGCTCTGATACACCATCATCACTGGGCCTTCAATGAAACCCATCTCGGATATCCTGTGGCCACCCGGAGTCATGGAAATCTGCCCCTATTGTTCTGCAGGATCAGTCTCTTTGTGCACTCAAGCAGGTCAAAGATGGGGTAGATGTTAGGGTGGATCAACCCAATGCCTGGGTGGCAGCTGAGTTGGTCAGTATGGGTCAACTCAAAAGCTCTTCTAAAATAGATTACAACCTGGTCTTTACAAGTTCAAAAGGATTAAAATAACTCTTTGTATTCTATCTGACTACAATGTAACAAACCTTAAAACTGACAGTAAACAAGTCTCTAGTAAATACCCAAACTCTTAATGATTGAATGGGACAAAGAATAAAAAAATGAAAGTTTTCGTAGAACTAAACAAGAATGAAGACACAACACAACCAAATCTCCAGGACACTCTGAAAATGTAGGGCTTTAAATGCCTATGTTAAAAAATCATTAAAAGCATGAATAAATGACTTAGTGATATAATTCATAACAATCAACAGCATATGCTGGAGAGAGTATGGTAGAAAAGGAGTCCTCAATCACTGAATCACTGTAGTCAGACTGCATACTTGTATAGCCACTATGGCAATCAGAGTAGAGAATGCTCCAAAAGCCAACAATAACTCTACAATGTGATGAAGTTACACTACCTTTTTGGCATATGCCCCAGACTCAACATCATACTCTACAGATACTTATTCAGCCATGCTCATTGTTGCTCTACTCACATAATAAGGAAATGAAAACAACCTAAATATCCTTCAGTTGGTAAGTGGATAAAACAAAATTCTGTATCTAAAACAATACGGAATACTATTTAGTTTTAAAGAAAAATAAAATCACGAACTTTGCAGGTAATGGATGGGACTAGAAAAGGTAATGATGAGTGAAGTAACCCAGACACAAAAAAAGACAAATGTTGCATGTTCTCTCTCATTGGAGGCTCCTAGGTACAGATCTTCAGATGTGAGTGCAAACATAGGAGTAACTTCAGAAACCAGGAAAGTGAAAGGGGACAGAGAAAGATATCATTTATTTCAGGGGCAGAGCCCAGAGGATCCTGAGATGGAACTACCCTGAATGCCTCC
This sequence comes from Cricetiscus sungorus, assembly GCA_030556225.1. Lineage (NCBI taxonomy): Eukaryota > Metazoa > Chordata > Mammalia > Rodentia > Cricetidae > Cricetiscus > Cricetiscus sungorus. The sequence continues at coordinate 19,715,104 of JANBXA010000728.1, read as the reverse complement.
TTCCTGAGTACTAACTTTAATGGTACCCCAAGGTGCCATGCAAGCTTCCACAGAAGGGAAGCAACCAACAGTCAGACCCAGCTGTGATGCCTGTGAACCACAACAATGACCAACATTGCACAATAAACCTCAGAGTGAAATAGTGGCATGCATACCCTTGCAGCAACCAAAAGCTTTCTAGTTGGTAGTAAGATCTGCCCAACAAGAAAGAAACCATGCCTGGTATTGGAAAGCTAACAATTTCTTGGAACTAGTGATGTCATTGATCTTGGAGGCAAACCTACAACTACTTTACTAAGCCAGTATAAATTCTAATTATATTTGTCTTTATACCTACAGGTAAGTGTAGTCCTTACCCCTCATCAAGGAAAGTTCTCTTTGTAACAGACAGATATCATTGCCGGAGACCACAACCAATTAAAATGCAAAATTGAAGAGCCCAGTAATCAGGTCACAACTTTGGCATCTACAGCTCAGGAAAAAAATTTGAAAGAGAGACAAAAAAAATTTTAAGAGCCAGGGGATCAGAGTTTGCTGGGAGATTGTATTTCCTAGTAATGTCAGAAGCTACACTTAAAGTCTCATCAGCATGACCTGCCTGAACAGGAACTGAATAAAGACAATGACAATAGACATGCTAATGTGAATGGGAGAAAGATCACAGGATCTCAACCAGACACAAAAACACCAAGACCTACAAGCAAGGATGCACAGATCAGGAGAAATAGCCTTCCCAGGGAAGAGCACACCAATTGCTTATCCAATACCAAATGGCCAGCCTTAAAAACACACACAAATAAAAAATTATACAGATTGAGCAGGTTCTATACATGCATGCACGTAAAAACAATCTTTTGAAAAAAGAGGCCATGAATTTGAAATAGAACAAGGAAGGGTATATGGAAGGTTTTGGAGAAAGGAAAGGGAAGATGAGATTATTTAATTTTATGATAATCTCAAAAATGAAACAACTAATAAAAATAACATTAAACTAGAATATTTTAAAATCCCAGGTAAAATATTTTTACTATTTATTTATTAGGTATATGACATTGTACTGAGTACAGCATCTCAACTATTTTAGTAGAGTAAATCTACGATTGATGCCCATTAAACAAATGAGGAAGCTGTTTATATAAGTTAATATCACTCAGAGTCAATAGTACAGCTGAAAATGAAACACTTCAAAGAAAGATCTTATATTTCTTGAACTTCAGGCTCAATATTATATTATTAATTTTACAAAAAGATAACTAAAACTCATTATTATGTTGTATTAGACAATGTTAATTTCTTGGCATTGCCCTCAGATTTGAAAAACAGTTTTAGAGGAATAATGAGACTATGCCAACCCAACAAACAGTATTGGCAATAGTGTTCTGCATTCTGTAAGGAATATTTTAACCTACATTGCCGATTTCAGCAGCAAAGCAGATTACAGAGACCTGTACTGGAGGATACACAGGTATGAATCACTTTGTCAGGTCTGCATCTATTGGAAGATATAGGAAGGTCACCTTTGACTAATGGGAATTCTCAAGTGTACTATCAGTTCTGTTCCCAGTGACTGTTAATTCTAATTGCAATTATAATATGCTTAAGGGCTTACTTAGAAATCACCAATTACTAAAAATAAACAAATGTTTACAGAGAATTTGACTAACTACCTTGTAGTAGTGTGCTAGCTGAAAGAGACACAAAAGAAATACAAGATATAAAGTATTAGCTAAGTATTGGCACTCACCTTGTAATTCTAACACTTGGGAGGAGGAGGCAGGAAGACCAGGAGTTCAAGGTCATTCTACACAGTGAGTTCAAGGATAGCCTAGGCTATGTAAGACCACATCTAAAGATAACAAAAAGCAACAACAACAAAATCAAATATCAAACACAGCTGGATTAGCTAGCTCAAAAGGTATAAATATACTGTTTGTGGGTGTGGGGAGCAAAAGTCCTGAGTGAATGTGTACTGTTGACATTAACACAAGTTCCATGGCAATGGCAAAGCCTTTCCCTGCTCCAAGTAGAAGTGTTTATTGATGATTGACAGATGTATACAGAAACTACCAACCACAGGAAAATTTCCTCATCATAGATGACTGAAACCTGAAACGGCACCTATAGACTGCCTGCCAGGATTAGCTAAGCCTGCCTCCTCATCAGCTGTCTGCAATAAACACATCTCCTTATTCAGACATATAATGGGGCTGCTGCATCACCAGCTGAGACCATGGCTCACCCAACTCCAGCTTTTCTGCATTTGGTTTGTTTAGTCTGTCCTTTATTTGATTGCTGCCCTATTCAGGTTAATTGTGAACCCATGCCGGTTGTAGCATAGGGGGATGAGAAGAACTCCCAGAAAATAATAATACTCAAACATAAGGAAATGTGCTAATAAAGTTATAATAAAAAGAGAAATTCAGAAAAAGGGGAAAGTTATGTATATCTATACAAAAGCACACACACACACACACACACACACACACACTTTTTTTTTTTTTTGAGTCAGGGTTTCCCTGTGTAACAGCCCTGGCTGTCCTGGAACTCACTTTGTAGACCAGGCTGGTCTTGAACTCGAAGAGATCCGCTGGTCTCTGCTTCCCAAGTTCTGGGATTAAATGAAGAGGTTTCAACAGTTTATCTTACTGTGTTCTTTCTCTCTTCTCAGAATGTTTCCTCTATTTCTTTTCTATTGCCTCTATTCTAGTTTAAGACTGCTTCTTCTCATAGCCAGGTGTCTATGTAGCAGGATTTCCTTGCCTCTAAGACACTTCCAACTCTCAATCCATCCTAGACACTATTAATCTTAATAAATTACAGCTTTAGTGTCATTTAATGTGACAAGAATTTATTAAGTCTGTACTATACATTAGGTGCTTTAGGGGAATATGTGCTAATAAAGGTGGTCGTTAGAATTATTTAATGAAGGAAATATTTTCAAAACAGATTATCTACCATTTGTCCAAGTCTATTATATTAGAATATTCAGATCTAGTGCTAAGGAAGGTATATTAAAAAAAAAAGTTCCTCTGAATTGCTATACTAATTTCTTCTTAGTTAACAATAGCCTGAACTGTATAAAGACTTACACATTTCTGAATATTTTAGAATACATTTGGGTTGTGTTCTATGATCTCTAAAAGGAAGCCATAAATCGTATGTGCATAGCACTAAACCCTACCTCTACTATTTTATTATTTATTTAAAAGAATTGGAATGGTAAAATAATAAAAATAAGCCTTATTAACAAGTGTTATACAAGTTCATTCTTTAATGCTCTTTTTGGGTGAATAAAAGCACGGTCGTAACACTATAGTGGACCTGATGAATATGACTATGGAGTGACTAACAGGTCGATAGTATGTTCAGTTCAGTGAAGTTATACTGGACAGAGATGATTCACATCTTCAGCGGTATGAAAGAGAACAATACAAGACATCACCACTAAAACCTAGGGAGTTTTTTCTGTTATTTTCCATTTTCACATTTTCAGTTGACTGAAACTACAAAAACAAAACTATGGATAAGTGAAGAATGCTGTAGTTTCATTTTTAAATAAAATATCACAAAAATAAGCTATGTTTTTAAGAACAGAATTCCTGGAAATCGTCTATGTCTGTGGGAAAATGATGTGTCTCATATTTAGTATGCCATCCTCCAACATAGCAGTCAATTACAAATGTAATATGTGATTCAATGGAGTCTGAGAATGTTCCGATGGTCACCCAAAAACATATTTAACATGCCTGATATCTATCAAAGAAGTTATGATTCCAAATGAAGTAGCATTTGATGATTTTTTAAACTGATACCTTAGAAACTAACCTGATGGGAGATGTTATTCTGTAAAATATGTTTCTCATACTGGTTAATTAATAAAGCACCGTTGGGCCAATGAGAAAGCAAGGTAGGCGGGGCTAGGAGACAAGGAGGAAAGATGAAGTAGTAAGGAGGAGTCAGGATGTAGAGCATGGAGAAAGAAGATGCTGGCAGCGGCTCTCCGATAAGATGACCACGTGGAAATACTTAGATAAGTAGAAATGGGTTAATAATTAAGACAGAGCTAGCCCATAAACAATAATAGTAACTGGCCAACAGGATTGTATCAAATACAGAGTCTCCACGTATTATTTGGGGCTAGCGGCGCCAGACCGGCAGCAGGCGGGCTGGTGGGCTGGCAGAAAACAACAAGCTACAGATGGCGCCCAACGTGGCTATAATAACTTTCACTTAAAACTAATAAAAGCTTAAGAAATGTTTTAAAAACAAAGGAACAGAGATTAGCAAGACTTCTTGGTAGCAGCATTTTCTTGGTTGGATTTATTTTGCTGTAGACAGAGATTTGTGTGGCTCCTTTAAGGGAGATTTCTAAAATTAGCATAAGCGGCAAAAAACCACCTTGCTTTTAAAGAGCTCGCTAACAATTCATTGGTGTGTATGAGAGCTGCAATGAAGGTTTACACTGTGTTTAAAAAATATACACTGGCTTGGGAGAGAATAAGAAACTGGATACAATGGTTTAAAAAAGAAAAAAGAAAGTAAAAAGATGGGTGTGGTGGCACACGCCATTAATCCCAGTACTCGGGAGACAGAGGCAAGCAGATCTCTGTGATTTCAAAGTAAACTTGGTATACAGAGGGAATTCCAGGACAGATAAAAGTTACACAAAGAAACCCTGTCTCAAAATATGTAAAAATAGAAGTAGAAGAAATAGAGTAATAAAAAAGCCACATAAAGATGGAAAGCACAGAGAAATTTTGGATACTATACGCGATTCTGTTGTCTTTAAATTATTTGATTGCTGAGAAAATAACAACAACTGATAAAAGAAATGCTGCTGGATTAATTTGATTTATATATTTTAAAAATGCTTTGACTCCAAAATTTAAGCCTAAGGACAAGTTACTGGGGAAAAGGATTTCTATTATTGTCTCCACAGAAAATGAAGAGCTGTGGATTCCTTCCAGACTAATGTGGTTTGATTAAGCCAGACCCCCTGAAACAGTGCCCCAGGTGATCCAACATTCAGAGCAGTTGAGACAAAGCCTTGCAGACTACTGCCAAGATTTCTGCATCTTCTTTGGACCCCCATGACAGCGCCCTCTACCAACAGGAAGTAGTTTGGAAAGAACGACGCCCAAATTCCCAAATATTGTTTATAAATGTTTGTTTTCATTTAAATGGGCTTGGTTATAAATGGCTATAACCACAAGCAATCTTTTTAAAGGTAAAAAGGGAATTATGGTATAGATTTTCTTTTATTGATACAATTTAAGGTCAATTTTGTGATATGTATATTTCTCCTCTTGTTTAGGTATTGTGTTTATATAGCTCATTGGAAAATGTAATGTATAATTTAGTACAGATTAGAGAGTTACCTATGATAGTCAAAACTTGGAGTTGTTAGTTAGGATTTCTAGATATGCAGAGATGTATTTGAGATGAATAGGCGTTCTTCAAACCTTTCAAAGACCTACAGAATATGGCATTTAAAATGGTTTAGGGATTTTCTTGACAGTGAGGCACAACTGCTCCTGGTAAGACCACCTGCAACAGAAATAAAGATGGACATCGAAGAAACACGTAATGGAGTTTGCTTCTAATATGGCAAGACTAGCCATTTGAGCAAGGTACTGCTCTTCTGGACTGTTCGACTTTATGTTGTAGAAACTGGACATGCAGGACCCACAAAAAGGTGACTGCTGATGCAAGATGGACATTGCTACAGGGTTCCTGCTTCATGGAAGAGGCTGCTTGCCAGACAATCTGCAGGACACACAGAAAAGTGACTGACAAACTGCCAATACAGATGGACAGTTTAAAGTTTCCTGCTTTGTTGAGGAGTCTGGACACACACTATGGCCTATGGGCTGAAGATGGAACATTACAGAAGAACTTCGGGTGACTGACCAGGCCATGAGTTGTCTCTGTCATTTCTAGAGTTTATATATTATCCTTCTGTGGTCTTTAATGGAGTTGAAGACAGATAGTTATGGTTATAGTTTTCCTTAGTTAGGATTAAAGATAAGTTACATATAGGACTTTAGACTCACAAAGATTGGATAGATGATATTTGTATGCGCCTGCCCTCGCCAGCAAGGAAGACACGACTCCAGGTAGATCTTCTTCATGCAGTTTTAATCAGGATCCTTTAAACATGTTGCTTCTGGCCCGCAGGGAGAGAGAGAGAGAGAGAGAGAGAGAGAGAGAGAGAGAGAGGGGGGGGGGAACCCCTGCACAGGCTTAAATACCCTTGAGCTAACCAACCCCAGTGAGCCACGTGGACCTTGCAGATAGGCTACTCTAATGCAGAACCAGACAGGCTGAACAGGCTTAAACAATTAAGGGCTTGTTTACCCAGAGAGTCTTCACCAGTGGGAAGGTGTAAGGCAGAAGCCAGCGCCATTTTAAGGCATGGCACCACGCGGCTCTCTACAGATATTTTCTTTAAGCCTTACAAAATGTTAATGGACTAAATATTGTTAACTGTTGTATTTGAGAACTGTTGTATGATATATTTTGCTATGTTATGGTTAAAACCCTTCTTTTTATTTTAGACAGAAAAGAGGAGATGATGGGAGATGTTATTCTGTAAAATATGTTTCTCATACTGGTTAATTAATAAAGCATCATTGGGCCAATGAGAAAGCAAGATAGGCGGGGCTAGGAGACAAGGAGGAAAGATGAAGTAGTAAGGAGGAGTCAGGATGTAGAGCAAGGAGAAAGAAGATGCTGGCAGCGGCTCTCCAATAAGATAACCACGTGGAAATACTTAGATAAGTAGAAATGGGTTAATAATTAAGACAGAGCTAGCCCATAAACAATAATGGTAACTGGCCAACAGGATTGTATCAAATACAGAGTCTCAGCGTGTTATTTGGGGTCAGTGCGCCAGACCGGCGGCAGGCGGGCTGGCAGAAAACATACATGCTATACTAACCTGTTTGAAGTTTTTTGTTTTGTTTATTGTTTTTGAGGGGGGACAAGTTTTAAGTGTCATTTGTCTAGACAAATGCACTGATTTTTACAAAACATTCATTATTACCCTTTTAAAAGAGATTTATTTATTATATATACAGTGTTCTGTCTGCATGTGTGCCTGTAGCCAGAAGAGGACACCAGATCTCATTCCAGATGGTTGACAGATAACACGTGGGTGCTGGGAATTGAACTTAGGACCTCTAGAAGAGCAGCCAGTGCTCTTATCCTTTGAGATATATCTCTAGTCTCTCCTTATTATCTTATACCAATTTGGTTTACATATTTGTGTCATATATAGATTTAACACTGAGATTCTGGGAGTGGGGTGGGTATATTCAGGACACTGAACTCAGGGCTTCGGAAGGCTGGACAGATATTTTTAGTTCTGCTCCCAGTTTGAGGGTTTCATAAGGGTGACAAGGAACTCATTCCTAGGATTCCTGCTTTGCCACTGCTTCACTCTGTCCCTTCAAAATGTCCCATGTTGATGCTTCACTCCTAAAAAGCAATGTACTTCAAGATAAGGTGTTTAAAGGGATACTTGAGCAGAAATTAGGTCTTTAATATGGCCCTATTTGAGTAAAATGGTGCCCTTGTATGAAGAGTACATTTGGAGATAGATGTGTATATATATATAAAACAAAAGACACATGAAGACAGATGGCATAGCCATCTACCAGCATGGTGAGTATTCAGAAGGAAACCAACCCTAGTACTTTATAATTTGAGACATCTAGCCTCCATTATTTTTAGAACATACATTTCTGTTTGTTCAGTTACCAAGCTTACCTTACCCATTAACATTAATACTATTGTAAACTTGTCTACCATGTTCATGCCACTCTGCCAGGAGCAGTGGTAAATAAAAGTTCAAGTAGCTTAGCATTCAGTGTTCCAAGCAAAAATTAAGTAATATTCTAAGTGCTAATCATTATAAAGTATAGAACAAAAATACCAAACCAAAAGTTCCATTTTCATCCTACACAAAGAGTGGTCTGTGGGTTATGGCATGAAAGGCTCAGATTTTGAGCTAAGGTTGAAGAATCAGTAGGATTCAACTAAGTAGAGGGGAGAGAAGAAGAAGAAAAAAGGTCTATGCAAATATCCACTACAAGAAGGAACCATTTTCCTTCTATGTAGATGTCACTTAGGCTTGAGTCATCTTTCTTTACTTTCTACTCTCTAAAATCATCATATACTTTAAAATCAATGTCCTGTGTCCTTACAAAATTTAGGCCTTCTTTCACTTGTCAGATGAAGTCTAACTGACTTTGTTTGTTTTAGTAATGACATCCAAGAATACTTTAGTTTCTTATTAAGTTCTCTTGAGCTTCTGCTGAGTTGCTCTATCTTCAAATGGCCTATTTAGGCAGTAAGCCACCTGGAGAACATTCTGTCTTGAATTCTTGGACATTTCATAATCTCTTGCCTATTTATCAAATCACATCAGACAGCTCTAATAATGCAGGTGTCCTGTGTTTTAAGTGCCTCTTCTTAAGACTGTATTACTCAGTTCATTAATGTTTCATATCTAAGTATTGTAACATACTTAATTTTTTATTTAATGAAAATTTGAATCTTCAGGTTGAGAGGAAATTACTCAGAATGTCATCCAAGCTATTCTGAAAGTGCTTGTCAGCAAAGAGTTTTGAAGAATTTTTGGAAGGGAGTTGGGAGGAACTTAAAGACATAGATCTTAAGTTTTCAAAAACACTTCTTTCCATTTTAAATTGGAGCTGATATTTTTTTAAAGAAGCAAATTAAATTCAGTACATCATTTCTCTTGGATTTTGGGATGACAAGAAATTAACTGATTTTCATGATTTGTTCCTATATGCTTTGTTGTTTGGTTTTGGTTTTTCGAGACAGGGTTTCTCTGTGTAGTTCCGTATGTCCTGGAACTCTTTCTGTAGATCTGACTGGCCTCAAACTCAGAGATCCACCTGCCTCTGCCTCCAAAGTTAAAGATGTATGCCACCACCACCTGGTTACAACATGCTCTTTTAAAGCTAAGATTTCATTGCATTTGCACAGAAGCGTTTGTGTCGCAAATGCTTCTGGAAAGTTCCATCATTTCAAAAAGCTTACTTTCTTTCATCGAGGAGATAAACTTGCTAAACGTAACCAACTGACGATATTCACGTGTAACTAAAGAGAAACAGGAAGGCTCAGCTGAATTAGTTTGATTCTTGAAGTGGTTTGACTCTTACCATTAGATTAGTGTATCTTACCATTAGATTTAGAGACAATAAAGAAATTAAGCCATAGAACCTTTGAGTTACATGAATAAAAAGAGAAATCCAACTCTTTGTCCCTTTGCCAGACAGAATTCTGGAACCAGAAAGAACCTTCATTTAGTGGGCATGGCCGTATCCATCATTGAAGCGTCTCAAGGAGGAGGAGAAAAGTCCACGGAACTGTGGAGTTCAAATCGTACCCAATATTTAACAGCAGAAAAATGGACTCCAACTAAACAGCAACAACAAACACTGGGTAAGATGCTGCGGACCGCTCAGAGTCATCCTTTCAATTTTGTGTGTGACCAAGTGAATCACTGAGTTTCACAACCTGCATGCAAAAGGGTGTGGCCATAAGCTCATCTTAGGGGAATGGTTTGCAGAGTCTAACTGCACACACAGGTAAATAGTCTGGTGAGAGAGGAGGAAGGAGACCGGACTACTGGTGTGACCGATGCTCAACCACAGGGCTGGGGTCAAGACCCCTGTGGACAGAAACCCAGTTATTCACCAGCCAGGAACCAGCCAGGAACCCACTGCATAGGCCCACCCACCTCGGCCACGCCCACCGCTCGGGGTGGGGGGGGAACTAGTCAAAGCTGGGCTTCCATTGGCTCATCTGGCCTTCACTGTGGGGCCTGGCAGCTGGGCGCTCTCTTTGGAAAGAGTGGCGCTTTCCCGCGTGGAGTTGGGTGCGGGCGCCCGAGGACTTTTTGCGTGAGCAAGTGGGGAAAAGTGTGCTGGACCCGACTTGCTTCAAATATCCTCAGAGGGGACACGCTGCCTTCTTGGCTTTTAGCTCAGGCCCAGTTCCTCTAGTCTGAGGCCATTGCTGTCTGCTTTATGCCTCAGAGGGGAAGAACCTCCCCCCCCCCACCCCGTGCTCCCCTCGGTTGTGTTTTCCACTGATCTCTTCCCGCATCTCCATCACTAGCACCATCAGAAACTCTGCGTCTTAAATGTGGGAAAAGGCTCTCAAGCGGCCTAGGGAACACACCTCTGGCCCTCACAAATTGAGCCCAGAACATTCCTCAAGAAGAAAGGATACTGCTGGTTTCCTCCCAAGCCCGGAAGCAGTGACCGTGCACAAGGCCATAAGCTGAAAGCCCTTTGTAATGTACTGCAAAATGTAAGTTATTCCTTTGGAAACATAATTATTTTGTTCTTGGCCAGACCATACATACATACATACATACATACATACATACATACATACATATATACATATGTATATGTTCTAATTGGGTTATGAAGACTGTTAGATTTTGAAAAGACTAAATGTCTGTTGGAAAATGCCTCTTAGCACTTGACCTGAAGTACAGAATTAGTGGCTGATTGGAACCTCCTTTCATTAACCTGTAGCTTCTCAGTGTGTTATCATACCCCTCCTGCACCTCAGCGTATGTAATTTCCCTTGACGTTGGTACCATGTCAGGAGATGCGTAATGTATCATCAATAGCTTTCCTCATATCCTCTTATTTCCTTTCCAACTTGATTGTGCAATATGAGTGTATAAAACAGATTCTGGAATTTTGTTTCTGTTAAGTAGCGGGAGATCACATCCCCCTTACAACCCAGGGTGGGGGGAAAGTGGAGATTTTCTTGAGAATATGACATATACAAAGAAAATGTTGTGTCATTTTCAGAAAGTTTTAGACTCATCTATGAACTGTGGATTCCCTGGGGCTCTAGAAACATTATTTCTATATATTTTTTTTAAGTGGAAGTAATTAAGCAGGAAAACTAATTAGATGTTTTCCTTTTACAAAATGACTGTCTTTTTTTTTAAATCTATTTTGGGAGAAATGGCTTCGTGTGTGTGTGTGTGTGTGTGTGTGTGTGTGTGTGTGTGTGTGTGTGTGAACTGGCTTTTAAAAAATGTTCTGTTGCTATTTTATAAGTAATGTTCTTTTAGTACTCAACCATGATTATTTACTTATTATCTATGACTGCTTTTGTATGGCAGTGTCAGAATTTGTTTCCATGACAGATACTATCTTATCTCTTACAGAAAAAGAAAGATCTGATAACCCTTGGACCTGCCATCCTTTTTAAAAAATATTTTATCTTTATTAATTTATTAGTGTTTTACGTGCATGTATGTCTGTGTGAGGGTGTCAGAAGTCCCGAAACAGAAGTTATAGATGCTTATCAACTGCCATGTGGGTGCTGGGAATTGAACTCTGGTCCTTTGGAAGAGCAGGCAGTGCTCTTAATTGCTGGCAATCTCTCCAGCCCCAGGGCATCCTTTTGTAACAGAATCAATAGTGTCACTTTTTAACCTTTCTAGTTTATTTCCTTTGTCAATCTGTGAACATGTCTAATAGTGTCTTAAAGTACCCTAAGTAACTCTAAGAATAGTCAATAGGTTAAACTGCTCTCCTATCACCATTTCAAGTTGGTTTAGCCTTTCTAGTGTCCCATATGATTTTTTTGTGATCAGCTTGTTAAATGTCTTGAGAAATCTTTTAGAGACTTTAAGTAGCACTTCACTGAATATAGAGATTAAATTAGGAAGAATGAGCATCCTTCATTATTCACTTTTCCTATCCATGAACATAGTATATCCTAACATCTACAAACTTAAGTGCGACTTTTTAAAAATAACTATTCTTTAGAGTTTTTTTTTTTTTTTTAAGGTGATTTGGACTTTGTTTTGTTGTATTGTGATTATCCGGTTTTAGAATTAGAATTATACTTGCTGTCTTTAAGTGATCTGGGATGTGTAGTGCACTTCTCTAATTTTTCCAAGAATTTATAAGGCTCCTGAGATAGTTCAACATAAACACACTTGCTGTTTAAGCTGAACAATCTGAGTTTGACCCCTAGAACCCCGGGTAAAGGTGGAAGGAGAGAGCTACCCCCACAGAGTTGACCTCTGACCTTCACAGTGCACCATGGTGTGTCTCCCCTCCTCCCACATGATAAACACACAGAATAATAATGCAGCTTTAAAAGGAAATAAATATGTTAAATAGGATTGTAGTTTCGTTTCAGTTAAATGTTTGCACATCCATTGGCCTGCTATTTTCTTTGTCAGGAGATTTTGAAGACATTAAGAAAAGGATGGATCTAGAGTTGGCACGGAGGGTAAGAGCACTGGCTGCTCAAGCACGAGAACCTAGGTTTAAATGCCAGCACCAACACAGAAAACCGGGTGTGGCTGCATGTGCACCCCTGACCCCAGCCCTGTGAGAAGTGAAGTCGTTTTGGGAATGTCATGCTAATGGACTGCTATAAAAAACAGCTGTTTTTTTTCCCTCTGGCTTAAATTATCCATATATATATATCACAGTCTGTTTATCCATTTATAGATATTTGAATTATTTGTGGTTTAGGTCTGTTAGGGATGAAGCTGCTATAAATGTTTTTGTACATTTATTGACATAAATTTTTCTTATTGCTGAGTTACCCAGGAGTGAAACTAGATCATGTGGCAAGTATGTGTTTAAGTTAATTAATGTTACCAAATATTTTTTTCATTGTTCATTCTACACACATTCCCTTCAACAGTAAACAGCAGCTCCATTTATTGTAATTCCCATCAACTTTTGGTATTGTTAGTAACTTAAATTTTAACTTTTCCAGTAGGTAGGTGTCTACTGATGTCTCAATATAATTTTCATTTTCACTTAGATGACTATTTTTATAGAGTATGACTACTTTCATGCATTTGTTTGCTCGCTGTACACTTTTGGTAAAACATCTGCTAAAATGTTAAGATTCAGTTAATATATACCGCATTGTATATATTTAAAGTGTATGTTAGTAAGTGTTGACACTTACAACCATGAAACCATTATTATAATCAAATTAATTAATGTATATGCTATGGTATGAGTAAACCTTGAAAACATATTAGGTGAAAGAATCTAATTATAATTCATCATGTTTTATTAATTCACTTTTAGAAAATGCCCAACTGTGAAATCCACAAAGATTGGAAGTAGCTTCATGATTGTTAGGGATAGGTCAAAGATTAGGAAATGAATGCCAGGGAGCATGAAATTTACTTTGGGACAATGAAAATGTTCTGAAATTAAAGGGTTGTGATAGTTGCACAGTTATATGATTGCTTTAAAAATGGCTGAATTGTATACTTTAAAGGGGTAAATTTTATAGTATATAATCTGTATTTTAATAAAGTTGTTTTAGTAAACTGGAAAAGTAGTATTATAATCCAGTTATGTGTTAGTGGTTCATAAAGTATTGTTTGTGGTTGCAAAAACATTTAAATAAATGTCCATAACATATTAAAATAATGATGTAGAGGATGGTGGTGAGATGACTCAGTGAATAAAGACACCAACAAGCCTGATGATCTGAGTTCAAACCCTGAGACCCTCGTGAAGGAGATAACTGATTCTTTCAAGTTGTCCTCTGGCCTTTACATGAACACTGTGGCATTCTCTCTCTTCCTCTCCTTCCCTCCTTCCCTCCCTCCGTCCCTCTCTCCCTTCCTCTCTCCCTCCCTCTCTCTCTCTCCTTCCCTCCCCCCTCTCTCTCTGTCTCTCTCACTCACACACACACAAATAAAATGTAAAAAAAAAATGTTAGAGCACTGTATATCAATCTCACCATCTCATAGTCTGAGCCAAAAATGTTGCAAAGTTATCTCTAACATATGCAGAAAGCTTAAAGTATATGGGACACTGTGTAATTTATTGGAAGTACAAAATAGCATAAGCATCATAAACATCAGTCTACAAACAGTAATTAGTTGTAGGGATAATTTACATAGCATGTACCTGTTAGAAATGGGTGGGGTAGGGAAGAGAGGGGCATATTAAAGAAGATTTCATAGAGTACTTTAACTTATAGTTGGCAGGGGTTTTTATTCTTTCCTTAAACTAATTAAGAAAATGATGTTGGGGGAGGGCTGATTTGCATACATGAAGCCATTATATTATTTCTTTAAAAAAGATTGTATTCTCCACTGGGAATACCACAGCAAGCAAAAATGTAAAGAATGATAGCCTGTAAGCAGTATTACTAATGCATATTTTGCATTTAGTACTGCTCTCAGAAGTTAAATCAATGCATTATAGAGGGTTTTTGAATGATAACAAATAGCCTCAGAGGGAGGAAACGTGAGGATGTGGAGTGTGAGGAAAAGCCATAAGCATGTCTTTCTTACATAGCATAGATGCTCAGTTTAAAGGTAATCACCTAGTCAGGAGGTCCCCTGAGAAGCAGATTACATAGCTGGAACAAGAGGTCATGCAAATGGTTTCTAGTTCATAAAAAGATTTATTGATATCAGGTCACTTTCTTTCTTTTTTTCCAGGTCATTTTCTTATAGCAAGGAAATATAAATACTCAATCTTTGTCCTCTTGAGGGTAGAACTTATTTTAACTATACTATCAATCCCAAATTTCTGAGATGTGAATGTTTTGCAAAGTGAGACCTTTTTAAAAGCTGTGCGTTAGGAGACAAGTTTTGTTTAAAAAGTGCTGGCCACAGAGATACATGAGAGTCTAAGGAAGGCCAAGGGTGTGCCAGAAACCCAGACCTTCAGAACATAGACAAGTATTAGAAGAGCTTTGTATAACTTCTTCAATGTAGAGACATTCTCTGTTGTGGGTTTGTGTTGCTCAGAAAGATGCTCATTTAGGTCCCACTTGGAGTGAATAGAAATTAAAAAAAAATGTTGCAATTATCATCCAAATTGAAATGGGACCATGGTGGCTTAAACTTGACCCCATCCCTGTAGCTGGCGTTTTTATAAAGGAAAGGAAAGGGAATTTTGAATAGATAGCAGACAGATACTGCAGGAAGGAAGGCGGCTGTGGGATGGTGGGGACAGAACCACAGTTGTAGCTCCAAGCCAAGAAACACCAAGGATTGCCTGCAATCAGCAGCCAAATAGAGGGAAAGCCATTTAGACATTTCAAAGACAGCATGACTGCTGCAGCCTTGACTTTAGACTTTCATTCTCTAGACTGCTGAGCAAATAAATTCAGTTGTTTTAAACTAGAGTTTATGGTCATCTGTAACATGGTAAACTAAAGCATTCTCTACTGGGCCCTACCTGGTTTTCTATAATAATAATGAGTGCACATTGTTCCTTTTGACGACACTATGTGTCAATACTTTTGTCTTTTTTTTTAAAGATGAACTGAAGTTGTTGGAATGTTGGCTTATCAAAACAAAACAAAACAAAGACAAAGACAAAAACAAACCACATCCAAAAAAAGTATCACCCTCTCCCTAGTGACTAAGGAAGATAGGGGTTTCTTCATTAATTAGTGTTAAACTTGATACTTGCTATATAATGGAGGAGTAAATGCAGAAATTTTAATTAATGTGTTTGCAACTTAGGCAATAGATATTTTGTATCTCTTACAAAGATGTGACTTCTCGATTATCATTGTAAAAACTGGTATCTTTTATTATATTAATTTTCCCCTCCCCTTTTAGAAAAATGAAATAGAGGGTTTTGCTTTTGTTTCTGGATATAGTGAGGCTTCCTCTTTGCTTTCTGTACATGACAACTCACCATGAGTGTCTTTGGATTAGAGGAACACTCACTGGGAATCTTCATCATCACTAGACTCTAAGACAGATAAAGCCTATTTGGAATTTTTAAAGTGGTGTTAGTTCCCTTAAGAGACGCAGATATTTGGATCAGGGGAGATCTGGACCCTGAAATACTAGTCATGCTTCATGATATTCTTGTGTGTGATCTTTGAGACAGACTCTAAGCCTTGTGCTTTCTTTCTATATGACTCTTCCTTCCACTGAGCCACAGGCCCAGCCCTCTTTTTTACATTGTAGTTTGTGGCGTCATTCTCACATTTGAACTTACTCTGTAGCCTGTGCAGGCCTAGAGCTTTGAGATCTTCCTGCCTCACTGCCCCCATTCTTTTCCCCACCCGTAGCTGGGATTACAAGCATGTACTGCTAAACTCAGCTAAAGATTTTCCTTTTTTGCATTCTTAAATTTTCTTTTCTAGAAAGGAGGACCCTGTCTAGTAAGAGAGACATATATTGACCCCAGAGAAGGGGAAAGGGACAAGGACCCCTGAGCAAATTGGGAGCACAGGGGGAAAAAGGAAAGAAAAGGGGAGAAGGGGAGTGGAGAGGAGAACATGAGGGATCAGGAAGGTCAAGTTAGGGGAAAGAACAGAGGAAAGCAATAAAAGACAACCTTAATAGAGGGAGCCATTATTGGTTTAACGAGAAATCTAGCACTAGGGAAATCTCCAGGGATCGGCAGGGATGACCTGAATTTAAGCAATAGTAGAGAGGCAAACTTAAATGCCCTTCCCCAGTAATGAGATTGATGACTACCTTAAATGCCATCACTTCACCCAATAGTTGATGGAAGCAGTCCAGAGATTCACAGCTAAGCACTGAACCAAACTTCCTAGAATCCAGTTGTAGAGAGTGAGGAGGGACAAGCAAAGGGGTCAAGACCATGCTGGGGAAATCCACAGAGAGAGCTGACCTGAGCAAGTGGAAGTTCACAGACCCCAGTCTGACAGCTGGGGAGCAGCATAGAACAGAACCAGGACCCCTGAATGTGGGTATCAGTTGAGGGCCTGGGCAGTCTATGGGGCCTCTGGCAGTGGAACCATAGTAGATATCACACCATTCAGCTAAAACTTGAATGAAATATTAACAGACTTCTTGGCATAGACAACTGGGTTGAGGGATTGGGATATTCCCAGCAGTTGGAAAGAGCTCAGGGGAATCCCAGTTCCCAAATGGCAGAACGGTAAGTTCTGTGTCAAGACTCTCCTGCCCTGCCCTGCCCACTGGACTGGCATTACACAGCTCTCAAGCAGTGCCAGCAGAGCTGAGAGATCTGAAGAAAGGGAAGGTAAATGGGTGCTTGACTTCCACCAAGTTAATTGCCTATTAAAATGAAACTACTAATGTTCTTTCAAGACTACAACCTAATTCATAATTTCTGCAACACCCAAACTATTTGTAATATAGCAAAATGTAGACACTCAGAGGAAAAGTAAAATGTAGTGTATGCACAGGAGAAAAGGCAGTCAGTGGAATCTGAACCCATTTAAAAAGTAAACACCACAAATATGCTTCCATGAACAGGGGGAAAGTCTAATATATGAAGGAATAGAAATCTCACCAGAACCCTTTCAGCTGTACATCTATGTTTCACTTTTCAGAAGCTGAGCCAAGAACATCACTTTACTCAGGAGTTCAAGACCAAACTAGGCAACAGCAATTTCTTGTCTTGAAAAGACAATTTTAGAAAGTGACAACAAGGTACATTTTGCTCAAACTGTTGAAATATCGCAGGGCTGGTGAGATGAGTCAGTAGGTTGAGATACTTGTTCTGCAATCCTGAAGAACTGACCTGGATCCCCAGAACCCAAATAAAGATGGAAGGAGAGAGCCAATTCCACAGAGTTGTCCTCTGATCTCTATGTGTACATTGTGATGTGTGCCCCCCACATCATGTACTCATACATACACAATATGTATTTAAGAAGAAAAACCCTTAAACATTTTAAAGTAAAACAATTTTTTCCTGTAAATCTTTAAATTTAGAAGCATTTGGGATATGCATAAAAATTAGAAAGCTAGTATAGAGAGGTCACACATGCTGAAAGCTATTTCCTCTACTACTAATGTCTTATTTCACTTAATGAAATTTTATTGATTCGTTATTAACTGAAAAAGATAATGAAGTCCACATTTTATTTTTTCCCAAAGTCCCATCTAATATGCCATGCTGCATTTAGAATTCATGTGTCTTTAAGCACCTCCTTTTTGACCCTTACTATAGATTGCTTTTGATGACCTTGATGTTTTGAAGAGTATTAATGAAATATCTTGCAGACTGTCTCATTATTGGGGTTTGTCTTTTTTTCTTCTTTTGATGTTTTTATTAGGCTGGTATTCTAGGTTTGGGAGGAAGAGCATAGAAATAAAGTGATATTTGCATCATATTTCTTTACAGTACATACTGCCACCATTATCTAATCTCAGCCTTCTGGCTGACATTTGTCATGTCTCTCCATTGTAGAGTCACTGTCTTTTCCTGACGCATTCTTTGGAAAGTAGACACCAACTCCACAGTTCACATTTTAGGAGCAGAGAGCTATGGCTTACCCCTAAGGGCAGAATAAATAGAGAAATTAATTGTAAGTTTTCTTTGTAAGACAAGTCTATTTCCCTTGTTTATTTGATTATCACTTATTGATGTTAGTATACAATAATGGATTTGTGTGTGTCATAAGACAGGGTCTCATGTAGTTCAGGCTGAACTCAAACTTTGCTCTATAACTGAATATGGCTTTGAACTCATTTTCTTCCTGCATCCACCTCCCAAGTCCTGGGATCCAGGTGGATACTGTTGCAACTGGTTTGAGTAATGGAATATATTTTTAAATCCAATAGAACTTTGATTTGCTAAATAGATGTTTCTAGCTTTGGTCACTGATAGCTCTCTTGTTTTTCTCTTGGATCTGTTTGACCTAATTTTTCCCTGTAGGCATTTCTACTATAGTACTTCTTTACTTCCCAGGGCTGTATGTTTCCATGTGTATTTCCAATTATTTTTTACATTTATTTACTTATTGATTTGTGTGTATGTGTGTGTTACATGCATTAATCATATTTTTCCACACAAAAGGAATATTGAAGGTCGTGAGCTTTATATGAACTAAGAAAGGAGAGCAAGAAAAGACATATTAAGGACAGAAGATGGAGAAGAAGCTAGCCAGAGGAGCACCTCTATACTTTATTGGCCGTTTGTTGTGATTCTGGTTTAATTATTAGTGAAGAGCTGCTGTAGTCACAACCTAAACTATTCACATGCAATAGGCTTGTTGATGACAGCCTGATGGTAGTTAGGAAGAGTTTCCTGCTAGTCAAGCAAAGTGGTTCCACTTAACTGTTGAGCTCCCTCTGTACTTGTATTTCAGTGTTCAATTGCATCTAGACATGTTGAATATTTAAGAAGTATTTTTCAAGTTTCTCAAACTGCCTGGCACATGCCAAGTGTCTGTCATGTGAGTGTATGTGAAATATAATGAACAAATTACAAGACTTGTTCCACTTATTTCTTAGAATATCTTGTTGTCCTTACCTGATGGTTGTGAAGAATAAAAACCTGAGTTTCATCAGACCATGTACAATAGCCACTTAGGTCTACATCCACCTCTGGAAAAAGCCAAACAAAATGAGGAAACTTGCCAAAATAGGAACCATGTCTTGGACATGTCCTTTTCCCCCTGTAATGTACTCAATTTTAAAAAGTTTTCTCATTTTTAAATTTCTCTTTACTATTAGTTTATATTTTTATAAGGTACCATACCTTGGTCATATTCATGTATGCTTTCTCATTTCCCCCTGCCTCGGATTCTCACTTCCTTTTCAATATTGCCCTATAGAAGACAGTGTTTTAGAATAGTCTGAGCCTCACTGCAAAGGAAAGCATAGAGTTCCATGTACCCATGCTCCAAGGCAGGCACAGTCCCCTTCACTATCCATATCCTGCACCAGAGTGATACATTTGTTACAACTGATGAATGTCCTTGACACAGTGTTATCACCCAAAGTCCATAATTTACATTAGAACTAACTTTTGAGGTTTTATAGCCCATTGGTTTTGATAAATGTATAATGGCATCTATCTATCTCTTTATTAGCACACAGAATAGTTCAATACCCAAGAAACCCTGGACTTGGCATATTCATCTCTCCTTCCCCACTAATCCCTAGAAATCTCCGATCTTTTCCTTGTCTCTTGAGTTTTGTCTCTTCTACAATGTGGTGTCGTTGGAATCATACAGCATGTAGCCTTTTCAAACTGCTGTCTTTCACTTAGTAATATAGTATAATGTTCCCCCATGTCTTTTCATGGATTAACAGCTAATTTACTAGTGCTGAATAATACTCTGCTCTGTTGATACCGTGGCTTTTCCACTAGCCTAGTGAAAGGCACTCTGCTTGTTTCCAGCTTTTTTTTTTTTTTTTTTTTTTGGCAATTAATAATAAAAGTTTCTATACATATCCCTGTGAAGGTCTTTGTTTGGATATATTTTTAACTCATTTGGCTAAATACAAGTAGTAAGATTTCTATATTATATGATCAGAATTTGTGTAGTGGTAGCTTGTTTTAATTTGCAACCCTCTAATATGATAGTTAATTTCCACTGTCAGCTTGATTCGATTAATAGGCACTTAGGGCATTAGTCAGGCACACCTTGGGACATGTCCATGAGGGCATTACCAGACAGGATTACATGAGGGAGAAGACCCCCTAAATTTAGTAGCAACACTTTATAGACTGGAGTCCTTGGTAGAGAAAAAGGGTGTGAAAGTGAGCAGAAGACCAGCACTCACCTATCCCTGCTTCCTGACTGAGGACATGAAACCAGTTGCCCCATGCTCTCACTGCAGTGCCTTTCCCACTAAGATGGACTCCACTCCCTAAAGACAAAAGACAAAACAAATGCTTCCTCCTCCATCAGCTTTTGTCCCAGCTTCAAGAGAAGCAACAAATGCTATCAGAGATGCATGCTGCTGAGCATCTTCCCACATGCTTGCTTGACCCCTGCGTATCATTTCCGATGAGATGTTGGCTCAGATGCTTCCACCATTTTTAACTTAGGTTGTTTGTTTCATTACTATCTACTTTAGATAATTATCTGCTTAAGATTTCCCCACTTTCTGGTAGCATATATTTTTGTATCTTTAAGTCCTGCTACCCTCTCCATTTCCTACACAACCTCAGAATTTCCCTTCCTCCATTCCTCCCGTCTTTTCCCTCCCCTCTGGCTACAAAGATGGCCATGTGATTTTGATGTTGTTTTTTCCCCTCCACTTGCATGTAGAATTCCCTTAGTTATGCTGTAGATGTTTATCACAACCATTAAAAAAAATTACCCTCTATTTAAAAAACAAATTCATTTATTTTATGTGGATGGGTGTTTAACTGTATGTATGTCTATTTGCCTGGTGCCTAGAAAGGCCAGAAGAAAATGTGAGATCCCCTTGGAACTAGAGTTACAGATGATTGTGAGCCACCATGTTGGTGAAGGGAAATGAACCTGGGCTTCTGCAAAAGCAGTACGTGCTCTTAACACTGAGCATCTCTCTAGCTCTTACATTCCGTTTTAATGTTGGATGTTTTGTGGAAGTTATGTGAGACATTTGGATTTAGGGGTTTGCCATGGTTTTATGGGAGACAGAAGCCCTATTTTCGCAAACATCCTAGTCAAAGGCATTTTAAAGTATATATACGGTAACTGCAATACCTGCATTTCCAGTGGCCTGTTTCCTTTGTTTTCTCTTATTTTAGTCATATCTCTGTGTCTTGTAGTCATCAAGTGAATATGTGACATTGGGTGTGATATTTTGAGGTTCTAGACGACATTAGCTTTTTCCAAAGAGGGCTTATGTTTCTTGATGGGTAGGTGGGATAGAAACAGCTTGATTTAATCCAGTCAGGGGTTTGAGCTTGTGTGTTGCTGAGCTTCGTTTTGGTTGCACAGTCTTGGTCTGTTGCTGGTACTTCCCAGACTTCGCCAGCTGCCGCACCCACCTCAGCCTGTGGTTCCTTGAACAGCCCTGCTGAGCTGCTTAGCAGACAGATTGGAGAGTTAAGTTACCACCGTGTGCTTTCCTTTTTCAAGACCTTGTTCCCTTGAGTCCTGGCTACTTCAGTGGCTCTCTCGTCCCTGTGTGTTCAGTGTGCCCACCAAACCTTCACATGTTAGAAACTTAATTCCAAAATCAAGTTAATGATCTCTGAAGATGGGATCTTTTGGGAGCAATTAGGGAAAAATATATTTACTTGTCTTTTCTTCCCTCCCTCCCTCCCTCCCTCCCTCCCTCCCTCCCTCCCTCCCTGCTTCCCTCTCTCCCTCCCTTCCTTCTTTCCTTTTCTTTCTTCCTTTCTCCCCCTCCCTTTTAAAGACTCCTGTGTCTGTGTATGTATCTAAGTGAGTGTATGCTACATCCATGGGGCCCTGCAGAAGTCAGAAGAGGGTATCAGATCTTCTGGAGCTGAATAAAATTACAGGGGGATGTGGGTGACCCAACATGGGGGCTGGGAACTGAATTTGGATTCTCTGGGACAGCAGCAACTGCTCTTAGCCACTTAGCCTTGTCCTGAGCCCCACCCTAGTTGTATTAGGGGCTTCATATGAGAAAGGTGACTCCAGCTCTCTTCTCTCTTTCATCACGTAATACCTTCTGTCATGCATTTAACACTCAGCTTCCAGGATTCCAAGTTAAATAAACTTCTAGTTATTCTTTATTAATCTCCTGATCTTTGCTATTCAGTTATAGCAACAGAAAACAGATTGAGACACATCATTCAGTGTCTCACTGCGTAAAATCCCTTTGGTGAATAAATAGACTGAATATATGAGTAGTCCCACAAGTTTATTGTCACCTAGTGATGCTATAGTGGTCTTAATTTGTGTTAGTGCATTCTGATGTTCACACCATAAGAAATCATCCAACCAAGCATTTCACAGAACACAGCCCTGTTAATTTTATTTTACCTTGCACACTCACTCTGTAGCCCTGGCTGGCCTGGAACTCTTTGTAGACCAGGCTGGCCTTGAACTCAGAGTGCTGGGATTAAAGGAGTGTGCCGCCACACTCAGCTATTTGCTTTTCTCAACTCATCTCCCATAGCCTTAAGTTTTACTTTTAGTTCCTATATAGTCAGTTCTTAAAAATGTCTTTCAAATCTTCTAGGTCATTGAATTTTAGTGTGTTTTACCAGAAAATGATGTTTGTGATAGTCTGTACCACTTTGTGCTTGTTGGTCATTTTTTTTTTTTTTTTAAACTCATTCAGGTGATGTGAGCTTGAGTTGTATATATTTGATTGGTCAGTTAGAATGTCTTTATGTTTTCCTCTACTTTCCCTGTTGCCAAGACAGGTTTCCTTACCATCGTTTATTCGTAGATTCTTGGGATATCTTCAGATGGAGGAGCAACCTTTCGAGGTTCCAGGCTCATGGGAGCAGAGTCTCTACTAGATTTTTAGAAGATATTTGTTTTTGTTTTCTATTCTTCACAGTAAACAAAATCTATAGCTTGAATCAAAATGGTTGCCCATGTATCTCAAATTTTTACCAAAGCATCTTTAAGATGCTTTTTTTTTTGCATGTTACTTTGTCTTTTCACTTAAATCAGAGATGAAATTGGTCTATATACTCTGATCCTATCAGCAGCCCAAAATAGAACTTACTGTTTGATTGTAGAATTTGAATATTTATCCATGGGATCTTTCCTATTCACTTTCTTTACCTCCCTTCTTCCCTCCCTCCCTTGCTTCCTTTTTAAATTAACTAATTAATTTTTTGATAAACAGTCTCACTATGTAGATCAGACTGGTCCCTGACTTACAGGGCTCTGTAATAGGTTTTCTGTACTCTCCCCCTCCTCCAATAAGTTTCTCCACTGGCACAGTAAGCCAGATCAAGGTGAACTGAAAAAAAAAGTAACAGGTATATTGAGCAAGGTAACTTCCAGGGGGATTCTTTGGTTCTAGAGATCAAGCCCAGAGAATTTGTGCTCCTGAGTCAGGGCAGGAATGTTTTATAGACTGTAGGCAAGGTATGATGATATGTCCACTAAAAGCTGGGTTTGTGCCCAAGTAGGGTCAAAAGCTGAGTGCATAGGCAGGGACTTGTATGATTGTCAATATCAGCGGAGGAAGCTGCAATAGATGCCAAGAATGTGAAACTGGACTTTTCAGCACCTTTCCTTTGTTCAGAAACTGAGTGGTCTGGGTTTGGGGAGAGGGGGGTGGGATAGGGAGCAGGGCTCAGAGGCTCCAATCAATCTGTCAGTCTCTGCCTCCCTAGTGCTGGGATTAAAGATGTGTGTCAGCACCCCCATCACATACTGTTTTATTACACACACACACACACACACACACACACACACACACACACACACACACACACACCTTTAGATGAAGACACTCTTCTGCTTCCCTGATTAAAGGCTTTGAAATGCATCTAGTGGTCTGTGAGGTTGAATTCAGGATTTTATTATTTGTGACACTTTTAGAGCCCTTAAATTGTCACCTGAAGCAGAGATTAAGGCCCAATCACTTTATCTGGGATATTTCTATAATCTTAAGAGTGACTTATATTAAGTCATTTCCTTTAATACTTGAGGAAAAATTAAGGTGTACTAAGGAATTGACTCCAGGTCTCCCTTCTGTGTTTTCTTTGCTCCATAGTTTGGCGTTTACTCACTGAGTGGTTAGGAATCTAGCAGTTTGATAGCTTGCCACACTTGTCACTGATACTTACCTTTGTGTGCTTGTGATTTTCTTTTTCTAAATAATTTCAGAATTTACATTGAAAATGAATTCTTGACAGAGAAGGATTTGTTTTAAGAAGATGTTAAAATAGCTTCATTTTACGAACAACTCCTTAGCCAGGGTTGAATGACAGATTTCATGTTAGAACAACGTGTAACATTAATGTTCTTCCTTTAGTGTTTGGTTTTGTAAATAAACATGGAAAGTGATCATCTCATAACATTCTTTTAAAATTGACTTTCTTCTTTCCCCAGAAATTAAATAAAACCCTCATTGTTTCCTAATCTTCTTGAATAAATTCTTTCTGGCCTCAGGTAAGAGGCTGTTTCAAGGTTATCCTACACCATCCCCAAGAATGTCCTTTAGACCTTAGGGCCCATGTCACTGTGGAAGTGCTTCTGAATTACAGATATGCAGAGAGTGAATGCTGAATGTTTGGATGACATCAGCTGTAGACTTTAGAATGCAGCTGGCATGTGTGTAGGGTGGGGGATCCTTATCAGGAGCATAAGCCTACTGACGATATCTTGGCCCATGTTCCCTTTTTTCCAGTAAGCTGTCTGCTCTACAGAGGTGTATAACCCTAATGGCTTGTTGTATGCCATTAAAAGGTATTGTACACTCATAAAAGAATGACATTTTGATCAATGCTGTTAAAAGAATTACTGTCTTGACACAGAAAAGCTTTCCTGCTGCAAGTTTAAAAATATGCCTTTAAAAGCTTTTTATTGAATACCTTTGCATCCCTCAGAAATATGCCGTTTTGGCATGAGATTACTCTGAAGTATTCTACATTATAACTTAAATGCAAACCTCCTATTTACCTTTAGAAGCCACAAGGCCAAACAGGCTATTTCCCTACCAAATGGGGCATTTGGTAGCATGGTGGCATCTAAAGCCACTGTATTTGTCCTAAAAATAGAAGTTTTATAAAATAAAACTGAAAACTAAATTTTCCTTTTTTTTAATTCTGCAAGATATTGATTTTCTTCATGCTGTTTTGTTTAAAGTTTGTGATTTAATTTCCCTTGGGATTTAGGAATCGTATCTTTCCACCCAGTTTGGAGCTAGGTCTTTTCTCATTACCTGGAAATTGGTTCCCTTAAATGGTGCTGTGTTTGATGTAGCCCTTTATGTTTCTTTTCTTTATATTAATTTTTGGTAAGGAATTTAGACAAACTATGCTACAGTAAATGGTCTCCAAAAGCTGTATGATTTTTCTCTTCACAGCTGGTCTTTCACAGGTAAACTTATATATAACTTACATTTTAAAAAACTGGTAAACTAAAAATTCTGAAAGTCTAGTACCCTAAAACTACAATTCTGAAAAAGTGTATCAGTACAGGGTGAGTATAGACATTGTACTTTTTGAATTTTTTGTTTGTTTGTTTTTTGAGACAGGGTTTTGTGTAGCCTTGGCTGTCCTGGAACTCGTTCTGTAGTGCAGGCTGGCCTTGAACTCAGAGATCCTCCTGCCTCCACTACTGTCTGACTGTGCTTTTTGAATTTTATGTTTAATTCCAGAGTAATGGATTTTATTTATTTATTATTTATTCTATAATTAAAATATTGTCATATAATGAGACTTCAAATGTTTTCATTTTCTTTTTTTGTTTTGCTTTGTTTTGTTTTAAGAGGGTCTTGTTATAGAGCCTTAGCTGGCATAGAACTTGCTTTGTATCATGTTGATCATGAACTCATAAAGATGCACCTGCCTCTGCCTCCCAAGTGCTGGGATTAAAGGTGTGTGCCACCTCATCTGGCCAAGATTTTTGCTTTGTAACTAGAAAATTCTTAGGTCATGTTTTCAGCATGTTGGACCATTCCTTTTCAAGAAACATAGACACCATCTGTGCTGGATAATTTTAGGTCAGCTTGACACATGCTCAAGTCATCTGAGAGGAGGGAACCTCAATTGAGAAAGAGCCTCCATAAGATTGGGTTGTAGGCAAGCCTGTAGGGCATTTTCTCAATTAGTGATAGTGGTGGTTTGAAAGAAAATGGCCCCCATAGGCACATAGGGAATGGCACTAGTAGAAGGTGTAGCCTTGTTGGAGTAGGTGTGGCCTTGTTGGAGGAAGTGTGTCACTGGAGGTGGGCTTTAAGGTTTCAGATGCTCAAGCCTGGCCAGTGTGCCAGTCTTTTCCTGCTGCCTTCAGATCTGGATGTAGAACTCTCAGCTACCTCTTCAGCATCATGTCTGCCTGCCTGCTGTAATGTTTCCCACTGTTATGACAATGGACTAAATCTCTGAACTATAAGATGGCCCCAATTATATGTTTTCCTTTATAAGGTCATGGTGTCTCTTCACAGCAATAGAAACCATAAGACAGTGATTGATGGTGAAGGGCCCAGATCATTGTGGGTTGTGCCACCCTGGACTGATGGTCCTGGGTGGTGGGAAGTAGGGGAGATGAAGGGGTTGGAGAAAGGGAAGAAGGGGGAACTGGAGTTGTAAAGTGAAAAATAAATAAAAAATAAAGAAAGGAAGGAAGCATGCTGAGTAAGCCATGAGGAACAAGTCAGTAAGCAGCATTCCTCCATGCCTCTGCATCAGCTCCTGCCTCCAGCATGTCCTTCTGTATATATGTTTCTCTTATTGGTTGATGAATAAAATACTGTCCAATAAGAAGGAAGATAGGTGGTACTAGGAGATGAAGAGAATTCTGGGAAAGGTAGGCAGTGGGAGCCCTCCAGGGAGAGACATAATGGAGGGACCGGGAGGATAGGACATAACAGGCATTCTCCAGTAAGATAAGGCCATGTAGAAATACATAGGTTAGTAGTTATGGGTTAATAATTAAGACAGAGCTAGCCAATAAGAAGCCCTAGCTATCAGCCAACAGTTTAATAATTAATATAGCATCTGTGTGTTTATTTGGTGTTCAAAGATGGTGGGACCTGGAGGGACAAGAGAAACCAACAGCAACAAAGTTCCTTCCCTGTTTTAGTTCCTGTTCTGACTTCTTTGATGATGAATAGTAATATGGAAGTGGAAGCCAAATAACCCTTTCCTCCCAAGTTGCTTTTGTCATGGAGTTTCATCATAGCATTGGTAACCCTAACTAAGACACCATCTACCATTTTTCTGGTACCCTTGTTTATAACTGCTCTGGCTAGTGAATCGAATAAGTTTAATACCATTTCTTGAAGGATCAACTTATGACCTTGAAATGATAACAAGCAACTGCTGGCTTTACTCAAACCCCCCTAATAATTTTTTTTTCCACAAAAGAAAAAAATGGCGTTTCCACCAGCAACCCATTCTCATGACTGAGAATACATAGTCCTCATTTTGTAAGAAGAGTCCAAAGTAGTACTTTGAGCTGAGCCTGGGTCTTACATTGATATATTTGAAGTTTGCTCATAGGGTTTCTCTAGGGACTCTCACAAAAACTGTGTGACCCTTCAGAGTGATGTCGACATTTTCTGGAATATACACAGACTGGTTGTTGAGAATTGTCTTCATTCTTGCAGTACAAATGCCCAAAGAACTCTTATTTTACATAGCATGTTGGCTTCAACATCTGGTCCAGCTCTACTTGTAAAGTCCATGTTTTGTTGTTAGTGATATTTTTGGATAGTTTTGACGTTGATTAGTACACACCAAGTGGCAGTGCTAGAGAATGAAGTCAGATCCTTGTGCTTGTTAGACAAAGACTATACCACTGAGCTGTGACCCCAGCTTTTACTTAGCTGATTTATATATAGCAGGAAAACTTACATGCCATGCTCTATACTAAGGTCCTCCCATGGTTTCAAGTAGTTACATAACTGCAGAACAGGGCTTGAGGTGAGTATATGACACTGTTGTGCTGGCTGTAGATGGCTGGTATCTTATTTGTTCTTTATAATGCTATCTCCTAGATAGTATTACAAAGAAGGGTCTGGTGTAAGAGGTATGGACATAGTATATGGAGACACTGTGGGGGAGTAGCATAGCTGACATTTGAAGCAAGCTTCTTGTATCTTGAAAACATATTCCCTTCTGTGTGATACTGGTTATTTTCTTTACTCTTCTCATCACGTCCCTTCTTTTTTATATATGAATGTATTCAAATATGGTTATTATTAGAAATTTTGGAATAGAAATTTGTGGTTTTCACTTATGGCTTGGAAAGAGCATATTGAAAAGTTAATTGGACTGCGTGTCAGAAGAACTGAGCTCTGGTTGCATCTGATTCTGGCCACATACTCTTGCACTTAAGGTTTTCTCAAAATCTAAAATTTAAAATTTGACTCAGTATTTACACTTTTTCTTTCAAGCACAGATACAATTTTACCTCCAGGATTTCAAGCTGTTAAATACTATGTTTTCTAACATAAAAGATGAGGAGATTGTATTTTTATTGTGTGATTGCAGCTGATACTGAAATTCATTGAAAATTTTCACATAGAAGTAATTACTTTCTTTAAAGGACACTTTCTCCTCATAATAGTTTGCTAGATTTATAGTCAGGATAAGTCTGAAAATTTCAGTAGTATAGATGTAAATAAACTCTCTCTCTCTCTCTCTCTCTCTCTCTCTCTCTCTCTCTGTCTCTCTCTCTCTCTCTGTGTGTGTGTGTGTGTGTGTGTGTGTGTGTGTGTGTGTTTCTGCCAATAAAGTAAGGAATAGGCAGTTACTACCTTCAGAGTACATGTGAATTCTCGGGCTTGCTATAGTGGTGATGCCTGTAAGACCAGCTACTGTTTAATACATTTGTTATATTATTTAATACTCAATATTAAATTTTAAGTATACTAAATATTAAATGAAATGTTATTTAATATTATATTACTTAATTGTGAAAACATGAGGTTGATGACATACGACCTTTTCACATACTAGAAAATAGAGAATTACTAAAGTTATTCTATCTCAAGGTTACATGTTCCTATACCCTGATGAAACAAATTCAAACCTACAAAATTCTTCAGAGAGCTTCCTCTCTATAAAATGGAATAACTCTAAGATATTTCTTGGAGAGACACCATGCTGCTGAAGGAGTAACATGCCAGATTACGAGTTTGTCCATGGAGGGTCACTGGTGGCCATGATGAATGAGACATTTTCTAAAACTGCTTATCTCTGGCTGGAGAAGGACTATTCACACTAAGTCTCAACATCAGGTTTAAAAACTTGATCTCTGTGGGCTCTTTGGCTGTCCTGGACATTCAAGTAGAGACTATTGAGGACCAGAAGCTTTACATATCCTACATCACCCAGAGCAGAGACAAGCAGACAGTCTGTGCCAAGCACTCTGGTGTTTTCCTTCAGCTGCAGCTGGAAGAAGATCCATCCCAGTAGCAATGAGTATGCCTTCAGCAGAGTGGATGGTGGTGATGACTCAGTCTGCCTGGGGCTACCACAGAACAGATAAAGGTCCCCAGGAATCAGGTGGCAGATGAGGGAATAGTCACTTTTGCCAGCCTATTATCAGCCCCCAGACCTTCTGTAGCTGGAAACAAAATTGTTCATGGGTCAGAGATGGCTCAGCAGTTAAGAGCACTGGCTGTTCTTTAATTCCCAGAACCAGCATGGTGACTTATAACCATCTATTAACTCCTGTCCTGGGGATCAATGTCCTCTTCTCATCTCCATGGAGTACCAGGCATGCAAATGATATCTTACATACGTACCAGGCACCATTCACATAAGATATTTTTAAAGTTAAAAAAAAAGAGAGTTCTTACAGGAGCACTTAGTGATATGAATTTGACTTCAAGAACTCTTAAATAAGGAGTGAGTCATCTGATCTATGACAAATAGACACTTTCAAGTTTTCAAATTTGCCTACTGTCAGCCAGTTACATTTTATCTATTAAAAAACTAAACATTAACTCTTAGATTATTTTATGACACCATTTATTGTTTGAACAGTTAATAAACTCACAAGATACTTAAAAAAAGTTGAAGTTCAGAATGGATATGATTGAGAGTACAAAGATGTATGTGTGTGCATGGGTTGAGAACTGAAGATTAGTGTATTTGTCCTACTTTGCCCAGGCTTGAGTTTCTAGACCATACAACACTCTCTGTAGTATGTGTGTTTATGCACCTGTGTGTGTGTGTACACATATATATGTGTGTGTGACTTTGTGTAACAATGGTAGTGGTTGTGCTACATGGATTTGGATTTTGTTGACAGTTGAACAACTCTGAATTCAGTGCGTAGACTGATATTTGTCTATTTTATTAGTAGAAGACTCAGTCCGTTTTCCCTGTTTTAGGTCATCTTTCCTTGCCATCTAAGAAATTAATTTCTTTCTTGGAATCGTTGCAAGTAAACTTGATAGCAGGAGTGCTGTTATTGGGGCAGCTTATACAGTGATTTGCTAAGTACAGCCTCTTCAGCATAGGTGAAGTAGAAGCCAATTATTGATTACTAGTAGATCCCAGGAACCTGTTGAACTACCTGGCCTTTTATCCTTATAAAACCTTCCATTTTTATACATTTTCTTGGAGTTGTTTACATTAAAAATTTTTTCTCACAGGTGTTTTCGTACCATATAAATCTTTCTTATATTTTTCATTTTATAGCACACAGTTGAAACTGTAGAAAGCAAACCCCATGGATTTGGCAAGCTTTGACTGATCTGGGCAGTTTTGCATGACCTAGCTAGTGAATTTAACTTCTGCTTATGCAGAAATAGTAAGATAGATCAAATATATAAAGATTTTTTGGTTGGTGTTAGAGAATAATTTAGATAATTTCCAGGCAGATTATTCTCCTGTCCAAGTACTAACCAGGCCTGACCCTGCTTAGCTTCTAAGATCAGATGAGATTGGGTACATTAAGGGTGGCACGACCGTAGACCTGGGAAGATTATGCTATGCTGCCCATCTGCTAAAAGTATCTTTAAAAGAAAAAAAAATGAGAAGGAACATGGTGAAGTCATTAATATCAGACAGCATTTAAACATTCATTTAAATCAAAGCTTAAGATAAAACTTAATCACTCTTCTTTCTCAGAACTTTGATCTGTGTTTAAACTATTGAGCATGGCATGATGCTCCTTTTGGGGAAACTATGTCCCTTTCATAGAATTAGATTTCAAACTATTGCTACGTTAGCAGAAACAAATACTGACCAACAAAATGACTTTCATTGCCTTTTGATCATTCAGCTGGTGTTGAGGTCTGTCCTTTGGATAAAGCAGGAATCAAGAAAGAAGTAAAGAGGAGCTGTGATGTTTGCTTTCACCCCCACAAAACATGCCAGTTGCTAATTATTTCAGCCTTATTTGGTAACAATCATCACCAGTAAGCTATGTGTATAAAATTGCATTTGAGAATATTTGCTTTGGAAAAGTCCTTTTAAAACATCTTTTCCTTTTCACACTTGACCCATAAGAAAAGTAAGATCAGTTCCTGGTTGTGGACACAGTAAGCTAAGCTAATACTACCTTGCAGAGTTAAGAAGCCTTTATAGAAGCCTCAGCAATAAACTGAAACTTTAAACGTTTGTTATCTTTTTAGTCAGGCATGCCTTTGATCCCGTTACACAGGGTGTAAAGACAAGCAGATCTCTGTAATTTCCAGGCTAGCCAGAGCTACACAGTGACACCCTATTTCAAAAAACTAAAACAAAATAATAACAATAAAAACCCATTTGTATCTTTTAAATTCTGACAAAGACCTCAGTTAGATGAGTTACAAAGTTGAATTTAACATCTGAGTCTCAAATTTTTTTTTACCATGATCATTCTTATAAATGTAGGTGAGTGTCTTGGTATATGTTAGCTCTATTTTCAGTGTAAAATAATTTCAAATGCCCCTATTATTGAATATTGTACACAGTCTTAGATTGTTTTTAAACAAACTGACTTTGTGGCTGTTAAAGAATATGGTTTGTGATTTGGGAACAAAGCATAGCTATTTAAAGTACTCTAAGTCATCAGAATAGGAGTCACATTGTTCAAACTGTCTCATGAGGTAACACATGCAAGTATTATAAAACATATTTCATGGCTTTAATTTGTCTAACTTGAGGCTATCTTTGCATGGTTTAGCCAGGAAAACTGAAAATCAAGTATGAAGCTTGATCAAGTAGGAATTTGATACTCTTGCTTTTCTAAGCAATTACATGCATTGGGCAGTTCAGTTGAAGAGATAGTGTTTCCTTAATCCCAAGGCTTCTTTGATTCATAAGGTTCACATATTGTAAGTATACAGTTTCATGATCTTCATAACCTTAAGTTCCTGTATAGCTAGGGTCTTAGTAGAGACTTCATGCTGTAGCTCATGCTGGCTCTAAACTCGCTGTTCTCCTGCTTTATCTTCTTCAGTAGATGCCATAAACCTGACTGTTGCTACCATCTTCTTCAAGTAACAGAATCTCTTTGGCATCTCAGAGTCCATCTTAGTACTGTATGTAATCTAAACATCAGACTATATCCCAGTGATTTTTACTTGAGTATTGTATAGACACCTTAACTTAAATACTGTTTGAATATCAAGACTCCTTAATATCTGTGCAAATTATATAGATTGTTTTTATTCTTACCTTTGGCATAATGACTATTGCTTACTGATTCTGATTTTAATTCTACAAAATTGTAAGGGTCTGGTTTCCTTATTATTTTTGTGATGCTGAATAGGGCTTTAAACCAATTCTTGGGGTGATCTTTGTATTTTGGAGTAGCTACATTGCTTGGACAGTGACTGACACTCCAAGCTGATTTGATTTGCCCCCAAAGTTTCTTTGTTTTGAATTTCAGGGATCACAAAAATCAAACATATGCAAAGAATTTGCCATTCAAATAGACAGTTCTGTCAGTTCAGGGGATGTAATTACCTTGCCTGCTGCATACACAGTAGTCTTAGCCTCTCTCTCTCTCTCTCTCTCTCTCTCTCTCTCTCTCTCTCTCTCTCTCTCTCTCTCTCTCTCTCTCGTCTGTCTTTCTCTCTGTCTCTCTCTCTCTCTGTCTCTCTCTCTCTCTCTCTCTTTCTCTCTCTCTCTCTCTCTCACACACACACACCTACATGGAAGCTATGCCATTGGTTTTAGATTAGTTTTTCTGTGGAGTTTCTATCCACGTGTACATGCTGAGCTGTTCTAGTCACAGCCCCCAAACTATATTTTTAGCTGATGCTTCACCAGAGAGATGTGGATGTTCTTTGATGAGACTGAAATAAGTAATAGTCTTTCTACAGTATTGGCAAATGACTTTCACAGTCCATGGAAGATCCAACAAACTACAACTGTCAGCTTAAAAAAAATTACCTTTCTGTTTTCTGGAAGTATCCCCAGAATGTGGGTTTGTATCCCTTGGGCATTAAAACAGTAACAACACAATCATGACAAATTTATAAATATTTTATAAATTTCTTTGTAAGAATTTTTTGTAACTTAATATTAAAGGCTTTTTAGTTTCAACTGCAATTGATGAGATTTTCCCTCCAGGTTTTTGCAGAATTTTGGAAAAATGAATAATACAAACTATTTGGCATAGTTTTATATTAGGAACTGAATTTATGTTGTTAGTTCTGTAAGGTCAAGGAAATTATATAAAACAGTACTTGGCAGTGCAGAATTTTGTTTGTTTGTTTGTTTTCAAGACAGGGTTTCTCTGCATAGTCCTGGCTGCCTTGGAACTTACTCTGTAGACCAGGCTGTCTGGGAACTCATAGAAATCTACTTGTCTCTGCCTTCTGAGTACTGGAATTAAAGGCATATGCCAGGCAGTGCAGATTTTATGTATATTGATCTTCTTGAAATATCAAGTTCTTTTTATACATATAACTAGCAACAAAAGACTAAACTGTATTGTGTGAGAGCATGTATGATAGTATTTATTGTAGACTTACCGTTAAGTAGAGAATCTGGCTTATTAAACATCATTATCCCAGAAATTAGATTTACAGTCCCAGGTGTCATTCTGAGGATGGAGAATGATCTTGACATTTTTCGTGTAGAGGAGTACTCAGATCATTTTGTCCATGCTCTTATGTGAAGAGCTCTATGTCAAGGTTAAAGGAACCGTGTTTAGTGGATTTAGATCATATTATTTGTCACCTGAGCATATTTAATGTATACACTTAAAAAGTTCTTTTGAAATAGTTTGTTATTTAGAGGGGAACATTTTTAGGGGCTATGTAAGTTGTTATTTTCTAGGAAAGCCTAGAGCAATATATTCGCCAACTAACTTTCTAATTTTCACAAAAGTATATAATCTCTACCAATCAGGTTTTTTTATTTTGCTATGGCATATGAAAAATGGGAGCTATCAATACTTTTAAGAAAGAGGGTGCAAGTAAAACGTTCAGCCCTCCAGAGAGTCATTCCTCAGATCACTGGACTCTAGACATTGTAGTGAGTATAGGTGTAAAATAGAACCAATGGGTAATGTCTACTAAAGTGTGAAGGTAAAAACTAGTTCTTTGAAACGGACACAAGAGTCTGAGTACAAGGCAACATGATCCAACACATCTGTTAAGGCACATGGAATAGTTTAAGGCATGCAGAGACCAAGAAGAGCTACAGAGCTGGGCCAGTGTGGATCTGTTCCTTATCCCTCATCCATTCTACTGAATAAAGGAGCATAGGAAGCTAAGACAGAATCACATTCCGTGTGAATTAAAATTGATTTAGTGTGTTGCATATGTTACAGTATTTTGATTAATAAACTAAAACAAGTATAAAAGGAAGGCTAGAAGATTGTTGTTTTCCCTAAGATAGAATCAACAAAAGCTAAAGTAGTCAGAAGAAGTAAGAGGGAAGTAGTAGAGATTGAAGAAACGATCTTCCAAAGGCCATAACTTGAGTAAGGCCCTTGTTAGTCTCCCAGTGTTTCTGATATTTTTTTTTACCATATCTACTTATTGTCATTTTTTTGTGATCCATGTTTTAAATGGTTTTGTTGAGATAAAATTTATGTTCCATTCATTTTGCAATGTGCGTAAAGTCTGTTCACAGGTACAGCTATCACCACACTGTTTCAGAACACTTTCCTTATTCCATATTCATTAGCAGTCATCTTGTATTTCCTCCCAAATACTCTAGACTTAGCCAATTACTCATCTGTGTGATTTAAGTGTTAAAACTTGTTGATGTGAAACTCCCTGCCATTTTCCAAGGACATTCTCCTTCAATTGATTACACAGGTACAGAGGGAAAAAAAATCATGACTATTCTCTTTGTTTATGTAAGTCTTATAAATCAAAGTAAGTGACATGTAACAATATTCTTTAGACGTATCTAATTATATATGGCTTCTTAAACATGATTCTCAAAGGTTGTTTTTATCATAGCTATACACCTATTAAATATACCCACTCTCTTATGCCTGACTGTGATCCTTAAATTTCAAGATTCAGAATATTGATCTTGTCGGACTCTTAAGAGTTTTGGTCTAAGAGATTCTGACTCATTCTGACAGCACTCACAGGAAAGTAATGTATAACTCAGAATACAAATTATTCAGTACAGCGAAGAACACATTTCCCCTGGGGCCTAGGCATAGTATCCCCTGAACAGCACATTCCCTTCTTATAAGTAAGCTATAAGACAAGCTAAAATATTATGAGTTAATTGTCTTGTACATTTAGAACCAGAACAAGACAAATAGTTGGTTCAAACATTGAGTGGCTCTATTGTCTTTTACTCAACCTGAAAGATAAAATAATTCTTCCCTCTCCATGAGATCTGTGTAATAGCCCCCAGTTTCCATTACCTTACACAGCACAGAAGGAGCTGTACAGATGTGACGAAGTTAGGGACTTTGAGGTGATGAGCTTAGGCAGATTATCTGAGTGGGTGGAGTTTAATTCCATTTAGAGGTATTTTTGTTGTTGTTCTTTTTGTTACTGTTTTTAGAGACAGGGTTTCTCTGTGTAACAGCTCTGGTTATCCTGGAACTAACTCTGTAGACCAGGCTGGCCTTGAACTCACAGAGAGCCCCCTGCCTCTGCCTCCTGAGTGCTGGGATTAAAGGTGTGTGCACCACCAATGCCCACTCCATGGGTTCTTATAATTAGAAAACTTCTGGAAGAGTAGCCAGGGCTCTTCACCCTGGGGCACCACTCCAGCCCCTCCTCACTATTTTAAATCCTTAATGCCTGGTACATGGCTGACACGATAGGCATCATGAGATGTTTATTGAACTGAAATAAACTGAGAGTCGCTGTTCTTTCACAGCCAGTTCTGAATTCACTCTTCTGCTGACCTGACTTTGGCCTTGGTTTTCACGTCTGGTCAGCTGTAACACTTTTTGAACTGCTATGCTTTTTGTCACTTGTCATTTCTGTGTTTAGCCAGTGTTCCATGGTGCCACCTAGCTAGGACAAAGACTGCTATACTTTACATTATCTCCCATTTACTCTTTGTCCCATTGCATATTACATATTAGTAACCATATATTTAACTTGTTGTTTCTTAACTCTTTATGGTATTGTGTACTTAGGAAAAGGTCTTGTTTTATAAATATATTATTTGTTTTACATCCCAGCCACAGTTTTCCCTTCTTTTTCTTTTCCCAGCCCCTTCCCCCCATCCCCCAATCCACTCCTTCTCTGTTTCTGTTTAGGAAAGGACAGGTCTCCCATGAGTATCAACAAAACATAGCATATCAAGTTGCAGTAAGACTAAGTATCTCTCCATGCATTAAGGCTGGGCAAGTTGACCCAGAATGAGGAATATGCTCCCAAAAGCCAATAAAAGAGTTAGAGACAGCCCCTGTTCCCGAACCTTTAGGAGTGCTACAAGAGGACCAAACTATACAATTGAAACATATATGCAGGCTCTGGTTGTCAGTTCAGTCTCTGTGAGCTCCTATGAGCTCAGGTAAGTTGATTTTGTAAGTTTTTTTGTGGTGTTCTTGACCCCTGACCCTGACTCCTGCAATCTTTTCTCCACATTTCAGCAAGAGTTCCTGAACTTGGTCCAGTGTTTGGCTGTGGGTCTGTATTTGTTTCCACCAGTAGCTTCTTTGATGATAATTGGGCTGTGCACCAAAATGGTCACAGATGATGGCCAGTTCAGGCTGTATATCCGCTGTTGCTAGGAGTCTTATCTGGGGTCATCCTTGTAGATTCCTGGGAGATTCCCTTGCATCAAGGTTTTACCTGACCCCCAAATGCCGCTCTTTCCAGTAGTCTTTTTCAGTACTCCCCCCTCTATGACCCCCCAATCTTGATTGCCTATGCTCCCATCCCTACTTGCTTCCTCAGTCCACTCACGAAATCCCTTATTTCTCCTTCCCAGGGAGATTTGGATGTTCCCCCCACCCCCATAAACCCTTTCTGTTATCTAGTCTTTCTGGGTCTGTGGATTGTAGCATAGTTACCTTTGTTTCACAGCTAATGTCCACTTATGAGTGAGAACATGTTTGTCTTTCTCAGTCTGGGTTACCTATCGCATGATGATTTTCTCTAGTTTCATTCATTTGCCTTCAGATTTCCTGGTGTCCTTGTCTTTAACCAGTGAGTAATATTCCATTGTGTAAATGTACCACATTTCCTTTATTCATTCCTCGGTTGAGGTTATTCTTGTATCTAGCCACTTGAGTAAAGCTGTAGGAGTTTTGGGGATTAATAATGTATACTATCAAATCATCTGCAAATAGTGAAAGTTTCACTTCTTCAATTCCAATTTGTATCACCTTGATACTAGCTAGAAATTCAAGTACTGTATTGAATAGGTACAGAGAGAGTGGACAACCTTGTCCTATTGCTTTTATTATGTTTAGGGGTGTCCTTTGTATCATTGTATCTCTCCAAGACTTTTATTATGAAGGGGTGTTGCATTTTGTCAAAGTCTTTTCCAGCATCTAATGAGATGATTTTTTTTTTTTACTTTGTTTATATGGTGAATCACATTGACAGATGTTTGTATGTTGAAGTGTTCCTGTATCTCTGGGATGAAGCCTACTTGGTCATGGTGAATGGCTTTTTTGATGTGTTCTTAGATTTGGTTAGCCAGTATTTTATTGAGTATTTTTGCACCAATGTTCACAAGTGAAATTGGCTTGTAATTCTCTTTCTTTGTTGAGTCCTTGTATGGTTTGGATATCAGGGCGACTGTGACCTCATAGAAAGAATTTGGCAATGTTCCTTCTATTTCTATTTTGTGAAATGATTCGAAGAATGTTGATATTAGTAAAGTCTTGTAGAATTTTGCACCAAAACTATCTTACCTTGGACTTTTTTTGGAGGGGAGGGGGGAGTTGGGAGACTTTTAATGACTGATTCTGCTTCTTAGGGGTTATTGATCTATTTAAATTGTTTATTGTCTTGTATAACTTTGGTAAGTGGGGTCTATCAAGAAATTTGTTCTTTTCTTTTAGATATTCCAATTTTGTAGAGTACAGGGCTTTGGAGTATAACTTAATGATTCTATAAATTTCCTCGATGTCTGTTGTTATATTCCCCTTTTTGTTTCTAATTTTGTTAATTTGGATATTCTCTTACTGCCTTTTAGTTAGTTTGGACAAGGGTTTATCCATTTTATTATTTATTTTATTGATTTACTTGAAGAACCAACTCTTTGTTTCATTGATCCTTTGAATTACTCTCTTTGTTTCTATTTTATTGATTTCAGCCTTCAGTTTAATTATTTCTTTCTTTCTACTCCTTAGGTTGTCTACTTCTTTTTGTTCTAGAACATTCAGGTATGCTGTTAAGTTGCTAGTGTGAGATCTGTCCAAATTCTTCATGAAGGCACTTATTGCTATAAACTTTCTTCTTAGCACTGCTTTCATTTTGTCCCACAAGTTTGGGTATGTTGTGCATTCATTTCCATCGAATTCTTTGTTTCTTCCTAGACCCAGTGGTATCTCAGTAGAGAGTTGTTCAGTTTCCATAGTTTGTAGGCTTTCTGTTGTTGAAATCCAGGTTTGATCCATGGTGGTTTGATAAGAATCAGGGGCTAATTTTATTTTATTTTTTTTTGTATCTGTTGAGACTTGCTTTGTGACCAAGGATATGGTCAATTTTGGAGAAGGTACCATGAAGAGCTGAGAAGAAGGCATATTCTTTTGTGTTTCAGTGAGATATTTTGTAGATATCTGTTAGTTCCATTTGAGTCACAACATCTGTTAGTTCTGTTATTTCTCTTTAGTTTATGTTTGGATGACCTGCCTATTGGTGAGAGTGGGTGTTAAAGTCTCCCACTATTATAGTGTGGGCATTTATGTATGATTTAAGCTTTAGTAATGTTTCTTTTACAAATGTGCAAGCCCTTACATTTGGGTCATAGATGTTCAGAATTGAGACATCATCTTGATGGATTTTTTATTTAGTGAATATAAAATTCCCTTCTTCCATTTCTTTTGATTAATTTTTGTTGGAAGTCTGTTTTGTTAGATATTAGGATAGTTATTCTTGGATTTGGTTTTCCAGTATTTTATTGAGTATTTTTGCATCAATGTTCATGAGGGATATTGGTGTGTAGTTTTCTTTCTTAGTTGTGTCTTTGTGTGTCTTGGGTACCAAGGTGATTGTGGCTTCATAAGAAGAGTTTGGTAATGAACCTTCTCTTTCTATTGTGTGGAACAATTTGAGGAGTATTGGTATTAGCTCTCCCTTGAATTTCTGGTAGAATTCTGCACTGAAGCCATCTGGCCCTGGGGTTTTTTTTTTGGTTGGAAGGCTTTTGATGACTGCTTCTATTTTGTTAGGGGTTATAGGTTTATTTAATTGTTTATCTGTTCTTGATTTAATTTTGGTGACAGTTATCTAGAAATTTGTCTATTTCCTTTGAGTTTTCAAATTTTGTGGAGTACAGGTTTTCAAAGTATGACCTGAAAATTGTTTGGATTTCCTCAGTGTCTGTTGTTACATCCCCTTTTTGTTTCTGATTTTGTTAATTTGCATGTTCTCTCTCTGCTTTTTGGTTAGTTTGGATAAAGGTTTGTCCCTTGTTGATTTTCTTGAAAAACCAGCTCTTTGTTGCATTGATGTTTTTGTATTGTTTTCCTGGTTTCTACTTTATTGATTTCAGCCCTCAAGTTGCTTATTTCCTAGTGTCTACTCCTCTGTGGTGAGTTTGCTTCATTTTGTTCTATGGCTTTCAGTTGTGCTGTTAATTCTAGTAATGTGACTATCCTCTGTTTTCTTCATATGCGCACTTAGTGCCATGACTCTGTTTTCATATGAGCATTTAGTGCCATGAACTTCCCTAGTAACACTGCTTTCAAGTGTCCCATAAGTTTAGGTATGTTGTGTCCTAATTCTTGTTGAATTTTAGGAAGTTCTTAATTTCTTTATTTTATTTTATTTTTTTTTGACCCAGGTATGGTGCAGTTGTGCATTGTTCAGTCTCCATGAGTTTGTAGGGTTTATGCAATTTGTGTTGTTGTTGAATTCCAACTTTAAATCATGGTGGTCTGATAAGATACAGGGAACTATTCCATTTTTTTTTTTTTTTGGTATCTGTTGAGGTTTGTTATGTCACCTAGTATGTGGTCGATTTTAGAGAAGGTTCCATGTGTAGCAGAGAAGGTATATTCTTTTGTGTTTGGATGGAATGTTCTATAGATGTCTGTTAAACCCAATTGAGACATAACTTCTCTTACTTCTTTTGTTGATTTGTCAAATTTCTGACCAGTGGTCCTGTCTAGCCATGAGAGTGGGGTGTTGAATTATCCCACTATAAGTGTGTGAGGTTTTATGTGAGCTTTGAGTCTAGTAGAATTTCTTTTATGAATGTGGGTGGGTGCTTTTGTATTTGGGGCACAGATGTTCAGAATTGAGACTTTTTGTTGATGGATTTCTCCTGTGATGAATACAAAATGACCATCTCCATTTATATTGATTGATTTTGGTTTGAAGTCTAACTTGTTAGATATTAGGATAGCCACACCTGCTTGCTTGTTGGGTCCATTTGATTGGAAGATCTTTTCCTAACTCTTTGCCCTGAGTTAATGTCTGTCTTTGATGCTTAGATATGTTTCTTGTATGCAGCAAAAGGGTGGGTTCTGTCTTCGTATCCATTCTGTTAGCTTGTGTCTTTTTATAGGCGAGTTAAGGTCATTAATGTTGAGGGAATGTAAGAACCATTGATTGTTAATGCTTGTTTGTTTTAGATTTGTTGTTGGCAGTGGTATTGTGAATATATTTGCTCTGTTTTACCCTTTGGTTCTGGTGAAGTGGGATTATCTATTGCTTATGTCTTTGTGAGTGTAGTTAACTTCCTTGGGTTGAAGTTTTCTTTCCAGAACTTTCTGTAGGGCTGGATGTGTAGATATGTATTGTGAAAATTTGGCTTTGTCATTAAATATCTTGTTTTCTCCATCTATAGTGATTGAGAGTTTTGCTGGGTATAGTAGCCTGGGCTGGTATCCATGGACTCTTAGTACTTGTAGAATCTCTATCCAGAACTTTCTGGCCTTGAGGGTTTCCATGGAGAAGTCAGGTGTAGTTTTGATAGGTCTACCTTTATATGTTACCTGGCCTTTTTCCATTGCTGCTCTTAATATTCTTTCTTTATTCTTTATGTTAGTTGTTTTGATTATTATGTGTTAGGGGTCTTTTTTCTTTGGTTCAGTCTATTTGGTGTTTGGTATGCTTCTTGTACTTTCATGGGCATATCCTTCTTCAGATTGGGAAAGTTTTCTTCAATGATTTTGTTGAATATATTTTCAGCACCTTTGAAACATGCCTATTTCACCTTCTCCTATGCCTATTATTCCTAGGTTTGGCCTTTTCACAGTGTCACACATTTCCTGGATGTTTTGTGTTAAGGATTTGTTGGATTTAAGATTTTCTTTTGTCGATGAATCTATTTCCTCTAGTTTATCTTCAGCCCCTGAGATTTTCTCTTCCATCTCTTGTATTCTGTTGGTTATGCTTGTGTCTGTAGTTCCTGATCATTTGCGCACTTTTTCTATTTCCAGCATTCCTTCAGTTTGTGTTTTCTTTATTGTCTCTATTTCAGTTTTGAAGTCTTGAACTGTTTCCTTCACCTGTTTAATTTTTTTTTGGGGGGGGGTTGGCTTTTCTTATTTTCTTTAAGAGATTTGTTCATTTCTTCCAATTTTTTGTTTGCTTTTCTTCCATTTCTTTAAGGGATTTTCTCATATCATCTTTGAATGCCTCTATCATTTTTATCAAAATATTTTGTAATTTGTTCTCTTCTGTTTCATCTGCTTTGGGGTGTTCAGGTCTAGTTGGTGTAGAGTTCCTAGATTCTGGTGGTGTCATGCTTGTCTTTCTATTATTAGGTGTTTTCTTGCATTGCCGTTTTCCCATTGCTTCTTCCAGTGGGTGCAGGTGGGGTCTCTGTCTCTCTGTCTCTCTGTCTCTCTGTCTCTCTGTCTCTCTGTCTCTC
The DNA here is from genome assembly GCA_030556225.1 of Cricetiscus sungorus. Taxonomy (NCBI): domain Eukaryota; kingdom Metazoa; phylum Chordata; class Mammalia; order Rodentia; family Cricetidae; genus Cricetiscus; species Cricetiscus sungorus. The sequence continues at coordinate 19,672,358 of JANBXA010000728.1, read as the reverse complement.
TCTCTCTCTCTCTCTCTCTCTCTCTCTCTCTCTCTCTCTCTCTCTCTCTCTCTCTCTGTGGTACTCCCCTGGAGGGTTTGGGGGTCAGAAATTTGATGTCTGTAGCTCTGGGTGGTCCAAGCTCTCTAGGAGGTCTCTCCTCAGGCAGTGGCCCAGCGATGGGGGTCAAAGATCACGCTCCAGCAGAGGCCTGGCAAAGGGGGTCAAAGATCCAGCAGGCAGGGACTCAGGATTGTCCAGTGGGGATAGGTGGATCTCTGGCTGGGGACAGGAGCTCCAGCAGAGGAGCACTGTACCTAGCTAGAAAGTGACTTCTGTATGACACAGTTGGGTAGTTCATCAGCCATTTTACAACAGGAGCTTTGTACCCAAGAGCCCAGGTGTGATAAACAGCTTAATATATCCTGACACCTAATGTTGGTATAGCAACATGCCTTGGCACACCCTTTGGGAAGCCCTACTTCATCTAGCACTTGAAACTGGCTATGACTAGAATTCCCCCTAGCTTCTACATAGATGCTTAATAAGCACCTACTGTATTTTCTCTAGCTTTCTGTGTACAGGAATTCAGAATATTAAATCAGCCCTTCTTCCAGAGGAACCCTTGGTTTCAGGCAGATAGATCTGCATTCCCCCCCCCCCCAAATGAGTGGTCTGTATTCCTTTCATACTCCTGCCCATGTCTTTATTTTTAAAACAAATTTATAGCATCATAATTATCTTCATCTGCTGAATCTTTGTATTGTCCTCTCTATGACTCTTTCCTTAATATTGTTAAAATATGGCAGTTATACATATTGTATTATTTACCATTTTATTAGACCACAAACAAGTCCAATTCTTACAAAGCCTGCATCCATTCATGTTTTTCTGTTTGTGAACTGATAAATTAAAAACCATACACATTGAATTATTTACAGTGACTCCAATCCAGTTAGTTTTATACTTGTCAATTTTCCTTATACATCTTCCTATTGTTGCTATCATTGTTTGTAGCTATTTATCAAATTATTTACTTGGCTTTCTCTTCTTACAAATTATATAAATTCAGAGAAATATCTGCTACTTTTACAATAAATATAAAATGTTAATTGGGCAGCTATATTATCAGATAGTACTAAGCATGGTCTCACACTTGGAACAAGCACTATTCTAATATATATGATATAATTATATATAATATTTAGATATTCTTGTAAGTAGTATATGTAGTATAGATTATTTAATTTTAAGAATAGCCCTGTAAGTAAAAAGTCTTATATTTCTGTATTACAAATGTAGAAACTATACTGTAGATAAATAACTTTCCAAAATTTGCACAGCTATTAAATTGCAGTAGCACGGTTGAAATGTAATCAGCAATGCTAAACGGTTTTGACATGTGAATTCATGCTGACAGACATTCTCACACAATATGTCATGACAAAATCAAGTTACCAGATGTAGGTGTGGCTCAGTGGCAGAGTACTTGCTTAGGATCTACAGGGTCCTGAGCTCAGTCCTTAGAATTGGGGAAAAAAGTTATATATAGGTGATCAGACCAGTAGATTATGATACCTAATGTTAAATATTTCCTCCTAGGTAAATAAGCTACCATATGGGGGAGACAGACATTGTGCTATGATGAAAATAGAATGTAGAAAGTATGATCAAGCATAATAGAAAGTGTCCAATATTTAAGAAAACTGAAAGCAAATGAGGGCCTGGACTGATAGTATGTGCTTATAATCCCAGTAGTTGAGATCGAGACTGAAAATGTACATGTTCTAAGTCAGCCTTAGCAACATTTGACCCTATTTCAAGAAAAAAGAGGTTAATACTATGTGTGGGACATCTGTGAAATGAGCTAGGAAATGAACTGGGTGCTTTATATATGTTATCTGGTTGAAGTTATACTATGAATAGTTACAATTATCTCTGCTCTAAAGTTGAGGAAAACAAATCTAAGATGCATTAAATAACTTGCTCAAGGGATGCTAAGCCTGAAAAGTGGCAAGCTGAGGTTGAAACTTAGTCATCTCCACCCAGTTTTTTTTTTTTTTTTTTTTTTTTTTTTGTTTTTGGTGGGCTGCACTACCTCTGATATAGGGTACTTTGGAGGAAGGGTATTAAAGCAGAATTCGAGGGACATAGGCAGGATATAAGGAAAGATAATTTGGGCTTCCTGAGATGACGGTGTCTTGGTCTCAGAAAACATCAGAAGAAACAGTGGGAAAGCACAGTGGGTGGGTATGTAGACAGGACCAGCAGGGGAAAGGGGGAAACTCTGGGACCTATAAAATGCCCAAGCTAGCATTTGAACAGACATCTATCCTTAGGCTCTTCCATTCCCAGTGCACTGAGGTGTTATTTTCCCTTTCTCCACAATATGTCTGCTCTTGCCAGGGAAGGAGTTTGGCACTTCCCTAGACAACCATCTGCATCCCCGTTACAGCATAGTAGAGGCAAGCAGGTAATTGCTTGTAGTTAGATTTGTGCTTATTTGGCAGAAATAATTTGATAATGCAAATGTGCCCTTCAGAAAGCGTTTAGATAGCATTTTGGAATAAAACTGATAAAACCAGTATTTATTGTCATTAAACTATCACCTTGTGATGCTGGTTGCTTCTTTTTGTGGTTCAGCCAGTTCTGTCTTCGACAACATATGTGGTAAATAGGCATCTATTTATATCCTGAGATGTATTATGATATTAGATGGAGTTTAGTGAGCTGCAAGTAAGTGCTATGTAAACACTAATTCTAGTTCTCAGTGTGGACACTGACATTTGCTGTCACATGTTTTTTTAAATAGTGTTTTTACTTTACTTTGTCTTTTTTTCCCCATTGTTCTTCTTGCACTGACAGAGACATTTGCTCGCAAAGAACTTACTCTGACGATGACAATCCTATGTATCTCCATGGCTTACACTCCACATGCCGTCTGGTCTCTCCTGTCTTTAATTAAACTTGTTTTCTTGGTGTTGTAGCTGGGAGCACTGTGTTGACACAACTCAGTCTTGTAAAGAGCAGATTAAAATGTCAGTGTTCTAATGTTCTCATCTGTGGGAAAAGGAAAACATTTGGGGCATTTTATTTATAACTTTTTAAAGACTCCTCTGTGGAGGAGGATTAGTTGGGAATGAAAACCCATTTGACAGTTAAAGGGATAGAACTCTAATTTCAGTTTAGTGTAAAGGAGAGGAAAGTATGAAAGCTTGCTGAAACTCTCCTCAAGGGATTGCCAGCACATCTTTCTCTCTCCAGTTTTGCATCACTCTGTTCTTTAATTTCCAACATTGGTGGCTTCCTCAAAGGCAGTCACTTAATGTAAACACATGTGTTATGTGAACAGAATTGTTAATCAAGGAGAATGAAACTGATGTATTAATCCTTTACCATTCAATTTATGTTTGAATGTATATCTGTTCTTATAACTGAATCATTGATATTAGCTAGCTATTTATTAGTGAGTGAACCCACAAATTCAATGTGTCACAGTTTGAGACCCTTTTTCATTGATGAGGCATTGATAGGTGAGGTCACACCTTTTAGCTAGCAGGCAATGTTTACAAATTTTAGAAGTTGCAGTAGAAAAGTGGGTTCCTGCAAATTGATAGGGTAGATGTAAAGGACACTTACTATGTGTCTTTATGTGTTGACTGTTTGATCTTCACAGCTCTGTGTGGATAACATTGCATTTTTAGATATGAGGAAGCTGATGCCTAGACTTTTCCAAGGAGATTCAGGAAGTTGAAAAAAAATAGAGTTTGATCAGGTAGCTTATTGGATTAAAGTTTTCTGAAAGATTGTTCAGTATATTTTGCTTTGTTTTATTTATTTTGAGACCGTCTCTGTGAAGTCCAGAGTGACTTCAAACCCATGATTCTCCCGCTGTAGTTCCCTAGTATTGGTATTAAAAGCATGCATAGCTATGTCACCTAGGTTTACTCAATTTCTTCTTGTATTGGTGGGAGCCTTTAGCTCTTGAGCATTGTTAATCAATACTTGATATTGTACAGATGAAGATGATAAATACTAATACAATATGGGAAGTTCTCCCTTTTGTTTATGTTGGTATGTGGTGGCTAGACAAAACACCTGGTCTACTTTGGGCATATCTTTAATTGGTTTTTAAAAAAAAATCAGTCGTACTATTTTGTTCCTATGAAAAGCAAAGGGCACATCTTGGAAGGTAGAAGTCTGAGTTCTTCATGCCCTCCTGCTTTGGGGAGTTGGCTGCCTTATAGAGCAGCTGCCTTGTTGACCTTATTTAGAGCTTTGCCTGGTTTGAATTGTCCCTTGGGTTAACAGCTGTGGAATCTGCACTTCTTTGGCATTCTCTCTTCTATGTAAATTGCAGATGTTCTCTAATACCCCTTTGGGTGGCTTTTGGTAAAGAGGAAAGAGAAAACCGTTTGCTTTGCTTTGCTTTTCAAAGGGATCTATCATAGTTTCTATATAGGTGGCAGGTTTTCCTTCCAGCCTTGAAAACGACTCCCTGCAGCTCTGCTGCTATGGGATCAATTTGTTGGCAAGGGTTATTCAAACACAGTAGAATTTGTGTCCTCTTTTGATTAATGTGCTGAAGCCAACAATAACAATTTTTGTGTGGGAACTAGTGCTTGATATCCAAATCAGACCATGCTTAGTGCTCTATAATTTACTTGAGATTAAAAATATGCATTTAAGGAGCAAGAGAGTCTTTTCCCAGGTTTTGTTGGTTTGCTTTAATTTCATTTGCTTAGGAAGTTGGTGTACTTGAAATGAGACATATAACAAAGTTCTTTTTTTTTTTTTTAAATACCATTTGCATTTAGGTATAACTTACCAGTAAGCAAATTTATCCTTCTTTCCCTCCTCATCCCCTTTCTCTCCCCCTCCCCTCTTTCCTCCCTCTTTCCCCTCCCCCTACCTCTCCTCCCTTTATTAAAGTAACAACAAATTATGGTAAAATACATTACACACATGCATGAACACGTCCTTTGAAACCCAATACTATGCACAATGAATATATACCAATAAAATAATAATGATAAACAATAAAACAAACATGGAGTGAGGCAAGAAGCAGGGCCAGCATGCCATGTGACCAGTGTGTGTGTGTGTGTGTGTGTGTGTGTGTGTGTGTGTGTCATGAGAGATTGACCCTATAGCTATGTACATTGTAAAATTTCATGTATTTTACATATTTCTACTCTGTTCTGTATTTTCTCTTCTTTTTCTTTCTTTTTTTTTTCTTGGTGGGGGGCGTGTTTCGAGACAGGTTTTCTCTATGTAACCCTGGCTGTCTTGGAACTCTCTTTGTAGACCAGACTGGCCGCAAACTCACAGATTCACCTTCCTTTGCCTCCCAAGTGCTGGGAATAAAGGTGTGTGCTACCACTGCCAGACTCTCTTCTATTCTTGTTACCTATGTGACTATAGAGGAAAACCCATGTGATTATGAAATCCCCCATTCATTTAGGTGTGCAACTGAGGTTAAATTCCAAGTACCTAAATAAGACAACCACTTAGAAAATTATTTATATTACAGCATAGAAAATAGAATGATATATATCTTATGCATTCATAATGCAAAAAGGGGGTACTAAATTCAAGTTGTTGGATTAAGAAAACTTTTTTTTGGAGAAGATAATAGTGCAGTGAATTCTACCAAGGCCAGAGCTTCCCATAATTCCTCCCCTTTTTTCCCCCTCTCTCTTGCATTACTGCTGAGTCTCATTAACTCTACACTCTTAACATGTTACAAAATGTGTTTCATCTTTGCCATTCCTACTGATTGATATTCCTGTAGTCAATACATCTTAAAATTAACACAATGGTCATGCTGTTTTCCCTTTTGACTTTCCAGATCTGTAATGCACATTGCTATTATAATGATCTTTATTTATAGTGTGATCATGCCATTCACAGGCTTAAAACTTCTACTGGCATCCAGCTGCTTTGGAAATGCAGCACTTTAGCAGAGCACACTGGTCACATAGCATGCCTCACTTCATGTTTGTTTTAATATTTTTTCTTTATTTTATTAACATATATTCACTGTGTATGGTATTGGGTTTCAAAGGACATTTTCTTGTACATGTGTTGTTTATTGGGTGTGATTCATTTGCCATATGATTGACATATTTAAAGTGTGTGATTCAATAGTGTTTGGTATGTTCACAGAATTGGTCACCATAACCAGACATCAATTTTAGAATGCTTTCATCTCCTTAGGAAGAAGTCCTAGATCCAATAGTAGTCACTCCATCTCACCCTACGGGTAATGTTTGCAAACAGAGTCTACAGCATGTGGTGCTTTGTGACTGGTTTCTTTCATTAAGTATACCATTTTCAAGACTGATCCATGATGGAGCATGTATTAGTACTTATTTTGTATGGCTGTATGTTTCATTATGTGTGTAGCTGGTGGGCATTTAGATAGTTTCTGGTTTTGATTATTATGAATAATGCTACTTAAAAATTCATGTAAAAGTTTTTGTGTAGGTATATGTTTTCATTTTTCTTGCTTGGATATGTAGTGAGTGGAATTTTGTGGTCATCTGGTTACTTTGGTTTCAGCTTTTTTTTGAGGAATTGACACATATTTTTTCCCCTCAAAGTACCTGCAAGGACTTTAATTCCACACCAACCATGAATAAAAGTTTTATTTATCCTATATTCTTGTATTGCATTCATTTCCTATTTATTTGGGTTTTTGTTCTTTTTTTTTAAAAAAATATACTATCCATGTGTTATGAGTAGTTTATTGTAGAGAGCTGCGAAGTGCAGCACCTTAAAGATGGCGCTGGCTTCCGCCTTCCACCTCACCGATGGTGAGTGCTCTCTGGCATAAACAAGTCCTTATTTGGTTAACCCTGTTCAGCCTGTTTGCTTCCGCGTTAGCGTAGCCTATCTGCAAAGTCCAAGTGGCTCACTGGGGTTGGTCAGCACAAGGGGATTTAAGCCTGTGCGGGCATTTTCCCCGGGGTCGCGGGTCAGAAGAAGTTTGTTCAATGATCCTGAATAAACTGCATGAAGAAGATCTTCCCGGAGTTGTGTCTTCCTTGCTGGTTGATGTTGGGCGCGTACAGTTTATCATGGTGAATTTTATTTGATTTTTAATTACAACTTTTTGAGTATTTATATATTTATTTTCTTTGAAGAAACACTTTTGATTGCTTGATAGCACCCCTTGAAGTATAAAAATGTTTTAAAATCCTAAAGTGTTTATATATTTCTTTTGTTCTATGTGTGTTTTTTGAGGCATATCTAAGAATTAGCTTTCAACCAAAGGTTATAAATTCACTTCTAAATTTTCTTCTAAAAGAGTTTCATCATTTGAGTTTTTATATTGTGGTCTGTGATCTATTTGGAATTGATTTTGGTGTATAGTAAGAGAAGGGGTTCTATCTTAAATCTTCTGCTAGTACATCAGTGCTATTTGTTGAATTATCTTTCTGTCCTTGAGAAATAAAATATCTTAAGGTGAATTTTAAAATAATTTCAAAATTTTGGCAGTGAAACTATTTGTATAAATTTGGCAACTGTGTTTAAAAACTCAACACTAAACATAAAAGTTAATTTATAGATTACTTAGTATTATTCTGTTGGTTTGTATGTGTAATTTGCAGCAATTCCATGTGTGTTTTTCTGTTTTAAAATTGAGATATGTGACTCTTCTCAATTAAGGATTCTGCTTGTTTGGTTTGGTATTAAACCAAACAAATTTTGTTTGTTCTGGGCCACTTGCATTTTCATAAGATTTCTAGGAAAGCTAGGGGTGGGAAACTAGTATTTTGAAAGAAGATTTACTTGAATCTATGAATCAATTTGAAGACATTTACTTCTAAATACTAAGTCATTCAGACTACAAATGGAGATGTTTTTATTTAGATCTTCAATTTCAAGTGTTTTGTAGTTTCACTGTATATATTTTAAATTATTTTAAAAATCCACCTTAAAGTATTTTTTTGGTAGTATTATAATGGAAATCTTTACAATTTCACCTTTGGACTGTTCAAGTTTAGACAAGATGAGTTGATTTTTGTACATTAATCTTACCTGCTACAACTTTACCAAACTGGTACTTTTGATGTAATAAAACGTTGGTAGATTCCTTAAGGATTTCTGCTGTGTATCACTTCATCTGTAAATTGGAATGAGTTTACTGTTCTTTCTTCCTATCTAGATGCCTTTTATTGTGTTTTCTTTGCCCATTAATTGTCCTAGCTATGGAGGGGGGATGCATTCTGTCTTTTATTAGTAGTATTATGTTTGCTGAGTGTTTTCTGTAGAATCTTTTTTATTCACAGTTTATTAATTTATGTTTGCAAATTTTTATACAATATTTATGGAGTTTAGTTTGTTCCATTGATATATATCATGAATTGATTTTCAAATGTTAAGTCAGTCCTATACTCCTAATTGTATCTCACATTATTACCATGGATAGTCTTTTTCCATGTCCAATTAGTTACAGTGTGATTTAGTTTCAAGAGAAATTAGTTGCACAAGGCATGGAACAAGCATACATGTCTGAGTGGTGTATGTCTGTAACCTTAGCACTCAGAAGGCAGAGACAGGAGTTCTAGGCTCCTCTGGGTTATATAGCAAGACTCTACACTCCACTTCCCCAAAAAGAGAAGAGATTGGTTTACAGTTGTTTTGTTTTTCATCTGTGTGATTTTCTTAGATTAAATTGAGATGTTAATGGCTTGATTTTCTCTTGTTGATCTAGTATCAAAAAGTAGCTGTCTTTCTAGGAATGTTTTCATTTTACCCAGGTTATCTAATATTTTGACATAGAATTGTTTTTAGTATTATCTTATTCTTTTTATTTCTATATGGTTAGTAGTAGTACTTCCACTTTCCTTTCTGCTTTCAACAACTTGAGTCTTTTCTCTCTCTCTCTCTCTCTCTCTCTCTCTCTCTCTCTCTCTCTCTCTCTCTCTCTCTCTCTCTGTCTGTCTGTCTCTTTTCCTGGCTAGTCTAGCAAATGGTTTTCCCATTTTGTTCATCTTTACTATGTAGCAAATTAATTTTTCTATTTTTGACTCTTCTATTTATATTATTCATTACTTCATTTTAATTACTATTTGCTTGCTTTAAATTTAGTGTCCCCCTTTCTTCCTCTAGTGAATTATGTGGAAGTTTGCTAAAGCAAACTAAATTCAGCTGAGATTGTTTTTATTTAACATAGGCATTATAGCTATAAATGTCCATGTGAGCCATGCCATAGCCACATTCCAAGACTTTTGCTTTGTTTTGTTTTCATTGACCCAAGAGGATTTTCTAATTTCCTTTGTAATTTCATCATTGTTTAATTGGTTTTTAAGAGTGCATTATTTTTAAATACTCATAGGCTTCTTAAACTTTCTTCTGTTACTGGTTTCTAATTGCAGCACACACAGCTGGATTTAGTCATTTTTAATTAATTGAGACCATGGCCTCATACAGATCCTATTATAGAGAGCACACCATGTACATAGGCTGGAATGCTGTGTAGCTATATGCGTTGGAGTCCACTAGTGATGCTACTATTTCTTTGGTGATCTTCCTCCTACTTCCATCATTTCTGAATGTAAAGAATTGAAATGTTTTTTTAAAATGTACATTTTGCTCTTTGTTTCTTAGTTTGCTTTCCATTGAGACAACCCAGTTTGACCAAAACAGCTTAAAGAAGAAAGCTTAGTGGGAGCTTTGCTGGCTGGTCTTATGTCAACATGACACACAAACTAGGGTCATCTGAAATGAGGGATCCTTAATTGAGAAAAATGCCTCCATAAGATCTGGTTGTAAGGCATTTTCTTAATTAGTGATTAATGGAGGAGGACCACGTCCATATTGGGTGGTTCCATCCCTGGACTGGCAGTCCTGGGTTCTGTAAGAAAGCAGGCTGAGCAAGCCACTAAGTAGTACTCCTCCATGGCCTTTGCATCTGCTTCTGCCTCCTGGATCCTGCCCTGCTTGACTCCCTTCGATGATGAACAGCGATAAAGAAGTGTAAGCCAAATAAACCCTTTATCCCCAAGTTGCTTTTTGGTCATGGTATTTCATTGCAGCCATAAAAACCTCTATCTAAGACAGAGGTTTACAGTTTCAGAGGGTGAGTCCCTGGCCATCATAGCAGGGACCATGGCAGCAAGCAGGCAGGCATGGTGCTGCTGTAACTGACAGTTTATATCTGATCTATAAGTAGGGGTGGGGAAGAGAGAGGGAGGAAAGGAGATCAGGGATAACATGAGCTTTGAAACCTCAAATACCACCCCAGTGATACACCTCCTTCAACAAGGCCATACCTCTTAAAACTTCCCAAGCAGTTCTACCACCTGGGGCCTGGGTGTACAAATATATGAGCCTATGTGGGTTCATTGTCATTCAAACCACCACACTCACTGTTTGTCAGTTTTGCCTTCATGTACTTGATGTGTTTTTATTAGGAGTGTTTATGTTCATATTGTTAAACCATTCTGATGGATATAGATTATTACTGTTGAATATTCTTTTCACCTCTGAATTTATTTTAATATGTTACTATATTCCATTCCAGCTCCAATGATATGCTTTCTACACAAGATCATTTACAACAGACTGAAGGAAAAAGGATGGAAAGGATGTATCATCCACATAGCAACTAAGAGGGTTTTTTTTTTTATGCCCCTGCATGTGGCATACCTTTTTCAGGTTCTATATTATAGTGAGTTATCTTACATTTGGCTAATTTGAAGGGAACCCAGGTTCAGTTTTAAATTAACAGCTACTATGCCTAGTGCAGCCTATAAACGGTTAGACCATTTGGCTCAAGGACACTGAGTGGAAGACCTTGGGTGACTTAGAATTCTAGTGAACAACAGTGTTGTCTTAGAAGATGCCAAAGGAGAATATTTTCTCCAATCTGTTTATTCTAATAAAAGTCAGGCTGTTTGTCCTCCTGTGTATAAAATTCTATAAAGACAGACAAAACTTGTTCCAGGCCCTGTTTCTCCAACTGATGTCCAGCATATTCTTCTTTAATTTATTCATTTCTCGCCATTGAGAATAAACGTAGCACTTCTTGGAGCATCATTTTTCTTATAAATATGTGTTTAAGTATACATAAATCATATATATTTATAAAATTAAATATAAATTTTGATTCTCATGGAACACAGTGGATATATTTTGAAGTAGGAAAATAATTCTTTTATAAAAGCATGTTATGACTATGCACTTTTTTTAAATTGCTTTAAATGATTAAAGTTAGCACCTTTTATTTGTTTAATTTCCATTATTGTAACTCTTAATGCTGTAGCCACATAAACTATCTGAAATCCTCAGTCCTTTTTAAAAACACAGGGGGTCCCGAGTGCACTAAGCCCAAGGATCATTGGAAAGAGCCAAACCAGTGTTTGCTGTGCATATTCTTAGAGCCTGATGCCTGGGCGGACAGCAGTGGCGGCTTCTTACGCCGGCTTCATTTCCATTATTGTCTGAGTTACACCAAGTGTTGAGGTGAGACACAGGCCTGGGTGGGAAAGGAAATGAGTGTGGGCACCAGCCAGAAAGCTTCTGTTTATAAAGAGGCAGCTGACAGACTTTGGAAGTCTCAGCATACCTCTTTCACGCTTTTGAGTTAAAGAAATAGTCATTTATGACATATTTTAAGCATAGTAAAATATAGAATATTTTGAATATCTTAATGTTTTGTATTCAAAAGTTTTTAGATTGTTTAAAACAATTTTAGGTTTTGTTGTTGTTGTTGTCTTGTTTTTAGCATGTTGATGATGAATTTCCAATAGAAATCTTGGGGGAAATCATTCCATTTATGTGATTTGTTTTGCTACTTAGTCGGGGATGGTTTTTAGTATTCTTAAAAGGGAGACAATTATACTGATACTACTAAATCTTCTGTTCAAGATTTCTAATTTTATAAACAAGAAACATCACTTTTGAGGGAGAGGAAAAATATGATTTTTTGTTTCCAAGAGTCATTGCTGGTTGGAAGAATAAAAAAGATGCTGAAAAATGGTTATAAACAACATGTGGACTTTTATATTTATTCCTACATTAATTGCAAGCTTGGTTTGTGTAAACAATGTTTTCTTTTTCATTTTCAGGTGATGAATATTTTTATATCTTACCCAGACTGCTAAGCTATTATCCTATTCATGAATATGAGACTTAGGGGCATCAGAACATCTTAGAACTGGAGTTAGCTTTGAAAAAAGGAAAAGGAGGAGTAGCATCTTTACGGTCATTTGGTGGTACCCTGTGAGACTAATGAGGTGATTTAAAGTCATTACAGGTTTTAGGAACTAACCAACAAGAAGATAAGGCCAGCATGTTTCTACCATTAACTGGCTGGTTAGTCCCTTCTCTAGTTTGCTATTGATGACTGAGTATCTAGGCAATTTTGAGAGTTAGATTGTATTAACCGTGTATAAAATATCAATTTGTTTTCATTCATCTTTTAAAAAAGATGAACTTTATCTTGACATAAACTTTAGACTTACTAGAAATATAATATACAAAGTTCTCATATTCTCAAGCACCTACTTTTGTCACCAGTGTCACCCTCTGATCTCTCCTTGGCCCCTCAGTACTTGTGATGTCAACTGAAAAAATTCTGAAGAGACACAGAGCCTAGCATAGGCAGTGGGGGTTATTACAGAGTAAAGTGGCCTCCCTGATGGGTTAAGAATAGGCAACTGGCCAGGTGGTGGTGGCATATGCCTTTAATCCCAGCACTCAGGAGGCAGAAGCAGGAGGTTCTATGTGAAATCGAGGCCAGCTTGGCCTGTAGAGCGAGTACCAGGGCAGGCCCCAAAACTACACAGAGAAACCCTGTCTTGAAATAATATTCAATGGCCAGAAGCACTGTAATAAAGGAAACACTGTCATGGAGTAATATTGGACAGTAATCATAGGTACCATTGTGGAGGAAAATGCTTTCATAGGGTAGAAGTGAACAATGAGCCTAGAGAACATTAGGTTTTATGCTATTACAATTTCTAGGAGACACAGCTTTCTTGAGGGTTTTTCAGTCCAGGCGCGTCATAGGGCTTTGCACTAACTCTTAAAGAGAAAGGATCCTAGTGATAGGTCTTTGTTCTTTACCAGAAGGCCTCCAGCTGAATAGTAATTTTGTCATCATTGGGTCAGTTCAGAATGTTACATCTTCATTTAGGGCCAGAGATATAACTCATATTCCACTTTTCTGACTAAAAATCATATACCAGCAGATTTAAAGGAATTTAAAAATGCAAACTATAAATTAATGCTTTATCATGGGCTTTATTAAAGCCTTGCTATCTCTGACTTTCTCTCTTTTGCCTAATTTTAGTTATTCTTTCATGTCGTGCTCTAAATCTTTCTTTGTGAAGAGGAGGTATACTCGATTCTGTGTTTGCACATGCACAGGTCAATCTTGGCTTGTTTTCTGTAAGACTTGCTTTTTTAATTTTTGAGGTTGGATCTTTTTCTGGGACCAGGGCCTGCTGATTAGACTAAACTTGTAGTGTGTATGTTTCCGCCAGCCCGCCAGCCTGGGCCCACAGCCGCGCCAGCCCCCAATAACACTCAGAGACTCTGTATTTGATACAATCCTGTTGGCCAGTTACCATTATTGTTAATGGGCTAGCTCTGTCTTAATTATTAACCCATTTCTACTTATCTAAGTATGTCCACGTGGTCGTCTTATCGGGGAGCCACAGGCGTCCTACTTCTTCCCTGGGCTACATCTCGATTCCTCCTTCTACTTCCTCATTCCTCCTTCTAGTCTCCTAGCCCCGCCTATCTAGTTTTCTATTGGCCAGCAGGGCTTTATTAACCAGTATGAGAAACATATATACAGAATAACATCTCCCGTCATCTCCTCTTTTCTGTCTAAAGTAAAAGAAGGGGTTTAACCTTAACATAGCAAAATGTACCATACAACAGTTATCAAATAAGAATCACAGTAAACAATATTTAATTCATTAACATTTTGTAAGACTTTAAGAAAATATCATCTATCCTATCTTTGTGAGTCTAAAGTCCTATATGTAACTTATCTTTAATCGTTACTAAGGAAAACTATAACCATAACTATCTGTCTTCAACTCCTTCAAAGACCACAGAAGAATAATATATAAACTCTAGAAATGACAGAGACAACTCATTGCCTGGTCAGTCACCCGAAGTTCTTCTGTAATGTTCCATCTTCAGCCCATAGGCCATAGTGTGTGTCCAGACTCCTCAACAAGGCAGGGAACTTTAAACTGTCCACCTGTAATGGCAGTTTGTCAGTCACTTTTCTCTGTGTCCTGTAGACTGTCTGGCTGTCTGGCAGCCTCTTCCATGAAGCAGGAATCCTGTAGCAATGTCCATCTTGCATCAGCAGTCACCTTTTTGTGGGTCCTGCATGTCCAGTTTCTACAACATAAAGTCAAACAGTCCAGAAGAGCAGTACCTTGCCCAAATGGCTAGTCTTGCCATGATGGAAGCAAACTCCATAATACGTTTCTTCGATGTCCATCTTTCTTTCTGACGCAAGTGGTGTTACCAGGAGCAGTTGTGTGTTCTTATAGCCCCACGTTGGGCGCCACCTGTAGTATGTATGTTTCCACCAGCCCACCAGCCCGCCAGTCTGGGCCCACAGCCGCGGCAACCCCAAGTAACATTCAGAGACTCTGTATTTGATACAATCCGGTGGCCAGTTACCATTACTGTTAATGGGATAGCTCTGTCTTAAATATTAACCCATTTCTACTTATCTAAGTATTTCCACGTGGTCGTCTTATTGGGGAGCCGCAGCGGGCCTCCTGCTTCTTCCCCCGGGCTACATCTCTACTCCTCCCTACTCCTTCCTCTTTCCTCCTTGTCTCCTAGCCCCGCCTATCTTTCTATCTCATTGGCCACAGAGCTTTATTAACCAGTATGAGAAACATGTATACAGAATAACATCTCCTATCATAAACTGGCTGTCAAGGAAATTCTAAGGATCTGCCTCTCTGCCTTTGTAGCAGTGGGCTTCCAAGCACTCACCATAATATCCTTTGGGTTTCTTTTCTTTCTGTTGTTTTCATGGATGCTGAATGCTGAGGATCAATTGCAGGACTTCATGCTTATGCAGCAAGCACTTTACTAACTGACCTGTCTCTAGCTTCAGTCTATTTTTTTGAGATTATATGTACTCACTCATACATGGAGTTTAGACATTGAGCAAAGGATCACCAGCCTACAGTTCATACCACCAGAGAAACTAGGATACAAGTAGGACCCCAAGAGAGTCATACAAGGTCCCCCACAGAAGGGGAAAAGGACAAGTTCTCCTGAGCAGATTGGGACAGGGGACAGTGGGTGGAGAAGGAGTTAGCAGAAAGAGAGGGGGAGAAGAGAACATGTGGGACCAGGAAGATTGAGTTGGGGGAGGAATAGATGAGAGCAAGATAAGAGATACCATAATAGAGGGAGACATTATATGTTTAAAGAGAAATCTGACACTAGGGAAATCCTTGTAGGACACCAGAGTCCTACAAGGATGACCCCAACTAACAATCTAAGCAATAGTGGAGGGACTAACTTAAATGCCCTTCCCTGATAATGAGATTGATGACTACCTTATATGCCATCCTAGAACCTTCATCCAGTAGCTGATGGAAGCAGAAGCAGACACTCACAGCTAAACACTGAACTGAACTCCTGGAATCCAGTAGCAGAGAGGGAGAAGTGTTGAGC
Organism: Cricetiscus sungorus; assembly: GCA_030556225.1. NCBI lineage: Eukaryota > Metazoa > Chordata > Mammalia > Rodentia > Cricetidae > Cricetiscus > Cricetiscus sungorus. The sequence goes on along the minus strand of JANBXA010000728.1, from coordinate 19,656,698 downwards.
AAATGGATCAAGACCAGGCTGCAGAAACCCATAGAGACAGCTGACCCAAACTAAGGGAGCTCATGGACCCCAGACTGATAGCTGTGAAATCAGTATTGGAGCCACTCAGACCCCCTGAACATGGGTCTCAGTTAGGAGGCCTGGGTACTCTAAGGGACCTCAGACAGTGGAACCAGGTTGTATCCCTGGTGCACAAAAGGCCTTTGGGAGCACATTCCCCATGGAGGGAAACTCCCTTAGCCTAGAGACATGAGGGAGGGCCTAGGCCCTACCCCAAATGACTTGACAGATTTTGATGGTCCCTCCTGGAAGGCCTCACCCTCCCTGTGGAGTGGGTGGGGAATGGGATGGGGAGAGGAGTCAGGGGGGCATGGGAGGGAGAGGGAACTGGGGTCAATATGTAAACTAAGAAAAAAATATAAAAAAATTTTAAGTGTTTGAGCTAAAAAAAGTAAAATAAAAAAATTAATTGAAACATTTCTCTCTTCCCTTTCCTCTTTCCAATCCCTCCCATATACCCCTTCCTATTAACCCTCAAATTCATGGCCTCTATTTTTATTAATTGTTATTGCATGTTATTCCTAAATATAACATGTTCATTCCTTATAGTACTACCTGTATGTGTGCTTTCAGGGCTGACAATTTGGTAGGGGACAAGTTGGCGTGTGCTCTTTCATGGGGAGGCCACCTCTCCTGTTCCCAGCTTTCCTCAGTTGCCTGTAGCTCCTTGTTTTCTCCATCCACTTTGTTATTTTCATTGGTGTCACCCTTACTCAGCTCATGTTTGGGCAGTCATGTTGATGAGGCTCTATACATATAGCTTCTGACATTATTAGGGAATGTGATCTCACAGCCAACTTCTCTGATTTGCTTCAGCTCTTATGATATTTCTTCTCCCTTTTCCAAATTGTTCCCCAAGCCTCAGATTTCAGAGTCTTATAGATGTGTCCATTGACACTGCTCTACAACTCCATTTTGATTTTTTGTTATGGTCTCAGTCTGTTGCAAAGAGCAGTTTCCTTGATGAGTGCTGAAGACTATACTTGTCTATGGGTCTAAGGACGAATGTTTGTAGATTGTTGGTGGGTATTATGCTGGTTTAGTAAATTGTTGGCTGTAAATTCTTGTCTAATAACCCTGACTCCACTTGCATTGAGTAGTTAGCTAGGTTTCTGGTACCAGTTATGGTTTCCCTCTCGTTGAGCCAGGCTTAAGTTCAATTAGGGAGCTCTTGGTTACTGCCAAGGTATGTCTGCCACTGCTGCATCCTTAGGGTTATCTTGCATTGGTGATTGTTGGTGTGGTTCACAGATGTCACAGTTAGGTGAGACTGTTGGTCACCTCCTTCCTTTGGAAGCTTGCATGGCACCTTCTGGAACCATGAAAGCTAGTCCTCAGAGAAGGGACAGTTATGTCAGCCTCAAATATTTTAAATCTATGGAGGTGAAGCTGTGATACCTCTTACTTTCATGTACTTATTTTTTATTTATAAAATTAGTGTTAATATGAACACAGGATGTGGGGGCCAATATGGTGAAGGAGGAATCCATCCTCATGACCTTCAAGCCTGCTGATATCTATAAGTTGGCTACTACATAACCGTCATTAATACCTAACAGTTCCATTTTCCACTCATCATTAGCATGTATTGCTTCTTGGTTTACTTAATCCCAGGAACAAACCTTTAAAAGATCCATAATTATTTTGTTTTTCATAGGAAGGAATTTGGGCACCACGGTGGGAAATAATTGACCATTTCATTCAACAAATATCTGAGTGTATAATGTGACACTTGCTTTAGAGTAGCCATAGTCACACATTGGTAAAGTGGTATGCCTGCCTTTGTAGAGTTGTCATAGCTATAAAATTTGTCTTGTATAATATTGAACCAAATAGGGGTTTGTTGTTGTTATTCCTCTAGGAAGTCACTACAGGGTAAACACCAGAATACTTTTTATTACACATAATGTGATTCTGTCTCCTGCCCCATCCCTAGATTTACCTCACTAAAATGATCATATCTAGGTCAGGAGGTAGTTCAGACAATCCCAGAGTTCAATCCCAAGCACCCACGTGGTAGTGCATGCTCATAATCCCAGAGTTATCAGGAAGAGACAGCCTTTCAGGAAACTGAGTGACTATTTCAGAAAACAAAGTAGGTAGCCCCCAAGGAACAACTTGATGTTGTCCTCTGGCCTCCACACACATGTGCAATAACCATGTTCCATGCACACATATAAAAATGATGAGATCTAGTTAATGCTAGACTGCTACCCATACAAACTGCTCTCTGCTGTTATTGTATACCAGTCAGTATTTCTGATCATATGTATACTCTGCTATATTTATTGATGCTTGTTATCACCTTCTAAGCATCTTTTATTGTGTTATAATATAAACTGGATGGGCTTTGTGAGGGATGAAATTCTGGGGAATAGGATTTTCATCACTGAAAGCTCTTTGGGTTACATTTTCAGTGTGGGGATATAGCTTGTAACTCCTGTCAAACAGCAAAAGGCTTTAACCAACTACTTTACCACCCTTTGAGGAAACCGCTACCATTCCTGTTTGGTGCATCCACTATGGAAAGGGAGAAGTACCTTAAGTAATAGATTAGCCACCGAAACAAAAGAATAACTAGAGCACTTGGAAGCTTATGAAAGAATAGGGCAGTAAGCTTCATGTACCAGGGATCCCCGCTGTTTCCTATTTTCAGTGTGGCAAAGCAAACCAGGCCCCTATGGACTCTTAATACTAAAGAATGAATTATAGTCCTGAATAGTAATGTGACATGGCTAATGATTTCATCAGTGACCAGAGCGCCCCTCTCTCTCTCTCTCTCTCTCTCTCTCTCTCTCTCTCTCTCTCTCTCTCTCTCTCTCTCTCTCTCTCTGTGTGTGTGTGTGTGTGTAAGCATGAATTTATCAAGTAACTGTTTGGTTTAAGTATAAATTGGTAGGTTTTAAAAGAATTGTTTATTCATCATGAATTTAACTGTGTGAAAAGTGCATTAATATACCTTATATATGAGTATATGTACTTAGGCAAGCATACTGGTTAAATAAATGAACAAGTTACATCATTAGTTTTTTCAGCTAATCCCATTTACCTACTGCTATTAGTCTAGTTGTGCTTTTCTGTCAGTCTTTAGAGCCATATTCAATTTAATACATCAAAAACAGGTTTTCACTTTCCTTCCTAGACTTACTTTTCCATTTTTTCTTCTGGCTTGTTTTTGTTCATTCTTTGTGTAATAGTTTCAAATTAACATTTAGAAATAGTTAGACTCCAGGTGTGTGTGTGTGTGTCTGTGTGTGTGTGTGTGTGTGTCTTACAAATCTAGTTTTGTTTTTAGTGCTAAGGCTGGAACCCAGGGCATTGAACATGCTAGCCAAGTGCTCTGTCTCCAAGATATACCCCTAGTTCCAGCCTTAGATTATAATTCGATATGTTTTAGTTCTGTGTTTTATAGCGGTTGTTATGATTTACCATAAACTCATAATTATCTTTTGGTAAAGTCATACTACTGTTAGGACTAAAGAATATAATAATAAATGTTTTCCTGAGTGCATATGTATTTGACTTCCAGAGTAATATAACACTTTGATAGAAAAGTAGGTGTAGTTTCAGAAGAGACACATTCCACGTTCTCACACTTCCTAATCCTGAATACCCTGATGAGTTTGCATGCCTTCCATTCTGCCTTCCTACTCAGTTTCTATGACATGCCCTTGGAGTTGTGTTCCACCTTGTTTGATTTCATTCTGCTGGCTTTCGAGTTTTCTGAGGTTGCTTTGTGGGGATCCCTGTGACATTCTGGAATCATGGTTCACCTGGGTGTGGTGGTGCTTGCTTATAATTCCCAAACTAAAAGGCCGAGGGGGAGAGAGGAGGGTCACGAGTTAAAGACTTGTCTAAGCTACATAGTGAGACTGTCTAATAATAAACAAATAAATGAATAAATACACAAATACAGAATCATAATCATTACTTAGTTCATCAGCATGTGAATTGAGTCAGCATTTCAGTGAAGACTAATGAATGATTTCAGTTTTAATATAAGAAGTCATTTCATTTTGTTCCTATTGTAGTACATTCCAAGTTATCAACAATCAGCTTGTAGAGAAGGTGCTAGAATACAGTACTATAATACACTGTGTATAGTATAAAGATCAGCTGGTGTCCCTGGCATTCATACAAATTGGTGAGAGAAATATATGTGGAAGAGATGGACACCCTCAAAGAATATCTCTTGCGGCCCAAGAGTATATCTTTTGTCACTGACAGTAAGTAGCAACTTTGAATTGGTTGTGTGCAGCCCCACATGAAATGGAGAATTGATAATTACCTGTAAATCTGGATTGCTGGACATCAGTCTATTTTTTATCTCCTACCACAGGGTCATGGCCCTTGTGCAAGTGACAGGATTTGCATCCCCATTAAGCTTGACTTACAAGAAATAGCCTTTCTTTTCTACAAAGAAAGAAATTAAGGTCTCTCACTGAGATTTTTCCATTGTCTTTTATGCTGAACATCTCTCACTGAGTTAAGCTTGCCAATTTCTGTCTAATAGTTCTGTCTTCAGAGATCCCTAAAGCAAATAATTCTGTTGCCATTTTCCTTAAGTGCATATATGCCTTTCAAATATTTGGTTGGAAGCAGAAGACTGTCCCTGTCTTGTTCATGTGGGTAAAACTCATTTACTGTTTTTCCTTTTAAACTGTTAGCTCAAGTGACCTTACACACAAGTCCCAGCTGTGCATTAGCATTGCTTGGGGATGTGTTTGTATCTTTTGTCTAAAAATACCCAGCCGGTAGGATTCATGATCCATGAAAGCTAATTGAAACAATTTCTCTTCAAGTTTTGGCAAGCGAAGCATGCATTATAAGCATTAATATCTATAAATTGAATTGTTAATGAATCTAGACACTAATAATGAATGCAATTTTGCAAGCTTAACTAGAAACACTAAAATTATCAGGATCTGGAGCAGAATTTTCAATCATTTTTGCTTATTAAATAGCAAAGCTATGCTTTTAATAAGCTAATCATTTTTATTTGCCCCCATAGGAGTAGCTCAGTTGATTAGAAACAGGTTTCTAAGTGCAAAGTGATGTTGTTTTTCTCTTACTGCTTTAGCCACCAAAGCACTGAAATTTTCAGCTGGATATTTATTTCACAGCCAGTGTCTTCTAAGCACGTTTGTACATGCATGTGTTTTCTGAAACTTTTACTCATTCCATTTCTTCTCCATATAGTGCTTGTCTCATTCATATGTATTGTGCCCTTTTAAAACAGTCATTATCACCATTGGTTTAAATAAGTGGTCTCATTTCACATGCAGACATTTTAGAAGATTGTACGTTGTCAGAGTGAAAACCAAAATGAGTTTCATGATTACTGTTCTGATTTCTATTATTTTTAGATTCAGTAACTTCTTTGGTGTGTATTGAACACCATCTCCATGCAAAAACATTGTTTAGCCCTAGTTAAGAAGCTTGTAGCATCCAGTAAGGAAGACTGATCAACGGTGTGCTGTGTTCTGTTTAGTGCTAAAGTGCCTGAGCTGCAAGTCATGAGCTTAGGGGACAGAGAGTGTTTTCAGTAGTTCTTCCCCTATAGTTCCTGAGTATCGTGAGATAAGCAGTGTGCCTTTCTGTGCCTGATCACTTACTGCCTAAGAATGCCGTAAGCACTACCAAGAGTTGGAACGAATAACTAGGGATGTGTGGCTTCTCTGTTTATATTCTCAGGCATGTGACTGAAATTAGATTCAAAGTACCTTCTCTGATTGATGTTGGCAATTATTTAGATTTGCACGATAGAGAACTAAGATGCTGAAGCAGATATAGAATCTGATAGTCATTTTGGATTTTTCCATCAGATATTGCATGCTAAAGCTGTTGCGGAAGGGTAGAAAGTTGATGGGGGGTTGGATTCTTTGGTATTATTTAGTTTTCAGCATTGTTGCATATTCCTTTTGACTACCAGGTTTGACATTATATAACCATTTTAGAAAAATGAAATATGTTACCTATATATAATATGTGGCTCAGAATGCCCCAGTAATATAGTATATATGTATTGCCTTGTCAATTATAAAATGGTTTGCAGGCTTGTCCAATGTGGATGTAATAATCACAAACATACATTGTTTTTCTGATGACTATTTACAAATTTCAAGCTAATGCCTTAATTCTCAAACAGCTTTACCAAAATGGCAATCTAGTGATCTCTCAAGCATTGTTTACTGCTTTCCTTGAAATGAGTGAATAGTCTGGGGAAAGCTGCTGATCATAAAGCCTAAGGAAAATAAACATAAAGACAAAAGTCTTCCCCTAAAGTGTTTTTGGAACACTCATTTCTTAGCTAATAAGCTTTTTACTACTTTCTGGGATTTTTTTAAAAAGTCAAGATTCTAAAGTTTTTCTTCTTTGAAGTTAGCCTTAAACAACAGCAACAGCAACAAAGTGTGGGTGATTATATTTTTTTCTGATCCATAAATCTGATTGAGTCCCTGGATTTCAGTCCTGCCTAGATTTGATTACCTCTTTTATTAACACATTAAGACATATGTATACTGGCAAATGTGTATAAATGTAGTTCTGTCATCAAAATCTTCTCTAGAAATGTGTGGACTGGCAGCCCTCTGACATGGCTAACTAAAGCACTGGAGTAAGATAAGGATTTTGCTTTTATTTGTTTGTTTTGACATTTGTTGATGATTTTCATGTAAGTTAATTCTATAGCAAGTTTTTTTTGAACTTGTTCTTTGAGAATGTTGTTTTTCATCATGGATGTCACATGGATGAGCTCATCATTGGCATATGACTGAAGACAAAATTCTTAAGCATAACTGATTGTGATTATAATTACTTATATACTTTAAACAGCTAACTTTTTGTTATATAAGTATTTGACAAAATGTCTGTATTAATTTTTCTCTCAAATACTGGGCTGTGTGCTAGTCTAGAAAATTAACTCACTATTTTTAAGAAAATATTTAAGTAGGTGTATGCCACTGTCATTATAGTTTTTTAAACCACAGCTCAGTTATGTACAAGTATTTTCTTTATATCTGTAGTTTTGTAAATAGAAGTACCAAAATATGTTACTACAAAAGACATCTTCTTTCTGGGCTTGGCCTGTGCCCTGTTCCTTTAGTTTCTAACTCCTGAGTGCCACAATTACAGGTTCACCTACCACATCCAGCTTGAAAGAGTTTTTTTTTTTTTTAATCACAAATGTTTTCTACTTTATAAAGATGACACCTTAAAGACAAAAATTAAAAGTGATAAATCAGACACAAGTGTAAGGACAATTTTTATTGTTCAGCTTGATTCTTAACTATCATCTTAAAATACCCTTTTCAGTTAAAGTAGTATTGGAGGCTTTGTAAAAATATATTCTATAACTCTTGAAATTATAGTGAAAGACAGACTCTCTCTCTCTCTCTCTCTCTCTCTCTCTCTCTCTCTCTCTCTCTCACACACACACACACACACACACACACACACACACACACACACACACACACACGGCGGGGGGTGTTGGATGGGTTGACATAAAGGTTTTAGCTTAGGCATGAGCAAGAATCAGGAATTTCTTTTGATTTTCTGCCCTATACTTTTTGTAGCATCTCTCTATGACTTACACCAAACAAGAAATCAGTGCAACTTACCCACTGCATGAACAAGCTCTGTCAGAATGGGTAAATGATGAGACTTATCACTAACTGTCCTTCTGCTCTCCCTTTCCCTTCAGGAAGTATTCGTTCTTTTTTATCCTTCCAGGTTTTTTTAAAAGTATATGTGAAAACTAAGTCAAATATGTATTCTTTGCCCTTTTCTGTTTAAGCAGATAGTATTTTTTGTCTAGCCTCAGTGGACAAAACAGGGTTCTTTTAATAGGGAGGCAGGACAGCAACCTGTTTTGTTTGTGTTGAGTCTGGTAGAATCCAGATAGCAATGAAACTATTGATTGTATTTAACCACTGAGTAAGACTTAAGTGTTCTGCAGAATAGACTCCTCTGACTTCTGTGTAGTGTTGGACTCTGTGTAGAGAATCAGATCAATAGGTGTACAAAATAGAGTTCACTATGTCTCTTTCCCCATAACTGCTCACGTGGTTAGTGAAGCTGTTATTTTGTAAGTTGTACAAGTAGAAAGTAAATGCCCATCCTTCATTCCCATCTCTTCAGCTTCTATATGTCCCTCCATATCCTGTATAACAGGGCTGTCTGCTCAATCAAAAAAAAATCCTATGGACTCTGCTTTTAAAAGGCATTATGTTACTTCATGCCTCCAACACTGCTTCTAGCCCAGCCTGACCCTGATGTCTTCATGACTATGCTCTTGGAGCAGCTCCTTCTCTCATCTGTCTTTGTCCCTTGTGATGGTTTGGAAGAAAATGGCCCCCAAAAGGAGTGGTACTATTGGGTGGGGTGACGTTGTTGTAGGAAATGTGTTACTGGGGAGTGAGCTTTGAGGTCTCTTTTGCTCAAGCTTTCCTCAATGTGACCATCAGTTGACTTCCTGCTGCTTTCTGGTCATGATGTAGCCAGCACCATGTCTGCCTACATACCACTAGTTTATATAAGTTCCCTCCTGTCAACTCTTTTATTTTTTCATCTTCATATTGCCAATACAATGCTTTCTACTTAAAACACACATGACTATCTAGAAATAATTTTTGTGTCTATGTTAGTTTTCTGGTATTCCCTACTAAAATTTTAATTTCCACCAGTGTTGGACTCTGGCTATCCTGTTTATTTTTTAATACAACAAATGTTAATTGAGCACTTGGCCATGGCATTTACATTACAGGTAGGACAATAGTGCAGAAGGAAGTTGCTACAGATGTAGAGTCTTTCCTTTGTGTGTGCATGGCATGTGTGGGCAGAGGAACCAGGCAATGGAGATGTAAAATGTTTTAGTTTTATTGCTAGAAAGCAAAACAAATACAGAAGGATGCAGGTTGTCTATATGTTAGGTTTTCAATTTCTTCTGCTATTTTCACTAAAAGTTACATAATAAGATGCTTAAAACCCAGTGATTTATTAATATTCTGTAGGTATACTGAGGTTTTTTAAATCTAGGTTAGACTTCAGGTTGTGTGGTTCACAATGTATCTCTCTCCCTTCCCTTTCCCTCCTGCCCTTCCATGATTGTTTTGTTTTTTTCCTTTGGAACATATTGTTCAGGTTAGTCTCCAACTAATAGCTCAAGTGATCCTCCTGCCTTAGCCTCCCAAGTTGCTGGACTGCAAGCATGTGCTGTCACTCCAGGCTGCTCTTGCTTCTGTTGCCAATTAAATCCCCCCTTTCTTTATTGTCAGTGGAGTACCAAACCATGCTATGATAAAAGGTTAGGATAAAAGAGACTGGACTTAGCAGTGCAAGACATTTTAAGACTCAGATGTAATCATTTCTGTTAACTTTCTAGTAACCAAAGTAAGTTGCATGGCCACATTTATAGTCTAGGGGTGGGAGATGAGTTCTGGCCACTGTGAAAAATGGAGACTAATAATATATCCAATGTAAGTGTCAACGAATTTGGCTGGTCAATTGAGTAAAGTAAAAGAAAGGAAGCAACTAACTGTAGACATCTGAGGGAGGAGGAGTTGAGAGAGAGCAGAGAGAGAGAAAGAGAGAGACACAGAGAGAGAGAGAGAATGAATGTAGCAAACATAGAGATGCTAGGGGAAATATGCCTGGCCTGCTAAAGAATCAGTAGACCAAGAGAGATCAGAAAAGTCACGGAAGATGTAGGGAAAGGGACTTGTGGCACATTGTAAAGACTTGTTCTTGTCTTAGAATGAGCCTCAAGCTAAGCTATATGAGGATTTTTGAGCCTAAACACCAGGGCCAAGCATATGGCAACCCTTGTTGTCAGCTGGATAAATAAACATATACTGTATGTAATACTTGTTCTGACCTGAACACTTTCCAAAAACAGTCAAAGAGACTGGGTAAAATAACCAAAGCTCTATAACTGGTTGTTAAAAAACAATGAAATAAAAATGACCACATGGATGGTATTGCTTGACAGGGAAATCTATTTAGTGGAATCTTTTCAACCCAGAGGAAGGCCCAAAGTGTTTGAAATTAAGCTAATTATACAGAAAGTACATGATTGAGTTTGGTTGCCATCCTTTAGAAATCTGAACAGTTACTTGTCTGGCTTATAATGTGATAGACAGCAGATGATTTTAGACAAAAGCAATTCATTGGAAATTCCAAGTATTATATTTATTGGATGGAAAATTAAGACCCAAGTCTTAATGTTAAACATTTAAATAATACAGAAATAAAAACATGATTAAGTTGTAATAACTTCTAGTCATGAACCAAACAAATCAGGCAAAACTTAGCCATGCCTTACTTCTGTCACACGAGACTAAAAGAAATTGTCAGTGACCTCATTGACCCCACACCTCATAGCTCATCCTGACCAGAGGACATAATGGTCATGTCCAGATGATTTTCTTCTGTCTTCTGTTATGTAGCCTTTTTGGAAAGGAAGATCTCAAGACGGAGAAATAATTCTGCAAAGACTCAGTTGTTGTGTTCTCTTTGAATATCTAAAGTAGGCAGCCATGAAAAACTTTTTGAACAATATGAAGATTAAATTTCTTAATGTCTTTTAAGACATTTTAATATAATATTTTATTAATTCTCTGAGAATGTCTTACAATGTGTTTTGATCATATTCACCCCCACTCCTCCCTTTAAAAAATGATTTTTTTTTAACAAATGTTCAACTCATCTGAAAATCACAGCTGTCTTTCCCTGGGCCCTGCATTATTCTTCTCTTGTTAATGTGTTAAAATTGACAGTTGATTAGAATGGCAAAAAATATGACTCATAATTCTTAGATGTCATTATTGTTCTTTGATCAGGTTATTGACTTTAATTGTAGTTTGAAAGACACCTGTGATTCGTAATCAAACCCACACAGTCTGGTTTCAGAGTCTGAGCTCTTTCCCACACACTGAACTGGATTATCAGAGAAGTTTCTAGCACAAATTCTTACATTTACTAATTGTATCATATTATAGTTTTTATCATAATTAATATAATCAGTAAATATTCATATTAACTATCCTAGTGTAATTCTGGCTTTGTTCACTCTTACTGTTATATTTGGCTTTTCTTCCTGTTAATGTCTATCTTATTGCTTTCAATGAAGGCTGTGGCATTCTATTTTTATGTATGAAAATAGCTTTCCCTCCTTGTTTGATAATAATTGTAAGTCCAAATGTGTTTAACTCTCACAGTTTGGTCATTTCTTTTTCTGTTATTGAAGAAAACACTGTCAGTTTTATTTCTTCCTTTTTATAGATAATGTATTAGAAGACTTGTTAGTTTGCTTTGTTTTCAATATAATCCAGGTTTTCTATTCATTATATAGTTCAGGCTGGCCTTCACTTATAGTAGCCCTCCTGCCTCATCCTCCCAAAAATTAAAATTGCAGGTGTGAGTACCACACAAAGCTGAAAAGTTGTTTTTCTGGTTTTTGTTTGTTTTGGTTTTTCAAGACAGGCTTTCTCTGTGCAACAGCCCTGGGTGTCCTGGAACTAACTTTGTAGACCGAAACTCAGGGAAATCTGCCTGCTTCTGCCTCCTGAGCACTGGAACTAAAGGGGTGTGCCACCACACCTGGCTTGTTTCTTTTGTAGTAGTGTTTATTTCATCATAACATGGGTCTAAATTCTTAAGGCATTCCCTAAGCACCTTTATATTTTACCACCTGTAATTTTTTTTTAAGTTTTGATAAATGTTGTCATTATCTGTTCAGCTATTACATCATTATGTCTTCATTTTCCCTATTTTCTTCTAGAGATTCTATTACTGTAAATCACTGCTTCCATTCTCTGTATCCATTGACTTCTATTTTGTGTCCTCTATCTACTTGGTGCATTTTCCTGCACTTTAGAACATTTATTCAACCTCACTTTGCAGCTTACTAATTATCTTTGCCTAGTGAACTGCTTTCCCATTTAAATGGAGTTTAGGACATGCTATCCCTGAACTCCCCTCCCCTGAATGAGTTATTATGGCATTTAACAACAGGAGAAGCAGGGCTTTCTGGTGTTGGTTACTACTTCTACTAGGCAGAATGTAGGGGTCGTTTATTTCTTCTTTAAGAGTAATTCTGGATCTTGGGCAGTATTCATTCTTTGTGCCTTCCTTGGGGAGTCTTTTTTATTCAATAGTTTAGTTACAAAAAGATGATTGATTTGGGTTCTGAGTTATTTAATAGGCACCTTTAGTTAAGAAAAAAGAAAAGACAAGTAACAGTACTGTCAGGAATATTTACTGTTTCTCCTACCTAAAATTTGATGACAAGATATTTAAAAGGACATCTTTTTTAATCTTAAGAGTTCTGCGATCAGAACTCAGCTTGAATGGAAACTGATATTTAATGTGTATTTTTTAAAATGAGTTCCTATTTTCCATAGAAGCCTATTTCTCCCATAGGAACTTCTTTGCAGACAAAAACCCCATATGCAAATTTGTGCTAGCTGTCTATGCTTTACCAATTTTGACTTCCTCCTTCTTGTGAGGAAGTCAAACTATGGAAACTAAGATCCCTGTAAGGCTCCCTCGGATCCTTTCCCTCCATCTGCCTCTGCTCTTCCTTCCTTCTTACCAAGCACAGATTCTCTACTCAGCTCCCTTCAGTCCTTGATGTCACCTCTTGTAATGTAGTTGTGCTTGTTTGGGTCATGACAATGAATGCAGCTGTCATTTGATTTTCATTTTTACTGCTCTAGGATCTGTATCAATTCCATTAGGCAAATTAGAATCTGTTGCATTTTTTTAACTTCTTTATTGAATCTTTGGAGTTCTTACATTATGCACCCCAATTCTTTTCTCCTCCTGGTTCCCCCATGTTCCCCCCTTATCCCTGTTGCATCCCCCAACCATGGGAGAAAACAAAACAAAGTAAGCAAGCAAGCAAACAAAAGCAAGAACAATAACAACAACAAAAACCCTTTAAACCAAACACAACAACAACAACAAAATCCTGAAACAGCAAAATCCTTCCTGCTTCTCTTTCTCTCCTACCTCTCCATCACCTCTTCATCTGTTCTGGTGGCATGGGAGGCTTTGGTGTGCCATATAGTACACCCCTTTGTCGCATCAGCTTGGCTAGCAATTGTCCATTGCATTGAGGTCTGGTTCAAGGCCTCTGGTTTTTGGTACACCTTCCTCACTAGATCTTTACCAGAGTTCTTCTCGGGTATCTGGTGTCGTAGAGATCTTGTGGTATCCCTCCATAGGACCATTTCCTTCACAAGCTCCTACAGGACCTAGATGTGACAGATGCTAGGATGGGTCGACCCAAGGCCCATTTGTGGGTCTGGGTGTTAACCAGTCAGTCAGGTAAGGTTGAGCCATTGGGGTTACCCACCTCAGGTGCAGTGGTTGGTAGAGTCAGCTCCCCTGCATGCATGCCCTCAGGGTAGGTTCATCCTCACCTGTAGTGAGTGGTGGGGGCCCTCACTCCCCTCTGATTTCATCTTACATGATTCCTAAGGCCTCCTGAGGTATCACTGGCCACAGACATCAACACAGACCCCAGCTGCAGCTGGACATGGTCCATACATTGCCCTTTGCCACAACTTAGGCCAGGATGACATCCTGGCTCTAGGTGGAGAGAATGGCCACTCGGATATGAATGGTTCTGATAGTCGTGTGGTCACTGGACACCATTAAGGCCTCAGGTTGCAGATCCAGTCCTGGGCCTTTATGTGACCATTCATGGTACTGCAGGACCTGGACTTCAGCTCAAACCCCAAGCTGCTGTGGGACCATGGACCCCAACATGGTCCTTAGCAGCAGCTGGGTCTGGATGTCACCATTGCCCCCAGCAGCAGTACGGTTCCTAAGACACTAACTTGACCTTGACCCTTGGTCTTAGGTGTCTCCATGGCCTGTGATGGTAGCAGATGCATCTGACATAGGCACAGACCCTGGCTGTAGTTGGACCCATTGGGTAGCAGTATAGGCCACTCAGATACAGATGTATCCTGGTCCTCAGTCACCAACCCTGACTCAGGTTGCTGGTTTGATCCCAGGCTTCTTCATGGCACCCGGTGGCAACTGGAGTCACATATGTCAATCTGGACCCTGGCCGCTACAGGACTGCAGATCCACACATGGTCCTCAGTGGCAGCCTATGCCTAGATGACACCCTGGCCCTGGGTGGTAGCACAGACGACCCATGTCTGTATGGTCCCTGTTGTGGCGTAGCCCCTCTGACTCCACCTCAGCCACAGATTCTGGCCTAGATCCCAGTACTCTGTATGGGCCCTAGTGGTAACCCGTGCCACAGAGTTCAACACAGACCCCAGCTGCAGCTTGACCACAGACTAAGACATAGCCTTAGACAGCAGCTCAGCCTGGTTGATATCCTTGTTCTGAGTGGTGGCACTGGGCACTCAGATCAGGATGGCTCTGTCAGCATCATGGCCCCTGAACATCAATAAGGCCACAGGATGCAATCCAGACCCCAAAATTCATGTGGCCTTTGGTGGCACCATGGGGACATGGATATCAATATAGAGCTCAGCTGTATTAGGACCTTGGGCACAGACATGGTCTTTAGCAGCAACCTAGGTCTGGATGTTACCATGGCCCAGGAGGCTGCAAAAACTACCAAGATCCATATATCCCTGGTGGCAGCATGACTCATGAACCTGATCTTGGACCCCTGAGGTGTCCCAGCCCACTGGAGTCAGCATGGCACTCAACAACAACAGAAGTCATGGGTGTGTACACATACCCTGGCTACTGTAGGACCAGAGCCACACACAGGACTCTTGGTAGCCACCTGATCCAGATATCACCATGGTGACTGGTGGCAAGCAGCTCTCCCTCCTTAGCCTACTTCTCACTGCACTCACCATGGACCCAGGTGGCAAGCTGGTCTCTAATATCTTCTCAATCCTCTACGTTTACCTTTCTTCCTCTAATTCTCCTAATACTCCACTCAGTGTTTACTTAAAATGAGGGGCCCATATGCCCATCGCCTTTGGGGACTGGTTGGGTCCCTGGCTGACTTCCCACCAGCCCAGACTGAGCTGGCTTTCTTCTGTTTGCTGGGAAGATCCCAACCAGCACATCTTTTATTGATACAAACAGTGTCACTAAGATTGTTGTATATATGAGCCTGGTGTATACACATCCTGTGTTATATTGTATAGACCATGTTCATCTGGTAGTAGACTTACTGGATCAGAGAGTATGGGCACATACTTTCCTAGAACTTTTCTAGAAAGACCAAATATGCTTTCTAGTGCACCTATAGTGGTTTTTACTTTCACTCACAATATACTTGAATTTCTTTCATTGGACATTCTGATAATATATGTTGGGGCTTAAAAATAGATGTCAATATTGTTTGTCTGAAATGGTATCTTTGATGTGCAGTTTCTATGTATGTTGATGAACATCTTTAAAAAAATCTCTAAAGAGGTTTTCTCTTTGACAGTGTTTCTCTTTACCTATCTTATCGTATCAATTGTATTGATTTGTGTGATGTACTGAAATATCCTGCATTGGAAGAGTAATTTTCAGAGAGAGAGAGAGAGAGAGAGAGAGAGAGAGAGAGAGAGAGAGAGAGAGAGAGAGGGAGAGAATGCATGTATGTGTATACATAGGTATAGAAAAGTATTTTCTTAGTATATGATTTATCTTACTTTTATGCTTTAAAATAAATAGTTCTTAATTTGAATATGAGGCAGTTTAGCAGTCTTTCTCTTCCCCCAACCCATTGTTGATTTTTGCCTTTGTTTTGCCTTTCTTTCCTTTTTTGAAATAGGGTCTCACTGTGTGGATCAGACTAGCCTCATGATTTTGACTTCTCTATGTTTTTTCAGGCTGACCTGCTGACTTTGCCTTCAGAGTCTTAAGATTATAGGCGAGTACCACCATACCATGCTCAATCTTTTATATATATATATGTAAATCTTTTATATATATATATATATGTATGAAATACTATTCTGCTATTTGTTATAAAACTTACGTTATAAATCACCATGTGAAACGTGTAATTTGTCTTTCATATTTAGTACTGTACTCTACCTGGCAGTGATTTATCTATATACTATACAATAATGTTTTCTCTTTTGTTGTTGGTACTTGTATTACTTCAAGTTTTTGATGGTGTGTGTGCATGTTGAAGCTACAGGTTAGTCACATGAGTCATTCCTCAAGTACTACCCAACATGTGTTTTGGCTAAGAAGGTCAGGCTGGATAGATAGTATGCCCTAGGCATGGGATAACAAGTGTTTCACCATTCTTGGCTTTTTAAACAAAACAAAACTATGCTTTCTGGGAATCAAACTCATGTTCTTATACTTGCAAGGTTAGCACTTGCTATTCCCTAGCTCTGCTTCCTCTAGTCTTTAATAATTGTTGGTATATGAAAGAGGATTTTGGGTTGTACATCAGACTCCTATATACAAAAAAAATCTTCTTAGTGCCATTGTTTGTATCAATAAAAATTGCAACAGATTCTAATGGAATCAATACATATCCTAGAGCAATGGAAATGAAAATCAGATCACAGCTGCATTCATTGCCATGACCCAAAAAAGTACAACTACCTTACCAGAGGGCAACATCTAGGCTTCTATCTTGGCTTTAATAATGGTTGGTATTTGAAAGAGGATTTGAGCAGGCACATTCCCCAGAATGAGCTCATCTTCATGGGTATATTGGCTATCTTTTCTCTTTGCTTTCCCATGTGCATTTCATGATAACTTTTTGTTATTACAAGATGTTACAACCAAGGCAACTTACAGAAAAATAATTTATTTAGACCTATGGTTGCAGAGAGATAGAGTCCATGATGGCAGAAGGAAGGCATGGTGGCAGGCACAGGAAGTTGAGAGCTCACATTTTGAACCATAAGCACCAAGTAGAGAACTGGGAATGGCAGATCTCAAAGCCCTTCCCCAATAAGCCCATACTCCCTAATAGAGCCTCCTCAAATAGAGCCACCAGCTGTAGACTAAATATTCAAATGCCCAAGACTATGGGGAGCATCTCATTCAGACTACCACATTTCATTCCATGGCTCCATAATATTGTGGGGTATTATTTTAAGATGTGTTATATTTGTTTATGCTGTGAAATATTCCTTTATTGATGCAAAGATGTGTTGCATCTTTTTGTTGCATTTGTTTAACTCTGAGAAGCTGTGTTACTTTGCCTGTCTAAAGTGCCTAATAAAAGCTGAATGTCCAATAACAAGGCAGGAGAAAGAATAGTCAGGACTGGCAGGCAGAGAGAATAAATAGAAGGAGAAAAAGAGAACAAGAAGGGGCAAGAAAAGGAGGAAGACACCAGTGGCCAGCCACTCAGCTACACAGCAAAAGACTCAGATTTTGTTGACCCCCCTCCTGGAAGGCACCACCCTTCCTGTGGAGTGTTGGGGGGGGGAATGGGATGGGATGATGGTTGTGGGAATGGGAGGGAGAGGGAAGAGAGGGAACTGGGATCAATATGTAAAATAAGAAAAGTAAATAAAAAAGGAACAATCTCCAATAAAATAAATACATTAGAAAAAATGTTAAAAATTAATAAGGAAGCAGATTGTAAAAATTTCATTATTCAAGTTTGATTGATGTCTTATAATTTCTTTTTTTCATTCATCTATTGACAGAGATGTCAGTTGTTTCCATATCTTAACTATTATGAAGAGTGCAAATACTTATGCAACAATATAGTTTAATTGCTTTGGTGTTTTTCTTTTTTTGCTTGTTTTTTTGCTTTATTTTCCAAGACAGGGTTTTCTCTCTATAGCTTTGTAAACCAGGCAGGCCCTGAACTAAGAGATCTGCCTCCCAAGTGCTGAATTTAAAAGTGTGTGCCACCACTGCCCAGCTCACTTTAGCCCTTTTAAAGAGAGGCAATATCCCAGGGCTTGATAGACATTTTAAACTCTTTGGAACATTTAATGTAGTGACTAAAATTTTTAATTTTGACCATGAGCAGTTAAGGTAACAAAGTGGGTGTTTTCAAGTTAAATAACATTTGTCTGTCTGTTTTATATTTTAAGATCTTTGTCTGTTGTTGATGAATTATACACCTTTATCAGAGTATGTGCTTACTAGTGTTGCATCATCATCCTTAGGCACCACTTTCCAAATGGCAGTATCCACTCTTCTCATTTAGTCTGCAAATCCTGCTTAGTTTGCCTCCAAAATGCATCTCACAGTCTCACCTCCAGCGTTCCCAAATTATGATTGTCTCTTAATTGGACTCATGGAATCAGCTCTCCACTTAGCTACACTCTTACCTCCTAAAAGTCTATTCTCCAGGTAGCAGCTCAAGGCATTATTTCATAATCATTCTGTTTATGTCAGTAATTTGCTGAAACCCCTCCAGTGGTTTCATTTCAGCTTAGACCAGCACCCAGTCTTCCCTATGGGGTCCTGTACCTACCATGGGCTGCTCTTACCTTTAAGAACTCTTCAACTTTATTTTCATTCAACTCTCCAAACATTAACCTTCTTGCCTTTCCTTAAGATGAGCTACAATTCAGACATTTTTATTGTTTCTTTTGCTTGGACCTTTTATCTAGATATTCTTAAGTTGTCATCCTTATTCACCCTGTGTTCAAGTCATTCTACAAAGTACTACCAAGGTAGAAGGTCTCTCCTTGCTTACATAGTCACTCTGTCTTTAGGGCTGGTACATGGAGAGAAGCATCAAGACTGTTCTGGATACCAAGTGAAGATTTCCAGCAGAAATTCCTATCTGTTTATGGTGACAGTACAGGCGTCCATTCTTCACAGAATGTTTTATGTCTCTTAAGTAACAGTTTACTATCTAATGTGTGTTATCACATTATTAACAGAGTTACT
Source organism: Cricetiscus sungorus (assembly GCA_030556225.1). Taxonomy (NCBI): domain Eukaryota; kingdom Metazoa; phylum Chordata; class Mammalia; order Rodentia; family Cricetidae; genus Cricetiscus; species Cricetiscus sungorus. Next base: position 19,637,810 of record JANBXA010000728.1, on the reverse strand, counting down.
GGAAGACTCACATTTTGTAACATCCTTATAGTGAATGTCTACACTTGCATTATAGAATATATTATTTATGATTTCATTCTATTACTATCCTGATTTTACCTCATTCGTTTTAGATTTAATTTAATTTAGATTTAACCTGTATTCTTTTTGGAAAAATTTACAGTGTAAGTAAATAAACCAATAAGGTAACAGCATTATCACCAAAAGTTTAACTACTAAAAAAGTCAGTTCTGTCTGTAGATAGATCTGCATTTAATAATTTAATAGAAGAAAATTTGGCTTGTCAGGGCAGTAGACTTCTATGACATAG